>OX382188.1:5581442-6781442 GCA_947507545.1 Clistopyga incitator
AGAAAAGATAATTCATTAAAAACTATAATTTTGAGACAAAACAGAGAAATTTAGTCTATACAATTCTGTTAAAAAAAAGGTACCTTTCCGTATGTTGGGACGTCGAGTCTGTCCTGCATTAAAGGTTTCTTATCGATAGTAAACAACAACTCGTCACACATAGTAATGGAATCCGAATCGTCTCTTCCATTTGTTATCTCGCTATCCAAGTGATCGCAGCTGCGTTTTCTACTGTTTTTCTTGCTCCAAACTTCGAGCACGAGACTCGAAGCTGCTGAGCTTTCGTTCCTTTTTTCTGCAGGAACTAATGTGTGTAAAAAGTCTCTGATTTGCTTTTTGTACTTTCTGAAAAAACAAAAACCATTGAAAATACACTTTACGCTTAGAATTTGAAAATCATAAGACAAAAAAATTGAGCAAACTAAAAGAATGGCCCTTCTTGAGAAAAAAAAACGGCATTAATCAAAAAATCAATATTTCTAAATACCTAATGAAGTTGGATGATTATGATAATAGGTACAAAAAAGTATGTACCAATAAAATTTCATAATTTTTGGAAGTAGCAAGAATTTCTCAAGGCACAAACAAATTTGATGAACAACTTTAATTGAAATTCTATTTATATTTTGTAAAAAATTAAGACAATATACAATACAACTAAAATGACACTACTTTACATTTATTTAGAAAAAAAAACTCCCATGACCATTACACCATGAGGATTATGAGGCTTTGAGGCTTTGAAAAAAAAAAATTTAATAAAGATTAAAAAAAAAGCTTATTTGCTTAATTCTCCCAATGATCAAAACAATATGATATAAAATATTAAATAAACAAACAATATTAACAAAAACTAGAGATATAAAAAGAAAATAAATGTATATAATGTAATACTTGGTCCCTAAACTATAAAAATCATATAGTCTTAATATCTTGTGAAAAAATGTAATAATAAATTAATATTAATGAAAAATCAATTTAATAGTAATATTTTTTGTAAATGGATTTTTGAAAATTTCGTTCAAAGGTAAATAAACAATAGATAAGTAAAAAGAATTACGAGCAAGTTAAGCTGCATGATTTTTGCAACAAAATGCAAAACATGAACGTCGTATTGTATACTTTAAAACAAATACATCTTATAAGATTTGAAAAATAAAATAAAATAAAATAAAGACACACAACACCAAAACACGTGGAAACACGGGCTAAAGGACTCCGGTCGATGGCCTATTGTGCATGTACACACATTCAAACACAAACCAACGCACATACACAAAAAAAAAACAACAACAACAACAATAATAATAATAATGTAAAACGTGGTGTAATAAAAACATTACTACTATTACTAGTACTAATTAAAACCATAGAAAAATAAAGAAAACAAGATAGCAGGAGATGTTTTTTTTTTTGAAAAACTAATAATTCTTACCGCGCTACACTTTCGTCCCTAAACAGAACCTTAAAGATGGGTTTTTCGATCTCCTTATCCTCGCTCCTCGTGCTCGTGACTTTTTCATTTTTCTCGGGGCTGACTTCGAGTGATTCATCGAGAAGAACGAAGCCATCGGGAGCGACTCCAGGAGCCAAATTGTTTTCGAAATTGTCAACAAAGTCCGAGACGGCGAAGCTCTCGTCGTCATCGCTCGTGCCTTCGACGCTCGTCGAGTCCAAACAAATGACAGAATCGTTTCGGTCTGAGCCGTTCATCGGTGAAGTCATGAAAAATTCGTAGATTTTCACTCACTCGCCAATTTCCTTTCTCCCCTCGCACAAACAATGTCCAATATTCCCTCGAATTATCCACGATTTTTCCCTATTTTCCTCCACCTCACCGTTTATTTATTGCAATAATATTATTGCACTCGCGACAAGATGGCGGCGCTACTTCTAGTTGTCACTGCGCAGAATCGCCGCCAGATGGCGCCTCGATAAAGTCGCGGGAAAATTCAAAACAGCACCAAAGAAGATTCTGCACGTTTCCGTGTATCAGTCGATTTTACATGCAAATCTCGGCTCTTAATTAATTTTTTTGTTAATTACCAAGATTAATTAACGCTACGTTGTAAAAGCAAAGTCGGTTGATAAGCAAATTTGGTAAAGAAACGCATAATTCCCGTCTTTCAGTTTTCAGACGCACTTGTTAGTTAAAAACTAATTTAGCTATATGAGCAATTCCCGGAAATTGTTAATTGGAGCTCCGAAAATTGTTACAACGTTTTTTAAAGTTTACTACTGCTCGAAGGTTGAAAAAATTTCCACTGATAATGAACTTGAATGTTGATTACGAAGATTAATCAACGCCTCATTGGAAAAGCAAAGTCGGTTAATAAACAAATTTAATAAAGAAACGCATAACTCGCGTTTTTCAGTTTCGCAGGCGCAGTCGATACTTAAAAACTATATGAACAATTTCCGGAAATTGTTAATTAGAGCTCCGAAGGTTAAAATATTACCACTGCTCAAAAGTAAAAAAAAAAAAAAAAAAACAAATAAAATATTTGCAAAATACGTTTATCTCCGCGGATCAACAATTTGTCATCTCAATTTGTGGGAAAAATCATTGCCCATTTGAATTTGAAAACTAATTCGTGAATTAAAAACTGAAAATGCCTCCGCAAATTGTTAAAACGGTTTGCAAAATTTGAAAAAACCGCCACGCTGCGCAGTAATCACTGCGCATGCGCGACCGATGCGCCATCTGGCGGCGAATGGGAAACTCGAAGTGGCCGCCGCTGTCAGTCTCACTAGCTAACCTCAAAAGGCCAAGCTTTCCGCGGATGTTGTTTGTAAATTAAAATTCTCAAAAAAACGGCGATCTTAATAAGGGTGTTGGACGGTAGTTGAGGCGTTTAAAGAAATCCGAGGAATATAATGATGTCGCGTTCCGTGCGAGCGGAGACTCGAAGTCGAGCCAAAGATGATATCAAACGGGTTATGCAAGTTGTTGACAAAGTTCGACACTGGTAAAGTGACTTTCACACTTTTTGTCCCATTTCCAATTGAAATCCCGACCTCTTTTCTCAATTATATCGCTTATTTGTTCCCGCATTTGCAGGGAGAAAAAATGGGTGACCATCGGCGAAACGACTATGAAAATTTACAAATGGGTTCCGATATCCACTTTAGATCAGGTAAATTACTTTTTCCTTCCTATCGGATATTGTAAGTCTCCGTCATTCGATTTCATCAATATTTCTTATGTTGCCGAGTTAACAGTCATTTTTTTAAAAAGAAATATGTCATTTATGGCAAATACAAACTATCGTTAATGTAATTCTTCGAGTCGATTGACTATCGGTGAAATGACTATGAAAATTTACAAATGGGTTCCGATGTCAACTTTAAGTCAGGTAAATTACTTTTTTCTTTGTATTGGATATCGTAAGTCTCCGTAATTCAATTTCATCAATATATGTTAAGTTGCGGAGTTAACAGTTATTTTCTTAAAAGAAATATGTTATTTATGGAAAATACAAATAATCGATAATGTAAATCTTCGAGTCGATTTACTATCGGTGAAATTACTATGACAATTTACAAATTGCTTCTGATATCAACTTTAAATCAAGTAAATTATTTTTTGCTTTGAATCAGTATTGTAAATCTCCATCATTGAATTTCATGAATATTCATTGTGTTGGGGACTTGACAGTTATTTTTTCAAAAGAAAATGTAACTTATCGTGTTTTGAAAGGTTGATTTAATTTTCTAAAATCCTTTCTTCATAAATTTTAGTTAAAACTGTGTGCAAATTTCAGCTTCTAATGTGAATTGTCTCTTAAATATTGAACGATTTTTATACATTGATTTTCCAGAAAAAAGGTAAACCAAAGTCCAGTTCCGATAAGGAGAATGGATTGGCTAGAAAAAACGGAATGGATACCTCGAATTCGAACTTTGGTCTCACGGAGGACTCAAATACATGTAAGTATTTACATATTTGAATTGAAAAGTTTTCATCTCTTTCTGCAGTTTAATAAAATTCAATTTTGCCGATAGAGTCAAAGTTGAAGTTGACAAAATTAAAGTAACTTTGAAAAAGTCAATCCAATATTTTAAAACGTTGAAATAATGTCGACGAAATTGGCCTCATATCAAAAAATTTTAACTAATGTTGACAAAAGTTGAACCAATGCGCAAAAAATGTAATTAACATTGAACATTTTTTGTTATCAGTACTAGATAACTTTAAGCTAGTTCCTGCATTTCACTTTAATCAGTGTTAAGAAAACACAATTTACTGATCAATTTGCTAAAAATAATAGACTAATCGTAAAATGGAATACTGAACCAAGTTTTTTCGAATTTCTTCCTCAGGTTTTTCGACGGTGAGCGATTCTCAGGGTTTGACGGACTTTTCGGCGCACTTAGGATTTTCCGAAGATTCAAATTCGCAAAATAGCGAACCTACGCCCAAAGCCATGAAGACTGATTAGAGAGATCTCGGCGACGGTCAAACGTCGCCGAACGAGAGAGTTATTTAACTACTAGGAAAACGTCTGTGTGTCCTAATGAAATGTCGAGCGTAGCTTCGTTGCTGTCGCTTGGCGAAATCGCGAATAAAACAGCGAACGGAGAGCTCGGACTTTTCTCTGTTGTCGTTTTTCAACAGTGCATCTAGTTTGTAGTGTAATCGCGTATCGAGCCACTTTCTTTATGCACAAAACGACGTTATTTCGCGACGGTACGCGTCTGTACATATTCTAAAAAACAAAACAAAAGACGTTGAAGATTGCACCGCGTCTTCTCTACCATTTTAATCACCATTTATACATCATACCTCGACGCGCATTCCTCTAAGCATCGTGATCTGCAAGAAATGTACAAAGCTCACGAAGTAGCAAAAAAAAAAAAAACAGTTTAAACTCGAAAAAGACTCTTGTACGTTCGAATAATCGTAATTACAGTACATTAATAAAGACATATTGCTTTACACGATTCATCGTGAGATTCTTTTTATATGCTCCTTTCTTAATTATTTTTTAAAGGTTTTCCTTAGATTCTAGTATTTGGAGAGAAACGATTTTTTTAAAAACTACTTTTTTTAATTACATTAAATTTTGTGTACTTCGCGACCGTTAAAGAAATATCAAAAATTTCATTCGATGGGATTTTTCGTACTTTGCAACGATTAAAGAAAATGGAAAGTTTATATTTGATTACATTTTTTGGATTTCGCCGCAATTAAAGAAAAATCAAAGGTTTTATTTGATTTATTTGTACTTCGTTGCAATTACAAAAACAGCGAAGGTTTTATTAGATTATTTGATGGATTTGAACATTTCATTTAATTGGATTTTTTTTACGCGCGATAATTAAAAGAAAAACAAAAGCTTGATTTTTAACTCAAAAATTTAGTTTTTCGCAGCAAATACAGCAAAAATCTTGGTCAGATTTGCTATTATTGCCATAATTGGGATAGAATGTCGTGTTCCCGGGCCAACTTATTTTTGTCTCGAAGATAGTAGATCACTGGGATTTCGGCCGGAGGCGAAATCCCTGGAGCGAGGATTTCAGAGAGCGGGTCAAGGTGAAGCGAAAAGTGGAGCAGGTTATGCCTCTCACTTTTACGCATTCTCTAAAAGCCGCATCTAATTCTTCTCTGGGACTTGAAAATAAACTCTTCAGCAATATTACAAAATTTTTGTATATATTTCATAAACAAAAAACGAATCACATCTAACATCCAGATTTCTCAAAATCTCTTCTGCACCTTTAAAAATTGTTTGAATTAATTAAGAAAACAACTAAAAGGTGACAAATGAAAAAAAAAAAAACACGTTCTCTTAGCTTCTAAAAAATCTTTATAACAACTTTGCAAATTTTTTCAGCTTCTTCAAGAAATTAAGTATAAGTAAACAAAAAAAAAATTAAACTATCGCTGAATTAATCTCCAGCTATTTTCGATAATTTTTAATGTGAAAAAATAAGTGCGTTCAAAAACATATATATTTCATAAACGAAAAATTAAAATGAAACAATCACATCCAAAATTCTCATTTGTCAAAGTCTCTTCTGCAATTTTACAAATTATTTGCATTTATTTAAAAAAAAAAAAAAACAACTAAAAGGTGACAAAAAACCCCGTTCTCTTAGCTTTCAAAAAAACTTTATAACACTACAAATTTGTTATGCTTCTTCAAAAAATTAAGAACAAGTAAACAAAAATCGAGAAAAAAAATCGCTAAATTAATGTCCAGTTTTTTTCGATAACTTGTAAATGCGATAGAATGAGTAAATTGAAAAACGATTTTGTTTTCTTCACCAGGGCATAGATTCGCCGTCCCACCGGATAAAACATCCATTCTGCTTGTCTCCGAGGGATTGCATGGTTTTAATGATTCCATTGACACAAGTGTCAACTTCGAGCTGAGCATTTGGACCGCCCATGTCCGTTTTTACCCATCCTGGATGAACGCAAGTCGCGAGAATTCCGTCGTCCTTGAAGTCGATGCTCATCGATTTAGTAGCTGCGTTCAGCGCGGCCTGAGACGTCAATTAAAATTAAACATGATTAATGAATAATGTGCGATTTAGTTTACATTTTTTCTTCTTTTTTATGTTTCAAATATTAATTTTACCGCACAAAGGCCTATGATAATATTCTAGTGGGAAAGTATTTGAATAATACTAAATGATTTTTCACTAATTATCAAAATTCTGAATGAATTATGAGTGAAAAATCACGCATTATTTTCTCAAGTTTAAATTAACAATTCTGAAAAATATATACACGGATTCCGAAAAATAGACACATTTTCTTTTCTTTTTCAATTAAAAAAAATTGAATTCATGTTCAAGAATTTTTTTCTTCATTAAATTAATTGATTATATTCATGTATAGTACCTTGCTGCCTCAATAATTTAAATACAGTATTAAAATACTAAATAATTTTTCATTCATTATTAACATTCAGAATGAATTATGAATGGAAAATCGGGCATCATTTTCCCGAGTTTAAATTAACAACTTTGAAAAAATGTATACGTATTCAAAAAAATGCACCAATCTTCTTCGGATGAAAAATAAAAGTGGCTTCACGTTGAGGATTTTTTTTTCTTCTTTAAATTAATTAATTACATTAATGTATATTAACCTTGCTGCATCGATAAGGATAAAAACCTCCTTGCTGATTGTCTGCAATGCTGCCAAGCATCGAAGTCATGTTAATGACGGCAGCTCGATGAATGCCCAATCCTTCCTTTTTCTCAGCCGCTTTTTTCAGCAGAGGAAGCAGAGCCTGTAAATTAGCGCCTCACCAATCAATAAAAAGATCAATAGTTCTGTCTAACGGTGTTTGTCATGATATCTGGCACGCAACTTGAGCTTAATAGATTAGATAAGTGTAATAGAGAGAAGATAAAGCTTTCACTGGGGCCACTATTCAGCATTTCCTTTGCTGAAAAGTGAATATTCGAAATATAAAATTATTTATATAACCATATTCTAAAAAATAGTATATTTAAACGACCTAAAAATGTATTGATTTCCTGTAAAATTCCGACCTCCTAATGGCAACGGTTTCGTTAGAAAAAAATACAGAAGCAAACTCTTTGTGAGCAAACTTTGAAAAATAATATTCGCACGTATTTTTGAAACTTGTATGTTGAAACGAAGTAACAAAAGTTCTCGATTTTAACAAAAGTAAGTGCTAATTCATCCGAATCGTCATCCAAACACTTTCTTAATAAAAAAAATGTGGAAAATCAACTTATATTCCAACTCATGCAAACCTTTTTAAATAATATTCGTAATTTTTTCTTGAAATCTGCACATTCAACCGATGGAAAAAAAAATCTCATACTTAACAAAAGTAAGTACGAATTGTCTGCAAAATCCCGATTCCGTCATTCGAATACTTTCTTCATAAAAAAATTAAAAAAAAAAACAATCTATTTTTTTTCGAACTTATGCAAACGCTCTTAAATATTCTATTCTCTTAAAATCTACAGCAGCTCTGCAAAGAAAATTAACAGCAGGTCGAGAAGAAGCCTAGAGTTAAATTGTACTAGCGTATATTACTTTCGTTAGCAGTATCGGTGCAACAGTGTTAACGAAGAAAACGTCGGTGAGTTGTTCTTCTTTAACGAGACCGAGGCGAGTGAATTTTGACGAAACTCCAGCGTTGTTGAAGAGTACATTGAGTCCTGCATCACCGACCTTCGATTGTACGATTTCCACAACCTTTTCGTAGTTCGCGGTGTCCTTAAGATCTGAAATGTGTGCAAAGAGACTCGATTTAGTATTTTCAGCGGCGAAATCATTTATTTTCTATCGTCACAAATTTACCAAGCACGAAACGTACTACAATAAGTGGTAAATCGATAACACATCGTTTTGCTTAAGTCCTTCACGTCCACCTACTTCCTGTACGGTTCCATTCGCTCTAAATACTTTACACTCGGTTTTTAATAATTTACTTGAACTTTTCTTTCTTTTTGTCATTTATCAGCTCGTATTTTGTGCTTTCTCATAGAGGATTTTTCTTTCCTGAATAAAAAAAAACGATTGCCTTTTTTCATAGGCTTTGTTGGAAGACTCTAGGAATTTGTTTAGACGTTTATTAGTAGTCTTCATTTTTTCTTCTGCCAGGCAAATTTTTTTTTAATTACCAGAAAATCTTCACAATTTTTTTAATTCAAAAAATCCTCTTGGAGGTAATTTTGTAAAAAGTGGAAAGTGGTGAGGAAGCAATTTGCAAATTTCAACTTCGTAGGTTTAAAAAAAATAGTTGCACAATTATTAAGGTTTTTAGTTGTTAACATTTTTTTCTGCCAGATTTCTTATAATTCGATAATTTTTTTATATTACTAGAAAATTTTTAGCATTGTTTCATTTTAAAAAATTACCTCGGAGGTAATTTTGTAATAAGTGAAAAATGATGAGGAAGCAATTTGAAAATTTCTACTTCACAGGTTTAACAAAAATAGTTATTGCACAATTATTAAGGTTTTTAATTGTTTTAATTTTTTTCTGCCAGATTTCTTGTCATTCTATAATTTTTTAAATATCACTTAAAAACGTGAAGCATTTTTCGTATCAAAAAAAGAATAGTAGGCGGATTTCGTCTTTAACTGCTCAGCCTCAATCGCACTAGGCGATTAGGATAATTGCGACAATATCGCGGTAGATAAAAGCACGCGTGAGTGGTGACCATGATTTAACATACGAAATCGTTTCAAGGCCACGAAACGGTACTTGAAGATTATTATTGTTATATTGTGCTGCAAATACAATAAACTGCAATACTTATTGAAATTCCCTTCGTATTTCATACTTTTGTTAATTATTTCAATATAACATTATTTTCATAGAACAAAAGGCTAGAAAGTGCAGCAAACATTGCAAATTCTGTTGCAACTTCTGCGAGCAATGAGACAATCTCAAATACTGTCGAGTAATAGTTTCATGAATTTAATTGCTTCATTCATGACGACATTGTCTTGTAAACTATCTATCAGATGTTTGCTATTATAACTAATTATAGCAAATATATATATATATTAGGGTGTGCCATTTTTGGGCAATTTTTTTTTTTCGACTCAGAAACAGGTTGTATACTTTCAGGAAGGTAAAATAAGAAGCCTGTAAAAATTTGAGCTCTTAATATTAATATTTAGATGCGCCTCATCGCGAATTTCTATTTCCCATTTAAATAACATGGGAAAAAAATTTTTTCATCTTTGGAATTTTATACGTTGGCAATGGCATATTGTTCGATGGAACGCAAAACATATTTTATAGAGAATCGCACGCTCTACAAAAAAGATGTCTTGCATTTTTTCGATAGACATAGCCATTCTGATGGTATTTGAGTTCAAAGTTCAAAATATACGAAAATTCATCTTTTTGTTAATATTATAGCGAAACTATTGACTCTGTCGAGAATCTTCGATCAACTTTTTTGTAGATTATTAAATTTACCATGAAAATTGTCTCATCCATGATTAATTAATATTTATTGTTAATTGTTCAATGCTGTAGAGACCTGTCTTCTGTCACGAAACTGGTTCTAATGGGCTGGTACTTATCATAAATAGTTACAAAAAAAATCGATAAAATACTCACGAATAATATCTTTCGTTATTTCCATTAATAGTAAAAAAAAATGTTTCATTCAATCTTTTTAAGTAAATTTATTAATGAAAAATTACAAATATTGAATAATTTATTACAGTATGAACATTTTTTTATTTGTTGTTGAAAATATCCGACTTGCAATAAAAAAATAATTGAATAATTATTAATGCATTGGCGAATTTTTTATACTCGGTATAGCAAGACTTACAATAATGGCAACAACAAATAAAAAAATGTTCATACTGTAATAAATTATTCAATATTTATAATTTTTCATTAATAAATTTACTTAAAAAGATTGAATGAAACATTTTTTTTTACTATTAATGGAAATAACGAAAGATATTATTCGTGAGTATTTTGTCGATTTTTTTTGTAACTATTTATGATAAGTACCAGCCCATTAGAACCAGTTTCGTGACAGAAGACAGGTCTCTACAGCATTGAACAATTAACAATAAATATTAATTAATCATGGATGAGACAATTTTCATGGTAAATTTAATAATCTACAAAAAAGTTGATCGAAGATTCTCGACAGAGTCAATAGTTTCGCTATAATATTAACAAAAAGATGAATTTTCGTATATTTTGAACTTTGAACTCAAATACCATCAGAATGGCTATGTCTATCGAAAAAATGCAAGACATCTTTTTTGTAGAGCGTGCGATTCTCTATAAAATATGTTTTGCGTTCCATCGAACAATATGCCATTGCCAACGTATAAAATTCCAAAGATGAAAAAAATTTTTTCCCATGTTATTTAAATGGGAAATAGAAATTCGCGATGAGGCGCATCTAAATATTAATATTAAGAGCTCAAATTTTTACAGGCTTCTTATTTTACCTTCCTGAAAGTATACAACCTGTTTCTGAGTCGAAAAAAAAAAATTGCCCAAAAATGGCACACCCTAATATATATATATATATATATATATATTTTTTTTTTGCTAACAAATTTTTACATTGTATAGGAATTTTTATATTATATTTATGTTTATGTTAGTTATTTATATTATGCTAATAAAGAAATATTAATTTTTATGTAATGTTCAATTGATAGATATTCTCTGTGGATTTTCCAAATCACATTATTATCGTGATAATAAAATGCATTTCACCTATTTCAATGATGTGGATGTTGCCAGCCTTTTCCGCGATTGCTTTAAGTTTCTGCAAATAAAGGATGAAATTGAAATATCAAAATGAATCAAGTATAAATGTAATATTGATATAATGAAGTTCCTCTGGGATAACCGGAAGTTTCCTGGTTTCAAGATTTCCTCCCATTCGTTCCTTTTTTAATAACTCATTTTTAGGAATGATTTAAAAATCATAGAAAGTATCCTTTTCGAGAAACACTTTGAAAAACCATTTTGAAAAATAACTTTCAAAAATCATTTCGAAAGATTACATTAAATAATCAGCTAAAAAAATAATTGCGCAAAATAGTTTTTCGAGCATAGTGGAAATAGCTCTCGTCACGCAAATTACGCAATACGAGACTCATCACGTAGAAAATCGAAGCATGACGCATGAATTCCCTCGCGCATAGTTTCATACAAGCCGCGCGTTCATTCCAGCGGTGAAAATTGGTGGGGGGATGAAAATTCAGGGTCTCCGTGCAGATGGCATTGCGTTCGCGTTGCGTTCCCTGTCAGTGCATTTCAGTAGCTCGTGGACTTCGCAAGTGTTTCGGTATCCTTCGCAGAGCTCTCGAAACCGCTGATCGACAGTTTTCACAGTCGCGAACCCGCAAGTGCAAATACGTGCAAAAAATCGTCAGAAATCGTCGAAAATCGTCGTAACCCATTAAACCGGAAATGGCGCCCATCGGTGAGTCTCAAGCCCTATTTTCGCCATTCTCGTTACGTAAATTATCATCAAATAATACTCGGAAAAAAATCCCATGAGAAATCCCGAGACATTTTTTTTCTTAAGGCCCTCGAACCTAAAAAAAAGCAGCAGAAGCAAAACCGAAAGGTTCGACCCCCGTAAAATCATGAATTGCGGATAACGAGGTTACTTTTACTTCCGGAAACTCATCGATACGTGAGATTAAAAAATTTTCATCGTTCCTGTAAAGTTGCCAACCAAAAAACCTTATTTTTTAAGCCCTCGGCGCTGAAAAAGCCGCAAAAGCGAAATCGAAGGGTCAACGCCCTTAAAATCATGACTCGTAGATTATGGCATGTACATTTACTTCCGGTTACCCATCCGATCGGGAAAAATATAAATTTGTAGGTTTCGCGTAAAGTTACCGATGATTTTCGGTCATTTTACCGGTAAAACGAGTTTTCGGCGATGGGACGGATAACTAAAATGATAAAATACTGACCTCGGCTTTTGTGACGTCGCGACAAGTCGCGAATATGTTTTCCGGGGGCTTTGGGAGTTGAGAAAGATGCTGGACGAGGCCCAAACCGATTCCCCGGTTACATCCGGTTACGAGGATCGAATTCATCGTCTTCAGTTTTTCTCTTTCTCGATTTTTATTGGTATTATTGTTGTTGTTATTATTAAACACTCTGTCTCTTTCTAAGTTATGAACACTTGCCGAGGGACTAACGAGTTGTGGAGTTGTGCGGCGTTATAGCAACGCAAAGAGTGACTCGCCGCGTGCATTATCCCCACTCTTCGATAGTCGCGCTGATAATAAATGTCTCGAAGTCCTCCGACTGGATCGACCAGTTTCATCATTCGAGGCAATAATCCGTGACTCCAGAAGATTCGCGAGATTCGATTTTTCAGGGATCGATTAGCTTTTACCGGTATTGGTAGCCAATTTTTTAAAATCGAATTATTAGGATTGGTAATCGATTATTTTTAATCGAATTATTTGGATTGTTAATCGATTATTTTCTATCGAATTATCACGATTGTTAATCGATTATCGAGTTTCTCGAATAATCGGGATTGTAAATCGATTTTTTCCGATATCCACGACAAAATCTATGTATCTTCTCAACACCCAAAAAACACATGTTGATTTTCGTGACAGTTGATGAAATTTTGTGCATTTCTCACACTTTCGCCGCAAAAAACAATTATTCGCAGTGCAATATTAACACACGAAAATGAATCTATTTAAAACGAAATCAAAAGCTATCATGAGCTTCGTGCACAACTATCTATAATAATTTTTACATACAATCGCGATCTAAAATGAATCCTTTAATTTTACGAAAAAATACATGGATTCTTGGAAAATGCGAGTTTTTTGAATAGTGTAAACTCGTGATTTGGGAGCTCGAAAAATGAGTCGGCGTAACTCGCGAGCGATTGGCCAGCGAGTCACCGACTCGCGGCGGCTGCGGCGGCTCTGCCTTCCACTTTGCCTCTCACGCGGCGATAATATCCACTTGCTGACGTTTCTCATAGTCAGTGTTGATCGGGGCAGCAATAATAGATTATACCGTGGAGAGGAGGCGAGAGTCGCGAGTGACAATTGAAATCGCGAGAGCGCGATCATGTCGACGTTAACGCTCGTCTCGAGGCTCGTGTCACTTCGCAGCGGTTCGCCGACTAAATTGTTGATCGACGTTCCGCGTAACGCGATCAACGCACTCATGAACGGCAGCAACAACAAGACTCTCGTCGCTTGCCTTTGCAGTGAGTTATTTATTATTTTATTTAAAATTTACCTTTACACGTTTAGAAATTGAAAAGAGAAGAAAAAAAAACACATTGCTAAATGATAATTCTTGTGCGGTTTTTTTGTCGTCCACTTTTCGGACTTGAGACGAAGTGACGGAAGACGAAAATTCATACACGCGCGCGGCTTACGTAATTACGGTGAATAATTCGTTAGATAAAAAGAGCGCAAGAGAGAGAGAGAGAGCGAGGGGGGAAAATAGTTGATTTTACGATTTTTTTGAAATTTCCATTAAAGATTTTATATTCGCTGCAAAGAAATGTTTTATTGGAGTGAATTTATTAAATTATCTGTGGACTTATTTTGATTTTCATTTCTTTTGGAAAATTGGTCACATAACCTCATAATTTTTCGATTAAAAGTTGTTTTTTATTTAGTCTTGGGTTCTTATTTTCAGCTTCGTCAATTAGATTTGTCAAAGAGTCGAATTCTCAAGTCCTGAGTTTGTAATGAACTTTCGAGTTGAGATCACATTTGATTTTTTACTTCAAGCTTCAATTTATTAACTCATGGAATTTGTTTTTTTGTGATAATGAAATTTAGGCATTTATTGGAGTGAATTTATTGGATTATCTGTGGACTTATTTTGATTATGACTTCTTGTGGAAAAGTGCTGACATAACCTCACAATTTATCGACTAAAAGTTGGTTTTTTAAAGTTACTTTCCATTTTATGAATTAGTTTTGTCGAAGAGTCAAATTCCAAAGTCTTAAGTTTGTAATTAAGTTTGGAATTAAGATCACATTTGACTTTTTACTTCAAAATTCAATTTACTAATTTTGAGATTTGTTTTTTTATTGGCTTATCTTAATTTTATTATCAAATGAGAAATTAGCTACCTGACCTTGTAATTTCTGGATTAAAATTTTGATTATTATCTTTGTTGTTATTTAAAGTTTCATTGATTATCAATTTTATCAAAAGTTCAAATTCTGAACATCTAAGTTTGTATTTGAATTGTCAACTCAAACTTAAATTAGCATTTGAAAAATTAATTCTCAGCTCGATTAAAAATTAAGCTTTGAAAATGAGCCAAGATTTTGCGACTATAAACACAATTTTCAATGTTGATGCTTTAAAGTTCCATTGAAGATAATTTTTTTGTCAAAAACAAAATTCTTTTCTTTTTAAATTTATTAAAATAGTTTTTGTACACTCTTTGAAAACTCTGTGCGATAACGAAATTTTGTTTTTGCACTTTCGGGCATCGCATTTAGCGGCAACGAATATCGATAAGTTTGTTTATTTTTAAACTCTGGCAAGGAATTGGTTTAGATCTTTGCAACAGATTGTTTTTTTTTTGCTTATACATACAGATCAATAAATTCTTTTATTCCGATATGTAAACCTAAACTCATCTAGGTATCGTAACTCTTGCGTCATTCTCATTGCGACATCAAAAAGGAAATAAAAGAGATGTTTCGTTTAGCTGCTTTCCTTCGTAGTTCTGTAGCTTTAGGAAATTTGCTGCTCACTAGCGAATGTAAGGAAAAATTCTTCAACTGATTTACTATTAAAAAAATTTTTTTATGCTTTCTAGTCAAAATATTTCACTGAGAATTATATATATATATATATATATATTGACGAAATTCAAAAGTCATCTTAAAATTATTATCATCGTTATCATTATATGCCTTTGAATTTGTCGCACTCTTAATTAAATTTCTGTAATCTATGCGGAAAATTTCTCTGAATTTTCTGTGTACCTATTTTTTGTACAATGGAAAATTTGTAAATGTTTGTAACTAACAAATCATTCTAGAAATAGTGGAAATTACAGGGAGCGTAGGACACCTAACGATAAGAAAAGATTCATCGGACATTGATAATTAAATAAAATTTTCGTGGAGGTCTCTCTTTTCTATCTATTTTCAGAGAATTCACCCTTCTTATCCTCATTTTTTATTTGTCTAGCGGATCAAAAGACCTACGACCTTGTGGTAATCGGAGGAGGTTCCGGTGGACTTGCAGCAGCCAAGGAAGCTGTTGAACTTGGTGCTAAAGTTGCAGTTCTCGATTACGTTACTCCATCACCGCAAGGAACAAAATGGGGACTCGGTGGTACTTGCGTAAATGTTGGTTGCATTCCGAAGAAGCTAATGCATCAGGCAGCGCTTCTTGGCGAAGCTATTCATGTGAGATTTTTTTTAAACAGCTTTTTGCTTTCATGAAAGAAAAAAATGCTTTCTAAATATTAACGTTTAATAATTCGTATCGTCAAGACCTAGCCTTGGTTCATTTTAAACAACATGCAAATTCATTTATGAATTATGTGAGAATATTATGTGCAAAATTTCCGATTTTTAGAACGTGCCATAATTGAACACATAAAATATAGCTTCTTTTTAAGGATATCTCGGGTGGACTTATTTTTTGTAATCTAGAAAAAATTGCTTTTAAATCTCCATTCAAAATAACAACTTTTTTGTAGCATATATTTTTTTCAGAATGCCATATTTTTCGAGATATGGCGATTTGAAAAAAACAAATTAGAGTTTGTAATTTAATCGTATCTCATGCGAGGCTTAAAAAATATTTAAGTATATTAATCCTGACATAAATATCTCGAAAATAAGGGAAAAAAGAAAACTAAACTTTTTACTATGAGAAAATAAAATTAGTAATCGTATTTATTCGTCAATAGGAAGCCACAGCTTTCGGATGGCAAGTTCCGGAGCCTCAGGCGATCGCCAATGATTGGGAGAGCCTAAAAACCGCTGTACAAAATCACGTCAAGTCTGTAAACTGGGTGACTCGCGTCGAGCTTAGAAACAAGTACGTTTTTTTCCTTCTATTAGCTTAATTATTAATAAACACGGACAATTCGCTTAAATGGCAATTTCACAAAAAGATAAAAGAAAGATTTTTTAAGTCCTGTTAATTATTTTGAGTTTTCCAGACAAATTACAGAAAAAATACATTTCCATTAAAGTCAAAGCTATAAAATCATGAAAATATTTTTTTAAACATTCAAAATAAATGGCAGTGAGAATAGAAATAAAAGTCCGCTCATTTTGGACATTTATTCACCTCTATCAAATAAAATAAACATCGAGTACGATTTCAACAAAAATCTAACTACATTTCCATACTGTTTTTTTAAATTGTCCCCTTCTTATCATTTTTTATGCCCAAAAATTACGATCCCATAATTTTTTGCACTCGCTCATCGATTTCTGTTTTCACTAACGAATACCTTTTTATTTAATTGACGAATACAGAAAAGTTGAGTATTTGAACGCCAATGGATACTTCAAGGACGCGCACACAATAGCAGGAGTGGCAAAGAACGGCGAGGAGAAGCTTCTAACCGCGAAGAACATAATAATTGCAGTTGGCGGCCGTCCAAGGTATCCCGACATTCCCGGAGCGAAAGAGTACGGAATAACGAGTGACGATATCTTCAGTCTCAATCACGCGCCTGGAAAAACGCTCGTTGTCGGTGCTGGATGTATCCTTTTTTCCCTCGTTAATTGAATTATTCATTTTTTGTATGTATCGGAAATACAGGAAAAAAGTAGGAAGTGGGATCAAAGTATCAAAGTATTTTTTTGAACAATCTTAAAAATAATATTCATACCTGAACTCGAGAATTTTAGCAATTAAAAAAATCGTGTACATCCGTAATTAAGTTATATCAATTCACGAAACTCTTCAGAAATTTGCAAATGATGAGATTTTGAATGATCAGAATTGCAACTGATAGAGTCCAGAAAGTAGACAACGATAATTGATTATTCATTTTACCAGAGAATTTAGTATATTAAAATGTAATATGAAAATGTCAACGGTACAAATAATTGATTTCCTTAATGAATAAGGAAATAAATTAATAATTCATTTTCAGCCCAAAATTAAAACTCACTAAATTTCATAAATTACACCAATCTAACACAATCTGCTAGAGATTCTATTTTATTAGAATGTTTGAGATGTTTTCCTGAATTATTCGCGTACAGATATCGGTTTAGAATGCGCCGGTTTTCTCAATGGCCTCGGTTACGATGCAACGATCATGGTTCGATCTGTTATTCTTCGCGGATTCGATCAGCAGATGGCCAACCTCGTGGCTAGCGAAATGGCCGAAAAGGGCGTTCATTTTATCTCCGAGGCAAAGCCAAAAGCCATTGAAAAGCAGGAGGACGGAAAGCTTCTCGTTCATTGGGTCGACAAGAACGGAGAAACTCATCAGGACATTTACGATACCGTTCTTTTTGCAATCGGTCGTCAGGCACTCACCAGAGAACTAAAACCCGAAAACGCAGGCCTCAAACTCGTTCCTGAGACTTTTAAGATCGACGCCGTCGACGAGCAGACCAACGTGCCTCACATTTACGCCGTCGGCGACGTTCTCCACGTAAATACACATTTTTTTTTTCTTAACAAATTCACTAAAAAAGAGTTTTTTTCTTTCTTTCAATTTTTACGGTAAATGTATTTTTTGTACAGAAAAAATACATCGAACGCGTATTTTAAGAGTGCTTTTTTCGTAAATATATATTTTCTTCCTAAAAAATCTTTGGTAAAGTATTTTTCTAACAGCTCTTTTTTAGTTTTCACTTTTTTTGTTTGATTTGTTAAATCTGTGAAAAAACTGGTTTTTGTTTAAATCCTTCATGATAACGTCTGTGATTTTTTTAAACTTTATTTTATAATCAGGATTATCTAAACGACTTAAAACCATAAATGTTATTTAATTAGTTCTTTTGATATGTTGTCGTAATTTGTATATATTTTATCCCGAAAATTCTCCGAAAAATTCATCAACTTTGAAATGTTTGCCAAAAACAATGCAAAATTATATATAATTTGTAGAACTTTCAAAGCAAATGAACGACCAAGAAGTTTATGCCGGTTTTGCAAAATTAAAAAAAAATGTTTCATATTTTGTTCGTCATATTATATTTCGCCGGAAAAACCATATGTCCAAGAACAACAACATTAGCTTTACAGTTTTTATTATCCCCGAGCAGTAGCACGTCGTCTTAATTATAGTAATGTTAATAATTACCATCTTATAATACGATGTTTAATCTTTACAGAAAAAACCAGAATTGACGCCAGTGGCGATTCATGCAGGAAAATTACTGGCCCGTCGAATTTTCGGCAACTCCACTGTTACGATGGACTACACAAACGTAGCAACGACAGTTTTCAGTCCTCTGGAATATGGTTGCGTGGGTCTTAGCGAAGAGCAGGCGATCGCTTCGTACGGCGACGACAACGTAGAAATTTATCACGGCTTCTACAAGCCCACCGAATTCTTCGTGCCGCAGAAGAACATGAAGAATTGTTACCTAAAGGTCGTAGTTTTGAGAAATGACGACGAGAGAGTCGTTGGCATGCACTTTGTCGGTCCTCACGCTGGAGAAGTCATCCAGGGCTTTGCCGCGGCTATCAAGTGAGTTCTGCTATATTTCCAAAAAAAAAATTACCCCTCAGTAAGGCCTTGAATTCAAGTAAACGGATTGTTCGCAAAACGAAGCATACAATAAGAATTTTTTTCTCGATAAAAATCGACGATATCGATTATTTTTTTTTTCCCCCGTAAAAAAAGAAGGCATATCAAAGAACCTTCAGAAATTTTGTCAGAATTTTTTATTGTTAATTAACATTTTTATCCGTACCAAAAGATATTTCATCAAAACCCCTCTTTTCAAAATATTCGCGTAACCGATTTTCGAAAATTCTCTTTCGACCAAAAACGCAGATGAAGTTTTTCGCCTTGAGTGCAGATTACGGATTACAGGCTTCATGATACTTGAAAATAAAAGTTTTACACAGTGATTTTCGAAACTATTAGAAAATTGAGGGTTCATTCATTTTTATTCATTTTCTCTTTCATAATTCGTTAGCCCCTTTATTTACGATACTATAATTGGAAAAAATGTCCACTTGGGTGCAAAATGTTCTGAATTATTTGCTCGGTAATAAAAAATATCTCAGAACCGATTTCCTCCCGGTTATTTGATAATGTCGCTAATTTTCGCAATTTTTTTCAGGTGAAAACTTCCGTTTCTATTCGATAAAAATGCTTATTCTCGGATTTTTTCAGGTGCAAACTGACATTCCCGATACTGAAGTCGACCGTAGGCATTCACCCAACGAGCGCTGAGGAATTCACTCGCGTTCACATTACGAAGCGATCGGGAATGGACCCGACACCGCAAACGTGCTGCAGCTAAAGCGCCAATTTATTTCCAAACGACGAATCGACGTGACACGTAATTAATCCACGTCAAAGGGATCAACGGTATTTACGCGACGCACCGAATTGAAGCTCCTTTGCCGATTTTTGCGAACGCTTTCGACAGAGCAACACGAGTCAATCGATCAGAATCGCAAGAGAAGCAAATTGTCTCTTCGAAAAATGGAAATATTTTTTTTTCAGCAAAATGCCCAGGAAAAAAAACACTTAGACATTCGATAGCCCGCATAAATTAGTACAATATTCACGGAGAATAAATGTCGCTGAATGATTATTATTATTTTTCGTCCCGGCGAAAGATTTATAGATATCTGTGATGGAAACTCGAAGATGCTGTCGCTCGGTGTTGAACGCCGTGTACTTACAGTGACTTTTTATACACATTCTTTTAGATCGCTATTCTATTATCGTTTTGTCGTTGCCTTATCAATTTTTGTCGATTAAGCAACGCAAGCTGCTGAGAATAAAAAGTAACTGAATCATTAAAAAGTGTGTGCTATTTTATTGATTCACGATCACATTTCCATTAAAAACTGTATATTATTTTTGTGCATATTGGATTTGCGTTTATTGAAAACAGTGGAAAATTATTTTCAACAAACGCGAATGAATTTGGCCGTGAAAGTGCGAACTTCGATTTTTAATCGCGGAATTTTGAGAGACAGCTGTCAAGGATTTGACGGAAGCGAAAGGAAAAAATGGATAAACCGAAGAGTCGAAAAGCTTCAGTTTCGAAGGTGGAAGAAAATCAACCATCGGAAATTGACGAAACAAACGCATTTAACGTTTGTCCCTTCGTGAGACTCGATTTTTTTCACTCAGATTCCTATAAAAATTCTAACCCTTTATTCAAAATAAAATGATTAATTTACAAGAACATTCTTAACACTAAATTTACCAGACCAGTCATTTTGACTGTTCGTGCAATTTGAATTCAAAATTCCTACTACATATAAAATTTGCTTTCCGAAATGATGTTATGACTTTTGTAACTATAAGTAGAGAAAACATTTTATGAACTTAATAAGCATTTTTTCTCATACACCAGTCATATTGACTGGTTTGGTAGGAATATGTATATTTAACCAGCTGGTAAATCTAGTGTTAAACAATCATAATTTATAGTTTATGCATTGGAGATGAAATAAACTTTAGACTTCTCCATTTATTTTTAGTAAAATAAATGGTTCTTTAGTGTTTAGTCAAATTTTATTTTATTTTTATATTCATAATTTTCATAATCATGCAATTTTATGTAACTGTGAATTAATATTATGATATGTTGCAAGTCTAATTGGAATTGCTTTGAATTTCCATTTATTTTTATTGTTATTTCCTTGCAGAAATTGAAATGGACTGTCGGGATGAACGTGGACGTGGAAATCGTCAATTTAACGACTAGGGATCGCAATATTATTGCCTATGCGTGTTCGCACATCATTATTTTCTACGACTACGTCATGAGAGATATGATGAGCTTGCAAGGCCATGTTCGTTAAATTTTTATCCCTTTACAAATTAATCGATTCAATTTATTTTTTTTATACACAAAGTATAAATCAATTTAAGCGGAAATGTAATTTTTAACTAACCGATCAACAAGTTAAACAACGAAATATTGTAATTATTACATTGGTTAAAAGGTCTTCTAAAAATCCCAAAATATAAATATTCATTTTTTCATAGATTATCAAAGTTGAATATTTTTATCTAGAAAATGAAATTTTTAAGTAATTTTTTCTTCCAGCAAAATTCTGCGTGTTATTTTCTACAACTACGTTTTGAGAGATATAATGAGTCTGCAAGGCCGTGTTCGTTAAATTTTGATTCCTTTGAAAATCAATCGTTTACAAATTTTTTAAAATCATTTTCTCATACAGGCAGCAATAATTAATTTAAGTAATTTTTAACTAACTGATCAACAAGTTGAACAACGAAATGTAATTGTAATTATTACATTGGTTCAAAAGTCTTTTAGAAATCCCAAAATAGAAATATTAATGAAATGTTCACGTAATTTTTTTCCCAGCAAAATTCTGTGCGTTCTCTGTCTGCCTCTCGTGATGGCAAATGGCTTTTATCAGCAGATTACGAAGAAGACTGCGTCTGCATTGTGTGGGATACAGAAACTCGGTTGTCAATAATTTATTCAAATGAATTGAAATTTATTTAATTCGCAAAGGCCAATTTAATCTAATCATCTAATTAACTTTTGCAGAATACCAATCTGCAGCTTATTCAATCCACACGGAAAGAATTTTTTGACTGCTGTCAAATTAAGTCCGGATGCTAAATATCTCGTTACTGTGGGAAACGAGAGAATTCAGGTGATTAATTTTTGGCTCTGGACTCTTGGAAATGACAAACCCGATGGTTAGTTTTGCTGGATTAAAATATTTCTCTTTATCGCGATGAATATCTTTTTTTGGCGTTTCACTAATTCATGAAAAGTCACGAAAAAAATATGGCATCAAAAGAATTTGAACAAAATAATTTTGTCTCCTAAAATGAAATGTAGAATTTTGTGAAATATTACAGCTACTGTGGAATTGAGCGAGACGAGTGATGATCGAGTGAAGAAAATCAGTTTCAACAATGAAAATCCTGCCCAATTAATTCTCACACTTAATCATGGTGTGGTTTTCGTCTCTTGGGTCCGTTTCCTCTAATAAATAATTTTACAAATTTTTTTGTGCAACCGGAATTCTGATCATTCCTTTTTCGACTTTGCATTTTTTTCGACTTTCCTTTTCGTGTTTTGCAAATAATGCGATAAAAATGTGAGAAAAATGGAAAGTAATGGTCAATGGCCAATGGTTTATTATTACAATTATTCCCCATTATTTTTATAATAAATTTTGTTATCATTCCGTTTAAAAAAATTGCAAATTATTTGTGGCAATAAAAACCGAAAAGGGAAAGAAGTGAATAAATAATGGAACGATTACAACTTATGAGTTTCAACAATGAAAATCCTGCCCAATTAATTCTCACACTTAATCATCGTGTGATTTTCGGCTCTTGGGTCCGTTTCCTCTAATTTTACAAATTATTTTTTGCAACCAGAATTCTGATCGTTCCTTTGGAGACCATTTTGTGTTTTCCAAATAACGTGATAAAAAATGTGAGAAAAATGGAAAATAATGGTCAATGGCCAGTGGTTTATTATAAAAATTATACTCGATTATTTTTATAATAAATTTTGTTATTCCATTTAAACGAACTGCAAATTATTTGTGGCAATAAAAACTGAAAGGGGAAAGAAATGAATAAATAATGAAACGATTACAACTTTATTTCGAATAAGCAATGATATAATCATTTTATTAATTTTTAAACATTTTATTTAGCGAAATTCAAAAATTTTGGACCATCCAACGATACCCAAAAAGCACCGAAGAGCGATTGAAAATTGCAGCGACTCTTGCTACGTGTCGAAAACGCAACTTGCAATGACCGTAACGAATAATGGTAATTACTTTTGAGAATTTTGAAGAAAAAAAAATCCCGGAATTTTAATGTCAGATTACTCGAAATGGGTTGCAATATCGAATAAAAAAAATATTTTTTAGGCTTCGTTCTCGTTTGGAGCGATTCGATTCATAGCAAAAAATTGGGCAATCCGAAAACTAGTCGTGATAAGAAGAGACTTGTCAAGGCTGTTCCACTACAAAAGGGAAATTTGACGAGTATAGAAAATGAAGACGGGTAAAAAAATTTTTTGACATGATTTATAAAAGCCTGCCACGATTTTAACAATAAAGAAATAATTTACTATCATGAAATATAAAATTTCGAACGATCGAGAATAACAAATCGAAAAATTGCGCAAAAAAAATCGAAATTTTAAACTGTCCATTTTTCTAGAATTTTTTAATCGCATTTTTTTTTGGTATTCCAAACTTCAATTTTTAAAAACTAACTTTCGTATCTTGAAAGCATAAAATTATAGAAAAATAATATTGAGGCATAAGAATTGCAGTTTTAGATGAATCTTCGAAATTCGGAAACCAATTTAATGAAATTACTGTTTTTTTTAAATTAAATTTCCATTTATGGATTGAATTGAATTTAAATGACTTTTTTACAGAATTATCGTAATTGGCAACAACACAGGAGAATTATTTTTATATGACCATCAATTGAAGCTTTTGTACTGGTGCAACAATTGCGACTTCGATTCGATAGTCTCCATCAGCTTCGACCGGAAATCGGATCTGAAGAGGCCGGAAATCGCAGCGAGTGAATCCATAGCTTCCAAATATAGTGAAGAAAATTCAACGACCGAAGATGAAGAAACCCTCAGCCTTGACGTACCGGACGGGTTACTCGACCTTGAAGTACCTGAAGAAAGAGATGTGCATTTAAAAGCAAAAAAGAAAGATCTAGAGAAATTTGTCGTTGAGCAAAAAAATGATTTTTTGCAAGACAAAGAACCACTTTCTGCCTCCACAATCACGATAAACATCGATTACCAGCCGAAGAGAAAAAAGTTACCTGAAGAGCCCACGGATTGTTCTCTTCAAGCTGCGAAATTCTCGATTTCCAAGTTTTTTGTCTGTGAGAAAATTTTGTAGGACTGTTGTATCAATTTGGAAGAAGAAAAAAATAATTAAGGGGGTTGAAGTGACTCGCAATGGAGAAATTACTATAAATTTTTGAAATTGTTAAAATCATTTTAAAATAATTACTAGCAGTTATTTGATTGACATACTTCAACGCGTTTAATATTTTGAGTCAATCTTTATTAATGTAGCCATTTACTGTTAATAGCCTCAGATAATTTTCATAATAGACTAAAAAATTTGTATAATTTTTTCGCTCTTTCTTTTAAAATAATTTTTATCGTTCAACTGAAATGCTTGAGAAATATTGAGATTGAGAAACATTGAGTTTTTTTTTATTAACTACACATTAAACATAAACCAAAATTCCAGAATTAAAAAAATTCGTTTTTTTTCTCAAAATTCTGTCTAGAAAATTTGAAGAAAAAAAAACACATAGAATACTATCAAGTAACTATAAAATCTGGCCAATTATGAAGAATACTTTGGCTTCATTTCACACATAATAATAATTATTATAATAATAGCTTCGGCATCTGGGAAAATTGGTCGCCTGGATATCGGGAGTCTTAAGTGTAATTTTGTGCTGCATCCAGCCGAAGGAGCAATAACTGCAATCGCAATTCCCCCAAAAAGGTCTCAAAGAATTTTTTCAACTAATAATTTTTTACAAATTACATTGACCTGCGATTTGTAGATTTTTTTTTTCATTAATTTGTTGATAACACTTTGGAACTGCTATTATGCAAAATCAATTTGTCGATTAGTTTTTATCTAATCAAGAAATGTTCAAAATTCTCTCTTACAATTGATGTTTTATTTATTACGAACCAAAAATCTGAGAAATGTGAGATTTAGCGATTAACAAAAAAAAAACGGTCTAAAAATAATAAAATTTTTTATTTATTTAGTGACTACTTTATAATTGGCAATTCTCTTGGACTCCTCTGCCTCTACAAATTCACCGCACGAGCGCTTATGGTTTCCAAAAAAACGCCAGCCTTACCAGATTTTATGAAAATTTTGGATCGTGAGGAAGGCAAACGCAACACTAATTATGTCACCTGTCCGCAAACTCATCAGAGTCTCGTTGGTATTAGCGCTCTTAAATTTTCGCCAAAAACAGGTTTGTAAAAAAAAAGAAAAAAAAAACAAATTAGAATTGTGAAGATTGCTTGCTGATTATTTTTCACTTTTTGCGAATTCATATTATTTTCAAAAGCACTGGCATTTGGAAAACCCAAAATAATGAGTGTTTGTTTGAAATGTTAAAAATTTTCACCTTAAAAAAATGAACTTTTTAGTTTTTACTAAATAAAAATTTGGGCTGCATATTAAATTCCATAGTATATTGAATAATTGAAGCATTTTGCATAAAAATTAATTTCTACCATATAGAAAATATTTTGGTTAGTAATTAAGGGGTCGAAAAATGAAATAATTAAATTATCTCTTTAGGTCAATTTTTGGCCTGTGGTTTGGTAAGCGGTGTAATTTGGATTTTGGATCCAAACACTTTAGATCCTCTTGATCCAACACCTTTCAAACATTCAGCGTGTAAAATTCTTGAATTGGAATTTTCTGAATGCGGAAAATATTTGGCATATTCGGTGAGAAATGTTGACTAGAAATTTTGCTTTTTATTGACGTTATTTTTATTTTTTCAGGATGATGCGTTCACGGTTGGAGTTTTTAAAAAGAACGACGGAAGAAATTCTCTGGAAAACGAAATTGGTATTAATTTGAAAGAGAAAATTGTATAATTTTCTTTTTCTTAGACTTTCCTGTCGAAATTGTATTTTGGTTTATCATTTTTTGGCCACTGAATATTTACTACATTAAACAATAGTATGCACGAAAATTTATTAAAAAATCATACTGATTTTCGACTAGATGAAAAACCATTGTGGATTTTTCTTGGCAAGCATCACTCGCATTACAAACCAGTGAAGCAAATATTATTCGGCAAATCAACACCCGAAAAAAGTGTAATACGATTTTTCTCACTCGGGGAAGATCGAAATCTCGTGGAATACGATTTGGAGAACAGGTACAAAAAGTTCATTTTTTTCATTCCACAAAATCGTGAGATTTTTCGACCAATATAAAAACCCCAATTTTTTTAATCAACAAGAATTGCAATCTTTTTAAATTACCAAAAAGCCCACTTTTTTCAATTAACAAAGAGAAATTTCCTTTTTTAATTAAAAAAAGTCTCCATTTCTTTGATAAACAATAAACATCCATTTGTTAAATTAACAAAAATATGTCCTTTCGTAATTAACAACAAACCCAACTTTTTCAATTTACAAAAAGAACTTAAATTCTTTTTCTTTTTTATCAGTGGATCATATCCGGAGCCGGGCTTGAAGATTTTGCACATCGACAATGTTGAAAGTACTGCAGTGCCTTTGTGCATGAAAATATATCCAGAATTTGGGATGGAAAGTTTCTTAATTTTCGCTAATTCTGAAGTGAGTTATAAAATCACTTTTTCCCTACGATTTTTCTATTTTCATTATTAATTAAAAAATCTAAAACATTTTTATCTCCTGTTGACAGTGCAAATTCAGGCTCTTGGAGGATAAAACGAAAATAATTCGAGCAACTTTTCGAGGGCCAACATTTGGAGATCCTGTTCAACAAATGCTCGTTGTTAAACAGCAAAAAAAATCTCAAAAACGTGGCTACATGATTTTCGCTACCAGCAAAGAAATCGGCTTAATGATCCTACCCTTCGATGGTAATCCTCATAAAATCGTTGCTATGATAGGCCATCCCAAAAAGGTATCTTAACATTTTTTAAATTATTATTTTGACTATTTAATCGTGAATATTATATTATAATACAAAGTGCAAAATTAGTTTTGCTCGTGGAAATGTTCCAAACAATTGCAATACTCATAAACCACTTATTTTTACCATTAGCAATAATTTGTATTTTCCTTCAACACCAAAAGAACAAAAAATAAATTTATATATTACTAACTAAAAAATAATGGGCTGAGGAAAATGAGAAAAGAAAGCTAATTTCGATTTTAACGCTGACTGGTAATTATTTAAGATCCAATCTATGGCGGTCAGCGATTGCGGAAAATATTTATTCACCCTTGGACAAAATGACCGCAGTGTTCTCATGTGGAAAATCAACTACAGGCACGTAATCCAACGTTTTTATCCATTTTTGCTTCCTCATAGAGGAAGCTTTGTTGTCGTGAACATTTTTTTTTCGAGATTTCCATGTCAGCATGCTCTGAATCACTTAAAGCGTCGAAAAAATTGTTTTGAAAATGTGTTTGTCCTAACGTTGATAACTCGCGAATGGCACGATCGTTCGAGCTCAAATTTGGCATGCAAGTAGAGAAGTAACTCCTATTTAATTGCTGTGATTTAAAAAAAACATATCTATGTATACTTATTATATGGAATTTTTTTTTGTTTGAAAAATGTCGTATACTCGCTAACTTTCGTAAAAATTCGACGATATGGCTAAATAGTTCTTCATAACTAGAGACACGTTAAATGCTGTTTGGTATTGGATTTCGACAAAATCGGTAAAGCGGTTCGGATTTTATAGAATTTTGAATTTTTGTAAAAAATAAAAATTTTGCTATAAATCACGTCGAATCTCAGCAAATTGACTGAAATGTTCTACAAACGAAAAATAACATGCAGCCATACTGTGTACCAAATTTGGTGGTGATCGGTGAAGTCGTTCAAATTTTACACCATTTTGAATATTTGAAAAAATAGCGATTTTCGCTGTAACCTCCCCAAAAGTTATTAAAGGAAAACAAAAGTTTGTGCCTAATAAAAATGAGATGTACCGGTAATTTATTGATTTATTCAAAACAAGGATGCAAAGTAGAACCTTGCACATTGCTTCCTCATTAAATTTTGCTCTTGACAAAGCTTCCTCTATGAGGAAACCAAAATCAGTTACAATACTTCCTCGTAGAGGTTGCTATGTAAAGAGCAAAATTTAATGAGGAAGCCATGTGCAACGTTCTGCGTTGCATCCTTTTTCAAGTGTGACCAAAAATAAATGCCATTAGAATGATGTTTCAAGTGTTTCTCGCACTCGGTGCGATAATGAACGTTTTTCGCACGCTTCGCATTTTCACGCCTCGTTAAGCAACATTTGTGGAATGCTCTTTGGATAAACTTTTTCTTAACTCGTGCGATCGTAACCATCACTTTTATTTCTCGCTACAAACTCAAATTCGCCAGGAAAAAACTTTTACCGCACTAGTGCCGTAATATACTGTAGAAATGATAAAAATTACAGATCTGCGGATGCAATGGAACGTTTTGGAGGAAAGGGACTCTTGCCTTTCTATTCTCTCATCGAGGGTGGCAAGGAAGGATGGCTTTTCAACGAGATGAAGGATCTTTTTTACTATTCCCAAATTTTACAACAAGGAGAAAATACGACAAGCTCGCGCATAATAACCGACAAGGTTTCGATACTCCAAATACCAAATTTGATGCGTGCCATTGGTTTTTATCCGACAAACAATGAGGTTCGATTTTTTATAATTAAAAAAAAAGTAACATACGACCCTACTGTGTACCAAATTTGGTGGTAATCGGTAAAGTCGTTCAAATTTTACACCATTATTAATATTCGAAAAAATAGTGATTTTCGCTATAAGCTCCGCAAAAGTTAAAAAGAATGAGAAGTAGAACCTTGTACATTGCTTCCTCTTTTAATTTTGCTCTTTACATAGCAACCTCTACGAGAAAGTATTGTAACTGATTTTGGCTTCCTCATAGAGGAAGCTTTGTCAAGAGCAAAATTAAATGAGGAAGCAATATGCAAGGTTCTACTTTGCATCCTTGTTTTGAATAAATGAATAAATCACCGGCGCATCTCATTTTTATTAGGCACAAACTTTTGTCTTACTTTATTAACTTTTGCGGAGATTACAGCGAAAATCGCTATTTTTTCAAATATTCAAAATGGTGTAAAATTTGAACGACTTCACCGATCACCACCAAATTTGGTATACAGTATGGCTGTATGTTATTTTTCGTTTGTAGAACATTTCAGTCAATTTGCTGAGATTCGACGTGATTTATAGCAAAATTTTTATTTTTTACAAAAATTCAAAATTCTATAAAATCTGAACCGCTTTACCGATTTTGTCGAAATTCAATACCCAATAGCATTTAACGTGTCCCTAGTTATGAAGAACTATTTAGGTCTATCGGCGAACTTTTACGAAAGTTAGAGAGTATACGACATTTTTCAAAAAAATTCAAAATTCTATAAAATCAGTATACATAGATATATTTTCTTCAAAATCAGAGCAATTGAAGAGCAATTAATACTCTACTTGCGTGCCAAATTTGAGCTCGATCGATTGTGGCATTCGCGAGTTATCGACGATTGAATTTTCGGTCCCTGGAACACACATAAACGCACACGCACGCACACACACACACACACACATACGGACACATTTTCTAAACCATTTTTCTCGCCGTTTTAGGTGATTCTAAGTATACTGACATAAAAATCTCGAAAAAAAAAATTTTCATGAAAACAAAGCTTCCTCTATGAGGAAGCAAAATTGAAAATTAATAATAAATCAATAATAAAGATGTCTATTTGTAAAAACTAGAATGTATTTAAAAAATCTCCGCAATTTAATTTTATAAAAAAAAAAATAAACGAATAAACTCTTTAATTTTGGATACTCCTGGGCTGAAGGATCTCGGTCGATGACCATTGATAATACAACGATTTTCAAAATAATATTGTAAGACAAAACAAAAACCAAATGTCTATATTTTATTATCAATAAAACAGTTTTACTACTACTAATTTTATTAATATACTCCATTATATTAAATGTAATATATTAATACAAAAATTGTATTAACAATCTTTTTTCACGTTAATAGTAAATCAATAATAAAATAGTCTACTTTTTAGCTCGAAATTATGATGGAGGAAGTTTCCTACAAAAAGTATGCCAAGACAGGACAACTCGTCGGTGAAATAACGTTCGAAGAATTCGTCAAGCTCTACGTAAATCATCGTCCAACGTTTGGCATAACGAAAAAGCAAATTAAAGATGCATTCAAGGCTTTTGTAAAACCTGGTGATTTGGGTGAAAATCCTGCTCTTACTGCCAAGCAATTTCTTGAAGTGCTTTTTGGTCGGGGCAGAAATGTTCAAAGCGATCCGCGTTTTTCTAGCGACAAACTTTACGGTTTGTATCTGTAGAATTTTAGCTTTAATTGTTTATCGAACATTGTCTTTAAAACTGTGAAAAATCAGAAAGAATTCTGAAAAATTATCAAATTATTTTCAGTAGAAACAAAAAATTGGTTTAATCAGGTCATTTACGGAATAATTATTTTTCATCAATTTGTTAATAACATTTTGGAATTGTCATTATGGTAAATCAATATTTTTAGCACTTTCAACGTGCTTATTTTTTTTTCAGACTTTGGTAATTTTGGTAATCTGGTAATTTTGCTCGAGTGATTTAATTTTTTTTGCGTTTTACGTGCTGCAAAATAATTCTTAATGCATACATACCTGTTACGAATGAAATTGCTTGTTCGCCTTAAATTTACAGGTGAACCCTTAAGCGTGGAAGAGGCTCACGCTTATCTCAGTCGTTTGGTACCGGAAGACGAGGATTCTTCTTCATGCTCCGACAATAACGAGGACAAAACTTCGAAATTAAATTTCGATTTTCTTCCCCAGGTGAAGCAAACAATTTTAAACACGCCGACAAAAATCTACCGTTCTTTTCTCATTGCAGAAAATAACGTTCGAGAATTTCACAGAAGAAATCCTCGGAATTGCACAGCTCGACTAACTGTAAAAAAAAAAAGTAAAATAAAAAAATCGCAATTTCTAAACAGAACAAAAAAATCGCAAACCCAATTGCGATATTTTATTTGCCTTTTGTCCTTACAACAGCTCGGCTGTAATTATTTTTTCTTCTCGTCAGGCGTCGATTAGACCTGCGCATAAAAACGTCAATTTTTCTCGTGAATTTTCTACTAACAAAATCTCGAAATTCAATGAGCCAAATTAAATTGGAAATTCGATAAACGATTAAATTTAATTCGCAATGTAACCAATAATTAAATGTAGCTTCTCATTCGGTAATGGATTAATTTTTTATTGAATTGGTAATTAAATTATATTTCAATTCAATTGATGATTGAATAAAATAATTATTTAATGAATGGTTAAATTACGTTTTAAATTTAATCTATAATCCGGAGTCTCGACTTACAAGTTAAATTGAGAGGAACGAATATCTCAATAATTTTGGGATCCTCGAGTCGAATACAAAAAATCCAGTTTGATAGTTTTATGTAGATTTATGTTTCTTTCATTTTTCATTCGTCGTTTTTTTTCTCTCTCTCTCTCTTTCCTCATTCGTATAATCGTCAACGGTTTTCGTTTTTTGGCACAAACTTAATGTAAATAACTATACAATCTAACGTAACACAGATGGTTCTTGTTGTTTTCTTGTTGTTTAAATGGTAAAAGTAAATGTATATAAATTAAGCTCAGTGTGTGGGGAAATTGGGGCTTCGAGGGTGGACAAATTATAACGACGAGAGGGGTCTCGGGTCTTTCAAGCAAGAAACGAAATACTTTAAGAAAAAAAGTGCTTTTCTAAAAGGGAAAAAAATGGCGATACGAAAAAAGGTTTACTCGAAAAGCACAATTTTAATATTAGGCTTAATTTTCGATAAAGCGACAAGAATTTATTCAAGATTCGACGAAGCTTAAGCTTTTTTCCATTTCTTTTCTAAATTCCAAACGATGAATTTTGGTTTTTTTTTTCTGACGCACCAATCGCAGAGTGTTTAACGAGGCAGAATTTACATTAATAACGAAATATAGTAATGAAATGGGCACAGACACTGCCAGCAGTGTGAGCAGTTGCGTTTTAATTTTCCGCTCCTCGCAATCGACTCTTAACGAGATAAGAACAAAACGTAACTTAAGGACATCTGCGAAAAGATTAAAATGAAATAATTCCGAAGTAATTGCGTCGAATAATCGGACTAATTTCCTTTTCTCCTTCACTAATTCAAGCAATTCTTTGCGAGCGACTCGGACTTTTCTCAATTGCATTCTAGTCGCTATTAAATCGTAGCTTGCATCACTATTTTAAATCGCTCCTGATAAATTTGTGAAAAGTTGCGAAAGAAAAATAAATTTTAAGTGCTTCAGTAAACTTATTTGGATTAGCTCCGATAATTTTTTTAAAAATCTTCGACTAATTGGAGGTCAAAAAGGTTCCCCAAAAATAGCAAAGCAAAAAGTGATTTTTTTTTATATCACCACTTTTAAAATGAATTTATTTAATTTAAGTTTTTGGGAATTAAATCAGGACACAATTCTTTTAAAACCTTTTCACTGTTTTTGATGGTTTAATTGACTGTTTTGAGCTCGCAATTCTTAGAATATAAATAAATTTGCAGATTATTTTCAATAGGAAATCGACTAACTTCGCTACTTTTGTTTATTCGTTTCAAAAATATAAATTGAGAATGTAAATCTGATTTCGAATCATTTGATTATTGATGCATTTTTTATGAATTCACTGGCAATTTTGTTTTTGCGGTATATAAAACAAAAGTTATAACAATTTAATTATTCGACTTTTGGTGAAGAAATGTTTTTAACAAATTGTTACAATCTGAGATAAGCAATCTGGGCACTAGATTGATAAACTATCTTGCAATAAAAAAATGCGTTACTCTTCGTAATCGAATTCTTATTGTTTATGTTGTTTGTAAAATGGACAAACAAAAAATTTCGGGAATAAGCGTAAATTGGTCAATTTTATTTCAATTACAAACCTATGAATATTTGCCTACATTCAAAACATTTTTGCTGTGCAAATTTATTATCAAAATTCAGGCAATCGAACCACCAAAAATTATACAACTGAATTTGGAGAATTAGTACAGATTTGACTAGTCTGAAGTGCTTTTCAACTTCCTTAAGAAGATTAAAATGCTTAACATTGTTAAAATTGTTAATTAAAAATTGTTGCGTTTCTGTAATTTTTCTTCTGCAATAAATAACTGTTGAAAAGTGCAATTAGTGTTACAATAGTCTTCGATTCCGAAAAACATTGTTAGCCATGAATTTATTTTAAAAAATTTACTGATCAGCATTAATTTCCAATGAGTAAATTCGGTGATTAAGGAGAAATAATTGGCGATTTTATGCACATTTCAATTAGGACCGACTCATTATTTTTTTCAAAAGACATGTTATAAATTAGCCGCCTAGATATTTGATAATATTAACCAGTTATAAATTACATCGATTTGTTTATAAAGACGTTTGTACGCTCGGTAAAAGTAGAATATCATTTTTAATCGATTAACATTCTCAAACATTAAGTGGCCAATTTGTTCTACATTTTTTTTAATGAAAAAAAAATGAGAAGTTCCGCTGTAAAATCGACAAGAAATTTCTTATTTTAAGAAATTCATATAAATTCTAGAAATTTACCACGATTAATATAAAAACAATTTTTGAAATTTTTCTGAAAATCTACTAGATCTTCATGACTGTGTCGAAGATGCCTTCTTAAATAAGTTTACTAAAGCACGAAAATCCATAACAACGTTAAGAACAATCGTTGACGACTCTCGAATTCAAATCTGTGCAAAAAAAAATTGGAAATCGATTTTCAAAAGTTCAATGCACCAAGTGACGATAGCGAATAATGATTTCTATTGAATAATAAATCATTAATCCAGAGAAAGATTAATTGTCCCGGATATGCATAAAAAATCAACTGTTTAACATTTTTTTAAAACGTTATAAATTTTCATTTAGTTTTTCCCAAGTACAATCCGCAATTATTAACCGATTTCAATGAGAGATAGCTCATTATTTTTCTCAAAAGATACTCTACAAATTCACCGTGCACATATTTCATAGAGCCGATCGTTGGCTTATCACAGCCCATTATTTAAAAAAAATAAAAATACTTTCTACTAAATAAACAACAGGCTACAATTATCAAACGATCAACCCTACGAAATATCACAATGGTCAATTCGTGTAGTTTAAAAAACTGAACGAAAATTTCATTGAAAGAAACATCAGTTTCATATGCAAATCCATCGCAATACTCTACAATTTTTTTCTCAACGTTTTGAACTTCCAAAAATCGATTCGAAATATTAATCTACGATTTGGCTTTGCGATTGGTCACCGATTTTCCTTAAAAAAAAAAAACAAATTTTCTGACAAAGATGCAGAAACTGAAACAGCAGCGAAGAGAAGGCAATAAAAGGGGTCCCTAAAAACCAGTCGATCGGTCGCTCGCTAATAACATACGATATCGGTTTGGTTGTCAAAAGAAGTACAAACAAATTTACAGACGAGGAACAATCGTTATCTTCATTTCTTATATAAACCCTAAATCATCGGTATTAGAGCAGAGTCCTCTTTCCTCGAGAATCTGGGCCCACTAGTTTTAATTATCATGGGCCCGGGGTTTGATTTTGTTAGTCGGGTGGGGATATTGTGAGCCATAAGAATTCCCGCGAGAATCCCGGAGTCTCGTTATTTACACCTATTTACAAACATTATCCTTCTCTCATTATCACTTCGTCCATTAAGAAAAAATATCATCAGCGTGTAGAAGACAGTCGCACCAAAGTGCCGCATCCGTTATTTCGTTTAAAGGGACAGTCGCTCAATCGGCCACGCAAAAACATCCTTAGCTTATCACAATCGGAATAATACGCACTCAGCGACGAAAGAGCTACGATTCTCGGCCTTCTTCTTTTTTTTCTCCCTCTCGTTAAATATATAACACAACGTTACCTACGAGCGCGTTCCTATTGTCCATAATTTCACTTTCGTTTTAGTCCTCAACGAAAAGTAAAAACAAAAAAAAAACAAAAAAGGACAAAGAAAGAAAAAGAAAACGAAGAAGGTAAACGCAACAAAACGGAACAAAATAACGCGATCATCACTTCATCAGTCGAAGTAGTCCTCGTTGCTGGGCAAACTTCCGTCCTTCTTCCGGCAATCGGGACAGTACCATTTGCCCTTGGGCGGTACCATTATCCCCACGCACTCGAAATGAAACCACTCGATCCGGCAATCGTCTCCGTCGCAGGCGATCATTTCGGATACTTCGTCGTACGGGCATTGACAGTAGCAGTAAAGATTGACGGATCTTTCGGGTCCGCCGGTTGAATTGGCGGGTAACATTGAAGGATTCGGAGGTACGATTGTGGGTCTAGGCTGTTGAGCGATAGGCTGCGAAGGTTGCGAAGGTTGCGACGACGCGGGGTTTTCCTCAGCTTCGCTGGATTCGGCGCTGGAGCTTTCCGCAGGTTCCTCGGATTCCGTTGCCGAAGCGACGTTAACGGGGTTCATGGGAACGATCCTTTCGAGCGGTTGATCGAACCCCGAGAGCCTCAAGGTCACGTTTTTCGTTGGAAAATTAACGCTCGCCGTCGGTTGCGTTTTAATGCTGATGCTCGGTACAAAAGGGCTATTATCGACCTTCCTCCACTTCAAGCTCGGCTGATTGTATTGAATTTGTTGTTGTTGTTGTTGTTGTTGTTGTTGTTGTTGTTGCTGTTGTTGTTGCTGTTGTCTCTCGGCCTCCTCGTCGCTGGAATCACCGTAGAATCTTTTGGGCACGCGTTTCCGTTTGGATGAGCGTTTGTTCTCGTTTTCGGAACCACTGCCGCCGACGCTCAGTCGGAGATTCGTTTTGTTGGGTTCCGGGGTGAAGGCGGTGACTTCCGATTGGGAATTTTGTTGATTTGGGGTGGACGATCTGCTCGGGAGGACCGTGATTATCGCGGGGCTCGCGGAGCTGAATCCGGGCTGTTTCTTTTGATAGAAGGACTTTGGAATGTTTAATTTGATGGATTCGACCGTGGGCGTGGAGACTCTGGTGTTCTTGGCCCTTTCCGCTTTCTTCCGCTTCTTCGTTTTCACTCGTTTTCGAGTTTGACCTCGTGCGCTAGAGAATCGGGATTCCGCTTCGTTATTCGTGTTCGCGGTTACCGCGGAGTTCGTCTTCACGGTTTCGGCGTCCATCTGACCGTTGTTGAGATTATTGGCGCCGGAAGTCGCTCCAGCGACGGCCGGAGAGTCGTTGGATGCTGGAGCAACCGCCGCGAGAAGCATAAGCTGATTTCGCTTCTCGGCGAGCAATTTATTGGCCAATTGTTGGGGATGTTCGTCGTAAAAGTCCTCGTCGGTTTCGGTCTCGTCGGTGTCGAGGTCCGATTCCCTCAAGATCAATTGAGGGCTTCGCGGAGGTTCGCATATTTCGATGCTCTGATTGGCCTCCTCGTTTTGTTGGGGCGCTTCCTCGAGGTGCGTTGGATTTTCGGGGGCGGTTTCCTCGACGATTTCCTCGTGTTTGACCTCGATTTTCGCGGCCTCCTCGGCGGCCGCGGCCGCGACCGCTTCCTTCTCCTTCTCTTTTTTTCGTTCCCTTCGAGCCGATGACTTTTTCGGCGAATTCTCCGAAGCGGAACTGTCGGAATCGGAACTGCTGCTGGAACTCGACGAGGAACCTGATGAGGAGCTGCTGCAGCTACAGTTCGTTCCACACGAGCAGCTGCTGGAGTCACTGTCGCTGGAGGAGTCGCTGGAGGACGTGCTGCCGTTTTGCTTACGTTTCTTCGGCGATTTTTCCTTCTTCCTCTTGGCGTTCGTGTCGCTGTCGCAGTTTACGACGGCGCTTCCGGTAGACGGGCTTTTCGATTGTTTGTAACCGTAATCGTGCTCGCCCTCCATCGTTCCGCAGTTGTCCTCGATTTTCGCGTCCTCTTTGAGCTCTTCGGGGTTCGTTTTGTCGGAGAAAACAACGCAATAATCGTGATCCGCGAGGATAACCTCGCGGAGAAAATCGAGACGCGCCTCTTCCTCCTTCTCGTTGATCGTTGGCTCGAGGAGCGCGGGTTTCTCGAGGGACGCCGCGTACGACTTGAAGTTGTCCCAAATTCCGTCCATTATCTGCGCCTCTTCCTTCTTCACCTCCTCGTTCACTTCCGGATCCAGAGTAGCGTCGTTTCCGTCGACGTTCGAAGGTGCGTCCGCGTTTGCACCCAAATCCGCGGTTTCCTTCGTCTCTGTCGTCTGTGTTTCCACCTGTTTCGCTTCTTCGTCCTTGGAACTCTTGGCCGCGGTTTCCGGTGGCGTTTGGTCCTCGGAATCGCTGTCGCTTTCCGATGAGAGATTGAGAGGCGGAAGGTCATAGACATCCACGACTTTCTTCACGATTTCCTTCGGCTCTTTCGTTTCGCTTACGGTATTTTCGTGAACTTCCGGTTCGGCGACGTTCGCCGAGGCCGAGGTCGTTTCCGGCGATTCCCGCGGCACTTCCGCTTCCTTTTCCGGGGTTTTTTCCCGGGGCCGGGCTTCCGGGAGTTTCTCAGGCTCCCGGTGGCTGATCTCGTGTTTCGCCAACAATTTCTTCGAGATAAAACGCTCGGCGCACTCGGAACAAGCGTAAGGACGATCTCCGGAGTGGAGCCTCTTGTGGACCTTGAGGGCGACCGCTCGGGTGAAAGTACTCGTGCATTCTTCGCAAACGAACGCCGTCGGCGGTATACAAAAGTGATAAACGTGAGGCCACTTTTTTTGGAGGCATTTCTTGCACAAAACGCTCTCGGTTCCGTGTTTCCAGAAGAGATGCTTCGTTATGTCGGGTTTGTTTCTGTAGGCGATTCCGCATCGATAACAAAGATGATGAAGTTTGTGCTTCCAAACGTGATTTGAAAGTCGCTGTTGATTTCCGGTGGATTCCAAGCAAACGTCGCACGAGTGATGGCGTTTTCTCAGGTGAACCATAAGCCGAAAAGCCGACGGCAAATTGCTGACGGTGCAGAGGCAGCATCTGTAAGTGACGTTTATGTTCGGGGAATAAACGCCGGGACAAAGATGACACAAGAGTTCGCTGTAGCTGTAGAACGTGGATTTGCACATGATACAAATGAGAATAGTCTTCTGATGCATCTTACGATTGTGAAGATAAATGTCTTTGTGAACGAGTGAGTGAAATCTGCAGTGAAAACACTCGAAAACCCGAGGATTTTGAATCTCGTAAGTGCCTCGCTCGCTGTTAAAAGTGTTGAGATTGAAAAAAATTGCGTTCACTTCGTCGATGGATTTTTTCACCCTCGCGGTAAACTGTTCGCGATTTATTATTATCGCCGGATGTTGAGGCTGAAATCTGTGCTCGGCCAGTACATGAAGACTCAACTGTTTGCCGTTCACCGCAATGTGACGAGCGTGATTGCAGTACACGCAATAACCGCTCGCGGCGCTGATGCACCGTTTAAGCAGATCCTCGATTTCCATGCTTTCGAGAAGGCCCTCCACGTTGAGATCTATACTGGGGACGTCTTCGGCGGCGAGGATTATTCCGTCGGTCTCTTGCGGTGTTTTTTCTTCCGGCGGAGCCTCGGTATTTTGTTCAGGAGCTTCGGAAACTGCGGAAACGGCGTTTTCAACGTTTATCCCGTGATTATCGTCGTTCCCGATTGTTTCTTCGGGGTTTTGATTTTTTTCCTGCTCGGGACTTTCCTCTTGCTCCTTTTTATCCTCCTCCTCTTCGCCGCTCCTTTCGTTTTCCGCCATCGGCGCAGTAACTTGCGGTATCTCTTCATCGACGACCGCCAATTTACCGGTGTCCGAATCGCTCTGCTCTTCGTCGTCGTCTTCGTCGGCTCTGAAGCTGTTGGGACTCGCTCTTCCGGAGTGATTCGAGTGTTTGTCCGAGCCGGAATCCTCGCCGTTGTTGTTCTCCTCGGATTCTCGGCTCGTTTCGTGATTCTCCGTGTAACTCGTGCCGTTTGCCGATGTCACGGAAAACTGGGAATTTCTGTTGGTGCAAATTTTGATGACTAAGCTACGATCGGTCGTGTTAACTGTTGCGAAAGACATGGAAGTCGTTTGAGATTCTTTCTCGGGCGAGGAGTCGACTTCGGTGTCTCCCGTGGTGTTGAATCGCTCGGGACTCGCGTTTTCCGATCGATTGCTGCTGCATTCGCTTTCCGAATCGGACGCCTCTGCTATCGTCTCTTCTTCGCGGCTTTCCTCCTCGTTTTTCCTCCTCTCGTTCTTCAGGCTCTTCAATCTATCGTCGTAATCCTCCTTACCGTTTGCGGATTCGGCGTCGTTATCCAAATGTGCGACCTCGTCCATAACTAAAACATCGGCTTCGCTTCCGGTGTCTCTGCTCTCTCTCCGCGCCTCGTTTCTCCTGCTCTCCTCTTCATCGTCCTCTTCGCCGCTCGTATTATCCCTCGAATCGTTGGAGCATCGCGAAACTTCCATTATCGTCTCGGCGACGCTGTCGTAGAGCGAGGCGTCGCTCTGCCTTCTCAAGGGCGAGGGTGACCTCGAAGGAGAAGCCGAAGGCGACGGACAAGGCGAGGATTCGAGTTTCCCGTCGCTTTTGCTATTGGCTTGAAAAATTCGTTCGGCGGCGTCGTCGTCGTCGTCGGAGTTTTTATTCCCTCGGGAATCTTCGGTGCACTTGGAAACCTCCATAATCGTTTCGGAAACCGTGTCCCTGGAGGTTTTCGGGGTCTCGTTATCAGTCGCGACGACGCTCGCGTTCGGTGTCGTCGTCGTCGTCGTCGTCGTCGTCGTCGTCGCGGTTTCGAGGCTCTCCGCGGTGAAAGAAGCCGCGGATTCCTCGCCGCTCGAGGCAGCCTCCCGGCTTACCTCCCGCGACTTCATGCTCATCTTCCGCGCGTACATCTCCGAGAGTTTTTGCTGATAGGACATAAGCAGCGATTCCTCGCTACGCTTTAGCCTGTTGTTCTTCAGCATTCGCTTACCACGAACTCCGGACGTTTCCTTGGAGGTGATTCCAGGATTACCGGGAATTCCTGGAAGTCCGGAGGCGTTTTGGCCGGAGTCGCGCGGCTCCGCGAGGCTGCACGTTGCCGAGTGAGCGCCACTTTGACGACACAACGAGCAGACATCGCTCGTCGCGCTCGTTCGGCCTTTGAGCACCGGCGAGCAAAAGTGGTTGTAAAAATTGTCCGTCTCCGAGAAGACCTTCTCGCACGTGCAACATATCAGGTAACACGAGCCCTTGAAGACGTTGTAGAAGTCTTCGACGGAGGTGAAGGACGTTTCGGGAACGCTGTGTTTCTTCGTCAAATGATAGGAGAGTCGCTCGGCTTGGCCGAACATTCCCAGACAGAAGAGACAGATGTGACGCTTGTGAATCTCTCGCATGTGGAGAAAGAGGTTCCAATTTTCGAAGTACGTGCCGCAAGCCGCGCACAGATAAACTTTGCGGGTTATTCTAAAATTGTTGGCCGCCGAGGGGGCCGACGATTGGGGAATCGACGGGGCCGAGGATTCCGAGGTTCCCGGCGATGAACGACTCGCCGTTGAACCCGGAGGACAGGTACATTGATGGGGTTTCAGCATCGATTGCGGACACGAATTATTCGAGGATTGGTGGCACTTTGCGCACCGGGATTTGGGGCTCGACGCTGCCGGCTGAAGACCCAAATACTGAGCGTATTCCGTGATTTTTCCTCGCTTCTCTCGCGGTCCTCGATGAAAATTTCCGTCGTGGCAATTTCGGCGAACCGCTCCCACCTGATTCTCTTGGGCCTGCGCGAGTATCCGCTTCTTGAAACCCTTGAACACTATCTTCGAGGAGGAAATGTCGAGCTTTCCTGGGGAATCCTCCGAACCGTCCGAACTGCATCGGTCCTCCTTGTTCTCCTCCTGCGCCGAGTCGTTGTAAGACACTCGCGGCGATAACGCGCTCTCTGATAATACTCGCGATGACCTCTTCAGCGTCTCCTCTAAATGCGACCCGTGGGAATCCCCGCCGACCGTCCAGGCGTCCGTAACTTGGCCGTCGATGTCCTCATCTTCCATAATAACGTCTCAGCCTCGAGCTTAGAGCCTGAAATATTTTCGAATTTGTTATTTTGCGCATTTAAAACAATGCGGATGCGAAGGGGAATTTTGCGAAATTACTTATTTCCATTCTTTTCAATGTTTCTATAGTGTTTATTGAAATTACTCTTAAAATTAAGAGGACAAACACGTAAAAAAGTTCATTTTTAAAATTCTATAGATTCGTTTAAAAATTATTCAATTTAAATCTCATTTGAGTTAGTATGAAAATTGTAGAATTATCATCTTTCATTTGATCTCAGTGAGGTGTAAATGTAAGACAATTTTTTTATTACTTTTTTTAGATGCCTCGGTCCCATTAATATGTTTGGATTAGAAGTACCATACGTGTAAACTGTGTATCAAATTTTATAAATATTTATACAAAATACTATGGAGCATTGATAAATTACCTAATATACAAAATAAATATACGATACATAAAATTAATGACAGTGGAAGAAATGTCTTTTACAAAACACATCAATTTCGGGATTTAGCTAAATTTCCACGTATTTTGAACAATGAATTTGTTATTTTAGCTACTTTTTACATTTTTAAGACGTTTTTTATGAACTATCATGATTTTTCACAGACTTTGCCACCCAAATGTCATCAATCATTTTTAGATATTGCGCAATGCTCAGAAATTAATATAAGCAGTTTGAAAAAATTAGTCGAATGACGTAAGCACAAATGATGGAAAAGAAAGTGTGTGCCAAACATTTCCAGGTTCTGTTTGCAACTCTGTTTCATAACTAAGCTTTGGCAAAGAGATATGCAACTATTATTCACCGAAAAGCACAGAAAAGCTTGTTTGTAAAAAAAATCCGTATTTCAAAAACTCCAGGAGACAATTTCAAAGCTTCTGAACTAAGAAATGTGACCAAAAAATCAAATCTTTATGGTCTGTCCTCCTGACAACTAAATAACATTTTTGTCAGGTCGACAAAAAAAAAACAAAAACACAACTGCAGAGGAATCAAAACGATGAAATGCCCAACGCATCTAAAAGGAATCATTGCGCGTGATGTTGCAATAGGCAAACACCGGAATAAAATGTTCTAAACAAAATTGACCGTTTGTTGAAAGTTTCTCGCAAAATATTGAGCCTCTGTTATAAAAGCAACAGAATCGTAACACCCAAAATCTCATATTTTCTCAAAATCCACAAAATTTAATATTTTCATGCATATTTTGTTGCTGAAATATTTTCCGGTGATGACAGGATCTCCCGAAGGATCAAAAATGATCTTGTTCTTCAAAAGTATATAATTTTGAAGCAAAATTTAAAGAAATGCATATGATTTATTTTTTAAATTGCAATTCACACAAATCTTGTTAAAATTGATCTACGGATGAATATTTTGCTGTCCAAATATTCTCTTTATCTTCTCAAATGATCCGGACCCAAAAATAATTTTGTATTCCAAAGCCATGTAAAATTGAATCACCATGAAAAAAATCCCATATTCCTTAAGAAAATCATTGTTTCTCGTATTATTATGAATATTTAAATTTCCACTTATCAATCTGCTTCCATATAATTGAAATACATTCTCCAAATTTTTTTATCCTATTGCAATGACCAAAAACTTGCTTCTTACTGCAAACAAAATAAAATAAAATAAAATAAATCTATATGTCATTGAAATAGTCTGCTGCAAATTACAAAGCTGCAATTTTTTGCCCATCGCAACGTTAATGCAAGCACAACCAAGTGGAATTTTCTGTTTTACTCTCTGCCATTAATTTGTTCCACAGTTTCCGTTAATTTCAACTAGTACTCATAGCCATTTGTTCGTAGCCTAAACTATTCTGCACCTGATACCTATTCGCAATAGTTAACTTGCGTTTATTGCCATCTAAGCACAACCGATCGTGAGATACTTTTATTAATCATCTTATATACAGAAATTCCCAGGTTGATCCAAGTAATCCACAATTGAGTTACGAACTATTAAGCGTTAATAGAGAAATAATCAAAGCAATAACATAACAAACTTGCTGTACAAAAAAATGTATCAAATCCATTTAGAAAAACTCTTTGTTCCCAAAAATCCTCTCTGCCACCTTCACCATATTCCGGAACCCCGCATAATCAAATCCTCACAATAAAAAACTACAAAAATCCTCTAAAGCCCTAAAAAAATCAGGCATTCCCCATAACTCCCTGTGCACCTTTCAAACATTTACCTCACAATCGTGACGCACCTTGTAATCCAAAACCTTATCTCGCACTCCCAGACCGTGGATAACCAGACCCTCACAAAAAAGAACCCACAAAAACCCTGGAAAACCCTGCGAACCCCTAAAACAATCTCTTATCCCTGAAAAGCCTCTACGCACCTTGCGAACATTAGCCTCACCATTCCAATCCACCTTGTAATCCAAAACCTTGGCTCATACTCCTGGACCCTGCATAATCTAGCCCTCGCAAAAAAGAACCCACAAAAATCCTGGAAAACCGTGCGAAGTCCTAAAAAAATCCCTCATCCCTAAAAACCCTCTACGCACCTTGCGAACATTCCCCTCACCATTCGGACGTACCTTGTAATCCAAAACCTTGTCTCGCACTCCCAAACCCGATAAAATCCAACCCACCCCAAAAAAGCTTCTGAAGGCCCAAGAAAAAAGAACCCCCAAATCTTCTATAAACCCTCGAAAAAAAGCGCGAAATCTCTTAAAAGCCCTTTCTCACGGAGAACCCATTTTTGGCTGGGTCGAAACTCGCGGCAGCTTCTGAGCCGCGCGTGAGCCTCTGACGAGCCTCGAAAGAGCGTGAAAAACGCGAAAAAGCCCCCGGAAAAACTGACTCACCCTCGCGGCGTAGCTCGGAGCGCTGTCCGTTGTTCGGTTTGCGTCCCTCCGATCTTAAACCCAGTGTCAATTGTTTATTTGGCTTATTTCCGGTTGGCGAAATCCTCGAGAGTTACGTGGTTTATCGGTGGAGACGGAAATCCGTTGTGCACCGGAGAGTCGCGATCGACAGCGGAACTGAGAGGTTCGCGCGGCGATGAGCGCGCCGAAAAGGTTAGTAAAATGGCGTCATATCAAAGCGACGACGACGACGAGGGCGACGGCGAGGAGCCTCTGCTGCTGCTGCTGCTGCTGCCGCTGCCGCTGCTGCCGCTGCTGAGACGACGACGTGGTCTCTTCCTCCTCCGCCTCCTCTTCCTTCTTCTTCTTCCCCTCCGCCTCCTCCTCCTCCTCCGCCTCCTCCTCCACCTCCTTCTCCTCCTCTCGTGATGTTTCGATGTACGTGACGCTTCCCTTTTGGCTGCTTCACGCACCACGTACCGTACATACTACAATACAATGTCACGGGCTTTTATAAATCGCCACTACGGGATAATGTCGAGCGATGCCACATTTTTTCATCACTCGGGCCATAAGTGTGTCTTTTTTATTGGGGGGCTCGTGTTTTTTTTCTTTTCCTTTTTTTTTTTTTTTTTTTTTTTGGTGCGATTCTTCGCGCAAGTTTACCGAAATATCACGGGTAACACCTTAGGAACATCCCCGAGTGTTTCGGGTTTTTTTTATTATTTTTATTTTTATGGGATTCCCCGTTGGTATCAAGAGAAGGATTGAGAGGCAACGAATGTGCGGGTGTAACGTTGAAGCGGCGTCTTTCACCCGAGCCGCGGATAAGGAGCGATTAATATTATATATATTTGCTAGGTTATGCGCGAGGTTAAAGCCCCGCGCGCTCTCCGCACGACGATTATCGAGATACTAGCCGGGAAGGGAGCCAGCAACGAGATGGAAGCCGGCTGCGACGCCAGCGCCACCTGCTCACTCCTCCTCCTCCTCGATTTCGGCACTGTTTTCCGATTTGAGCCCTCTTCGCGGCTCTCGCGAGGTTTTTTGGGGTTCTTAGGGATTTTTGACGAAATTTTGAAGGGTTTTGGAAAGGTTCGAGGGCCTGAGGACCTCTTATTGGGCGCGTTCGTCGTTTGCGAGGGCTTGCAGGGGGCGCTTCCATTTTTCTTCTACATCCACGTGTGATTTTTTGTGGCTTGGCTTTGGGCTTTCGAAAGGGTTTGGCGAGGGTTTTGGATAAACGCGTGGTTTCTCGATGAGGAATCGAGGAGCTGGAGAACCTTGTCGTTGTTTTGCTACGAGCTACGGGGGCGTTTATAAAATGGCCGGTGGCGCCACCGTCGCCAACCAAAGGGCGGGAGATTTGAATGCTCGTAGTGGGATTTTAATGTTTGTGGAATTATTTTGCAATGTTCTGTTTGTTTTTTCGTGATTTTGTTCAGTGTTGTTGTTGACTAGGAAGTGAAGGGCAATTATTAATATGAATTTTCAATTTAAAGCAGGTATTTGGATTCAGATAAGATAGTTATTATGGGAAGGCGATTTTATCGCGCGAATAAAGAGGACGATTCAAATTCTGTATTTGCGAATCTATCGATAATTCAATTTCGTTTAATCGAACTGACCCAATTAAACCTTAATTGACTAGAAATAATCGACGAATATTTTTGAAGAGTCTGTAAAAAAAATTATGTTACCAATATTTTTATTTATTAACTTAATCGCCGTCATAAACGCGCATATAAAAAATGTATAGATTCATTACAATTAACCGATTGACATTGCAATCGGAAATTGAAAAAAATCCGAATTTCCTGGACTTGTAGCTGAAGAAATATCGATAAAGCATTGATATAAAGCAGAATACATATAAAAAAACATATTAAAAAAAATTAGCTTTCTGTACTAAAGGTGTGTAAATATCCGTTCGTAATAAATAACTAATAAATAAATAAAGCCGTTCAAGTCCAAATATTCTATAATTGATTAAAAATCTATATTTTCCAAAAACCATTTATGTAATATGATTATAATAATTAAAGTTTCAGGGATTCTTGAGAATCAAATGTTGAGTGCGCGGCGCTTCGTGAAAGAATGAATCACCTTGCGAATTTTCGTAATTATTTAGGTAATATCCGAAATGAAAAATGACGGCACTTCGTGGCGCCACCGTCGCCGAAAAAAAAGAGGGGGTAAATTCTATCTTCAAAGTCAGGATTTTGTAATCGGAAAGTGACTTTGGAGTTAGAAAGCAATACTTCGCTAGCTATTTCGCGAACATTTTTACAAAGAAATGTCTAAAAAATACGGTAAATCACATATTTGACTTTTTATCCATCCGTGTTATTGATTTGTTTGTTTGATAACCCGCAGAAAATTTCAAAAGTAACAATTAACTCATAGGGATTAATTCACAGTGTAAACACTATGAAAGAAATGAGAAAAACATTAACAAATTGACCCTGAATTTTCAGCAAAGGTTAAAAAACATTAATAAAACATTCATGATAACAGAACGCACATAAAACAGATCACTATACTGATAAGTCATTTTTTTTTCATTTCTCTGTATTCTGTCGTCCTTAATAGCGAAAAATAACATAAAGCCGGCGTTTTAACTCACATAACCTATAACTCGATTATTGGATTTCATATTTCGATGTTTTACACACTAAAATATGACGTTATCTTTTTTTGTCCAATTCCGTTTCATCGATCCATCGATTAATTTGAGGTTTGTGTGATATTATCATTGCATGTTATACTATATATGTTCTTTTATTGTATATAAATACTTTGATCGAACTCTCCGGCCGGTAAATAATAAATGATTATTTATCAAATTCGCTTTATCCCAATTCGCCCTCTGGCGGAATTTTTTTCAATTCTTCGGGAGGAAACTGCGAATTAGGTCAATTAACATAACCCTGAAAAGTCGATTTGTTTTTCACCATCGTTTTTACTGAATTAAAACTTAATTGTTATGTAACAATTGGCAGATCTGCTTTGTTTTTTGTTTTTTTTTTGTTAATTAAGAAATAATTATAGTGGTTGTCCAGTCACAAAATCGCAATCGCGATTGTTTTACGATGAGTTTTTGCAAATGTTTCCCCGAATTCCCGACAGAGGGCCAAAGGGCTTTTTGTATTCCAAAAATTGATGAAAATCGGTAAAACGTAGCATATCGAAATCCCTAAAATAAAAATAAAAACTGCAGTTCTTCGAATCTCGAAAAATTGTCCAATTTTGTTCAAAAAGGAGATTTATAATCTGGAGAACGAAAAATTAATTTTTCTTTTCTTTTTCAAATTGTTTTTCTGTCGGAAAATTATTCAGGAGATTGTTAGCCGATTTACGTAGAAAATAATAATTTTAAACTATTTTTTTTTCTAATTTTATTTTCGAGACGATCGATAACAATGAATTTTTTTAATTTTGCAATTTCATATCGTCTTGTGTTATTCGATATCCGAAAAATCGGAAACAGTTGGTATAGTAAAAACTACCGATCTTAGGATTTTTGGATCTTAAGGTGTACTGTGAAATCAGTTGTTTTTTAATTTCGACAATGTTGTTGTTTAAAAACGAAAGATCGGTACGAAAAATGGTTATCAATGCTAGAAGATCGGGACATCGTGTTATGAGAATAATCGGTAAATTGTCGCATCGAAATCTCATTATTAATTCTACATCATCGATATATCGATTAGGATCGATTGCATATTTGAACAGGGTTGAAAATCGGTAAAAATTTATTATCGCTCCTACATTTCACATAACCTGCTAATAATAAAAATGATCAACATCAGAGCATAAGATCGATACATTGCCGCGAAAAAAAAAAAAAAGACAAATCTACGAAAAATCGGCAAAAAACCGTTTCGAAATACCGATATCTTGCCCTAAATCGTCAACCCTTGGATGTAGACTAAAAAACACGAAAAACCCCCTCAAAATCCCCATTTCCAAAGCCCTAAAAAAACCCGCATTTCTCCAAACCATAAAGCCCTTATAATCGACGATCGACAATCGTTTGCTCAGATCGATCCCAAAAAATGGGCCTCATCTCGGTGCCGAAAGAGAAAAAAAAAGATCCTTTCGAAAATCCCTTGAAATCGTTTTGTCCCCTAGTTTCCCAATGACCATCGGAAATGCCAACGGCGAAAAAACAAAACGTGCGAAAAAAAAAAAAAATCCTGAAAATCCTTTGTGTCGCTCGCCATTTTGGACGCGGCGTTAGTTGGAGTATCGTCCGGAGGGGGGCGGCGCGAGAGGCGACGGAAGCGCCGCGCGCGTCTAAAAAAACGTCGCACAATTGGATGAGTTTGCGAATAATAAAATCCGCGGTTACGTGGGTTTGCGCGTGTGTGTGCGCGTGCGTATACATGTGTGTGAATGTGTGTGCGAATGCGCCAATGCATAATAGCAATATAGTGTATATCATTTAATCGGTATTTCCTATATATGATTTGTTGACGCTGTCACCGTGTGTATAAGAAAACGTGTGATTCAGTCGGTTTATTTGGGCGGTTAAGAAGGTGGAAACGCGAAAAGTTCGAGGAAGTATCAAATTGAATGAGGGATTAGTGTGGGATATTCACGGGATAACAAAGTGTGAGGTTAAAGTGCGGGGAGGCGCAGGTTGCGGGGCCCCGAAAACGAGCTTCGGGCGCAACTCACGGGACGGGGCTCTCGGTCGTTGTCATTTTTCAAACGGAAGCCATCTTGTGGCTCGAGTCCGAGCCTCCCATTATTAATACAGAGCGGTGAAACTTACTAACCGCTATAACGGACCTCGATCGGATAATCCATAATATCGAGAGCGACGATTATTAATTGATCATCGTACTATTTAACACTACGTGTAGACTATGCATAAATCATTGTACCATATGTTTACATAGCCATGGCTGCGACGAGAAAGTTGCAAGGTGAGACGAAAATCTATCAAGCATGTTTACATTATAGATTTTCCAAATGTTTTTTCACGGTTGTGTGGAGGGGCTTTTGAGGAAGGCGTTTATCGTGGCTGTGAGATGAGCCTCGGAACTCACGCGGAGCCTCGTGACACGCTCGTTCAACCGTTTTCCCGCGATCACCTTTAGTTAGCCCGCATGCAAAGCCCGCCGATAATCTCTGTCATTACTTTATCACCCCCAGCCCCCAAAAATAATCTTAATCTCGCGCTCCCCGGCTCCCTCGGACCTATCCGATTCCCAACAGACCCTCGTGCGCCCGCTATCACAATCCTATTTTTAAATATCACTCTTTATCGCACTTTTCGAGTTTCTTATGTCAGCATAACCTTCAAAAAGTGATGTACTCACGACGCTGCCCCATGAATCGTCAACTGCAGTGTAAGCGATACAAGAGCTCAAGGCTTTACCAAAATCTCACGTTTTTCCTCCAATTTTTCAACATTTTTTCCATTTTCTCCGTCGTGCGTACGCACGGTCACAATATTTTTTATGTCGTCGTGCGCGTTACTTCCGGTGGAATACTAGCGATTCGTTGCGATCGGCGAGCGAGCTTTGGATCTTTTGTTTTGCTGAGGTTTTGGGATCGTGCGTACGCCCAGGTGAAATGTCTCGGATTTTCTTTTGGCTTTATCTCTTGGTTGATAAGTCGTCCGGCTTGTTTTTTGCAGATTTGCCAATGGTTTTTCTTGTTTGCTTGTTGCCGTTTCAGGTGAAATAGACAGGTGCCTTAAGAAAGTGACGGAGGGTGTCGAGACGTTCGAAGACATTTGGCAAAAAGTTCACAATGCTACTAACAGCAATCAGAAGGAGAAATACGAGGCCGATCTCAAGAAGGAGATCAAGAAGCTTCAGAGGCTACGCGATCAAATCAAAAGCTGGATCGCGTCTGGAGAGATTAAGGATAAGAGCACACTGTTGGATTATCGGAAGCTAATCGAAACTGTGGGTACCGATATGCGGGCATTTTATTTTGACCTTTTGTCATGGTTTTGGGGGGGGAATTATTTGTTTTCCCCCAAAACAAAACTTTAATTTTCTTTTAAACTTGGCCGACAGGATATGTCAAGGATTATCTATGATTTGGGATACATTTCACTATAAATGTTACTTGTTTTATCGTTTTTTGTTGCTATTAAAAACATGACCTACTTTTTTTTCACGTCAAGAAAATGACTTTGTTCAATTGATCTCTTATTCTTCATCAAAATATATTTTTTAAATTTTTCGTTAAGAGAGAATCTCTTGTTCTCTTTGACCAAAAAAATCTCTGAATTTTCTCTTCAAAAGTTTGCAAAATTGGCAAAAAGAATCTTAGAGAAATTATGAAGGATTTTTAGCAACATTCAATTAGAAATATTCCGTATGAAATATCGATCGTTTAATCGAGAGATATCATATCCCGATCAACAATTAATTCCGTAATCACTTGATTTCTAATTTTTTATTGACGATCGCTTAATCAACGAGAATTCACTAATGATTATTCGTCGTTTGAGAAATTGATTTAACAGAAATTCACGTTAGCGATCAGTCAATCGGTAATTTATTATTCGGATTGTTGAATAGTCAATTAATGAATTGGATAATTTCTCGAGTGAATATCATTAATTTTCAATGATATTTTTGTCGATTTTTCGGTTTTTAGGACAATTGTTAATGTGATTGTGAAATTTGCAGCAAATGGAGAGGTTTAAGGTTGTAGAGAGAGAAACGAAAACGAAGGCTTACTCTAAGGAAGGCTTGGGGGCTGCTCAAAAGCTCGACCCTGCCCAAAAAGAACGCGAGGAAGTCAGTAACTGGCTTGCGACGTCAATCGACGCGTTGAATCTGCAGGTACGTGTACAGTTGACCAGCACAGAGAAACTGCTTTCAGATCTTCTTCTTACTACTCTACTATCGTCTGCAACGAAAAAACAAATACTACTCGTGCTTCAGCTGGACACTTTCGAGTCGGAAATCGAGTCTCTTCTCGCTGGAAAAAAGAAGAGGCTGGACAAGGACAAGCAGGATAGAATGGACGAGCTCAAGGGAAAACTTGAAAAACACCGATATCACATCCGGAAACTGGAAACTTTGTTGCGTATGTTGGACAACATGTCGGTCGAAGTCAACACGGTAATTAATGAACATGGTCTTTTGAACGCACTTTTATTTATTTATTTACAATCAACGAGTGAAGTCCTTGAAAATCATGTAAATTAAAGGCAGAAGAGCGAAAAGTATGCAAAAACTAGTAGATTTAACAATACAAAAATACAAAAAAAATGAAAACCTGTAGGATTTTTTAATGGATTTCTTACCTCCGATTTCAGCGTCTATATTTTCTGTGATCTCTTTGTGAATTGGTTATTTCTTTAAGTATCGATTCTTTATAAACAATTATTCTTTAAAGAATCATTTTTCATGAACTATTGTTTTTAAAAAAATCGATTCTTTGTCATCAATCATTTTTTAAACAATCTATTGTTGATGTCAATCGAAAAAATGAAAAGCAAGCGATCTTTAAAAAAAATCGTCCAAGAATTGCGCATTTATTATTTTACTTTATGATAAATTTTAAGTCCGTCTCCACATACACATAAATACATTTCTACAAATTTTTAAAACCATTTTTCGTAATTTTTTGCGCCATCTTGAGTGACAATATTCTCTCACAGAGAAATTAACAGACGAACAAAAAAATACGAGAAAATAAGGATTTTCTATAAAATGTGTAGATCAAAAGGATAAAGGATGACGTCGAGTACTACATAGAATCCTCGCAAGAGCCAGACTTCGAGGAGAACGAGTACATATACGACGATATAATAGGCCTCGACGAAGTGGAATTGTCAGGCGTCGGAATACCTTCGTCGGCGACGACGGACAGCAACAATAGCAACGAGACGGGAGGCACTCCGACCTCCACTAACTCCGGCACATCGCCGATACCTTCGCCACCATTGAGTTCCACGATGCACAACCATTCGAGTGATAGTTCAACCGATACCGATAAGAAAACCAAGGTTTCTTTACTTTTTTACAAATTAGATTACCATAATTCACCCCAATCATCTCTTTTTTATTCTTTAAACTTTGCAATCAAAATCTACAGTTTGTCTAAAAAACAATAAGACATATTTTTAAAAAGACGAAGTAAAAAGAATTCTGTAGATGGTAAATTTTATCGGGCAAAAAAAATTCATCGTTAAAATCGAAAAGAAGTAGTTTTCTCGATTTTCGGTTTAAATATCCCTTTACTCGGAAACAAAAGATTAATAAATCTTGACAGAAAGCTACAAATCTCTTGTGGGAACACTTCAAGTTTAGTTTTTTAAAAATGAAAACTTTTTGTAATTGAAAACAAATTTGTGTTTTCAATGTTTTTTCTCAGGAAATTTGTGAAATTCGTATTGTATTTTAAGGGGATGCTGAAGTCGATTAGGCGATCCTTTATTTATCGTAAATATGCTACAAATATACTTGAAACTCTGCAGGGACGTAATTAAAATCTTCATGCTTCGACGACTGGTCGAATTACCGTTGAAGACATCCAAAAAATGTTTTAAAAAAAATGTATATTACTGAACCTCTCAAAAATCAATATATCCGCTCGAGATGTCAAAAGTTTCGTTGAAGTAAAATATAGACGTTTTTGGGGCTCAGATGTGTCAAATCAGACTGGACGCCGCCGAAGCATGAAGGTTTTTATTCCTTCCCTTCAGAATTTCAAGTATATTTGTAGCATATTTACGATGAATAATGTGTACTGCGAAATCGTCCACTCCAACATTCCCTTTATTCAATAGAATTTTTGTTGTTGTTGCATATTTGTAATTGTTTGTTCTTGCAGCCTGTGAAACCGACTGCAGTAAGGCCGCTACTGAATTCGTCGCAAGGGAGCATTCCATCAACGGGAAGCACTGCCACTATTAAAACGAATCTATTAACGAGCAGCACTCCAAGCAAGACCATTCCCATGACACCTAGCCATAGCTCGCCTAGCTCTACTAGTAATCACGTTGCGACGACGAACGCCGGCAATTTTGCCACAGTAGCTGCCTCGCACAGCAACTCTCAAGCCATCCACTCTACCTCTAGTAAAACGTCATGTAAGTTTCCATTTTTTTTCTTTTACAACTGTTTTTATTTCGCTATTTTGTTTTTGTAACTCATGCACATAAAGTCGAAGATTACGTGCCTGCAAAGCGTGCGTAAGATGGCGCATTACGCTGACATAAACGTAGATAATTTTACGTACGCCATCGGGTGCGTAAAGTTATCTAAAGAATTCTAGATAACTTCATCTACAAGATGATTTTACGCAATGCTTCGCAGGCACGAAGATGTGCGACAGTATGTTGTCATTCGTTACAAAAAATAATATGTGACACTTGTATGACGAAGCGGCCAGCCCGCGGAGATTAGGAAGCGGTGCACTCTCCTCCTCTCGCGCTACAAACAACACTGGGCTTCGCCTCGTGTCGTTGTAGCATTCGCGTTGGATCGCGCATGGCTTCCTAACCTCCGCGCGATAATGGCCGCTTTATCGTACTAGTATCACAATATACTATTCTACAACCGGTGTGATTTAAAAACCAAATTATTGGGTAAATCAACGCCCAAATTTGCCGCATTCTCTGCAAAATGTTTACATTATAAAAAATCAAAAACCTTTTATTAAGCCAAAAAAAAGATTTTTAGATGACCCATTCAAAAAAACCACCCATTCAGTTCCAAATTCTCAAAATATCGTTAAAAATACAATCCCTTTAATCCAAAATTGCAAAGCTCCTGAAAATCGCCAAACTTTTCAAACCCTCGAATCTCTCAATCTTCCTCAAACTGTCTATCGACAAAACTCGAGTCACCAAATCAAGAAAATCCTCCAATAATCACCGCCAACAACACGAAAAACCTTTGAAAAAAACTCGGAAAAACTTCGATTCCGAAATCGGAATAATTGGGAAAAAAATTGCAGCTCACGGCAGCGAGAACGGTCTGTTATCGTCGTCATCGACATCGAGCGTAACGTCGAGCGTGGCCCAGCCGGTGACGCCGCAGTTGCAGCCGCAGCAGCAACAACTGCAACAGCCGGTGCCTCAGCAACAACAGCAGCAGCAGCAACAGCAGCAGCAGCAGCAACAGCAGCAACAGCAGCAGCAGCAGCAGCAGCAACAGCAGCAACAACAGCAGCCACAACAGCCGCACAACAATCCAACGCCTCAGTCTTTGCAAACAACGGGGAGTCACAGTGTTTTGTTGAGTCAACAGGGTCAAAATCACAGTATAACGAGTAGCGGAAACAGCAGCGGCGTTTCCAGCAACGCGAACAACGTTATTTTGAACGCGACGAGCGTGAGCAGCAATAACGCGAATACGAGTATCGGAAACAGCGGAAACGTTGTCGTCGGCGGCGGCGGTGGCGGAAGTAGCAGCAGCAGCAGCGTCAACACCCGCGAAATCAATCAGAATAACAGCATAAACAACGAAGCCGAAATAACGACTCCGGTTGCGCGTTCATCCTCTCCACAATCGTCAGTGAGCAGTCGTTCGTCTCCGATTGCCGCAAATTCTTGCTCGCCGGTTCCTTCCACTGCCAACGGTTTAATACCGAAATTACCGGATGGCATGTCCTCGCTCAAGTCCATAGCCCAACAGGTTATCGTTCGCGCCGGCCTCGAAATACCACCGTCCGAGTCAAACACTCGGAATATTTTCGAGGGCGCGAAAACCAACAGCGCTACTTCCGAAGCGCACATTCCACCGCTTCTCGGAGTCGCACCCCTCGGACCTGTGCCCCTTCAGAAAGAACATCAAATCCAGTTCCAAATGATGGAGGCCGCATACTATCACATGCCACATCCCTCGGACTCGGAGAGACTCAGGTCCTACCTACCGAGAAATCTTTGCCCCACGCCGCCGTATTATCAGCAGGTAATTCCAAATGTTTTTCAACATTTTTATCTTCTTTTCTTTTTTTTTTTTTCAATTAATTTCTATATGCATTTTTTTTTGTTTGGTTATTTATGAAGCATTTTTCATAGGTTTATGTAGGTTTCTTAGGCTATCACGTATTTTGAATATCCCTTTGTCCGGTTTTAACATCTTTTCGTTTACTTATATTCTTTGAGACCACCTTCTTTACATTCGCGCAAATTATTAATTAATTAATTTATTATTCTATTGAAAGGGACAAGCAGTTGACAAATAATTTAGTGACCAAGGTACAAAGAATACTGGAAAAAAAAAAAGAAAAGAGTGCGGAGCATAGCTGTAGATCCCCCTTAATTCATGAGATATAATTTGCAGTACAATTTGTTTTCTATTTATAATTTCATAATAATAATGTGTATTAATTATAAAATAGTGTGTAAGCATTTGAAGAGCTGATTTTTTTTTGCTTTGACATGTAAAGATATAGTGGAAGAAATAATGAATGCATTATTTCCTTAACTCATTAATCATCTTTTCCCATTTTTTCAAATGGATGCCCGTGAATTTTTATTGAAAAATAATTATTTTCGTAGCTATTCAAAAGTTAAGGCATCGTATTATAATCGCTAAATATGAAATTATAATGACAAAAACAAAATTGTAGGGTAAACTATATCTCATGAGGTAACGGAGATTTAAAACTCTGGTGCAGAGTAGATATGACATGACAAATTTCGATGATTCGTGGTGCATGAGAAAAGTCGAAATTCTTGATAATTAACTTTTTTCCTTTTGCTTTAATCTTTAAGGTTCAACTGCCGCATTCTGACACCGTGGAATTCTTTCAACGGCTTTCCACGGAAACTCTTTTCTTTATATTTTACTACATGGAAGGCTCAAAGGGACAGTATTTGGCTGCCAAGGCGTTGAAGAAACAGAGCTGGAGGTTTCACACCAAGTATATGATGTGGTTCCAGAGGCACGAAGAGCCCAAAGTCATCAACGAGGAATACGAGCAGGTGCGTTACTTACCTTCTTTAGCGAATTTTTCAAAGTTGCATTATCCCAAAAAAAACATATTAAGGGTTTTTTGTTGTTGTAAAAACAGGTTTTTCAATATCGTGTAATGTTCTTTATTTTTTACTTCATTTTTCACGAAAAAAAAAAGAACAAAACATTGACACATTTTTTTTTATTGTAAAAATATGTCTTCTAATATTCGATATAAAGTTTCTATTCATTATTCTCACGAGAAAAAAAGTGTCGAGAACATTTCTACAAATATTGACTTTCTATTATCATTTTCGTTTTTTATACAATTTTTATTTAAAAAATACCGCAGAATTTTGTGACGAAGAAGTTTTTTTGAAGCATCGTACAACAGCTTTTCTTTGTTTTTTTTTTTTGGTGATTTTCTGCTGCCGCGTGAACAAAATTTTCGTGTCTTTTTTTAAGTAATTACCGGTATAAAACGTCTCGACGAAAGGCCACGAATCGATTTTAAAGGACTTTGCATTCGCTCTTTTCCAGGGAACTTACATCTACTTCGACTACGAAAAGTGGGGTCAGCGAAAGAAGGAGGGTTTTACTTTCGAGTACAAGTACTTAGAGGACAGAGACCTCAACTAGAGAGTCCGAGATATTGGAAAAGCCACTAAAAAGTAGAACGAGATATGGCGAAAAGTGCTCGCAATCTGTCGCTTGTGTCTGAGAGTCTCTGCAAATGCCCTATTTCTGTACCGGTATTACGAGAGAAAAAAAAAAGAAAAACAAAAAAGCAAAAAACAAAACAAACAAAAAAACGTGAAAAGAAAAAGAAGGTTCTGATCGTCAGATATTATTTTTTACGATTCAATATATTTTCACAAAATATAAGTTTATTTATTGGTAAAAAGGAAAAAGGATTAAAAAAAAGTTGACGGAAATATAACGAAAATGTATTTCGGAAGATCGCATGTATTATAAAAAAAAAGAGAAAAAGAAAAAGCAAAGCAGAGAGAAAGAAAGACACACGGACATACAGAGATACTCATAGTCGCAAAAAAAAAAAAAAAAATTGCGCAAAAAATATTTAAAAGATCCACGAAAACGCGATAACTGACGAGAGGAACGTGACGAAGATCGCGACGAGATTATCAGCGAAAAGGGAGAGAAAAACGGATCTCGTTTCTCGTCGCTATTTTCGATCAACATTCGATCTCAATCCTCGCTAAAAAGCAAATACGTCGATTAAGAGGCAATTAAGCAGAAGGAAGAAAATAAAATAAAAAACAAAAAGGTGACAAGGAATGGAAAACGATAACGGATCTTTTGATGATGATGATGATGATGATGATGATGATAATGTTGATGATTAAACGGAAAAAACAAACAAGTACGATTACAAAAAACGAATAAGAAAACTGGAGACAGTAAAATGTAACTATAATAATGATACGAAAGGCACCAGAGACACACTTTAAAAAGCAGTTTAGTGTGCGGTGTGTGATAACAAGAGGAAGAAGTTATACTCGCTGGCGACTGACTCTGTAATACCAGTACAAACATGCGCGCGATTTATGCGATCACGTTGTTAGGCGACGTGATCGCGAAGCGTTCATGCTATGGTATGTCTTAATGTTAGATAATAAGTAGCCTTTTTGTATAAAGTATATTGAGGTAAAACCCTTGAATTGAATTACTGTACAGAATGTGTAGAATTAGTGAATAATAATATTATGGAATATATTTTATTTCTCATTTTAATGGAAGACCTTAGGTTGCTTTTTTTTCGTTTTTCTTATATTCGATGTTAATCGAAAAGAGAGGAGAGAGAGAAGGGAGGAGATTATAGTGACTGATGCTTTCTATCCTTCACCACTTGCCCGCAAAATCTCGGACTTTTTCTTTCAGGAAATCTTGGACATTTTTTGTAGTCAAAGATTAAGAGAAAAATGGAAGATTTATAAAGAGGGTATTTTGTTGCGATGATTTTTTATCAATTGGGCGCTTCATTCGAGCCTCCAAGTATTTTTTGTGTCTTCGGAATACTGATTTGTTTCCATTTGTTTATAAGGATATTTTCGTCGAACGAGAATAGATTTTTTTCTAAGATTTTTCAGGCGTGTCGCATTGTTGGTCATGATTTATTACCACTTGAAGCTACTGACGGTATTTTTGTTTTCTTCTAGAATTTTAGAATCAAGGTTTTTGGAATGCTTGTTTAATATAATTATGTACAGAATACGTTCATTATACTTGTGCACAAAGTGTGATCAATATAATTGTGCACAAAATGTGTTCAATATAATTATACACAAAATGTGTTCATTATAATTATACACAAAATGTGTTTAATATAATTATGCACAAAATGTGTTCATTATAATTTAGCACAAAATGTGTTTAATATAATTGTTCGCAAAACATGTGATCAATGTGCACAAAATGTGTTCGATAAAATCGTGCACAAAATGGTCAATTATAATTGTGCACAAAACGTGTTTAATAAGATCGTGGACGCAATGTGTTCAATATAATTGTGCACGAAATCTCCTCGTTAACATAATTTCACTCAAAATGTGTCCAATATAATATTGCATAAAATGTGTTCAATATAATCGTGCACAATTGTGTTGTGCACTGTCTGGCTATGTACAATCGGTTTCCAAGTAAAATAAACCCTTAATTACTGATAGTTACCCACAATTAAAACATTTAATTTCGTTCTTACATTCCAGAACGTCGATTCCCTATCTTTTTTACTCGAACGTTTTCATTATTTAATTAACCTTATACGGAGTAATAAAATGAATTGAGCATTTTTCTTAAAAGTTTATATATAAATATCATTCACGATCAGACAATTTTCTTGTATGATTTATTATTTTCCGAATACATCGAATCGGAAAATGTATAAACGTACATCAGACCCTGAAGATTGAATTTAAAAACCGAACAAAACGTTTAGTTTTAAGTGGTAATAAAATTACTGCCATTTTTTTAATCTCATTTACTATTGATAATATATTTGTGAAGATCTGAACCAAGAAGTAACGCGATCCACAAAAAGGTAATGTGTAAGGGATTTCTTTCAAATTTTCGTATTCCAAATTTTTAAAAACATATTTGACGAATTACAAAAATGAATAATGTTGCAGTGATCAATATTATTCAATAATTAACATATTTACTACTCATTATACTTGGAAATAATGCCGAATTTTTTTTAGTCGAAAAATCAACATCTATTAACGAAATTTCCGTTTGTTTTTTCAAGCCAAACGAAAAATACGGATTTTCATCAGTGTAAATAAATGGAGCCTAACGTGAGGTTCGTTTTGCAAAAAAAAAATATATATATTCTACTATAAAAAAGTCACTGTAGTCTTCTCTTAAAAAAAGAGACAAAAATGTGCTTTGTAAAAAATCTATTCCAAATTTTGCGAATCTTCATGCGAAAGCTGCTAAGTAAATTATTGTCCAGTAAAGAGCAATTTTTAGGCGAGCGATTTTTCTAACTTCCTGAAAATCGAGTTGTGACTCGAAATTGTCACCATACATTTTCCATTGTAATAATTAAAAATACTCACTGAATTCGCATGAAATCAAATTTTAGTATTGCCGATTTTTAATAATCAATATCGGATTGCTTATGAAGCAGAATTTAAGCCTGCCAAATTAATTTGAGATTCAGTGAACGAGGAATTTCATTTAAAAAATTTGTTCTCCTATTTCTCATGGATTTTTACAAAGTTGTTATGTCTCAAAGAAGAATCATCGTGAGAAAAGGACTTGGAAAGCGCGTTTCTCTGTAACTATCGCGAGACCGAAATATCTGTGCGAAAATAGAACCGCGAGAGCGAAATATTCAACGTGTATAGTTCCAGTTTCCAATTTAACACTCTCGCTACTTCTCCTTCGCATATTTATTTTCGGGGATTCGATTGAGAACGTGAAGAACTGCGGAAAGTATAAACGAAGGAATGGCTTTCGAAAAGGCACCCAAAAAAGCAAAAATCGTGCAATGCTTTTCGCCTCGAACTTGAGTTTTGTAAAAACTTTCATAGTGAATTATTTCTACGCCAATTTTAGTTCAGAAAAGTTGGATAGAAAAAAATAAAACAATTTCAGTGATTTTTTGGAATAGATGAAAATAATTTGTGTATTTTTTGAATTTTCAGTTATTGAGAATCTTTTTAAAAAACCCGAAGACGTTAAAAAAGATTTTTGTTCAATGCGTTTGTACGTTTTTTAAAATTGATTGTCTTGAATTTTGATTGCAATTCATCCATTTCCGGAGAAAAAAAAAGAAAATCTCATAGGTTCTTGTGTAAATTTGTGGAAAACTATTTTTTTCTTCATCACTGTAATTATTATTATATGCAGTCTGTGTTCTTAGAGTCTTCAATTTTGATTTTTCGAATGGAAAAAAACATGAATACATATTTTTTTCTGTAGCAGAATGTTCAATATTGTACACTGATATTTGAGGCAAAAAGTAGTTGCTGAAAGGCCATTATTTTATGCGCCAATATGAAGGAAAAGGCGGAAAATATTTTCGTCTGAGAGCAAAAAGGCATTTCGAATTTCCTAAGTCAAAGTGCGTATCGATATCAGAGATTCAACTAGAATTAGAAGCCGTGAATGTTATTATTCGTAGATTCTTGTTAAAAAGGAAAAACAGTGTTGGGCAAGATAGCACTAAAATTTATCTAGACGATAGATAAGATAATAAACTCCGTTTTCATCTAAGATACGATGAAAAAATGACCGGCCCGATTTTTATTCATATAATAGGTAAGATAAAATCTGACGTTATCTAGATAATCACCAGATAATTAGGTAACTGCAATATTTATTATCAAGTGATAAGGAAACGATAAATATCAAATTATCAATATCATTACCACGCAATGTACTCAGTTTTTATTTATTTAAGCAGCTCATCGTATTTTTATATTATCTTTTTTATGTAAAAAAGATGAAAGACAAGCCGATTGCTTAATGTAGATGAAGATGAAAGATAACCCTCTGATAAAACAACTAGACGAAAATAATAAAATAACTCTCTGATAAATCGTCTATATGAGATGATATATGTTCATAAATGATCTAAAATGATAATCTCAGATAAATTTATCCAGATAATGCCCAACACTGCGTAAGAAAGCTTAATTATCACAAGATAAATCATCGCCAAAACGTTTTTTGCTGTAATTGTTAAGGATAAATCGGAGAAAAACTTCGAGATTCGCTCGAAATTTTGAAGTTTATGTGAATTTTCATACTACGGCGACGACAGTTAATTAAATACATATTCGTAGGATTTCTGAGTCGCGAGAACGTGTAAATATACAAAAAGTAATCAGAGAATAGACAAAATTTTAAGAATCTTATTTGCGTTTAGTGGACAATGAAATAGCTTCAATTTTTCTCCGCTACCGAAAAAAAAAGGAAAAAAAAAACGCATGAAACTGAAATTCCGGAACGAGCAACATTTTAAGGAAAAAATTATTCTAAATACATTATTCGCTGAATGATTACGCATTATTACAGCTGAAAAAATTATCATTCATTGTAAAAAGATAATTATTACTGCAAAAGCGTGAACATTTTTATTTCTACGCAATTTATGGTCGTAATTATTTATTTCAAATTCAAACGAAAAAAAAAAAAAAAAAATGCGAAAGATTCCAACATCGCAAATATAATTGTACTCTTCATTGTGTAGAAATAATGTTTTTTTTTCACGCTTTGCGATAATCATGAATAATTCACCGTAATTACTGTTCTGAGATTTAAAGTATTGAAAATACTGTTTCATTTGAATGTTCCTGATGATTTTCCAATGTTAATGTCTTCTGCGATTATTTTCCAGGAAAATGAATGAATTTTGTGTAGAAGTAGTAATTTTCCCTCGAGTTATTCTGTATAATTGATAATCATTTTAACACGTAGAGTAGACGCATTGAAACGCGAAAAACGCAATCACGAAGTCGAAATACGAGAATATTTGAGAATAAAATGGTGAGAAAATGAAACAAACAATTTTGTCCTGTTTGTACAGTCGGCAAATGATATTTTTATTTTCTTGAGTACAAAAAAAAGGGTATTTTCCGGATGATAATCATTTGCCTCTTTTACCTTTGCCCTTAAATTTTCCTTTCACGCGTTTTCTTACCCCCGACGATTGCTCAGTATCGTCGTCATCGTCGCCGTCGTCGCCTTGTCGCTTCTTTCGCTTGCCTGACTTTTTGTTGTCCTCGATATCCTTTATTTCCTGTAAATTCCAAAATGCAATTTAGCCACCTTTCGCAGCATCTGCGTTTTGTTGTGAATCTGAAGAAATGCCCAAAAAACCAGATAAGTGTTCATTAGGCCTCAATTTTTCCTATTACATTTTTTGTTATCAGATTCTTCTTATTTGGAATTTTGACAACTTTTAATTCAAGATATATTCTCTTTGGTGAACGTTCTATTTGCTCATAAATAAGTAAAACAATCTCAGAGACTTTTTTTAACTCGAAGACATATTAAAAAATGTATCCACAGAAAAAGAAATAAAAAATCAAATTAAAATTCGTGAAAAAAAAGAAAGGTAGAAAAGATGAGAAATTTTTTGGACCATTTTGACCATTCGTTGAGCCTCCGCAACTCGTTCCTGCAGCAGCATCACTTCGTCCTCCTCCGTCGAGTAAAGAGGCAGTTGTTTTGATATCAATTGTTCGATTCTTTGATACAATTCAACGTCGTATTGAGTGACGAAGGTTATCGAACGTCCTGATCGGCCAGCGCGAGCAGTTCTTCCAACTCTGTGAATATAGTCTTTGCTGTGAGTCGGTATATCGAAATTAATAACTACGTCCACGTGCGGAATGTCGAGTCCTCTGTAAAAGCCAAAATAAGACATTATTGAATTGATTGAATGAAATAATGTTAATTACTAATTAAAATTTTCGTGTTTTTAGTGGCTATCAAAAGATATTGTGAGAAAAATCTACTTTAAATTTAACATACATTTACAGGAAATTTTTAATCATCGTCAAGTACAAGTTGAAATTTTATTTTTTTGCTACAGAAATTTTTCTAGTTTGCCTTAATTTGACTGTAACGGGACTTTATTTATTTGAATTTGCTGTGATTTAATTGCAAAAGTACTTAAATTTGATCCACGAGTTTACAAAATAAAAATCTTCAGTCTTTCTTAATAGTTTAGCATTGAAATTGCAAACGAACCTGCTGGCAACGTCCGTTGATATGAGAATCGATCGATTCTTGGCCTTGAATTTGGTCAGAGCCGCGAGCCTTTTATTTTGCGACATTTGACCGTGCAAAGGAACTGCCATAAATCCCAAATGCCGAAGAAGCAAAGCGGTTCGCACGGTATTGTTGCAAGTTCCGCAGAATATCATGAAACTGTTTCCCGCCAATTCGTTGAGTATGTGCACGAGATACACGTCCTAATAACCAAACGTGATATTTATTTAAAAGACGCGTCGACTGTTAATTACAATAAATCATCCATTGATTAATCCATTAATTATCCTTTAATTTAATCAACAAATAAGTCATCAGCTGGTGAAATTATCTCGAAATTCCTTGAAAAATATGATGTTTTCTTATAAATTACGAATATTTGGATCCAGAAAAAATATATAGTTTATCTATACGAAAACAAGTGGCAAATAGGAGATATTTTTGGGATTTGCGTTGAATAATTAAAAAAGTTAATTGCATGGATCAGTTGAGAAATTTTGATTTCAAAATGAATCGGTTGTTTAGTTAACTTTTTAAAGTGGCACTTACTTTGAATTTTGTGGGAATGAAGAGATAATATTGCTGCAATTTCTCGACTGTTTGATATTTCGTCGAAACCTCGACTTTAACGGGATTACGAAGTGATGCGCGTTGAAGTTTCTGCACTTTTTTCGTCATCGTCGCGGAGAAGAGAAGCGTTCGCCTTTCCCGAGGAATAACTCGCAGAATCTTGTCGACTTCCACTTCGAAGTCCATGTTTAGAATACGATCGGCCTCGTCCATCACGAGATACTTTAAGGATCGTAAATTGAAGCCTTTTGTGTTCTCCAAATGATCGACGAGTCGTCCAGGCGTCGCTATTAAAATGTGCGGCTTTTTTGCGAGGATCAATGATTGCGACATCATGTCCATTCCGCCGACTATTACGGCGCATTTTACGCCGATACTTGAACCTAAATTTTAAAGAAATTTCAGAGGTAATTGATTTTTCTCTTAGCATTATTATTTACTTATTAATTTTTGAATTTTTCGTGATTTATGGAGTTAAAGTGAATTCTAATAATTGGCTTTCATTACAGAGATATTATATTTTACGTCGACATTTGAATATGAATTTTAATGAAATTTCACAGGTTATTGGTTTTTCTATTGGTATTATTGATTACTTATTAATTCTTGGATTTTTCGTGATTTATGGAGTTAAAGTAAATTCTAAAAAATGACTTTTATTACAGCGCCTTTTACGTTGACACTTGAACCTGAATTTTAAAGAAATTTCACAGGTAATTAATTTTTTTCTTCGTATTATTATTTCGGTATTAATTCTTGAATTTTTCGTGATTTAAGGAGCCAAAAAATGTCTTCAAATTTGATTTCGAGCTAATTTGTCCAAGTTAATTCAATAATAAAATTGCTTAACGTTTCTATTTCAATCACATGAGCAATTTTTTGTTTCACTAATTTCTGGAGTTGGTATTGTTGGATTTACTCAAAAAATTGTTTGCAAGGCATTGTTCCCAGAACGAGTCTTTCATAATTTACTTATAGATTATTTTTGTACCTAGAGCTTCAAATTGCTCGGATATTTGGAAGGCCAATTCTCTGGTTGGCGTGAGTACAAGAGCAAAATATCTCTGCGGATTTTCGAGAAGAGCCTGCAATATCGGAACAGCAAATGCCGCAGTTTTACCCGATCCAGTCTCCGCCAATCCAATCACGTCTTTTCCTGTTAAAAAAAAGCGAATCTTCAGCTACAATAATTATGAGATTGATCGATGGAAAAAATAATTGTAGTATACATGGAAAATTACCCTGCAAAGTGAGAGGAATCGCCTCTCTCTGAATTTTCGTTGGGTTTTTCCATTTCAAGTCTTCACAAGCCGTGCACAGCGAATCGACTACGCCCTGAAAAATGTGTGATAAAAACTCTGAAAATGCGGCGATAACTAAAAAAATAATGGCAAGACTTTTGGTCTCTGCTCTATTATTCATAAATAAATAAAAAACAAGCTGTATTATCTGCAGACAAATATTAATCGGCTTTTTTGTTTTTTTGTATTCTTTCGTATACCTTCTTCAGGTTTTTACGATTTTCCCCAATCTCTTCCATTCACTTCCACTTATTGAGTTCCCCTCTATCCCTTTCCATTCTTATTGAGTTCCCCCCCGGAGTATTACCCACAGCCACTCTTTTTCTAATGCACTACTGCATCGCATTTGCACGAGGACACAAGGAAACTGCGGAAAACCTGTGCCGATACAGGCGGCTATATTTTTACTGACTTTCCGTTGTATGAGAATACATCAGAAAGTCAGAAAAACTGCCTCCCCCGCTCAGCAGTTAACACACAAATTGGTGCATAGCTAAGCGGTCACCCATCCAAGTGCTGCCCGCAATAGAAGCTGCTTAACTTGGGAGACCGAAGCCATACACCGACCGTGTGCCCACTCCTGTCGGTTAAATCGGGTTTATTATTTACAGCTGAATACCAAAGTCCTAGTTAAATAAAGATAGACTCAAAAATGAATAAAAAAAACCTTCTTAATTTTTTTTCGGGTGCGTCGAATTGTGTTAAATTACAAAAATAAGACGACGACAATACAATTGGGAAATTAAAAGCAAGAAAATGTAAGAATCAACCTTTTTGACAAAAATAAGCTTTCAGAGTGAAAAGTTACAAGTGAATTCATGATTTTTTCCTCACAGAGAGTTTTTACAATATTGGAGCACAGCATAAAATTAATTAAAAAATTACTTACCAAGTCTTTCCACGTGACATTTTCGACATTATCCTCTTCCTGGAGCACCTCTGCAGAATCTTCGGACATTTTGAATCCTTAATATTCGATATAAACAATCAAATCTGTGTATATATGTATATATATATAATCACTGAACTCAGGACAACATAACCTCAAAATCTTAAAAACACGATTTCTCAGCCTCCTGACGGGCGATTTAAGTGATAAATGGGTTCAAAATGAGTGCTTTTGCTTCAAGAAAGTTTTTTACTATCACAATCGATTATCCGCTTATTTAAATCCCGTTAAAGTCCATATTTATTGCCGAAGAAATTTGTCACGTGCAACTCTTTACTGCAATTCCATGCTTTGATTTTAGCGAACAGACAGTAGCGCCGTTTGTTGCTCTATCGACGATGTTACGAACTAATTATAATTTTCTGCATCCGCCACAAGTACAAAATTACGTACTTATCGAAACTTTAAGGGGGTAAGGTAAAATAAGTCCTAAGTAAAAAAATTCAATTGTTATTTATTCACAACATTTTATTATTATTGTTTCCTCACAAATAAATTCGATTGTTGTTTCCTCACAAATAAATTCAATTATTGTTCCCGGTGGAAAACGTGTAAGGCAAAACTGCCGTACGGTGGAAATAAATCAATCTATCTATCAATTATTGTTCCCTCACAAAAAAATTGACTATTTTCTCCTCACAAAAAAATTCTTGCATTGCATCTTTATTTCGGGAGCTCCAGTAAAAATATCTGAAACAAAATCGAAGCGATCAAAAATTCGATTTGAAAAATCGTTTTTGTTGAGTAAAAGTGCGATTGTTGTACGCAAGTTTTACCTCATAAAATTATGAGATAACTGCAGAAAATCTCATTGCCGCATCCGGTAAGTGGCGCCATCGTCAAAATCCTGAACCTGTTCAAACTATTCAAAATTCAAAAAAATGCGCATCCACAAAAATCCCCTAATTACCTCATACCTTCAATAAATTTTTCCAAAAAACAAAGCCATAATAATAATAAATCCCATATCCATTTTGGCCTCCAAAAAATAAAAATAAATAATATGTTTTTTCCATTTTCATTTCTCTCGACCCATTAAAAATATTTACAACTAACTTGAACGAAATGCCTATAGTGCGTTTCGCGTGGGTGGGCTCACTTTATTGGCGGCGTAGGAGCCGCGCCTTATGCGATGCAAGAGACTCTCCTTCTTTCGTCGTTATAGTAACCGAGAGAGCTACATAAATGGCATCGCGAGACATTCGTTCTCAAAGTCGCTGCGCGAAGAGATTCGCCCATAGCTACAAGTATACGGGGCATTCTATGCCAACTTGCGGTGGCTCGTGTGACCTTAGACCCTCCGAATTTCACCACCGAATTTTTCATATTATTCTTCCATCTCTAAAAAGCGACCACAATTTTCATAAGATTTTTTTAAATCGATTTTTCTTCTTTGCAATTAAAAAAAAATTGCCAAATTTCTGAGTCTTTTCCAAAATGATTTCCCTTTGATTTTCAATTTCCAAAGAATTCCTCACTGTTATCTCGATCAAACTAAAAATTAAAAACCAATTTTTACGTATCCACTTCTTGAATAAAAAAAAAATTCCACAAAAATAGAAGTCTGTACCATATGAAATTTTGGTTCCAGGCTTAAAAATATTGACATCGAATTCACGATTTTTTTTTTGGTTTTAATTTGCGGTCACGTTTTAAAAAATCCCAAAAATATGAATTGCTAAAAAAAATGTAACAAAAATTGTCATTGCTTCTCGGAGTCGAGTTGGCACGGAAGGGCCCATACGTATAACCTATAGGAGCCTGTGGAGGGGATAAGAGGAGGAGGTGGTGTCTCACTATGATGCGTATGTACTATATACGCGTTTGCATGATTTTCCCGGTATATTCTTTGCTATTCCAGTTCGCTTAAGTTATGGCGCTCGGTTTGCACGCGAATTTTTGTTTTCTAGGTTGATCCCGAGGCGCGCGCGCGCATCTCGAGCGGCTTTTCCTCTTCATTTCGTGTTTTTCTCTCTCTCTCTCTCTCTCTCGATCGGAGAGCGGGAATCGAGAGCAACTGCGTTTGAGCCCATGTGACGGCAGTTCGCTTGGCAATCTCGTAAAATGGTCGTACAGGGCACAGGTAAAATATAATTATAGTTGGCAGTCGTAGCGACGGACATTCGCGGAGCTGACGGGATTTTTCTTTTTTTTTTTTTGGAATTTTCTGTGTGATCTATATCGGGTTTCTTTTGCGCATGACTCTCAGTCGGTAAGGTCTCGAAGGGCTCGAGACACGTGACCGGAAACAACGCCAGAAAAAGCCCGGAACAGGCGCAGAACAAGGGAACCATTGATAAGACGACGCGCGCAATCAGCAAGGTAACGTAAGCGTGCGCAGTAGATCGTTTTTTTTAGTCCTATCGCGCATCCGCTAGGGCTTATCGGTTTTCGGGACTTCTGCGCAACTCTGCGCAACTATTTATCACTTTCTTTTGTTTCTTTTGGTCGAGACTCTGTTCTATTTTAACCCTTTGGTGTGGAGGTGGTCGCGGGAGCCGGGAAATTGGAGAAAAAATTGCTGAGGCTTTTTCTGAGGGATACAAAGAATTAGTTTTTTGTTCGTTTGTTTGTATTATTTTGGTTATGATTTTGGGAAGTTATATCGTTGAAAATTATTTTTGAGCGTTCTTTCATTTTTCGTTTGAATTTTTAGTGAGGAAAAAATTTTGAGTGAATGGATTTTTGTTTTGACAAAATAACGGGACAGTAAAAAATTAGTTTCTCAGACAAATATTTTAGGATTGCACTGTTTAATTTCAAATTTAGCAATAAACCGAAAAAAAAAAAAACAAATGAATAAACAAATTACAAAACCTCTTAATTATCATTAAATTGATAGTCACAAAATGTTCCCTTCTTAAACTGAAAAAAGAAAAACAAAAAATTTAAGGATTTATTTTTTCAGCTTTTGACACTAAATCGCAACTTCAACAAAGTTTCAAATTTCCTTCCACATGATATTAGGTAATCGCTTAGGATCACAGTTGCCATTTGGCATCGGAAATAATTCGCAGGATATTTAAGGTGATTCACTCGTCGTTGGCACGCGAATTAATTACAATAAATTTGCGGGTAGCTCCTTATTTTATTTCTCGTCGATACTCCAGCGCAAAGTGTCGCTGTGCACTTCGCATTTGGAGAGACGATTGATATCCGCAATCGGGCGAGTTACGGGCCATCGAACATCGGCGAACGATGCGCCAGGAAGAAGAGAGCCCGGCACTCGGAAAACCCGTCGGGTATTTCAGTCGCGGGCTTAAAAACGCTATGGCTATACATATATCGTAGGCTTCCTCTGCTATATATATATGTATATATACATGTATATGTTGAGTGCGCTCGCTATTATTAGGTCTCAGTCATCGGAGCAGAGCTCTCGCTCGCTCGTGTGGGTACAGTGTGAAATAGCACGTCGCTCGTGCCACTTTCGACGTGTGGCTCCACGAAATCGTGATTAATTCTTTTGCCAAATAGAACATTTTTTATTTAACTATAGTAAATAAAAAAAGAAAGATATATCTTACATGTATATAAGAAATACGTCGAGATTTTTAAAAAAGTAATTTGTAATTTAAAAATAACTATAATTGTTAAATAGCAGAAGAACAAACGTATTTATCAAAATTGTGCATTTTTTATCTACTTAGTTGTTAGATATTTTTCGAGAAATATGTAATAAATATGTTGAGATTTTTTTCAAGTTTATCATGAAAACATTAATACAATGGTTAAATAGCAGCAGAACGAACGCGTTTATCGAAATTGTGAATCTTTTTTTAATTCAGTCATGAGATATTTTTCGAAAATATGATAAATATAAAAGATTTTTTGGAGTTTATGAATTGCTTATTGTTTTGTTTAAAAAGACATCGTCTGATTGAAAAATATAGGAAAATCTTCGGATTATTAAAAATTATTAAATTATATATAAATGTATAGATCCACGGTAATCGTAACAAATTCTTTTTGCGAAAGAACGTAGAAGACATTGTTGAAATAAAAATCTCAAATTGTGGTTTTTTCAAACAATGACCTCATATTTGCACACTTACATATTCATTAATTTTTTCTAAGTGACTTTTGTCGGATGATAATGGTGAAATACACAAGCACAATTGACATATGAGTCCACAAAAAACTTTAACCCTTTCCCATTAAAAAAAAAAACATAGACAAATTATCTGAAAAAAAAATTTAAGTGAAAAAAAAATACAATAATTATCCGAATAGAAAAATTGGAAGTTTAAGAATGATGAAAAATGATTAAATTATTTAAAAACGCGTGGCTCGACCGAAACACATCTGTACATTTTTTAAATAAAAAAAACTCGAAAAAAATCCCAAATGAACTTTTGACAAAAATCTTAAATTAATTTTTGAAAAATATTGTGGTGTGTTATGTTTATACACGTGTAATTTGTTTTTTTTTTAATTTTTGCTAAGTGCCTTGTGGTGGCTAATGATGGTGAAATAGTAGCGCGACTGTCTGAGAGTCGCAGCGTTGAGTGCAAATAAGTTGTGCAGTGAGAGAGGCAGAAAAGAGACTGTTTGGTACTGGTTATGACGTTGCCGATCCCGTGGTCCGCGCCGAGGCCTCGCTAAGCATGATTCTCACGCGCTTCTCACTGTAAGTCCCTCTTTGTCCATCCCGACGATCCGCGAGCGCAGCACTAACGATGCGATTGCTTTTTTCAAAGAGCCACGACTTCCTTTTATTTCCACGCTTTTCATATTGGATTATCATCATCATCATCTTCTGTTGCAGATGAGGGATACGGTTTTGCACAAACGAAGCAATAACGTAACCGCGCCTCCGAAATCGAAGCCAACACTCGAAATTTATCGACCACCAGGTCCGTAAATTTTCAATATTTTTCTAATTATTTTTTCAGCAATATCAAAATAATCAGCGATTGGAGAATATTTTTCAAAACTTTTCACTCTGTTTTTTTTTTGTTGGCTGAGATAATTTTTGAAAATGTGAGGGATTTTGGAATGTTTTGTTTCATTTTGGTAATTTTTAATAATTTTTATAATATTTTTTTTGGGATTTTTTAATGCAAAGTTTTATTTATTTACGTTGATTAGTTCTAATGTTTTAATTTTTGGTAATGAAAAAATTGTGGTTCAATTATTTTTCTAATAATTGTTGAATAATAATATTATAATAATCTGTAGGGTCTGAAATCAGAGAGAGTTTTATTTGTTATTGGCTCTCCTTATTTGTTTTATTAGAGGATTTTTTAAAATCCAATTCGGTTATTTGAAAAAAAAAAATTAATCTTGATGATGGAAGATTTTTGTTTATTTGACCAGTTTGCAATCATTTTTTTGCTCAATTGTAATGTAAAAACAAACTTGTAACTAATTGAAATAAAAAAATTTTCAGTTATAAATAATGTATGTGAGTGTTAATGTCATCTTTGATTTTTTTCAGGTGTAAGAACCGACGGAATCACGGCCAATCCAAATCTTAATCCGCATGCCAAAGAATTCACAATGAAGCACAACGATATCCATTCTTCTAAGTAAGGATTAACTCCAGATTAACATAAACATTCAAAAACGTTATTTATTTTACTTCTATTATATCCAATTCTCAAAAAAAAAAATTATTCTCAATAAAAAATTGTATTGTTGTCGAGACAAAAACTACATCACTAACGATAATTAGAAAAAAGAATTCAGTTTGAAAGGAATCTGCTTATTGTTTTTAAAATGAATTTCGAATTTAAATAATTCATAAACTTAAAAATATTCAAGAAAATAGGTAAATTATTTTTATAGAAACATGAATAAATAATTCACAGAAAAAATGCCAAGAATGTAACTGGAAATAAATGACGTTCACCAAAAAGTAAATAAATAAATGACAAAAAAAAATTGCGTATTCCAGATAAAATTTTAATAGATGTAAAATAATTCACCACTGATCAGTAAATCGATTTAATAAAAACATAAATAAATAATTCACAGCAATTTTTTTTCAATACCTGTAAATTTGAGATAAGATTATTATTTAAGAAAACGGTAAATTTTATATGTTTTCAATTTCCAGGACTCAGCAGACGAATTCCACGGAAAGATCGTCCTACTATCTTCAGCATAGCAAGTCGAGCGGAAATATTCATCGTTACTTGTATGCACAGCAGCAACAATTGCAGCACTCGATGCAGCAGCAGCAGCAGCAACAGTTATCGCATCATCCCTTAAGTGGATCGGGAATGCGTCAGCCTCACGCCCTTAATACCTCCGCTTCTAGTGGAAATATTTTACATGTTAGTATGAAATATTTAATAAGTGAGCAACTGATCCATATTCTAGATTTCCATTTTTATTTTTTCCAAACGCCATTAATTTTAATGTAATAACAAATTTTTAAGGTAAATTAAGGTAGGAATTCTACATTGATTGTAAGAATCAATTCCAATACTAAACATTTTCTTCGAGACTCTAATAATAAAAAATGATAAATTAATGAAAACTCGTTATTGGATGTAATTAAAATTGGCAATCAAAAAAAGTAACTTCTAAATTTAACACACAAGCCACGAACAAGAAGCTTTTCAAATCTTCATTTCGATGAGCATTTCAGTAATTCATGATTGAAAAATTGAAGACTGAAAAATAATGGAAAGTTGGTGAATAAAAAAAAATCTCACGCATTTTTGTTTATATAAATTGGACATTGGAAAGTTGGACACGCTATTTGGAAATATATTGGGCAAGAGGGAATTTCACAAAACACATAAAAAAATTAATGATATTGTTTTACGATAAATTTGTTTCACTTCTCAATTTTTATTCACTAATTTATTGATAACTTTTGACATTAATTTTTGTTCAAATTATTTTCTCAGTTTCATCTTATTTATATTATTCAATTCTCTTCCAATTTTGCTTCCTCAGGAAGCTTTGTGATAGTAAAAAAACAAATTTTATCGAGATTTTCATGTCAGTGTGTTGAGAATGTTCGAAAACGTCGAGAAAACACATTTAGAAAAAATGTCCGTGTGTGTGTGTGTGTGTATACAGATCATTAATTCTTCATAACTCTAAAACCGTTTGAGATATTAAACTAAAATTTATACCACATGTTGAAAGGTTGAATTCCCTTAATTGGTTCAATTTTTAGTAAAATCTATGCAGTCGTTTGTTTTTTACAGCATTTTGAATTTTCCCAAAATTCTCTGTACGCTCTCTAATTCTCATATTTTTTGAGATTTCTGGCCGAAAGTTGGTAAAAAGTTGAACTATCGTGGTTCAAAAATCGGTATTGAATTTGGAGAAAATCGGTACAGCGGTTCAAATTTTATGCGATTTTCTATTTTTTCGAAATTCTCTGTACGCTCTCTAACTTTTACATTTTTTGAGACATCAATCTTAAAATTAGAGCCAATATTGATTATCATTGAAAAAAGTCTGGTATTGAATTTGGCGTCAATCCGTCCGAATCAATCCGAAAAAACTTCGTTTTTGCTCCAAAATCCGTAAATATTGACATATCGAGTTGAAATTTGGACCAAACATAGGTTTTCATTTTGCAACTCAACGCCATACGACAAAAAGGTTTTTAATCACGTTTAACACGTTAACTGCCGTGTCACCCGTATTCGGGTGACAGCAAAAGTTCTCATCAGGCCACGTCACCCGTATTTGGCTTACAGTGGCACGGGTGGCCTGACGGGGATTTTGTTGTAAACACGCGTGGCAGTCAACGTGTTAAGGTGATAGATTATATGTAGCGTAAATTCGTTCGATCGACCAATTGAGCGATCGATTGAGTCGATTCCTGAACCAAACTAATGAATCACAAAACAAAGCTTCTTGAGGCAGCCAAGGTCCTCAAAATCCTATTTAGTAGTAGCAGTAATATTTTTATTTGAGCAAGTTTTACGTTATTATTATTTTTTTGTTCATGTGTGTTGGTTTGTGTTAAAAAGTTTGTACGTGCACCATAGACCATCGACTGAAGTCTTTCAACCGTGTTACCTTGTGCTATGGTGTTGTGTGTATTTATTTTATTTTATTTTTTTTGAAATCCTATAAGATGTACTTGTTTTAAACTATACGATATAGAGATAAGAATAAATAACAGATAGATGGCTTTCATGTTTTACATTTGGTTACAAAAATTATGGGGTTGACTCGTTTGAAATTCTTGTTTTATTATAGGGTTGTTGATGGCGGCATTTTCGTTGTTTATTAGAGTACGGAGTGTATCTAGTATTGTTTTTTTTTAGTGTGCTTGTAGTTTGTTTTTGTTCCTGCTTGTCTGGGTAGACTGAGATTGCCCATGATGTCTATGTTGTTTTGTGTGAAGTCTGTTGTGAATTCCTATTTATTAACTCACGAATATTTCTGTCAAACCGTACGAGAAAAATCAGGATTTTTTTTTTCTCAATTTTTATTCGTTAATTTATCCATAACTTTTGCCATTGATTATTGTTAAAATGATGTTGTTAGTTGTTAGTTCCATCTTATTTAACTTATTTCATTTTCTTCAAATTTTTCTCTTGGAGCAAAGTCCTCAAATTCCTATTTACTATTTCACAAATATTTCCGTGAAACCGTACAAAAAAAAATGTTTTTTTTTAGACGTCGAGTCGAGTCCATTTCAACGTCGACCATAACGACACCTCAAAATCATCGCCGGGATCACCGAAGCCCGGCAAACTCACGAAATCATTGTCTTTTGTATCATCTTACGGGCTGAAACGCTCCAAAAGCCTCACATCGACCGACGTCCTCGCTGCAAAAGCTAAAAGTATTTCGGAAGCAGCAGAACTCGGCAGGTTTCCAGCTGCCGTACAGGACACCTTAATTAAGGCCATAGAAGGTACACTCATTTTCTTTAAATCGTCAATTGTCGCATTGGCGTAATGCAAAAAAAATCGTTTTTTTAATGTCAGGTCACACAAAATAGAGCAAAAGCGTAAAAAAGTGGTTGCAAATGAATATATGTATTGGAAGTTCATTTGCAGATACAATATGTATATATATATATATATTGTTTAATTATTTATTTATTTATCCTTTCCAATGGAATTTTTTATATAAAAAAATTCTCTCCATGAATTAAATTAAATTAATTATACAAATATGATTAAAAATGTAAATAACCGTATTGTAAACATCACATTAATTGAAACCATACAAAAATGAGAAAGTTATTTACATTTTATACTTTGCATCCTTTTTCAATAATAACATAAAATTAATTTTGAGGGAGGTAGACAACATTATTAAAGTAGAAATTGGCAAAACGAGCGGAACAGGCTGCTGACCGGGGAGATTAAAAGTAGTTTGTGTACGTATTGCCGAGAGTATGAGAAGGAGGTGGAAAGACGAAGTCGCATGAATGAAGGTGTGGAAATTGAGGAAATTGTGAGCTATGAATGACTGTGTTTAAGAAATTAAGAAGTCTGTTACGAACTGAAGCAAAGTACGCGCTACGATCCATGTAAAACACGATATATTCCGATGCCCTGAAGGGTTAAAAAAAAACATAATAAAATCAATTTTGCGAATAAAAAATATCTTTTGACCCGCAGATCCGAATCTTCTGAACGCACGATCTTTAATGGAACTAGTGAGACACATTTTGGAGAGGATCGTCGAAAATCGTCGATATGCTGAGGCCGCAGCAAAAATTTGCATTACTATAATCGAGGTAACAAATTATATTAATATTTATTTTTACTTATGTTTAAGGTTGCATCAACCATATTCATTTTTGCTTTCTCGTATAGAGAATCGAAAAGCTTTGTAAGGTTTCATTATCTGTTTAAAAAAAAAAAATAGAAAGAAGCGAAAGAGACTTTTCTCGAGGCGCTTCTCAACACGTGTCAGCAGTGGTATCAGGACCACAGTCGTGCCCTTCACGATATCACGTCCTGTAACCGTTTCGCGGCCTTCATGACATTCCTCAACGAAATGTATTGTCAGGTAAATGCCATTCGCTGTAAATATCCACAATACATCGGAGCTGTACAGTACTTTAAGTACATATACTTTTGAAAAGTACTTCAACAACGTGTACTTTTGAAAAGTATAATACTTCAACAACATGTACTTTTCAAAAGCACGTCAACAACATGTACTTTCGAAAAGTACTTTAACAACATATACTTTTGAAAAGTACCTCAACAACATGTACACTCCACAAAAGTAGTTTGAATACATTTTTGGATATGTTTTAGTATCCATCATAAAACACCGGTTCAAAAGTCCCTCCTTTTTGGTTTTTCGCACATAACTTTTTCAAAACTGGTTGAAAATTAGCTTCTTATTTTTTAAATGTTTATTTTTTCACGTACTTTGCAACAGAAGAATTTATATGATTTTTCGACATTTTTTCCTGCGTTATTTCTTTGTTTCAAAATGTTAATATCGTTTTCTAAAAATCAGGCATATTTTGATTTTCCTGAAAATTTTCATAATAAGCCACTATGTTTTTGTAACTTTTAAGCTCGGTCTGATCGTGGGCACTTCATGGCAACTAATTTTTTTTTGATTTTTTAAAATCGACCTATGATCGGACCGGGCTTTGCAGAGAACGTATAGTAGTTTGAAATTTTGAAATCAAGAAATAACCCCGAAAAAAAATCGGAAATTTTTGTAATTTTTATTTTTGGAAAGTACATGAACAGACAAACATTTCGAAAGAAAAAATTGAATTTCGACCAGTTTTGAGAAGTTATGAGCAAAAAACTGAGATAGAGGAACTTTTAAACCGGTGATAAAAAAAGTCTCAAAATTTATCTGAAAGAATTTTATGATGGATACTAAAACATATCCAAAAATTATAAAAAACAAAATAAAAAGTTTCAAAATGTCCGATTTTTGGTCGAATGCGCCATATATACTTTCAAAAGTACTTCAAGTATATGCTTTTAAAAAAATACTTTGAGTACATGAGTACAATTAAAAAGTTCTTGAACTACATGTACTTAAAAACGTACATGCACTTGAAAACGTACTCGATTCTTCAAGTACTTTGCCCACGTTCCGCATTACAGTGAAACCTTGCTTGAAACGGAATTTCCTCATTGTTTTTTTTTTTTTTCATTTTTGGTTTTTTTTTCGCAGCTGAAGCGAAGACAGTTGCAATTGAAGACCCAACAAGAAGGCGTTCCTCCTGGTCGAGTGCTCCTCACGCTTCTCTGGAAGTGTTGCCAGGATTGTCTTCAGCCGCCATTTGTTAATTCTCTGCCGGAAACCGATTGTCTCTTCTTCATCCTGACGTGCATAGGAAAGGATTTGGACGCCGAATTACCGGTCCAACTTCAACAACTTCTCGGCAGCGTCAGGGACGCCTTTCTTGCTGAAGATACTTCACTTCCGGCCGTGCGAAAAACTCTTCTTCAACTTATTGAGCTTCACGCCGCTCACTGGCAACTTCCGGCACCTGCTGTAGCTTACTACTATCCTGGATCTGCGAAATAAATCCCTCAATGACATAAGACACTAATTTTTCATCTCTTTTTATATCCGGAAGATATTTTTTAGGACAAATGAAAAAAAAAACGTTGTAATCACTCGGTTCAAATCTAATTTATTGCTTATTTATTACCAAATGATAATACATATTTTAAAAATATATATCCTACCATTTTAGTAGAAAAAGTAATGAATATTTTATTACAAATGAGAAAAAAAAACAAAAAAACAAAAAAATTCTGCAGTGTCGTTGGAAAAAGTAATAAAATAATAAGTAATGGCCCATTCACTTCCAACGGATCCAATGGACCTTCACTTCTGTACAATTTTTTTGCGACTTTACGTGGATGGATATTAAATTTTTTATTCTAATAAATCGTCTGTATTTTTTTTTACTGATGAATTGGAATACTCCAAATGCATACTAATAACTTCGCAATGCAAATTCGAATGTAAAGAGTAATTACAACTCTGATAAAAAAATTAGACAAATTTTCAAGCATTTTGTCTATTGTTTGTAAAAAAAATTGTACCTTATTATTTTTCTTTGGAAACGAGACAGTAATAAGCAAAATGTTTTAAACTTTTGTGATATTTTTTAAAAAGTCAGACAAAGACGAGCTCGAAAAATTCGACAGAAGAGGTAAAAACTTCTAGATCCTTTTTTTTAAAATTAATAATCACGCGATTCTTAATAAATAAATTTAAAAAAATTGAAAGCGCTGCAGTAATTATGCTTAATTTACGAGAGAACGTCTGCGTTTGAGTCACTCACGGACATTCACATCCGGGAATTTGTGGAAAAAAGCGACGTATTCATCCTATCAATTATCCCGCAGCTGTTTAAAATTATTCAGTCATTGTTGTTATTATTATGTATTAAGTTTTTCTTGGCAATGCGAAAGGGGCCTTCGCTCGTGTGTGCAGTAAATTCGAATGGCATCAAAGTCACGGTCGACTTGATTATTTATCAATGGGAGAGCAACAGGTGATCGAGATTTATATTCTTAAGGCTCGATCGTATCAAAGTGGAAAAGTGCAATTGGATTCGTTGCAATTGGAGACTGAAAATATTTTTTACAAATTCACTCAAATTTTTCAATTCAATGTTATGGAAAATGGCGAATTTTTCTTGGAAAAAAAATCTTTATATCTTTACAAAGAAAAATCAATTTCATAGTGGTGACAAAATTATTTTAAAAATTGTATTGAAAAAACTGCAACTTTAATATCGACCTTCTTTTTTCACGAGCTGAGATTTCCATTTTTTTACATTATTTTCCATAATGCAAAGTTTGAATACCTGAAAAAAATTAAGAGAGTAATTTGACGTGGTAATAAAGTGGGTTTAATTATAGGAAAAGTAAAGTGGTTGAAGTAAAGATGAAAAACGCCTCCCACAAATTTTGCCATGACTGATAATTACATTTCTGCAAAATCGAAAAAATCAATTTTCCAAAATCAAAGGGAATAAGAGGTGAAAATAAATTAGTCTGATTTATAATGAGCAGTGAGAGTGGAATATGTGACCTCGTCGTGAGGCGACTAGCGACGGTCAACACCTTGGTCAGATCTCAAGGTTTATGGCTATGAGAATTTACTGCATCTTGAGACTCTCTTTTCGCATTTGGAACGCTGGAGTTTCGAGTAAACGGCAGGAATCGGTAAAAAAGTAATTAGAAATTAATATAATTTTATTTTTCAATCGATAATGAGAGTAGGCGAGAAATTTGATGCTTAATTGGCTAATCAATAACCTGAATAATTGATTACTAATTGCTAATCGGTAATTGGAATTTCTCATAAATCAATTCGTTAATTAATGAGTAATCCTTAGTGAATCCTCATTGATTACTCAATCAATTGTCAATAAAAATCAGGTATTAACTAATCACTTAATTAATTCTTAATCAGGATACAATATTTCTTGATTGCTTGATTATTATTTTATGAGAAGGAAAAATTGTCCATTTTTTCCATGGAAGATTCTCTGAATAATCGAACAGTTCTTGGTTTTTAACTATTAACTCAATAATCGAAGCTTTTTGAGGATCATTGACCATTTGTCCGAAAATCAATTAATTGGCCTCGGCATGATTACCAATTTTCCGATTAACTAACTACATTCCAATTTTTATTAACGATTAAGCGATTATTGAATGATTCACAATTTTAATTGACTATTTACAAAAGTAATCGTTAATTTGAGCAATTTGAAACTAAATAAGGATGCAAACCAATTTCCTATCGCTGCCTCATTATTTCCCACTTTTTACAAAATTTCCATATAAGCAAGAAAAAAATCTCTATCTTCAGAAATGCGCTTTACCAAAAAAATGAAAAATAATCAGCAGTATCCAAAATTGAACATTTGATCCTATTTAAAAATCTCAATTACTTCAAAAACGTGTGTTTTTACGAGTATAATTATTATAATGATCCAGCAAAAAAAAAAAATTGATCACCGTTATTACTAAATCCATCACCGAAATTTCGACTGCTCCAAAAAACTGCATTAAATGTCTGCATCATTAGCATCTTCCGCCGGCCTCTAAAAAATATATCCAAGCTAAAGTTTCCTTATACTCTTTTTAGTCTTACGAGTCAATGATCCATAATTGTCTCGCCACTCTCTTCAGCATCATCTTCATCGTCTAGTCAACGAAAACATGTGATCAGGGATGACGAATGCAAGTGTCTGGAAATGTTTTGTTCCGGCTTGACGGATCCGGTAGCAAAATCTTTTCTGATGATGAATTCCGAGCAAATTATATCCCACGTGCAATTTTTCTTCTTTTTTTTTTTTTAGACGATCTCTTCACAGGACGAGAGTCACGTCCTTCAGGATAATGATCGATGGGAGCGTCGATCAGTAAAAGACTCGATGAGACAAAGCTTCGCAGTCACTCAATAACCAATTAAAAGCAAATAAAGCGGATACGACGACGATAGAATCTGTCGGAATACGATCGCAATTATCGCAGTGCAATCTCCCCGAAGAAGTCCTTGCGTAAGATCTCCCTCAAGGTCGGGATTCTCGTTTGCAGGATATGCACTTTACGCATTTCAATTACAATTGTAATGACACGATTGTTGCGCGATTTTTTAATCGCGTTTGCTAATGATTTGCGGTTTTTTTTGGGCAGAGACATTTTCCAAAAATCGAATGGACGATTTGGACACTTTTTAGTGGAATCAAATGGACTCAAAAAGTGGAATAGCAGTTTTCGACATTTTTCCGAATGGATAAAAAATTGCTTCAAAAAGAGTAATGACTGATTTGGAAAAATAAAAAATGTAATTAAATGGACTCAAAATGCGTAATGGCGGTTTTTTTTAATTCTTGGAATTGACCCAAAATGACTTAAAAAAGACTAATGGCTAATTTGGTACATTTTTCGAATAAAACGAAATGTACTCAACAAGCAAAATGGCTGAAGTATTCTCAAAAAATGACAAAAAATTTCCGCAGCATTCTAGATTTTTTTACAGTTACTTTGGAATATAGTTTTCCAAAAAAAGTCGGTACTCGAGGTTTTTTTTATTTCTTCGTTTTTTTTTTCTTCTAAAAAATATATTCTTCAGCGTGGTAACCGGACGTGCGAAGTGTGAATGAAGTATGAGACACAAAGCTCAGCGTTGATGGTGCGCTAAGTCCTTGGATTCCTCGCCGAAGAAAACGAAATAGCTGGTTCCGCTGCCTTGATCTCGTTTTATCGCCTCTGGCTGGCAAACTAGGTCCCAGAGACGCAACGCGCGACGCCGAGATGATGTCAGGAGGATCGTAACCGCGGTCCACCTTGAACAGAGAACAAAAGAAATTGATCAGGTGAACGATTTTTTAAATGTAAAAAAAAATCGGAGGCGGCGAATGTAATGGATATCGCTCGATGATCAATTATTCTTATTTTCTTAAAATTTATTTAATGTTCATAATTTTCATAGAGAATGAAAAAAATGGAACATTCCTGTAAAAATAAATGGGCATGCAAATTTGAAACCCGTAAATACAGAAGTGGAAAGACTTGATATACTGAGATTAGTAACGATCCGAACATTCTTTATTGCTTCCTGGAATAGCGAGTTTTGGTTATGAGAGAAAAAAAAATTGAACGTTTTTATAAATGTAAAATAAACTGGTCCAGAAAAGCATGGTGATGTAGAATGCAAATTTCGAATGGCGGTAATTGATTGAGGACGTTATAATTTGGGTGAAATTTGGGATGAAAACCAAAATTGCTCTTTTTCATGTATTACAATTTACGCCATAATTGGAATTTTGATCAGTTAAAACAAATAAAACAAAATAAAATTAAATAAATAAAATTTTGCTGAGCAATCATCTATTTCTCTCGATCTGATTAATCTGCATCTCTGAGTTATTGTAACAGGGCCTGAAACTTCGAGTTTCCCAGTCGACCTTGCTATCCAAAGCCGCATCTTGTTCTCGATTCCTCCTTCCCAATTTCTCGCTAGTGATTGTTGCGCAGCTTATGAGTCGCAGCAGGTTCATGGATTCACAGAGCGCTCCCCGGTGGTCGCCGAAAGCTGGAAAAAGGGAGAATGCGTGCGTACGACGTGAAGGCTCCTCGAAATCCCATTAAATCCATAGCCGTATCTCGTTCCCAATTTCTCGTTATTCACTGTTGAGCAGTTCATGAGTCGACAGAGCGCTGCCTGGTGATGGCAGAGAGCTGGAAAAAGCGTGAATGCATACGTAAGACGTGCAGGACTCCGGGAAACTCCATAAAATCCATACTCGCATCTCGTTTTCGATTCCTCTTTCCCGATTTTTCGCTATTGCCTGTTGAGCAGCTCATGAGTTACGAGGAGCTCATGAGTCGATACAGCGCTCCCTGGTAATTGTAGAGAGCTGGAAAAGCGTGAATGCATGCATAAGACGTGGATGCTCCGGGCAACTCCATCAAATCCATAGTTGCATCTCGTATGCGATTTCTCTTTCCCAATTTTTCGCTACTGACCGTTGAGTAGTTCATGAGTTGCGAGGAGCTCATGAGTCGACAGAGCGCTCCCTGGTGGTCGTAGAGAGCTGGAAAAAGCATGGATGCGTGCATAAGACGTGGATGCTTCGGGAAACTCCATAAAATTCATAGCTGCGTCTCGTTTTGGACATCTCCTTCCCAATTTCCTCCTAGCGACTATTAGGTTGTTCATGAGTCGACAGAGCGTTCCCTAGTGGCCGTAGAGAGCTGGAAAAAGCGTGAATGCATGCATAAGCGTGAAAGCTCCGGGAAACTGCATAAAATCCATAGTCGCATCTCGTTTTGGATTTCTTCTTCCCAATTTCCTCCTAGCGACTGTTAGGTTGCTCATGAGTCGACAGAGCGCTCCCTGGAAGCCGTAGAGAGCTGGAAAAAACGTGAATGCATACATAAGACGTGGAGGCTCCGGGAAACTCCATAAAATCCATAGTCGCATCTCGTTTTCGATTTCTCCTTCCCAATTTTTCGCTACCCACCGTTGAGGAGCTCATGAGGACACAGGGCGCTCTCTGGCGGTCGTAAAGAGCTGGAAAAAGCGTGAATGCATGCGTAAGGCGCGGAGGCCCCTGAAAACTCGATAAAATCCAATGCCCGCAGCACAGAACGCGCTCAGCAGAGCCAAGTGTCTCGGCTGTGAGTCGCTGGCTTGTGTGGCTCACGGTTCGCAGCAACGAAACAAATAGGCCGGCGACTTTCACCGCTGAGATCCGCGGCAGTGGCGACGGCAGTGAGTCCGAGCTAACGGAGAAGTTGCCCCCTCCCCCTTCACCCCCTTGATGAGGGGGAGGGGGACTACAGTCAGCAACTCGCGGTACGAAAGCCACGACGACGTGTCTCTCGCTCAACAACCCACCGCTCGAGAGAGAAAAAAAAATGAGAAAGAGCTCAGGGGGGGCGAGAAACACCTTCGCGACGACTCCACGTTCCCCGCACGAGCTACACGCGGTGCCCCGACTGCGACGAGCGGACGTCTGAATTCTTTTTCCACTCTTCAAGTGTCCGCACGTGATACACGCATTCCGTTATTAATCGTCGGTTTATCGTCTAATGATAATTTTTGTTTCCTTGCGATTTACTAGGTTTATTTATTTACACAGCGGGTTTGATTTTTTTAATCCGTTTTTTTTTATTGCACTGAGAAAAAATTGAATTTTTGGTAAGTGAGTATAGGGCATTTGCTATACAACATTTGTACGTTATTACACGAAATTTTCATGTTTTTAATTCAATTTTTTATTCACGCAAAATCGTGGCTAATACGATTTTAGTGGATGTAGTTGATTCAAAAAATTATTTCTTCCTTTTTCTTCGCTCAATTAATCCAAACTCTTCCAAGTAAACATTATTTTTTTAGCAAAACGAAAATTTTTTACTTTTTTTTTTAACGGAATATTCATTTCGTTAAAGGCCGAAGAGGATTTGTTTTTTTTTCTTCGTCCAGTTCCCCCAAACTTTTCCAAGTAAACATTCTCTTTTTCGAAATGGTGATTACAACAGTATCAGGCAACAATTTGGAGACCACTAGCTTAAAAATGATAAATTATGGAATTAAAAAAACGTCTTAAAAAAAACGATTTTACAAGAACTAAAATTCTCGTTTTCGAACCATGATTTTCAATGTTTTCCTTTGAAGGAATATTCATTTCTTCAGAGGCCGAAGAGGATTTCTTCTTTTTTCTTCGTTCAATAGACCCAAACTTTTCCAAGTAAACATTTGCATTTTTTCAACTATAATTCTCAATTTTTTCCCTTGAAGGAATATTAATTTCTTTGGAGGCCAAAGAGGATTTCTTCCTTTTTCTTCGTTCGACGGGGGTTCTCCCTCTTCTCCGGACTGTCTCCGGACTCGTAACGAAGCCGAGTGAGTTCGGCATACCCAGTCGCTAGTACGTAGTCGCGGGAGAGACTGTACCGTGTTCGCTGAGAGAGTTGCGCTCGCGGTGACGTGTGAAATGCACGGGAGTGGGTCGATGATCATCCACGAAGGCGACGAGGACACGAGAAGAGAAGACAAGTGAGAAGAAATCCGTAATATGTCGTGCGGAACGTACGGCAAGGCCGTGCTCATCGTTCAATTGTGTATTATTGTCGTCACCACGAAAATCGTCGTTTCCGTCGCTGGAGTTTCCGGTACGTATATCATCTTCATCATCTTCTTTAGGAAAAAAAAATAAAATTAAAATTTCTAAAGTGAACTGGAAAGCAGTGAAAAGTGTCGGGAGTGAACATTATGCAAGTAATTTGTTGAAAATCGTGCGGAGGCTAATTATATGGAGAGTTCGATGCCTGGAGGCTGAGAAACTGCGGCTTCCACGGAGACTTCAATGGAACGCCGTGCGTGATCAGATGGCAAGATGAATCAACGGTTCCTGGGATTCTCGTGCGTTTATTTCGACCTCGGATTCAATATTTATTGATAATTGGACCTTTGCAGTTGAAATAGTGAGAGGGGGCTTGAATTTTGATTTTTAATTTATTTCTTCTTTTGTTTTTCGTTGCTTCTGTGAAAAATTGAGGTTAGACTGATAGCTCCGAGAAAACAGAATTCCGAACAATTAGAATGATTCCAGTGACAATGCGATTTTTTTTTGTTATCGTCGTTTTTTTGCATAATTGAAATTATGCGAGAAATCATTGGAACTCATGTTTTTACTGATTTCTTCCGCGTTTTTTTTTTTTCAATCTTCTTGAGTGAAGAATCAGGAAGAAATAGTAGAATACTCCGATTCAATTGAAGAGAAGTAAGCGAAAAATATTTGTCTTTGTTCCTAAATGACAATTCATTGCTTCTTCAATTTTTGTTGTCTTCAAGAAGTAACCAAACAAGATATGAAAATTTCTGGAAACAGGATCAGAAATTGCATATTTTTTTAAAACGCTGAAAAATTGCCATTTTCATTGTTCTTCTTTGCAAAATATTTTGTTTTTTACTTGTAACTCCTGAGATAAAATTGATTTCTTCTTTGGTTTTATCTTCGATGAGTATGTGAGCCCATATTGAAACTTCCGGGAAGAGATAAGAATTCAGGAGATTTCGTAGAAACGAAATGATGAAGCTACGGTGTTTTTTCAGGGTTTGTGGACAGGATTAACGGGGCAAAACGGTTTAACGGCGCTATATCCGGTTGTTCGCGGATGTAATCTACTTGAGTTTTAACGGTGGCTCGTACGTTCGTCTATGTACGTGACGTGCGCCGTGTTACGTGCTCGAGAACGGGGAGAGACATTATTGCGCGTTCTCCGCGCGTTCCTCGTGTCCCAGTGAAAGCTGCTGTGCCAGCCAGCCGGGCAGACTCGCGTTTTCGTTAACGAAATCGCCAGTAACTGTGAATATATACATATCGCGATGGGGAATCGCGACTCGTTAACACGTCTCCGGACGATGCTCGGTTTTCGCGATGAGGAGGCCGCCAAGTCCTGAATCGTTTAACTTCAAATCCTCGGCTCTTCATCATCTCGCGGTCGAGAAGTGAAATTTTCATGTCGATTCTACTCTTTGATTGTTATTTATGGATAGAAATCGGTATTCGGTTTCGAAAACAGTGCTAAACCTTCATGGCAAATGTTCTTCTTTTCTTCATTTCTTCTTTTAGTTTTATCTTTATTTCCTCTTGTATTATTGTAATCTTTTGATTTGTTTATCTTTTAATCTACTAGTCTCTTCTTCTTTTCTTCTTTTCACCTTTTCACCTCATCATCTTTTTATCTTATCGTCATTTTACCTTTTCATCTATACTTGATTTCTTCATTTTTGGAGGGCTTTTCCGACCTCTCAGTACTTCTTCTTTACTTCTTTGCAGTCGATTTCCCAATTATTCTTCGCTTTTGGGAAATCCTGGACATTTGGATTTTTTTTTTGTTCTTTCTTGTAACAAGGTGTTGGTTAATAATGTATTTGCAAACGCACATTGGGTTTCCCATGGCGCGAGGTGATCAGCCCGAAGAAGCCTCGAACGAGCGCGCAGCCGTTGCTTCGAATATCTGGGACGTGATAATCGTGCGGCCCCGATGACTCGCGTTAGAAAATTATTCTCGGGCTTCTGTGAATGTTTCTTTCGCGAACCACGTGATCGTTTGCTTCATTCCTTTGCGGATTCACCGAGAGTCAGAAAGATAAGAACGTAATACATGCAAATGAGTACTGAATACCTGAGCAATTAATTGCATGATCAAAGTATATTAATATATGGGGCATTTAATTTCCAAATGGTGTTTTTCATTTTTTTAAAGACGATTAAAAATTTTTTCGAGGCTTACAATTTTTTTTGTTTTAGAAGGAATTCTTTAAAAAAATGAAAAATTATTTCCTTTTCGTCTATAAAGATATTTCGATGTCAAAGGCAATTATTATTTATTTTCATTGCACGTCAATAATTAGTATAATTAGACATAAAATAAAAATTTATATTGTTGGATCTTGAGGCTCATAATTAATGGGAATTCCAGTGTAATTACGATTTGTTGAATTATTGCCGTTTATTGCTCTTCGGATAAGAGAAAAAAATAATAATTTTACAGCTTCCTGTATGAAAATTACAATTGCAAAAACAATTATTTTTTTATTACTCTCGTTGGCAGAGCTAAGCTGAAATTTCTAGGATCATTGAATATGCATTTTCCGGCGGTTTGTTTGGTATTGAGGTCATTCGGAAAATCTTTAAGGCTGCAAACTCTGAAGGTCTGTGAAACGTCATACCCTTAAGGAGGCTCACGACCTTCGCACTAATTAAATCAGTGCTACATTTTTGAAATAGGCGCTTGAAAATTTAACCCCCAGAAAATCGGTTCCTGACAAAATGGCCCCTAGAAAATTGGTTCCTACAAAAATGGCCCCTGGAAGAAATGAACAAAAATGGGATAAGACTAACACTCCGGAAAGTTTACGAAGTGCCATTTTTTTGGATGGACTTCAAAAAATGGCCTTTCTGGACTCAAAATTTTTGTTTAAATTCGTTAATTTTCTTTGTGTAAGTAAAATGGCACTTTTTACGAATTCGTCTACATCTCAAATCGTTTCCTTAAGTCTACATCTTCTAAAATATGAAGTTCCTTCAGCTTCCATGAGCTCAGATAATGTGCTTTGATTGCAGAGCATCTTCGTACTGTAATTTCTCAATCTCTCTCTCTCTTTTTCTTTTTTTTTTCCTATTTCACCTTCACGCCATTCTGCACACCCCGAGATTTTTATAACAGTAATTAGAGAACAACTGAGCATTATAATCGCAATGCCTATATCGGGGAGCCCAAGGATTCCCTCAAGTATAATAGCGAGACGAAATAAAAGAGAGTGAGAGGCGGAGAATCGTCCCATTACAAGCCAATTCGCTTGTGAATTTAGAGGTGATGTCCGTCAGATAATAATCTAATTATTCGACGATTAATCAACGTCGGATTTTGACGGAGCAGATGCTGATCTCCCAATTGGAGGATTGAAATCGCATTGCATTACACGTTATCCATGCTCACGAGATTTTTGGACGAAGCTTCTCAAGCGTGAAAGAATTTCACAATTTTTTAATTACTCATTTTTTATATCTTGCGCACTAGAAAGTTTAAAACAAAAATTTCATCATTGAGATTCATCGAATTTATATAAAAACGTAACTTGTAATAAGCGTGGTATTAATTTTGGGTTAGTGGAATAGGATAAATGCCATTTTTTGTGTTTTCTATGATGGTTTTTACATTTCTACGTCATTTTTTTATTTTTTTTAAATTACTCGATAAAAAATGCGATTTTCAACAATTAACAAAATCATTAGGCTCCTTTCACATTATTAACAGGAAAATACTCGGAGAAAAAAATGAAAAAAAAAAAATTTCAGAGTAATAACGATCTGTATTTTCATTCATTGATATAGGAAAATCGAATTACTTCATTATTTGGCAAGTAAAAAACAAACGTAGTAATTTTTGACTCTTATTGTTCACAATTTTTTATTTTTTGTTTTTATTTTCAAAACATATATTCTTTTTTTTCTTTCACTCAAAGAAAAGAATCCAATCCATTTATTATTTGCCAAATGGCATCTCCAAAAAAAAAAAAAACAAATTTTTTAAAAAAATTCTCCCAACTCCATGAAAACCATAATTTTAAAAAATCCCCAAACTCGTTAAGCGGTAATTTTAGAATATTGCTAATCACTTCTGCAATTTTTTTTTTCAAACCCTCGGGGCAATAACCAAACAAATGTCAGTTAAAAAAAAAAAAAAAAAAAAACTCCTCATCGTCGTAACAATCTGTGTCTTGCTGTCTGTGAATGTAATTCGAAGCGAGCAGGTTCTTGCACCTGTGACGGCAATCGCAAGACGTGTGTCACGTGCTTTATCGCTTTGTCATCTGTTGTTGAACGTGTCCGCCGTTTCTATGACCGTAGTAACGTTATATATATATATAAATATAAAGAGAGGCCCGGAGGGCGCATTGTAGCAGATCGACGAGCAACAAGATTGATAGACGAGTTGTCGTCGAGTTCATCAGAGATTCCCGATCCGCGGGGCCTTTCTCGATCGTTTCCTCGTTCCACAAGCGGCTCCTCTAGTTTCCTGCGAGGCCGGCGATGGAATAGGCCAATAAAAACTCGACGACGAAACTCTCGGTTCACCTGGAAGCATTTAAAAAAAAAAGAAAAAGCCGGCGATAGTATAAAAATTTAATGATGGAATTATCATTCCACCTGAAAGCATTAAAAAAAAAGAAACAAAAAAATTGTAGAAATATAAATTACTGTAGGAGTACATCAGAGCTGAGAAGGAATGAAAAGCCGGCGATGGTATAGGCCAATAAAATCGCAATCATGGAATTCAGGTTTTAAATAGAACGATTAAAAAAATTATTTAAAAAATTTAGAAACTTGCACTGTATAAATAACAATCATTATACGACCACAGAGCAAAGAAAGCTTGAAAAGCCGGCGATCGTATAGGCCAAGAAAAACTCAATGATGGAATTCTGGTTTCAAATAGAAGCATTAAAAAAATTGCACTGTATAGATATGAATACTCTATGTAAACTCAACGATAGAACTCTCCTTGAGTTCTAATTTAATAATCATTATATTCAGCGATTATTATACGATGCCTTAACTTTTGAATAGCTGCAAAAAATGACTATTTTTCAATAAACATTCACGGTAATTCATTTGAAAAATGGATTACCCTGAATGTTTATTACAGCAAAAATGAGTATTTTTCAGCTACACAAATGCTTACGTACTATTTTATAATTTTATAATTACATTGTAGTGGAAACTATATCTCATGAATACAACAAAAATAAAAAAATATTGGCTTGTATAAATATAAGTAATTGTACGAGTACAGAGCAGCGAAGGCTTCGACGACTGTCGAGTCTGTGAGCCTTGCGTAATTGAGCTCCGTCATCGGAATTCGTATTTATTGAGATGTACACGAGGTGGTGTGTTACGTGCGAGCGCGGTATTGCGTTATTAGAATCAAAGAGAGGTCGCGAGCCCCTCGAGCATCAACCGGTGGAGTTCATCAACTGCGAATAACAGAGAATCCACTGACACGTCCAGTTAATTGTCATTATTTTAATGTGTGTTTTCTTGCTCTCTTGCAGATGGATTGCACGGCTATACCGAGAAACAACGGTACGATGGGTGGTACAACAACCTTGCACATCCGGACTGGGGATCCGTTGGTAATTATATACTTTTATTCATTTTTCAATAATTGAGTTTATCCATGTTTTAATTATCAAATTTGTGGATTCTCAAATTCTTAAGTTTTCCAATTTTCGAATTTGTGGTTTCAAAAAATGTTTAATTGCTGAATTATTGGATTCTATAATTTTCGATCTTTCGAATTTTAGAATAAATTTTTTTAGAATCGTTGGATTTTTGAATAATTAAATTTCGATGCATATTCGCGGCTGCTCAAAACAACGATATTCTTTAAGTCAGTAAGGATTTGATTAAAATTGATAACAAATAAATTGCATAGTTTTTATTTTTATTTTTTTCCTTTTTTGATTTTCATATTTTTTGCAGAAAGTCGCCTCATCCGGAAAGTGCCAGCAGCATATGCGGACGGAGTTTACATGATGGCTGGTCAAGATAGGCCATCACCGAGAAAATTAAGCGACCTCTTCATGCAGGGCGACGACGGGATTCCGTCGATGAAGAACAAAACAGCGCTTTTCGCATTCTTCGGTTGGTGCAAATAACAATATCCCTCGTGGCTATTTATCGCTATTTCTGCAAAGGGTCTCAATGAAATGGAACGAATGATTGCAGGACAAATGGTCACGTCCGAGATAATAATGGCAAGCGAGAGCGGTTGCCCGATTGAGCTCCACCGCATAGACGTGGAGAAATGCGATTCTGTGTTCGACAAGGACTGCCAGGGCAACAAGTATATTCCCTTTCTGCGGGCGGACTACGATCGTCAGACCGGACACAGTCCCAACAGTCCTCGCGAGCAGGTAACTCACCATTTTTATCATTTTTTACCAAATTTTTCATCGCTATTAGTTGATATTTCATTAATGGGAAAGAACATATAATATTCTCTTCGGAATCAACTACCTGATGAAATATGAACTCAATAACTGATTGCCATGATTTTTAATTAAATATCAGCTAAATAATTGGTTGTCAGGACTTTTGATGAAATTTCAACGAAATAATTGGTTGCCATGATTTTTGATGAAATATGAACAAAATAATTGGTTGCGACAAAAATGAAAAGACGTGTCGAGCAACTTATTGAAAGCTCTTAAAATGATTAAATCTCATTAAAATTCAATAAAATAGCTGTAGTTGCGTTTATCGACTAATTATAATTGAGGCATCCAAATAATAATTATATTATTCACAATAACATCAATTATGGTTGAGATCAATAATGTACAATATTATTTTTTTCCTGTAAAAATGAATAAAGAAATAATTCTCTTTGGTACTGATATAAATAAATAAATGGATTTAATAAAAGTGTGGAGTGAGGAGAAAATGCGAAAAATAGCTGTGATTACGTGAGGTTGCAGATCAACAAAGTGACCAGTTGGATAGATGGAAGCTTCGTGTACTCGAGCAGCGAAGCTTGGGCAAACACCATGAGATCCTTCAAGAACGGCAGTTTCCTCATAGAACCGACACGACAATTTCCCGTGCGGAACACGATGCGGGCACCGCTCTTCAACAACGCTGTACCCAGCGTAATGCGTATGCTCAGCCCGGAACGCCTTTACCGTAAGTCCTTTTTCCTTTTTTTTTTTTTTTCATATCTTCTTTCTTGCATCGAGTGAATGTTGGCTGACTCGAGCGGTTCTTTCGCAATTTTTCCATTATCCGGGCGTGTTCATCACTCTCGATTTCGAAATCGTGGTACACCCCCAAGCATATTCCGAAGAGAAGCCTATTATTACCTATTCAATTATTGACCTGTAACAACAAAAAAACCTGCAAAGTGAATTTCTGCATACGTTCTTCGTAATTGTAACAATCAAAAAGACAACGTTGCTTTATTTTTGCGCCAATATTCAATTTTCTGCATTGAACGGTTCTCCAATTGTTGGGTTTTCAAAAAGTTACTTATTTGTGTGTTTGAGAAAATGAGAAATATCGTTTGAAAAAAAATTATTTATTTTTGATTTGAAGAAATTACTAATTTCGAATTTTTTTAATTACTCATTTCGATTTTCGCAAAATTCATAATTCCAATAATAATTGGATAATTCTTTTTAATTGAAAAATTCCAATTTTCTGAAAAAAATTTCGTGGTTGAAGAAATTATAAATTTTAGTTTCTTGTAAAGGTCCAATTTGTGTTTTGAAAAAATGACTAATTCCGGTGGAAAAAAATGACTGATTTCAGTTTTGGGAGATCCAAGAACGAATCAGCATCCTCCGCTGCTGGCGTTCGGTATTCTTTTTTATCGGTGGCACAACGTGATCGCCGCGAGGGTACAGAATCAAAATCCTGGTATGTCCGACGAGGAAGTTTTTCAACGAGCCAGAAGGATCGTCGTTGGCACTATTCAGGTATTCGATACATTTTTTCTTCATTTTTTGTAGTCTTCGGCTGTTGAGATTTCTCAGCACGTTTGGAATACGTGCTTTGACATACTTTTCCTTGCACTTACGAACCTGCGACGTACGCATACGCAATGCGTGGATACGGAGATTGAATTGAATTAAGAACGGCCGAGTAGCAACATTTGTAGAGCCGGATTAATTATTTGTACCTTTTTTTTTTTCATTTTTTCCGATTAGAATCGCTAATTTTTATTAATAATGGAATGTGAAACTTTTCATTTATTTTTGCCATAAAAATTAACAACATTGCCAACTTTGATTCAATTATTTGTCATTATATCATTAATGCAACAAATATTTTTGTAATTAATTTATTACATAATTGCAAATGACTTTGTAGAATCAAATAAATTGTGCGCAATTCTTTTCGTAACGATTAGACTTGAGAATTTTGATTACTAATGAAATGTGAATACTCAAAAAAAAAATCCATTTTGTCGTCCTTAAAGTTGACAACGTTAATTTGAGCCATTGTCAATAGTAAAGTATTTATTGTTCCATCACGTATGGCTTCACTTTTATCCCCCGTACGTCCCTTTTACGTCCCGTACATTTTGCCCCTTTTTCAAATTATAAATTTTTATTTTTATTTTTATTAATATAATTATCCAGCAGACATTGCTGGCACCTAAGGTAACGTAACTGCACACACCCGTCGGCATTTCCAAACCATTATTACACTTAAAATTTGACTCTTTGTTGTTATTATTAATGCGCGAAATATTATTGTAATAAATTCGCTATAAAATTTTTGCAGCGTCGGATAAAATATTTATTACTGTTTTTCCTGCACTTTTTTTTATTGATAACAAAATGTGAAATTTTCTGTTTCGTTTTTCGTTCTAATGTCATTAAAATTGAAGAGGTTAATAAAAGTATTTATAATTATTAATGCGGGTGATGTTTTACTAACTAATTCACGACGTTATTGCAAATAAGTAATAAATCAGAAAGTTTGTTTTAAAAAATTAGTCCACGTTTGTCCTGAGTGGCCTCCTTAAAGGACTTTCGCATGACTCTCCACTCGTAATGCATAAACAGCCAAGTATAATATTCGAGGCTAATGAGGCACTCACACTAACGAGGGCGAGTCTTCAGTGACACAGATTTCAAGCAGCTGCCATAACGGATATTAATTTAACATACTTTTTGAGATGATAATCTTGATATTATTGTGAATTGATAATAACAATAAACAGGGAATAATCAAAGAGCACTCTAAATTTTATCATTTTATCGCTATTTAAATAATACTATTTTTATTCATACTAATATGCCAATTAGATATTTATTTCTCCTGATTAAAATCACGAGACTAATTATTATTTCTGTCTCCGGGTAAAATAGGAATATCATAAAATTTTTCCTGGCTCGTCGTATAAATTAGGGGAGTGGTTGATTTTTAGTATTGGGATTAATTACCATTTTTGCTATGAATTACCATTTTTTTATTGTTGGTTACAATTTATTTAATTATTCCTGTTAATGGTATAATAAAGCCGATCATTTGAATTTTTGGAATAAATTTTCTTGCAATGAAACGAATCTGAAAAGGATCTTGCTAATTGCTTCCTCTTTTTTTTTGTTTTTTATAAAGCTTCTAAAAATGATGAAGGAACAATATGGAAGCTTTACTTTCCATTTTTTTCAATTATTTATTTTAATTAAAAATGTTTTATTTCTTATTTATATTAAAAATTTTGTAATTTTTAGATTTATTATTAATTATTTTTGGATTTCAAAATCTGTTGTGTTTTATATTTTTTAACTTGAAATTTTGTTATTACGTATTGTTGAATTGAAAAATGTATTCTTGTATTTTTAATTAACAAAAATTGGTTATCTTTCAGAATATCGTGATGTACGAGTACCTTCCGGTTCTTCTGGACGAGGTGATGCCGAATTACAGTGGCTACAAACCTGATCTTCATCCTGGAATAAGTCATGTTTTCCAAAGCGCAGCCTTTCGCTTTGGTCACACACTTATACCGCCTGGAATATATCGTCGCGATGAAAGCTGCAATTTTCGAAAGACTCGAATGGGCCAGCCAGCAATCAGGCTCTGCAGCACCTGGTGGGACTCGAATGTGAGTGAGTGCGAAGAAATTATCGTTTGTACGACATTCGCTTTGCGAATGAGCATCGCGAGTTGCTCCACAACCGCTTCGAGTTGTAATACTCGACTTGCAAAATTTCAATTACCCCTTTGCCCCCAAATAATTAATCCTGAGTCTGCAAAACTGTGCCAAGTGGTCCTGGAAAAAAAATTTTTTACATTAGCTTCACCTTGGAAGATTTTAATTTTATTGAAAATCAGGGACTTTTATTTATCATTTTTTACAATAGTTGCAAGGATTTAAAAAAAAAAACTTTTTTATCAACGAATGAAGGATGTTTTTGCAATATTCCAGAAGCGATTGACTATTCATCCAGTCATTTACAATATTTATCTTTGATTTTGTACTCTGAAAAAAAAAATACTTGGGCTTTTAACGAATAATTTCTATAACATTTTTTCATAAAAATGCACAGAGTGTAAATGCTTAAAATAATGATCGTAGGTGAGCCCAATTCCCAAATGCTCTTTACACCTACTAAAAAATTCTTTGTTTAACAGTTTGACAATATAAATTTTCCATTGAGTACCAGCAGCTAAATAATTGAATTATTCATGCTTATTATCATTTTTATCTCTCCCTTTCACTTAACCAGTCAGCAATATTTCTTCAGAGTTTGCATGAATTTTTTATCGTACCTACATTACGTTTATTAATTTTATTTTTTATTATTTTTTATTTATTTAAAAATAATGAAATTATTATTGTCGTTTATACATAAATAAAGCTGGAGAGGAATTAATTAAGAATGCATCGACAGGAAGTACTGGAGAACAGTACGATCGAGGAACTTATAATGGGAATGAGTTCGCAAATAGCTGAAAAAGAGGACAATCTCCTCAGCAACGATATTCGCAACAATCTCTTCGGTCCAATGGAATTTTCGCGGAGAGATCTTGGAGCTTTGAACATAATGCGAGGCAGAGATAATGGACTGCCTGATTACAACACTGCACGAGCGCATTTCAAGTTGAACAGAAGGAAAACCTGGAACGACATAAATCCAGAATTTTTTGAGAAAAATCCTGAGATGCTGGACACTCTCAAGGACATTCACGGAAATGATCTGGACAATATTGACGTCTACGTGGGTGGGATGTTGGAATCCAGCGCTGGACCTGGCGAATTATTTTCCGCTGTTATTAAGGACCAGTTTCTTAGGCTCAGGGACTCGGATCGTTTTTGGTTCGAAAATGAGGAAATTGGGTGAGATAACGAAACATTTTGCGAACCACGTCAAAAATGTTAATGGCACGAAATCATTTTAAAAAAATCACTTACATCAAATAATATTTGATTGAAAGCAAAACAGATTCTGGAATGACCAAAAAATTTTACAGTTTTTTTTTTCTCCACATTTATTAATTTTATGAATTTATTTAATTACGAACTTTAATTTTATTCAATCATTTAATTTATTCAAAATTTTTATTTCTTCATGATTTTTAATTTAGTAAAAAGGTGGTCCTGGAATAAAAATGGAGAACCGATAAAATAATTTAAAAGGTTTTTTTTTTAAATTGATTTAAAGGGAAAAATTGAAGACTATATTACACATTTTTTCGCAGTATTTTCACAAAGGGTGAAATTGAAGAAATAAAACGCGTGACTTTGTGGGACGTGATAACAAACACCACGACAATTAGCCCGGAAGCTATTCAGAGGAACGTTTTCGTTTGGAAGGACGAGGATCCTTGTCCTCAACCCTTTCAATTAAATTCTACTGTTCTCGATGATTGCGTTCCACTTCAGCGTTGCGATTACTTTGAGGTAATGAATAATTAAAATGACAATTACATTTATCGTTTTTTATGCAACTTATTCATTTTAAAAAAATCCAATTATGAGTGCATTGCGTCAAAAGGAAATTGGCAATAGCTTGTCAGAAATTCTGAATCCAATTAGCGTTGCAAGAAATTTTGTCTAATTAGCTGCATAATTATACGATTATTGCAACAACAAAAATATCGTCTCATTCATAAAGTCTAGTAATTGGGGCTGTTGAAAACGTTTACTCTCTAATTATAATTATTGGGGCATATCCTGTATTGCCAGAATTAATAACAGCTCCTAAGCCTCGCGATTACAAAACAAACTTTTATTTTTCATAATTAGTCTAAGGAAACCGTAATTTATTGCCGCTTTTAACGAAGCTCAAAACTTACGATTTTTAGACAGTTGCTTCAAAACATTGTATTTTTAGTTTTTAATGAAAAAACCTGAAATTTGAATTTTTCGGTTATGAAATTTTCCTGTATTTTCATTTGAATAATTATATTTTACAATATTCTGATTTCTCACATTACAATTTACAGTATTTTGAATTTTTTGTTTATATCATTTTGCAATATTTTCATTTTTTAAAATTAAGACGAAGAATGAAATAATTTTTCAACGATTCGGGCTACTGACAAAAATGATTTTTTTTTTACAGGGAAGCGAGTTGGTTTTTATTTATGCCTGCGTTTTTCTTGGATTCGTGCCGATTCTATCGGCAGGAGTGGCTTACGGTCTGGTGAAACTTCAGAATCGTCGTAGACGACGATTGAGGATATTACAGGAGGCAATAAGGCGACGAAACGACCGTCGTATTTGCGTGGACAAAATGATTGTGCGCGAATGGCTGCACGCAAATCACCGTCGTTTGGTAAAAGTGAAATTCGGTCCGGAAGCTGCGCTTCATATAGTCGACCGGAAGGGAGAAAAGCTTCGTACCTTTGACTTTAACAACGTAAATGCCATTGCAATGGAAGAGTCGCAGGTACTATTTATTTATTTATTTATACACTACAATTTTTTCATTCATCTGCAGAGTATAATCGATTGAAATTAATTAAGGAGTGCGATTAAATAGAATTAATTGATTTCCGGTATATATATAATTAATTTGCATTATAGTTACATACCTTTACATTTTTAGATGTAATTTTAGATGATTGATAAATAAGACCAGCATAAAAAATTATTAAAGTATAGAAACATCAAAATAAACTTTCGGTGCCAAAATTTTGTATGGCAATTCGAAAAATTATTTCTCACTTTGACTTGCGGACAAAAAATTCTGTTGATCGTTGAATTATTTCAAAAGAAAAACTTCAGATTTTTTCAAAATTAAATGAAAATCGTTACCCAAATTGAGAATATTGAAGATATTGAAAATTTACTATTTCATCGCTCATTAATATTGCATTAATATCTAATATATTTAACAAAAAAATCGATTCGGCAACAAACGTTTTTATAATATTTTTGTTCACACGTATTTTGCATGTGGAAAGAAAAAATGGTTTGCCAACCGTTTCGTAGGATTTGTGACGCATTCGAACACGTTTTATTCGCTCTCTCTCTCACTCGCGCGTGTTTCATTTATCGATTAAGCGTTCGTGCGATATTTTATTGCGACTGTTCGTTCGTCGATTACGAAATTTATAAGCGAGTGTCGAGCGAAAGTGTTTTCTGGCCTCTTCTCATGCGAAAACATGCTCAACGCATCCTTCATTGTTTCAGGAAAGCGAAACCGGTCAAAGCAAGGCTCTGGTACTGCTGCGAATTCCTCGGGATTACGACCTCGTCCTTGAACTCGATTCTCTGAGCTCGAGGAGAAAGTTTATCGCTAAATTGGAGACTTTTCTCACATCCCACAAAAAGCATTTCACGCTGACGCAAACGAATCGTGATATTATGCTCGCCAAGGCGGAAACTAAAGAGCGAAGGCAAAAGAAGCTCGAACAGGTGCGAAGTCGTTTGAGAAGCAATCTTTGTTTCAATTGTTCAATTGTTCTTGTCCCGATATTGAGGAATAATACACTAAATCGTTAAATTATTACACAATTTGTTAAATATATTTTCTTTAATTATTGAGCGATATTATTTTGACGCATACTTCGGCATTCATGAGTTACAAAAAATTTCGATATATTCAAACAAATATTGGATGAGACGGTTAAAAAGTTACACATTTCCTCCCTCATTGAAAAATCTTTATATTATAGTCTCCAAAAAGAATCATAAAAAAATTGCATTTTACAAAAATTGTAATTACCAATGAAAAATATAAAACGAATCAAATTCCTGCAATACAATACAAATAAACAGAATATAAACAAATAAGGAGGATATTATTTTTCGCTCTGTAAAATTTTATGAGGGAACCAAAATTTCTGAATATACTTTTTTCACTTAAACAACTAAGCTAATCCACTTGTGTTTATTTTTTTTTTTTTACAGTTTTTCCGGGAAGCTTATTCGCTCACTTTTGGATTACGTCCCGGTGAAAGAAGAAGAAGATCAGATGATAGCGACACTGGTGAAGTCGTCACGGTCATGAGAACTTCTCTTTCGAAAAGCGAATTTGCAAGCGCATTGGGAATGCGAGCTGACGCTGTTTTCGTGAAGAAGATGTTTCACATCGTCGACAAGGATGGCGACGGTCGCATATCCTTTCAAGAATTTCTCGACACTGTTTTGCTCTTCTCTCGCGGCAAAACTGAGGACAAACTTCGAATAATATTCGACATGTGCGACAACGACTGCAACGGAGTTATCGACAAAGAAGAACTCTCCGAAATGCTCCGATCTCTCGTAGAAATCGCACGAACTACGAGCTTGTCCGACGATCACGTTACCGAATTGATTGAAGGAATGTTTCAGGTAAAGTTACTAAAAAAAAATTTTTAAACCCACCGCTATTTTTTTCTCATTAAAACAAAGTTGCTCCAAAAATTCATTTTTTCTAAAGGAAGAAATAAAAACAATTTTTAAAAATTGTTTTTCTATTTTATTAATTTAAATTTTTTATTGAAGGAGTAATACACAGAATTCTTAAAAATTATTTTTTTCATTTTTTTCATGTAACTGAAAATTTGTAGACATTTCTTATAAAATTTAAACAACAAAACATCTTTTCAGAACCATTAAATTGTTTTTACGGAGAATAGAGGATTTTCTTGTAATTCAAAGACAAGTTAAATTTTTCAAGTAATTTGAAAAATTTATAACAAAAAAGTACTACTACTACTGATAATAATAATAATAATAATAATAATAATAAGAATTGCAAAAATATTATTTTGCATACCAGTGACAATAAAAATATTTTTGAATTTTTTAAGGGAGCTGGTTTGGAGAGAAAAGACTATCTGACGTACAATGACTTTAAGCTCATGATGAATGAGTACAAGGGCGACTTCGTGGCGATAGGTTTGGACTGCAAAGGTGCCAAGCAAAATTTCCTGGACACATCGACGAACGTGGCGCGTATGACGAGTTTCCACATCGATCACATTCCGCAGGATGACACGAAAAGTTGGATTCGCGATCAGTGGGACGGAATGTCGACTTTTCTGGAGGAGAATCGTCAAAACATATTCTACCTCTTCATATTTTACGTCATAACGATCGCTCTCTTCGTCGAGAGATTTATACGTGAGTTTCTGGGCCTCCAAATTCATTTCTTCGTTTTATTAAAAATTTAATTAAAAAATGTACGCCCGTGGAATTTCATCAAAAGCCCATACACAAATTAGTATTTCATTGACAACATTTTATTCAATTTCACAATAAAATAATTTTTCAAAATTCTACTTTTTTCAACCATTTTTCTCGAGAAATGTTTACAAAAGAGAAATTATTTAGTGCAAAAAAAGCTGCTTAAAAGATGACCAAACAGTGTATTTTGAAAAAAAATTTAGTTACCCATTGATAATGTTAACAAAAAAATTCTACAAGAAAATAAAAATTTCCTGAAGTTACAATTTTGAGTGGAATATTTTCGTAATTGCCAGACAATGTTTTTTTTACTGACCTGTTAAATAATATACTTTATAATAAATACTACAATACATACTATAACTCCGAATACACTGTATAATAAAGACTATAATAAATAATACAATAAATAATATCGTGCAAGAAATTGTAATAAGGTAAAAAATAAATTTTTGTTTTCCAGATTACTCGTTCATGGCAGAGCACACGGATCTCAGGCACATAATGGGAGTAGGAATAGCGATAACTCGCGGCTCAGCGGCCGCTCTTTCCTTTTGCTACAGTCTTCTCCTCTTAACGATGTCGCGAAATCTTTTGACGAAGCTGAAAGAATTCTCGATACAGCAATACATACCTCTCGACTCTCACATACAATTTCACAAGATCGCCGCTTGTACGGCACTTTTCTTCTCCGTCCTACATACCGTCGGCCACATAGTCAATTTCTACCACGTTTCCACGCAGCCAATTTCCCATCTTCGCTGTTTAACGAGCGAGCTGAGCTTTCCAAGCGACGCTCGTCCCACCATATCTTTCTGGCTCTTCCAAACAGTCACAGGTAACCAATAATAATAATTCCCGCCTTGTTTCCCTTAAGGGGACATCATCGTTACACTCAAACTGCTCCGAAAAATTTTCAAAAATTCGTTTTTCCTATTTATCAATACGAATTGATAAAACCAAAGATGCATCTGAATTGAAGCAGTCTTAGTAAATGTAGAAAAAAATATCGAGCAATTATGGATAGATAATTATGGATGGTCGAGTTACAGGCCGTTTTTTGTAACCCAAATTTGCAATTTTAATTCGATTTTGACAAACAGTACCTCATTTTGTTTATCGAGAGACGTTCCACAAATTCACCGAATAATTTTCCCCGTTTTACTCGCCAATTAGCGGCGAAACCGAAGCAAACCGCGTGACCCGCGAATTTCTTCTATGAACAAATGGCGATTATTGGCGAACTATGAATATTGGTACGAATCTTTGTCAGTGAATGTATGCGGTGTCTGTCGAGGAATGAAATGAGCCATCGATCGTCGAGATCGAAGCAAAATTACAAATTTTACGGGCAAAAAACTGGGAATTATTCATCCCGTAGATTATTAACGTTATCAGAGTTTTTTTCTGCCAAATTTTGCATAATCACTTGCATATGAGCTCTTTAATTCGGAATAATCATTATTACGCGAAATCAATATTTTCAGGTGCTTCATTTTTTTCCGATTTTTATCCCATTAACGAGTTTTTGAAATTTTTAATGGAATCATTATTTTGTGAAACTGTACTGCTCCTATATCTTTAACAAAGCAATAGAAAGTTGTGTCAATTTGTGAGTCATATGAGGAATAAATATTTAACGTTTGTTCGCAGGCCTTACTGGAATTCTTCTCTTCATTGTAATGACGATCATCTTCGTCTTTGCACATCCCACGATACGTCAAAAGGCTTATAAGTTTTTTTGGTCGACTCACAGTCTTTATGTGCTGCTATACGCTCTCTCATTGGTCCACGGACTTGCCAGACTTACCGGCGGTCCCAGATTTTGGATTTTCTTCATCGGACCGGCAATTGTTTACGCCCTTGATAAGGTCAGTTTTAAAAACAAAAATTATTCCTAGAAAATTCGCTCCCAAAAAGATTTAAAAAAATTAATGTGACAAATGAATTAAAAAAAAAAGAAAATCAAAATTTTATTGTGTCTGATTTTTCGAGGAACAATTTCGCGGGGATAACTTCCATTGGAATAAATATTAAATGAGCCCTTAAAAAAATAGGCTCCCAAATAAGATACGAAAAATAAAAATAACGGGAAATATAATGAAATAAAAAAATTATTTGGTTACTTTGAAAGCCAATTTTCCGGGAGCATTTAATAATAAACGGTGATTTTTTTGTTGTTTTTTCACAGGTCGTTAGTCTGAGAACAAAGTACATGGCTCTCGACATAATAGAGACAGAGCTGCTTCCCTCAGATGTGATAAAGATCAAATTCTATCGTCCACCGAACCTGAAATACCTTTCGGGTCAATGGGTCAGATTGGCTTGCACAGTCTTCAGATCCAACGAGTTTCACTCCTTCACACTGACTTCTGCTCCTCACGAGAACTTTCTCTCGTGTCATATCAAGGCTCAAGGACCTTGGACGTGGAAGCTGAGGAATTACTTCGACCCTTGCAATTACAATCCCGAAGACGAACATCCCAAAATTCGTATCGAAGGACCATTTGGAGGGGGCAATCAGGATTGGTACAAATTCGAAGTGGCTGTGATGGTCGGCGGTGGAATCGGAGTTACGCCTTATGCATCGATGCTCAATGATCTTGTTTTCGGCACCTCGACCAATCGCTACTCTGGAGTCGCCTGCAAAAAAGTAATTTTTTACTAATCTTTCCGTATTTCTAAAGTCATTTTTGACTCATCTTTTATTTTATTTTTTTCTATTTTCAAACTTCAATTTCATTAACTACTTTAATTATTCTGATTAATAATCGCTCTTAAGAGGATCTTTAAAAAAAGTCCGAAGAAGAATGCTTTTCTTTTAAAAGCCTGCAAATTTGTAAATTTCTTCTACGTCGTGTGCTTTCTTTTTACAGAGTTATTTTAGGGAATAAGAGATTTTTTTTGTCATTCGAAAAAATATTACAAGATTACCATCAAATTGATTATCGATATTTACTGATTTCTATTGAATGCCCAAAATTGAATCTAGAAAAAATGTTGCATTTTTATTTTCAGTTATTTTGATTTTTTATGGATATTCAATATTTTGTCAGAAAAAAATGCTATTGGGTTTCAATCGTGTGTGATTTCACAAGCGATTTATTTTTAATGACAAGGAAGGATGATAACAAAAAAAATGTTCTTTTGAAGGTATTAATTTTTTTTTAAATTGTAACTGAAACAGGTTTACTTCCTTTGGATTTGTCCCTCACATAAGCACTTCGAGTGGTTTATCGACGTGCTCAGGGACGTTGAACGCAAGGACGTAACCGATGTACTCGAGATTCATATCTTCATAACGCAATTCTTTCACAAGTTCGATCTTCGAACGACGATGCTCGTAAGTAGTCGAAGATTTCGCTAAATTAAATTAGCATATTCCTTCGTCATGTCAAATTAATTTTCTCTCTGCAAAATTAATTTTTATTCGTTTCGAAATCTTCATCCAAGAATAATAATTGCATTTAACTATCTATTATCCTTTCAAATATGTAATCATCGTATCGTTTGTTTACACACAATTAATTTTAATTGTCTGTCGTTTTTACAAACACCTGCTAAAATTTCTTAAAAGTTGCAAAGAATATGCAGTAAGTTGAAAATAAAATTCACGAGATATTTATCCAAAAAATTGGCGAATATTATTTATATATTAACGAAAAAAATTTATGGTAAAATTCAATCGAAAGTAATTGTTTTTTTACAATCAATTATTTAATGTTAATGCAGAATTCGTCGTATCATTTCAAAATATTTTTTTAAGTTCTTTTGGTCAACGAAAAATTAGTTGAATGGAAAGAAGAAAATAGTAATGAGGTATTTTTCTTTTTTTTTGCAGTACATTTGCGAGCATCATTTTCAGAGGCTCTCAAAGAAGAGCATATTCACCGGATTGAAGGCCATCAATCACTTTGGCCGTCCGGATATGACGTCAATTTTGAAGTTTATCCAGAAGAAACACAGCTACGTGAGTATCGCTTGTTTCCCACTTAATTGCATGTCGATTTTCGGCGTTTTTAAGCTTTCAGAGCTTGCACTTAGAAAAATATCAATCCTTCCCTGATTCTACATTCCATAAAATATAATTAAATGGATCCATCCATTAATAAATCTTACTAAATCTCCATAATCTTCAACTCGAAAACGGATCATTTATAAAAATAAACAAAAAACATAGTCGATGAAATTTTTTAGAAATCACTGAAACCGTAAAAAAGCCGTAAAAAACTATGATTGAATACAAAAAGTATAAATATTGACTAGTGAAGAAATAGAGTGTAATTAACTACTATTTCTATTACAACAGGTTAGCAAAATAGGAGTTTTTAGCTGTGGACCTCGTCCGTTGACGAAGAGCGTGATGTCAGCTTGCGACGAGGTGAACAAGGGACGCAGACTGCCCTACTTCATACATCACTTCGAGAATTTCGGCTGAAACTCGAGTTAAATAGCTCACATTGAAGGAGGAAGAAGAGGATATCTGTAAATATTGTATGTTCGTGGCGAGCGTGTGTGTTGGATGCGTGTACGGATTTTATATAATTTATATTGTGAAGCGAAGAGAGAGAGAGAGAGAGAGAGAGAGAGAGAGAAGAGGCCGTGGTGTTTTAGTATTATTTGATTGTAAAGCAAACGAGAGTTCGGAGCGGCGAGATGATAAATTATTAGGACAATGTGGTTCGTAAGTAAATCAAAGTACATAATAAATCATCTTTGACGAATCAAAAAAATCGTGTCTTTTTTTATTCTCCCAAAACTCTAAATATTTACATGTTTGTTTATGGATATTTAATATTCCATTCTTTTGCAGATCTTTTTTCCTCGTTTTAGTGGTTTAATTTTTTTATCAATCGTTTACGCTGATTTCGATAAAATTTACTGAAAATATTAGCAATGTAAATGTAATATAAATACATTGCGAATATGTTCATCACATTTTGAAAAAATAAACCTTGCTTCTGTGCCTAAATCTTTCATTTCAATTGTTGTTTTAGAAATTCGTCGAATAGCGAAAAGATTATATTGATGTATTATTTAAGAAAATGTTTACTGCATTTTTTAGCCGATTTAATTTTCTTCAATTTTGTTAGATAAAACCAAACGAATTCGGAGCAATTTTCTTTTGGTAAGATGCCGGAGTGTTTTTAAAAAAAGGATGCACAGTAGAACCTTGCACATTGCTTCCTCATTAAATTTTTCTCTTTACATAGCAACTTATACGTGGAAGTATTGTGATTGATTTTGGCTTCCTCATAGAGGAAGTTTTGTAAAGAGCAAAATTTCATGAGGGAGCAATGTGCAAGATTCTACTTTGCATCCTTGTTTCGAATAAATAACGACACATCTCATTTTTATTAGGCACAAACTTTTGTTTTACTTTACTAACTTTTGCGGAGGTAATAGCGAAAATCGCTATTTATTCAAATACTCAAAAAGATGTAAAATTTGAACGACTTTACCGATCACCACCAAATTTGGTACACAGCAGGGCTGTATTTTATTTTTCGTTTGTAGAACATTTCAGTTAATTTGCTGACATTCGACGTGATTTATAGAAAAATTTTCATTTTTTACAAAAATTCTAAATTCTATAAAATCCGAACTGCTTTACCGGTTTTGTCGAAATTCAATACCAAATAGCATTTAACGTGTCTCTAGTTTTAAAAAACTATTTAGCCATATCGGCGAACTTTTACGAAAGTTAGAGAGTATACGACATTTTTCAAAAAAATAAAAAATTCTATTTAATCAGTATACATAGATATATGTTTTAATAAATCACAGCAATTAAATAGGAGTTACTATTCTACTTGCACGCCAAATCTGAGCTCGATCGATCGAGCTATCCGCGAGTTATCGACGATTGAATTTTCGGACCCTGGAACACACACACATTTTCTAAACCAATTTTCTCGACGTTTTCGGTGATTCTAAGCATACTGACATGAAAATCTCGAAAAACAAATTGGCATAAAAACAAAGCATCCTCTATGAAGAAGAAAAAAGGGTTGGAGAGGTTTTTTTTAATGCAATTTAATCATTTACTTTAAAAGGTTACACTTATACTTGGGAATGATAATTTTCTAGGTCATTCACTGCATAGAAAAGAGATTTGCGTGACAAATGGGATACTCAATGCACAGCATTTTATAGCCGCACTACGCAAAAAGCTATAACCAGTCGACGATTACGTTTCCCATAAATTGACTGTGCACGAAATTCCGATCTGCATGCAGAATGTAATTCAGAAAATTGCTATTGCCGAGAGTAAGCGTTCTACTTTGTAGATCGAATTATGTAGCAAACTATTTCAACCCGTTGTTCCTTTTAAGCGGTTTGTAGGATTAAAAAAACAAACAACCTTGAAGTTTGCCATACATTCACAGAAATTCAACGTTCTTTATTTTTAAAACAATGTTACCGATAACTTCACCATCAAAAAAAAAAAAAAAACGAATGCGGAAGCAATTTGCAAGGTTCTACTTTTCCATTTAAATATTTTTTTCTGAATATCTTCACCAATACTTAAAAAAAAGAACTCATGTAATATACAAGAAGAACATAAAAATTGCGGATGACCCTCAAAATTTCTGCATCTTCAGAAAAAAACTTTAGCACGCTGTAGCGCCGTGACATTAGTTCTGAGAGGAAAATGTTTACCACCTTTTTGTTCCTCTTTAAATTCCCCGATGGCGGATATTTTTGAAAAAAAAAAATATTATTTGAAATTAAGACGATCACTGCGAATGGAAAACTTTGGCACGCTGCATCTTTTTCATTTTGACTCGGAGAGAAAAGTTTGTAGGAGACATCTTCTTCCTTTTTTAATTTTGAGGTGGCGGTTATTCGTACTTTTCGAGTGGCGGTTATTTGTGGGTAGTTATTTGGACTTTTGTCTTTGACAGCGTTTCCTGACTAGAATATTGATCATAGGCAAAAATGCCGAAGGACTTTTTTGTAGTACTCTCGATTATCTAGTGGCGAGTTCTGCCGGATTTTTTTATTGAGGGCGAAGAAATTTTTTTTTGCCATTTAAAAACTTTGGATCGCGATATCTTGGCCAGATCACCTCCTGGAGAAAAAATATATCTGTTTTTTTCTGTTCTTTTTTTGATTATCTAGCGGCGGGATTGAACGAATTTTTTTTAAGGGCGAAGAAATTTTTTTTGCCACTTTAAAACATCGGAAAAAATGTCTTTACTCTTAAAAAAATCCAGCGGAGCCGGCCACTAGATAATCAAAAAAGGAACAGAAAAGACAGATTTGTTTTTTGTCTAGGAGGTGATTGCGGTCCAAAGTTTTTAAATGGCAAAAAAAATTATTTCTTTGCCCTGAAAAAAAAATCCGGTTGAACCCCCCACTAGATAATCGAAAAAGGAACAGAAAAGGCACATATGTTTTTTTCTCTAGAAGGTGAACTGGCCAAGATATTGCGATCCAAAATTTTGGAAAGACAAAAAAAAAATTTTCGCCCTTAAAAAAATCCGGTGGAACCCGCCACTAAAAAAATTGTACGATGCAAATGAACTTTTGCAAAATTTGACTCAGCGAATGAAAATTTTCCGGGTAAATAAAATAATGTCAGTGATGCTACGTATTTAATTTTCTTCCTCGATATCTTCGACAAAACTCGCTTCTCCGATCCACCAACACAAACCGCTGCGTCCTTGAGGGAAAAAAAACACACACACACGCACAAAAAGGCCCGTATAATAAAACTGAGGAATGTATGAAAAAATTCCGGAAGGCCAGACCTTGAACCAGATCCGAATCGTATACGGAACGAGATGGAAAGTGGTTGGGCGTGCATATATCGACGAAACTCTCGTTTACGCCTGGCGCTCTCACGCACGCGTGATTCACCCTTGCTTTCGCTTCTCGCGAGGTCTTCTTTGGCAATCTCGCTTCAATACACCGACATAAACTCGTGTTAGCCACTTGGCAAGGTGAAATGTTGATTGCGATGTAAGAAGAAGAAAAAAAAAGCAACAACAAAACAAAATCGAACGAAGGTGCGATGACCATCTGGCGGAATTCGCTAATGATCTTCGATCATTATCTCATCAGGATTGTCATAAAAATATGTAATCATCGCCGCTTCTTACAAAAAATACAAAAAATAATTACAGCGAATATACGCATAACTTTATTTGTAATTACTACGCTTAAATACTTATTAAATACGGTGAGATTGCTCGTTATATATGCAAAATACATTTTTACAAAATATATATATATATATAATAAATTGGGTGTCGATTTTTTTAACAATTCTTTTTTTCTAATACCGGAAGTGATTTAATTTATTACTCTACGGGGAACTGGCGGAAATGGATAAGACCAATTATTACTCTTGCTGGACTCTTGCTCTATTCCCTCGGGCTGATAATCCGATGGCTCGTGAGAAACGTAGCCACGATTAACGACACCCTGTTTATGCGGCTGCTGGTTGTTATGATTGGGAGGCTGCGGCGCGACGTGATGATGCTCCGAGGTCTTTGGCTCTTCGTTGCTCAACTTTGTCGAGATTTGACTGCGAAAATTTATGGTATAGAATGGATAAGTGTTCTTTATTGAGGTCCTGGAATATTAAATCTCCTAAAAACCAAATCACAAATAATACATAATGAATAATGCATATTTAAAAAATGAATGCAAAGCAGAGTACAGAAAATTAATTGTGCAAGCAAAAAAGAAATTGTGAGAAAAATTTTGTAGAGCAAAGTTTGTAAGTTCATTTTTTTACATTTTAGAATTTTGTTTCAATAATTCGGCATTTCTCAAAGATGTTTAATGACTGAAGAAATGATTTTTTTAAGATCTTCCAGAGTTGTTCAGCTTTGAATTGGTTTTCAACTATCTTTGACAAACTATTATTTATTTATGATATTAAAAAGTGTTTTTGGGAAGCAGAGTAAAAAATAGAAGGGTTTTAAGAAAATATAATGAAAAATAACTCAAGTCAATTTTCATATTATGACGGAATTACTGCGAGGTCTTTGGCTCTGCGTTACTCAACGTTTTCGTAATTTCATTGCGAAATTATGAGAAAATGTTACAGATGAGACTTTCTAAGGACCTCATAATTATCGTATTACTTTACAAATAATTATATTCCCTGTTGTTAATTCTATGATTTGTCGTTAAAATATTCGTGAAATAATTTTTTTGATAAACTAAAAACCGGCAAATTTATATCTCACACAATGTCGCACACATTTTTACGAAATACTTATTAAAATGACAATTTATATTTCGAATTTTTTTGTGATGTGTTTCCAAAAATTGTGCATGACATTTTCCAATTTTTCAGTTTCCTTATTTTCATTTCATTGTGTTGAATAATACAAAGATATCGTTAGGGCAGATAGTCAACTATAATGAGTTTGAAAGTAATGAGATAGCAAGTAGGTTTGTAATTTATCATGAGGATTTGCAATTTTTAAATAATGTTTAATACCTCATAATCCGGTCGCTAAAATTATCCTCTATCTTGGGTAATTTTCTCCTAACGTTTCTCGTGTCAAAGCTCTCCTCGATTATCACGTGCCGATCGTACGGCGTATCGTAGTCAACCTCCAGTATCGTCGAGAACTGATGCGGGAATATCAAGTCTATCGCTGTAATTACAACTCCGCTGAATAGACAACTAATACCTGCAAAATCATTGAGAAGAATTCATGTATTTTTTACAATCTCGCCAATATTAATAACAATAATAATCATTATGATTATTATAAATAATCGTCGTATTGGCCTTAACATTTTTTTAAATGTAGTAACAACGAAAATTGACAATTTAGATTTTTATAAATACATTTTATAAATCATTTTTATAAAAATCATTTAAAAATTATCAATTAGCTTTTAAATAAAGAACAAAAATTCTACTACCTTTTTCCTGGTATTATTGCATTTAATGTCTTCATAAACCGGAAAATGATAGAGAGCACAGAATCATTGAATAATAATAATAATAATAATCATGATGATAATTATAAATAATCGTCATATGTATTCACTCATTAAATTTTAACAAAAGGTATCGACAGATTTTTGTGATAAATTCAAGTTCAGAAAATAATCGAAGAATATTAATCGGCCTTTATACATTATTTCTTAAAAATATGATAAAAATAAATATTGAATGTATAGATTTTTAAAGATAGTTATAGTAAATTCGAGCCTAAAAATGATTTAAAAAATATCAAATGGCTTTTAAATAAGAAGCAAAAATTTGACTACTTTTTCACTGGTATTGTTGCATTTAATGTCTTAATAAAGAGGAAAATGATAGAGAGCACAGGACAATTGATGCATGCCTAGCCCAGGAAAAGTTGTGAGTGGGTAGAACACAAGGGAACGAAACAACAACGCGGGTAAAATAGTGAAAGTCTTCACGAGGAGGAGATACAGGTCCCCTGACCTTTCTTTCTCACTCTCTCTCTCTCTCTCTCTCTCTCTCTCTCTTTCTCTCTCGGTGTTTCACCTTTGTTTCATTGAACAACCGGATTCTAAGCAATGCTATTTCCTTACCGAGCGACTTGTCAAAGTCTCAATTACCGAATGCATAATGAATTTCCGCCGCTAATTTAAACTGATAACGCTAGATAATAAACCACGCCGCTCTCGTGATCTGCAAACAGGACTTGCATTTTTTTTAGGCCCGACTGCACGACTTTCAAGGTATACATTACTGTACGTTCTCTCGTTGAGGAATGCCCCGGCTGAAATATGGTATTTTTTTCACTCACTTGACATATCGTACTCTGTTAAAAACATTTTTGCCTATACAAACATGTATTAATTTTGGAAAAATCGGTATAGTAAATCGAAATTAATATATCTGTTGACGAAATTTTGTACAGATCGATGGATTTCGATAATCCGCGATTACAAATGACAACATATGATTAATAAATCAATAATTGGGCTTAATCAGAAATCAAACATGGCGGATGGAATATGGCGAACCAAAATGCAAAAAGTCGTTCGACAGAATTGAAAGTTAGTAATGAGATGGTTTTGGAGTCGCTGCTTACGAATCGAAAAGCAGAATTCCGAAATACAAAATGACGGATCCAACATGGCGGATGAAAGTACAAAAAGTCATTCGCCAAAACTGAAAACCGTCCGAAATCTATCCGTAAAAAAAATCATGAAAATCATCAATTTCTGATCCTCGTCGCGGATTTCTTACCCGCGACGAGGATCAGCCAATAGTTCCATCCAAAAAATTACAACATATGATTATTAAATCAATACTTATGGTTAATCAGAATTCAGAAATAAAAAATGGCGGATCCAATATGGCAGACCGAAATGCAAAAAATCGTTCGATGAAATTGAAAACTAGCGCTCAGATGTTTCTGGCGTCACTGCTTACGAATCCAAAATCAGTATTCAGAAATAAAAAATGTCGGATCCAATATGGCGGACCAAAATGCAAAAAATCGTTCGATAAAATGGAAAATTAGTAATTAGATGTTTTTGGAGTCGCCAAAAGGAGTTTGGTCGCCAAAAAAATTTGGAGTTCGCTGTTTACGAATCCAAAATCAGAATTGAGAAATAAAAAAATGGCGGATCGAATATGGCGAACCAAAGTACGAAAAGTCATTCGCCAAAATTAGAAATCATGAGAAATCTGTCCTTAAAAAAAGAAAATCATAAATTTTTCTCAATTCTTTAATTAAATCTGTGAATAAATTGGTAAATAGGTGCTACCGGTTTCTTACCCGCGACAAGGACCAGCCAATAGTTCCATCCAAAATTAAAAACAAGAATAGATCCGTCGACGTGGGCAACGAGAGGCTCACAAGGAAGCAACGACCAGTACGTTAGATTGGTTAAGAGCATCCAAAGACCCGTAAAAATCATACTGTAGGCTCCGTAACGAGGCACAACCATCAGGAGAAGATTCATCATTATCCAGGCAGCGAAGCAAGTCCTTGAAGCAAATTACAAGGAGGAGGATTATTGACCTATCAGCGGGAGAGCGACAAAGCGACAAAGCGAGGCCTCTCTCGCTCGGCGATTCGTAACTACTATCGCTCCTAATGGACATTCTTGTCATTGCTACGCTCGCTTCGAAGAATCTCCCTGCAATTAACTGACCTTGACGACAAATCGTTCTCCACTCGTGTAATTCTTTGTCACCCATTTTCCTTTCGATTCTTACCGCCTTGAGCTTGTTTTTTACACTATTTTTTTCCAAATACCCACTAATCAATTTTTAGTTTAATTTTTACCAATCTTCCAAATTTTCTAATGTTCCGGCGATTTTCTCTCTATGTCAATAAATGATTTGTACATTTGCGTTTCATTTAAACTCATTTTTAATTAAACTCCACTCAAAGTCACCCGATATTCGGTGAAAATTGTATTTTAAAAACTTCTAGGCTTCAATAACTGGGAATAATTCCAGAAAATTGGTGATAAGAATTTTGTCAGATTAAATAACTATTTTTTTTTTCAATATTTAAAATTGTACCTTTTTGAAATGACGGTAAATTATTTTGAATTATTGATATGAGTCGATTCTCAAATTAGGAGTCTACGAAAATTGGCTCCTATGAATCTTCTGGATTCTTTCCTTTGTCATATTTTTGTCCACCCACCATCTTTATTTACGTTTTTGAAACCAATTTTTATGGGGCTATTTTCCAGAGCCAATGTCCAGCTGAATTTTTGCATAAAAATTGAAAATATCGATGAAGAATGGAGGAAATTTACCAGAGCATTATCGAAGAGTAGTGGCCAGCCGCTCTGTATTTACTTCCCCATGAGAAGCCCTCCTGATGAAGGCTAAAGTATTCCGCCAGGGAAACGATAGGAAAGGGCGCGCCTCGGTGGAGCGCTTCTTTAAAAGAATTCGACATTTCGTTGGGACTTCGCCACCAGAACCGCTCGTTGTACTCGACGTCACCCGAGCCGTCGCTCTCAGGATATACTACGAGAAAAAATGACAAAAAACAATTCTTAAGAAGCAAAAAAATCACCAATTTTATCGATAAAAAACTCGGACATTTTTTTTTCGCCCTTTAAAAAACCGTTTCTCCATCTATTTATTATATTACAACATTTTTTATGCATCTGTATGTTTATCTATTGCTTACAAATTAAAAAAAAAATAATTGCTTTTAGTGAAATTCAAAGGTTTTTGATAAATATATGGGGCATGGTAAATCGGACAGTTTGAACATTTTTTTCATTTTCGTAATTTTTGGATATGTTTTAGTATCATCATTATTAAACGCTTTCGGGTAAATTATGAGATTTGTTTAATCACCGGTTCAAATATCATTTTTCTCTTCTTTAAAAATTTCGTCGGAAATGTTCGAAATTCAACCTTTTTTTTTCAAAATGTTTGTCTTTTCATGCACTTCCAGCAACAAATTTTACAACATTTTCCGAATTTTTTTTCTGTTAATTTTTTGTTTCGAAATGTCAAAGTGATTTTATGAAAATCATGCCTATATCGATTTATAGGCACTTTTGAAGCAGCGATCCAATAAATCTCAAAATTTACCTGAAGGAGTTTTGTGATGAATACTAAAACATATTCAAAAATTACGAAAAAAAAATGTTTACTGTCCGATTTGTCATGGGATGCCCATATATATTTACTAATGGATTTAGACTTTTCCTTTTTTGCCTATACAGACATGTACAAAGGAGATAAACATCTATGAAAAAAAAAAAAAAAAACTTAAATAAAAAGAAAGATTATAAAATTCTAACTAGAAAAAATTCGTTGATTCTCTCTACTGCCAATTCAGTGCCAATTTTGTCACTAGAGATCAAATTCCGACGAAAATATCATTATTTTTTTACTTAAATAAATTGTTTAACATAACTTACATCTGTACGTAATGTTGATGTGCATGAGGCCGATGTAACCGCCGATTTCGGCGGACATCCTCTGCTTAGAGAACGCGCTGTACGAGCTGACGATGGTGGAGGACGTCGTGTGCCACGTGGATCCATATTGTGCAACTGAGCAAGAAAAATCAACGATTCGTCATTTTTTAAATGAGCTATTTTACGTAATTTTCGATGGATAAATTTGCAGACGTATTAGAAGACGAAGAAGAGGTCGTCTTCGTCATCTCACCTTGAATGGTCGTTCCGACGAAGAGGCTCAGAGTGACCGTGAGAAATGTCGTGAGTTTCTGAAAAAAAAAAAGAAAAAAAAATGCACAAGCTTATAACGAGCTGTTCTTCAGATAAGATTATGTTCAGGGGATTATATTAACATGCCGTGATTTAAATGCAAAAGGTGCTCCATTGTAAGCGGATACTCCGTGTGACTCACCTCCTTTCGAATCCCCGGAAAGATTATGAGGAAGGCCGTGAATATCGTGCAAAATATCACGAATATCGTTATGAGATTAACATCTCCCGTAACCGGTGTTCTGTTGCTGTAGCTGTACAATGTTGGACCTCCATCGTTTCGAAAAGCATCGAACCATCCCTTCATCTTCCTCTCTGAAAAAAATTGCATTTTTTATCAAAATTCATAATCCAATTTTTTAATTTTGTCAATTAAATCAAATTGAAATGGTCCACGAGATTAATTGAGAAGCCGATGCAATGGACAATAAATAATATGAAATATTCGGATTAATTTGCTGATTTAGTATCTAATACTAGTAATTATTAATTAATCTACAATAAATCCTATTTTCATTACAATTAACTTATTAATAATTGATGATTATTTATTCATATGCGGACTGAAGAATAATTAACAATCAAATATTGATGAGAAATTTATTTGCTGACGCAGTATTGTTCAATAATAAATCGGCTTCCTGAAAAACGAAGAATCTAAGGCCTCCGAAAATGTCACCAAGCAATGCAGTTGATTCATAAAACGATAACAGTTCATAACGATTAATTACTACTACTACTACCACTACTATTGATAAGCAACAATTATTAATAAAAAATAAAAACAATTAATTTCCTTCTTTACTATTGTGCAATAATCACTCTCATAATTAACAATTAATAAATTGATAATAAATCGATTGCATTAAAACGAAAAATCCGAGGCCACCTAAAATTTCGCCAAGCAATGCAATTGATTCATAAAATCATCAGAGCGTGTGTAGGAAGAGAATCTAAGGCCTCCGAAAATGTCACCAAGCAATGCAGTTGATTCACAAAACGATAACAGTTCATAACGATTAATTACTACTACTACCACTATTATTGATAAGCAACAATTATTAATAAAAAATTAAAACAATTAATTTCCTTCTTTACTATTGTGCAATAATCACTCTCATAATTAACAATTAATACATTGATAATAAATCGATTGCATTAAAACGAAAAATCCGAGGCCACCTAAAATTTCGCCAAGCAATGCAATTGATTCATAAAATCATCAGAGCGTGTGTAGGAAGAGAATCTAAGGCCTCCGAAAATGTCACCAAGCAATGCAGTTGATTCACAAAACGATAACAGTTCATAACGATTAATTACTACTACCACCACTATTATTGATAAGCAACAATTATTAATAAAAAATAAAAACAATTAATTCCCTTCTTTACTATTGTGCAATAATCACTCTCATAATTAACAATTAATAAATTGATAATAAATCGATTGCATTAAAGCGAAAAATCCGAGGCCACCTAAAATTTCGCCAAGCAATGCAATTGATTCATAAAATCATCAGAGCGTGTGTAGGAAGAGAAGGAACGAAGGAAAAGGCGCGGAGAATCGACGATCACAGAGCTCGCGCAATTCAATTCTCAATTTAGAAAACAATGCTCGCTTCCTCGCGTTCGTTGGCCCGCGAAACACGTTCGCTTCCTCGCGCACAACATACGCGACGATGTCGACGTCCACGATGACGATATAGGCGCAACAGACGCGAGAGTTTCAAGCATCGTCGCTATGGCTTCTCATTACCGTAATGAAAACAAGTCACGTAGAGAGAAAGAGACGGCAACGCTCTCGCTCTCCGCGCGAGCGAAACGTAGTCACGCACACGCGACGAGGACGATGAAAAGTTTCACGAATGGCTTACCCATTTTTTTAACCGCTCGAAAGATCTTCGATTTTTTTTTTTTCACCCTCGAGGACGTTTTTTGGAAACCCGAGGCATAGCCGCAATAATTAAATTCAAGGTGAGACTACAAAAAAAAGGTAGAAAGAGAGAGGGAGAGAGAGAGACGAGTCATCGACGATCGACGGAATCCCGGATGTACCGGCGTTGGCAAATACGAGGAAAAGACGGAAGAAGGAGGAAACCGGATAATAACAACTGGGCATTTTTTTTTTAGTGTGAATTTTGTAAAAAATCGGTACAGCACATCGAAAATACTATGCCTGAAAATTTAAAAGTTTAAGGTAATTTTACTACCTAAACCCACTCATTTTCTAATTATTTTTTAAAAAGAAAAAAAAAGGAGAGGGGTGAGTCATCGACGATCGAACGAATTCCGGATGCAGAGGCGTTAGCAAATACGAGAAAAGGACGGAAGAAGGTAGAAACTGGATAATAACAACTGGGCATTCTTCGCGTTTTTTTAAAATGTGAATTTTGTAAAAATCGGTATAGAAAATCGAAATTAATATGCCTGGAAATTTTATAGTTCAAAGTGATTTTACCGCCACTCACTCATTTTATAAATTATTTTGTTTAATTTCAATTGTGCCGTAATATTATCGAACGCAGCATTTTTTGTCCATATTCTAAAATTTTGAGAAAGATTTTTCTACAGTGCGAGCATTTGGATTTTATCGCTGATTAATCGATAATTCAATTATTAAATACGGATAGATTTGAGCTTGAATTTGTTAGAATAATTAAGATGGTTTGTGAAGAATTTTATTTTTCAACTTATTCTAAATCTGTTGCACTATATTGAATTTGATTTGTGATTTTTGTGCTTTTTTTTACCAGAAGCAAATTTTTTATTCATTCGTTTTAGAATAATTTTCGAAAAAAAGTTTACGAAGGATTAGATTTTTAAAACTGTAAAGAAGTCAAATAAAAAATTAATCGCGATTTTAAGAATAATAACGGCAAGAATAAGTACAGCATGAAGTTGCACTCAAAACAATCATCGTCATGGCAATTATACAATTTACATTTTAGCAATTTAAACGACGCATTCAGCACTTAAGAAATCTCACAACAAATGATTCCTTAATTATACCATGAATTATGCCTGATTCACTGATTAGAATTCTACTGTTGATAAATCTACCGTCGAATATAATTTATGAATTTAACGTATCGAATTGAATATGAATTTTGACTGACAATTCTTTTTTATTTATATAAATATTCTCATAATTGTTTTACTTCCTTTAAACATTATTTAAAAAAATAAACAAAAATGCAAAGTAGAATCTCATTATTTTTCACATTTTAGCTATTTTGCAGTTTTCTATGAAATCCATTTTAAAAAACCTAAATTTTAAGGGAAATTTTAGTCATTCATTACTTTGACATTATTGGGCAAGAAAAAATTGCACGCAACATAAATATCTACAAAAAAATTAATTATGCGTGAGCTCATTATACACAATTCTTTAATCCAATTTTGGCCACACTAATTAATTTTCGCGCACACTTTAGAGATTTTTTTCTTTTTTAATTTACTTAGCAAGATTAAAGAAAATTTACAGAAAAACTTGTTGACCGATAAAACATTTTTACAACCATTTTCCTCGATATTTTAGACCATTTCGAGAATTTCGATATGAATAATTTCGAAAGAAAAAAATGTTGTGCCTAAATTTTTAATCGAATTCTGGCCCCACTGACGATTTTTTCCAAACATTTTCAAGATCGTGTTTTAAAAATTCATTTAGCAAAAACAGAGGGGTACTTTACAGAAAAACTTGTCAGTCGACTTAAATTTTTCAAAACCATTTTTCTCGATATTTTGGACCATTTGAATATTCCGACATGGCTAATGTCGGCAACAAATAAAAGTTCTCCCGTGGAATGAAAAATCGGAATTTTTCTACCAGACCGGATTTTCCGGTCACCGAAAAGGGCCGAGCCCGCATGACCAGGAACTCCGGATCTCCGGGTTCGGTTTCACCGTCCGGACGTACGTGAATTAACTTTCCGAGCCGCTGCATTCAACGGTCCATGAACCAACAGTGGAAAAAAAAATTGCGGAAGGGAAAAAAAAGAAGCGGTGACAAAGGGCTTTACTTTTCGGTCTAGAAAAGGCTGCCGGTCGGTGTGATCATCTCGCTGGCAGATTCCGTCTTCGTCCTCGTCTTTGGTGTCCGCCTCGCGAGCTCGTAATTCTCGCAAACATTCGCGCGAACTTCACAGACACATTTTCTTCCTTTTTAACTCGCGTTGTTCCGCTCGATTTTTGGAGTATCTTCGACGAAGAAGAAGAAGAAAAAAAGAGGCTCGGGCGTTTGTTGTCACCTGGAGAACAGAGAGTTCGGATCGTCAATCAGACACTCCGGACAAAAGTAGCTCAAAGACTGGGGGCCCCAAGTAGGTTAACAGGTTTCCAGTTGAAAGTGGCCTCCGCAAGGATGGAGTCAACGTAGAAGGGGCACCGAAGCCGAGAGAGACGATGGGGGGCCCCCGGTGGGGGGGCACCAAGCGGCGGACCAACTTTGCCAACCTGTAACTAAAAATCTACTTTAAAATCGATGCGCAATTGTTCAATTTTTCATGCATGAGCTGGTTAAACTTCATTTGGGCCCATTAAAAAAGCTGACATTTTTTTCTTGTGATTTAAAGTTACAACAACTGTGATATAAATTTAAGATACTTTTGCAATTAATTAAATTGAAGTAAATTGAAGACAAAAAGTGCGTACTTTTACAGTAAAATCAAAGCAAGTTATTGAACGTACTGTATCATAGATAAAATTGACAATGCAATTGTATAGGAAGTTTGGTACACCAGTTTGTGGATAAAGACTCCCAATCTTTTCTGACATTGAAAAAAAAATCGATTTAAAATTCAATGCACAAGTGCTTGAACTTTTATACATAACCCGATTAAACTGAATTTGGGCCTGTAAAAAAAGGCTGGATTTTTTCTTTTCATAAAATCGTCAATTTAATGTACAATTCAAGTACATAAAAAAACGTCAAGTACTTTTACACTAAAATTGAAGGGAATTATTAAAATAACTGTACCATAAATACATTTGACATTACAATTGTAGAGTAAACTTGTGAATAAAATCTTCCGTTACATGTACATTAACTTTCAAGTAAATTTTCTTCACAGTTCGTTCAAAACTGGCTTCTAAATTTGTTTATTCAACTTTGTGCATTTTTTGTCACTGGTTGTGAGAAGTGTGATTTTACGCACGCTTCATGTGCATAAAGTTCCATTTTCACGCCTTGTGAAATAATAGTACTATTAGTATGGCAATGTTCTTATTGCGCTAATAAATTAAGATTAATGATAAATGTGCTTAATAGTTTGATATCAAGAGATGAGACGAGCACAAAATGGTCCGTACATAAAGACATTTTCAGATGAACACAAAATAGATCGACACACGTGAACATAGAAACAAACAGATGAATATATTAATCAGCCGCGTGTCGCTTTAATATCTTCGATAACATTGCAATAAGTATATTGCGATACTAGTGCGAAAAAGCGGCCGTTATCGCGCGGAATAAAATCTTCCGTTACATGTACATTAACTTTCAAGTAAATTTTCTTCACAGTTCGTTCAAAACTGGCTTCTAAATTTGCTTATTCAACTTTGTGCATTTTTTGTCACTGGTTGTGAGAAGTGTGATTTTACGCACGCTTCATGTGCATAAAGTTCCATTTTCACGCCTTGTGAAATGATAGTACTATTAGTATGGCAATGTTCTTATTGCGCTAATAAATTAAGATTAATGGTAAATGTGCTTAATAGTTTATTTGATATCAAGAGATGAGACGAGCACAAAATGGTCCGTACCTAAAGACATTTTCAGATGAACAAAAAATAGATCGACACACGTGAACATAGAAACAAACAGATGAATATATTAATCAGCCGCGTGTCGCTTTAATATCTTCGATAACATTGCAATACGTATATTGCGATACTAGTGCGAAAAAGCGGCCGTTATCGCGCGGAATAAAATCTTCCGTTACATGTACATTAACTTTCAAGTAAATTTTCTTCACAGTTCGTTCAAAACTGGCTTCTAAATTTGCTTATTCAACTTTGTGCATTTTTTGTCACTGGTTGTGAGAAGTGTGATTTTACGCACGCTTCATGTGCACAAAGGTCCATTTTCACGCCTTGTGAAATAATAGTACTATTAGTATGGCAATGTTCTTATTGCGCTAATAAATTAAGATTAATGATAAATGTGCTTAATAGTTTGATATCAAGAGATGAGACGAGCACAAAATGGTCCGTACATAAAGACATTTTCAGATGAACACAAAATAGATCGACACACGTGAACATAGAAACAAACAGATGAATATATTAATCAGCCGCGTGTCGCTTTAATATCTTCGATAACATTGCAATACGTATATTGCGATACTAGTGCGAAAAAGCGGCCGTTATCGCGCGGAATAAAATCTTCCGTTACATGTACATTAACTTTCAAGTAAATTTTCTTCACAGTTCGTTCAAAACTGGCTTCTAAATTTGCTTATTCAACTTTGTGCATTTTTTGTCACTGGTTGTGAGAAGTGTGATTTTACGCACGCTTCATGTGCACAAAGGTCCATTTTCACGCCTTGTGAAATAATAGTACTATTAGTATGGCAATGTTCTTATTGCGCTAATAAATTAAGATTAATGATAAATGTGCTTAATAGTTTGATATCAAGAGATGAGACGAGCACAAAATGGTCCGTACATAAAGACATTTTCAGATGAACAAAAGATAGATCGACACACGTGAACATAGAAACAAACAGATGAATATATTAATCAGCCGCGTGTCGCTTTAATATCTTCGATAACATTGCAATAAGTATATTGCGATACTAGTGCGAAAAAGCGGCCGTTATCGCGCGGAGGAGGCGCGTGCAGTGCTTCCTAATCTCCACGGGACGGCCGCTTATTCGCACAAGTGTCTCAAACTGTTTTTTGTAACGAATGTCAACGTACTGGCGCACATCATCGTGGTATGCAAAGTATTACATAAAATCATCTTGTAGATAATTTCACGCATACATTGGCGTGTGTGAAACTGTCTACATTTATATGACCATAATATGCGATCTCACGCATGCTTTGCAAGCTCGTAATGTGCGACATTACGTGCATGAGTTACAAAAAGTTTCTTACGATACTCGTGCAATAAACATTTTCTTAACTCGCGTGATTGGAACACTCAACTTTGGCTCGTGGTGCGAATCTGCACTCGTCAGAAAAAAAAATTTATCGTACTAGTATCGTAAAGCACTATTTCGACTTTATTAACATTGGCAAATATACAAAAATAATTTTTCGACCTCATTCACATTGACAAATGCAAAAAAAAAAAAACAATTTCTTTACTTTATTATCATTGCCAAATAAAAAAGGATGCAACGTAGAACCTTGCAGACTGCTTCCTCATTAAATTTTGCTCTTTACAAAGCATCCTCTACGAGGAAGTATTGTCATTGATTTTAGCTTTCTCGTAGAGGAAACTTTGTAAAGAGCAAAATTTAATGAGGAAGCAATGTGCAAGGTTCTACTTTGCATCCTCGTTTCGAATAAATAACGACACATATCATTTAAACTTTCAAACTTTTGCTTCACTTTCTTAAGTTTTGCGGACGTTATAGCGATAATCTCTATTTTCTCAAATATTCAAAATGGTGTAAAATTTAAACGACTTTACCGATCACTACCAAATTAGGTACATAGCAGGGCTGCATTGTATTTTTTGTTTGTAGAACATTTCAGTTCATTTGCTAAGATTCTACGTGATTCATAGCAAAATTTGTTTTTTTTTACAAAAATTCCAAATTCCATAAAATCGGAACCGCTTTACCGATTTCGTCGAAATTCAATACCAAACAGCATTTAACGTGTCTCTAGTTGTGAAGAACTATTTAGCCATATCGTCGAACTTTTACGAAAGCTAGAGAGTATACGACATTTTTCAAAAAAATAAAAAATTCTATTGAATCAGTATACATAGATATATGTTTTTATAAATCACAGCAATTGAAGAGGAATTAATACTCTACTTGCATTTCAAATTTGAGCTCGATCGATCGAGCCATTCGCAAGTTATGGACGACTCAATTTTCGGTTCCTGGAACACACACATACATTTTTAAAACCATATTTCTCGACGTTTTAGGTGATTCTGAGTATGCTGACATGAAAGTGTCGAAATTTTTTATTTTTTTTTTCATGAAAACAAAGCTTCCTCCATGAGTGATGAAAAGAAATTCGTCGAAATACCAGAGCAGGTGTTACGACTGGCTGCTCTCGTGACCCGAGCATCCGTTATTAAGGATGCAGGTACCGGCAGTGTTGTGTATTAACAGTGATGCAGAGGTGGCCGGGGTGGGGAAGGCTTTGAGTCGGCCTATCGGTAGCTGACCGGAAGTGACGCCTGGCGTCCCGCATGCACCAGATAGAAAATCCGTGAGGTTCACATAGTGTCTTAGATAGCTTCGTGCGTCGGTACCAAGTGTTTCTGGACCAAGAAGACAATCATCATCATCATCATCATCGTCGTCGTCGTCGTCGTGGTCGTTCTCCTCGAGATTTCCACATTATCTCGCAGGTAGGCAAATAATTAAGTCCACGTGTCCCACGACTTCCGGGGATTCCCTTGGCGATGTGGCCGCGATTTGCGGCATCCCCTGCAGCCGTAACTTGGAATATCGGGGGTAGCCGGCTCGGAGACCGCGCGGGCTCTCTTGAGGTTCGGAAAGCCGGTTTAAACAGAGGGTATATGCGGGTCTTGAGGTAACAGCAATAACCCGGGTCTATTTTGAGTGTTCTAAAATTGTCGGCGTGATGCCATACTTCAGCGTTGAGAAGAGTAGAACGGCGCAGTGGTACCACTAACAGCACCAGCAGCGGGAGCAGCAGCACCAGAGCAGTAGCTTAACATCGAAAAGGGGATTCGAAGATCGGCGAGAGCCGGCGGCCGCGCAGTCGCCAAATCACAACGGCCCCCAAAACTACCACCGCCCGCCACTGCCACTGCCTGTCTCTTTGCCTGCCTGCCAACCCTCCAAGGTAAAACATTATTTATTTTCAAACCCTCTTTCCTTTCCCATTTCTCTTCATCATCTTCTTCATCTTCTTCATCATCTTTTTCATCTGCTTCACCCTCTTCGGCATCCTTTTCTTCATCTTCTTCATCATCTTGTTTATCATCTTCTTCTCTTCCTCTTCTTCATCGTCTTCTTCTTCTTCTTCTTCTTCTTCTTCTTCTTCTTCGTCATGATGGCTTGGTCCTTTCCTTTCGATGTGCCTTCGGTGGTGCGACTATACGATTTCCCATGCGCGACTTATCATACGGAATTCGTGAATGAACGGGCAAATTTGTCAACGCGGAGACGAGACAGACGCTTCTACTAGTGCGTGTGACACCGGCTCAGCAGTACGCTGAGCCGGGTTCCGCCGATCGAGCACGCCGTAAAAGGCGAGGTGCACCACTCGCCGCTTGCATCTCTTCTTCTTCTTCTTCTTCTTCTTCTTCTTCTTCTCCTTCTTCCTCTTCTGCTGCTGCAACGCTTCTTGCATCCAAGTAGTGACTCTCTATCTCTCATTGATTATTTATCCCAGTTTCCGATAAGTCAGTGAAAATACGGTTTAACGAACTAGCGACTGTGACACGTGCTTTTTTCATTTTATTTCATTTTTTTACGGTGTCTTATGGGGTGGGGTGAAGACAGTGGCTTCGTGTGGATATTAGTAATCAAATCGGGAAGAACACGTTTCACAATGCTTTCACTTCAGGGTTCGGAATTTTAGAGCAAAGCGAAGAGGAAATTACTGGTTTGTGACTTTTGGTTGCTTTCATTTACATAACTTGTTGATTTTAACACGAGAATTTTTTTTTTTTTTTTGGATTTCAAGGTGTCAATGACCCGTTTTGGTTGCTGAAGGACTTTACGATACCAAAGCAATTCTTAGTTTCTGTAATCCTAAAACGTCAATTTAAATTAAGTATAAAATGTGCAATGACAAATCGATTGCCTGAATTGCGGCAATTGTTTTGGCTGCATTTTCTATAATACAAAGACAATTTCATAACAATTCGAAATCATTCGTAGAGCTTAGTTTTTCAAAATTGTTACTAATTTTTCTTTTGCAATTTAAAAGTGAAAACAAAACGTGAATAACATTTTTTCTTCAAAGGCAAAAAATTCTGCAATCAACAAAACGATTTTTAAAAAAATGGTAATAGTCATTGACTTTTGTGTTTATGGAAAATTTGATTATAAATCTCGAGAAATTCATTCTGACAGCGAAAAAATGAAAAACGATTTGATTTCATAAATTTTTATGCTGCGTGCAAACAAAATCTAATTTTAGTTTGTTTTCTTATTTCGTCCGGTGAAAAACTCTTGGCAAAGAATGCTAATTCAGTTTTCCACGAGTTTGTTGCGCAGTTGTACCTCAAAATCGGCATAATATATAAGAGACTCAGAATGAAAAACGCATAAATATTGGCATTGGACTATCGGGAAATGAGTTCATCGTTATTATTTATTTTCTATATTAAAGAGCCACTCGCGTCAACGTACACAATTTTATTTATATCTTTTGCTTTTGGAAAGTCAGTGAAAACAAATTTATATTCTTCAATGGACGTAAAGCCCCAAATCTTAAGAGGGTGAAAAATGAACGATTTTCATTTCAAGTATCTTGCTTTTTTAGTTGCACATGTTATTCAGAAAAATATTTTCTGTTATGACCCTTAAAAATCGAATATTTTTCTATATACGAAGAGCTTCTAACTTTTATAACTATCCCAAAATAAATTATTCTACCTCTTTCACCTATCACTCTTAAGTGATAAACACTCATATCGAGACTTTAACTCTCAGGAGAATTATTAGTGTTTTCATCCTAAATCACTGTATTAATAATAACACATCTCATTAATTTTTTGCGAATTTTTTCGACGACTGGTTTTCTTGCAAAAGTGTGACGAGTGCAAAGGATACATTATTTTATTTTGAGTTACGTTCAAAAGCTACATACTTTTCACATGTACCAAAATGTTCCTTGCTCGAAGGGTCAAGATCACTTTTTTTTTAAACAATATCCACAACATTAAAGCCAAGATATTTCAATTTTTAAATAATCCGATGTGACTACCCCCTTAAGATCGGCTGTAAAATCGCTTGCTATCGTTTCCTGAATATATATATAAAATGCGCGGACTGTGCACGAGAGATCCAATAATCTCTTAACTCGCTCACGCAAACTGCAAGGCATTTCCGTGTATTGCCATGTAACTAGCTTAAGGTATATATCATAAACGCTGCCGGCGCAGAAGATAGCGATGGTGGAGCAACTTGCTGCAACAGCGCACGCTAATGCCCTCAAGGCAATAAAGTACTTCACATTACTTGGCTCTGACTCTGTCTCGTGTAATGGAAATAAAATTTCAACCGCAGAATCGACAAGACATCTCCGTTCGATGCCATATGATGATGCTAATAAAACGCCACTTAATTTCTCCATTAAAAAATGTAAAAGTCAAGTTATATTTACAAGGGAAGAGCGCACAGGCGAACGGCAGCCATTTTTATGGTTCTTATGGTCTTTATGGTTTCCGAACTCGCGACGAAGGAATTAATTTTTTTTTGGCTCTGATAGTCTCGTTTTTTAAATCTATTCATCTATTTTCTATTTGAAAAAGGTGCAACAGCGCACGCTAATGCCCTCAAGGCAATAAAGTACTTCACATTACTTGGCTCTGACTCTGTCTCGTGTAATGGAAATAAAATTTCAACCGCAGAATCGACAAGACATCTCCGTTCGATGCCATATGATGATGCTAATAAAACGCCACTTAATTTCTCCATTAAAAAATGTAAAAGTCAAGTTATATTTACAAGGGAAGAGCGCACAGGCGAACGGCAGCCATTTTTTATGGTTCTTATGGTCTTTATGTTTTCCGAACTCGCGACGAAGGAATTAATTTTTTTTTGGCTCTGATCGTCTCGTTTTTTAAATCTATTCATCTATTTTCTATTTGAAAAAGGTTGAAGAGAAAAAACTATGCTAAACTAAAGGAAAAATGATTGTTTGGTTTGTTATGGTTTTTATGGTTTCCTGACTCTAATTTGATTAAATTTATTTAACATAAATTTATCTTCGGTATTCTTTCTATTCATCGTTCGGTACGAAGACACATAACGTAGAATCCATAGCATCAACATGACACGCAAAGAAGTCGCGTGAGAGAATCCTTGATGTGCCACACAGACTCGATGCGCTTTCTAATTAGTTTTTCTTCGGTCTAAAAACTTCATCCTCGATTTTCAAGGTCGGATTTATCATACAATCTCAAAGTTCTTCCACAAAATCAGAGTTTTTTAATTGTATCTCATCTTTTTATTAATTGGAATGGCATAATAACAATTTTTGTACCATTCGACTTGAAATTCAAATTTAAATACAGGAAGTTGTTAGTGCGATACAAATAAATGGTCCGATACATTCAGTGATTTTATTCAAATTTAATTTCTACGTATTTTCATTGCTTTATTCAATTCCATTGTAAAAGTACTTTCGATAATTCAATTTGATGTCACTATTGTACATTTTTTAAAGATATTTTTTTCTTTCATTTCGAGTTTTAATTCACTTTTACTACAAAAATGTTGGTAGTTTTATTGAATTTTACTGAAAAACTACATGAATTTTATATCACAAAATAGTGCACAAAACTAGATTGACAAATTAGTGTATAACAACTTTCTGACGGTGCAATTTTTAAAACGGCTAATTTTTGTCTATGTAAAATGGATCATATGTGAATTGAATCTCTTCGAATTATGAATCAGGCTGAATTCTTTTGAAAGTCATAATTTAAATTCGAAAAATTCTCATCGAAATAAAACCTTTCTCTATGAGAAAGCAGAAACGTTTAATCCAATAACTTCTAAAAAAATGCTGCAAAAATTTTAACGTATACCCCAAAGCATCACGAGCTTAAAAACCAATGCTCTGCTCAATTCGCGCTAGAGTTTGGCACGATGGAAGCTTTCGCTGCAACTGTTACGAGGGTTTTAAACTCGATTCCGCTAGATAAACGCCGACCTCGTTTCTCGAGAGCTTCCCGATAGCGATGCTCTGCTCCCCACTGCCTATTCCTCAGACACGGTCTTTCCAGGCCGCTGAAACGAGAGAAATGAAATTTAATGGAAACAGACGGGCGCGCGTGGCTGTTTGTTGTTGAAGAGCGAGTGCGCAACTCCGAGCAATTTTGCAACTCACCGGAAGAGAAGAAGCGAAAATGAGACTGGCCAACACAAATTCCAGCTCTGCGATTTGTTTTTTGAATTCGGATTTTTTCCAAAGTAGCGCATTTTTCTTCAATTGTCATTTGAAATTTGTTTAAAAAAAAAACGAATCAACCTGAAAGTTATATTTTACATAAAAAAAAAAAAATACTTAAAACAAATTATTTTTCACCCATAGAGAAAGCTTTTTCAAATGTATGCAAAATTTCTGATTTCGCAGCTTTTTTTATGCATCGAGGTTTTTCTAACTCCCGTAAAAATTCGTCTGTTATGCTGAACAGTTGTTCATAAGAGCATCTGCACTTGATGTTCGTTGGTATTGAATTTGGCTCGAATCGGTAAAGTCCTTCAGATTTTATGGAATTTTGAATGTTTTTCTGAGATATCTAATCTGAGATATCAAGCTTAAATTTGGTGTGCAAAATAATCATACTTATTCATTATAAATATACAGTTTCATGAGGAAACGTCAATAATTTTCATTGTACGGAATTCCGAATTATTGTAAAAATTTACTGTATCAACTTTTTCAAAAATTGAAATATCAAGCCCAAATTTATCTAAACAAAATAATACTCAGCCACATTCATCTACTTATCAAAAGTGAGGATGCAAAGTAGAACTTTCGCACATTAATTTTCCCTTTTTATAAATCTTTCTTTGCAAGTAATAGAATTTTTTTCTCGAATTTCCAAAAAGCAAAAAAAAACATCTGTTTATCGCCGAAAACAATAATTCTGGTGTTCCTGGGGCGTGTAGCTTTTGCGCCTACCCGAAGCGTAGAATCCATCGCGTGGCGTCTCATTGAAACAATTGTGGAAGAAAGAGCTGAGAAAATGAGTCGTCGAAATGATTCTTCGTTCTCGTATTCGAGATTTGGTCTCTGGGCGAGTACGAGGAGAAGAAACCAAGAAGGTCGTGGAATATTTCGGGTAAAGCGCGAAGTCGAAGGCCGGCGTCAGTTGTCGGACGGTTTTTGCCGTCGCTTCTCTCCTCCTCGCCTCGCTATACCTATAATGTATTAAATTATTTATAGAAGACGGCCTCGTGGCCCCTTGCGTCTTTGCTCATGCTTAGTTCGCTCTTTCGTTCCTTCGCTACCGTTTACCGTAGTCCCGCGTGCAGTGACCACCGCCACTGGTCTCCATACGTCTCTCGGTTAGCCATCTCTTCGCTCGTTGGCATCTAATCACGAGCGCGCGACTTCTAGTTCCTCAAACGTCCACGAGATGGCACACACCAGACTTTACATTTCTCGTACGCGCAACAGCCGTGCATCGAAGCTCTTGGAAATAAAACGATACCGGCAGCTGGAGAAGCTCGGCGGACTGGAATTATAAATAAGGCGCGAAAAATAATAGAGAAAGATGCGTTTTTTTTTATCCTTAAAAATGGAATTGTACGTGGAAGCATGTTTCCCAATTTTTGCTAGAGAGAGGAAGCTGTTGAAATGGGAAATAATAAGAGAGCAATGTGCAAGGTTCTGCTTAAAATTTTTGTGAAATTAATAAATAAGTCATTAATTTGCAATTGATACATAATAAATTGTTATGGACTATCATAATTAACGTCATTGTGAGGAAACAGTGAACTATAGATTTAGAGCATACTTTTATTTTTACTTTATTTTAATTTTTATTCTCAGAGTACTGACATTAAATCTCGAAGAGAAAAAATTACAAGCACTAAAGCTCACGATTTCATGATTTTCATCAAAAGTCTTGGATTTTAATGACTCAAAAATAGTATTCACTTATTATTTTAATCTCAATATTAACGATTGAAGCTTCTTTTATTGTTCCCCAAATAAAACAAGGCGTAATAAATGAATATCTGCCATCGTTTGGCTCCTTGAGTTGAATCAGTAGATTCGCTGATTCCCGACGACGAAGTGCAGACAGAAAAGGTTGACCGCAGAGCTGAGTTGGTGGAACGACCTGCTCGGTCAACCACGGACAGCCTGTAATTAGCGGCGAGGTTCGGTCTTCAATGGTTGTTCGTATCCTCGATGCTCGAGGTGAGAGACTAGACACATTCACCGTGAACTCTCAGACGTAAATTGCTTGCACTTCGGCTCTAATTGACAATGAGAAATATCAATTACTCTTGGGTTGAATTTCGCAGTGGATAAATGAGGATAAATCAACGATGACTCGATGTCTGCAACTCCGATGAACCTGTTGCTCATTCTCCTACACACCTGTGCGAAACAACGCATTCTAATCCCATTAGTCATTTGTATATCGTGGACTCTCGATAAAATAGAACGCGGAAGCACTTGCCAAAATTTTTAGGATGCTCAGCTCGCGATTCTCGCTACTAAGTTTGCGAACAACAGGTATTATGTACCTGCCTGAAACACCTGTTTAAAATAGCCTTTTTTATTTCTTTCTCTTTTTTATTATTATTTAGTTTTGGAGATTTTCTATTTTTCATTCAAAGCGCAAGTTCAGAATTTGAAATTTCGATTACAATTTCAGAATTTCTAACTTCAATTACAATATCCGAATTACAAATTTCAATGTCGAGATTTTTTTTCTTGTATGCCTTGAAAATTTTAAGATGTATTGCATTTAAAAAAGGTCCTAAAATGTGCCCATTGTGACAAAAAACGGTTGATTTGGTAGAGAAAATTTGAGCTTTTTCTCTCCTTGCTCTTTGACGAAGACGCAACTTCATAAAATATTATAATGATATTGAATGATTATCCTCAAAATTAGTATTTAAATCTTATGAGGTTTCTTCAAATTCGGCTTTTTCAATTTTTCAAAGATAGTTTATGTGGTTCGATTTCATTTGAACCATTGGCGAGAAATTCAACGTTTTCTCGAACACCGGGTCGAATCTATTTCCGAACTAAATAAATTCGGTTGCCAATATGCAGACGCATGCTGAGGCGAACGCCAGGGCAAGAGGTATTCGATGGTTTGACTTTCGGTTCATGGATGTCTCCATCTTTGTGATTTCAGGCAACACCTGGGATCGCATCAGCATGTCGGAGTCACAAGGTCAGTATTTTTGTTTCTTTTGCCAAAAAATTTACGGTTTTCAAGACTTTTACTTTTAGATTCAAAGCACAATTTCAGAATAAAAATGTTTAATCACTGCTTTTGAAGTTGAAGTTTTACAATTTGAAGTTTAAATTCAATGGCACAAATATAAAAAACTGTGGTCAAATGTTTATTACAGAATTGGATACCTCGCGAGTAGAAAATGAAGAAGAAAATATTACAAGGCCAATAAGCAGCGCAGTGGAGGAAGAAAGCCCCGGAAAACTGTCAAACATCGAAGCTCCAGACAATCCAAAAAAAGGTAAATGAAAAATGAGCCTAAAAACCTCGACAAAAATGTTGGCCATTGTCAATTCTCTTGAAGAGTCATTAAAAACAACCCAAATTTATTATCCAAAAATCTCACTCAAAAATGCAACGAACATTTGGTATTCCATTCAAAAGTATTGCGAAGTAAATTTTCCAAAATTTTTATACAAAGCTAAAAAGATTCACTCGAAACCGCAAAGAATATCCCCTCAAAATTGCCAATGATTATAATTTCTGGCTTCAAAATTGAAGTTTCAAAAGCCTCCATAAATTTCCGCGAGCATAAAAAAGCTCTTGTTTGCCACGGAAGCAGAAGAAAAAAAGTTCTCCAACGCACGAACAGTCGATTCCTCGTCTGGGCAGGCACGCGAGTAGAGTCCACATCCGCACAAACCGCGTGTACACGCGTCGAGCGAACTTAAAATAAATCTCCGGAGAATCTCCGCGTTTTAAATAAAACCGGGTTACCGACACGCGTGTAACAAAGCTGCGAATTTCCTTGCCAAAAAGTCGCTAGTGTTGGCTTGACTCACGAGAAAAAGGCTCCAGACAATGACAATTCCCACGAGGTCCACTCGTGTAATTTTCCCTTTTCCGCGTTGCGGTACTTCGACTCAGTGAATTATTCATTTGCCTTAATCATTGGAATTGCGCGTTATTTTTCAGAGACCACAAAGGAGGTTTCGTTGCCCGAGCCAAAAAACACGTCGTCAACGACGCCCCCCAACGTCAAGAAAGACCCGGTCATCGTTGACGCTTGTCCACAGTCGCCAACAACGAAGACCCTCGATCGTTCCAAGCCTGGTGAGTGCAATTTATTGCCAGTATTAGTAGAACGTTTGCGATCGGCACTCGAGCAATCGTGCTCGAGTCAAAGCAGTGAGGATCAGAGTCTTCCTCCGGAGGATTCCGGGGTGGATTCCGAAGAGGATCTCCGGGTGTGGGCGAGCGGGCTTTGCAGTTCCATGGACCAACAGCGTCACGAAGAAGCCCAGAGTCCACGTGGTCTGAAATTAGATTTAAAATTTTTAGAAGATCTCCTTCTGTCGGATATACAAACAGCGTTGGGTCGTCTACAGGAGACGCTGAAGAGGGTTGATATCGGTACATTGACAAGATATAGTTCGACCCTCGATCCCACCAACAAGCTAAACCTCCTGAAGCTGATATCAAGCTTACTGGCAAATCTGAAGATCCCCGAGGAGGCAGCAAAGCCGGAAAGGGCTGCAAAGACTCAGACTTCAATAGCTAGAAGACGAAGGGCAGACAGACATACGATTGGGGTGAGTTCCGAGGAGTTGGCGAAAGCGAGAAAGTGGTTGGAGGAGAAGAGTTTGAGTCCGAACGTCGTTGAACCGGCCCAAGACGCGCCCCTGCCACAAACGGAAGTTGCGTTTTTGGGTAGGACTCAGGAAAATCTGTCAGATTCCCAGCAAGAAAACTGCACGAGCAATAAGGAAATCCCGATGGATAGACTCGAGGGGGACAAGCAATTTGACAAGGTCCGAGAGAAGTACATGAAGGACGCTATTAATCAGCAACAATCGCTGCAGAGCAAGAACAAAGAATCCCAGAGCAACGCGTTCTACGAACCTCCCGTCCCTAAACTCATGGACACTTCCTACAAGGACGACAATGCGATAATAAACGAGGAATACGGAATCTCAGCCTCCTCTCTTTATCATCAGAGCAACGCTCAGGCTAAATGCAACAAGTTCCTGGCTAAGAAGTCCAAGATCAAACGAGCCAACACCATCGATATCCCCAATTTTCTTAAGCTCCAGGCCGAGAGCCTGGCGAACAGTCAAGGAGGCTGCGTTTCCCTCAGAAGGCCCATCAACATCGGCGACAAATATTCGACAAATAGTGGCAACGTTATCCCCTCCTTTGAGCCCAAAACTGAGAACGACAGGAAGTTCTTAGCGCTCATCAACAAAAATAACGAAACCGTGAGTGCAGCGCCCAGTGCCAGTTTGCCCTTCAAGAGTTTCAACTATCGACAGCCGGTGGCCGACAAAAACTGGAACAGCAGGTTTTCCAACATTAAAACGACCTTCGACAAGCCTCAGGACGAGAATACCCCGCCCAGGAGTCCCAACGACGGGAGGAGGAAGTCCCAGAGCGCGGAAAATGGTCTGGTCGTTGGTTCCCTTAGGATTCCCTACAACGGGAACCGGCAAAATCCCGGTTTCAGCCACGCGCCCACTTCCCCCTTCCAGAAGATCGAGAAACCCATCAAGGAGGAAGGTACCCCGGGTTTTCTGAAGTCCGGATACATGCCAAAGAGTGGAAGCCTCTTGCAGGCCAAAGTCAAGATGTTTGACCAGGAAACCACGAATCCACCAGCACCAACTATTCCGACCAGGTCCAAGGCCCGGCAACTTGACCCTCGCAGAGGTTCGAACTTCTTCACGGTCGCGGACGAGCAAACGCCCGACTTATCACGGCCCGAAAATGGTCACCTTAATTATCATTCCTTCTGCAAGCAGTTCGCTCCCTTCGCGAGCAAAAACCCAGCGGATCACAAGACCAATCCCTGGTCGAGTGGGAACATCGTCAATTCGGAGAAGGCAAACGCCCGGGATAAATTCCAGGGTCGGGGGAAGGCAGTGCCTGCCTTTGCGGAGGACAACAGAACAGCGCCCAAGGTTCCAGTGGCTTATCAAGCTGGCAATCGTTACGAGAAGCCGGAGAATCGAGAGAAGAAGGATAAACCACGGCATCGCAAGCTGTACGAGACCTACGACGGTCCCGGACAGACCAACGGGCTCCCCGGGCCCAGGGACGTTGTTGCCTATCCTTTCGAGGTCAACTACCAGAAGCGACCGAGTTTCGGAAAAAAATTTAGGGACAGGGCCACCGAAAAGGGAGATTACGAGAACCCGGAGGTTCTGCGCCAGCCCCGATCGCCTCCACCGAACCTTTCATCATTGCAGTACATCAAATCTGTTCTCCCCTCACCGAGGAACCCTTCCCCACCTCCAAGAGGCATTTTCTCCGTCCAGAGCGTGGCTGTTCAGACGAACCAAACGGACTCACCACGGACTGGCTATCCGAAGGAAATTCCTGAGTTCGGGGCTCGGGAAGAGAATCCCAGGAGGCCAGTCCCGCCTCCTCCGCCTAAGGACCCTTCGCTGCAACCGAGAATTCCACCGGAACAACCCAGAAGAGGCTCCAGGCAATACGCCGAGAACTTCAGCGATCCCTATCAACCTCCTCCTCCGCCGTTACCGCCTCAGAGAGAGGATCTGCCCACTTTCGCGGCCCCCACGCAGCCTTCCAACTATCCGGGACAAGGTCGCCCGCAGTTACCGCAAAACATCACTCAGGAATCTCATTATCCGGTAAACGCGGATTACAAGAGTCAGTATTATGCCGCATCCGAGCCAAAACAGGCCTACTCGCTAAACAGCTTCGGACAAACCGCACCGCAAGTTCCCCTGCGGGCTAATCCACCACAGAAAACTGGCCAATCCATCATCAAGAACCCGCACGATCCTAGCGACAATTATGACCGCTATGAGAAGCGGTCCTACGACGGTTTTGAAGGTCCCGGGAGAATTCGGGACTACCAGGATCACTCGGGGAACTTCTATCATGACTCCGTCAGTCAGAATCCTATCTATGTGCCTCCAAGACCGCTGAAAAGAGACACCTTTCAGGACAATCATAATCCAATGCCGCCTCTTATTCCGCAACCTCTTCCTTACAGCTCAGAAGCTTATAACACCGAAGACACGAGGTCCTTAGATGACCTGGAGTCCGCGGACATTTCGGAGGATCACTCATTCGCCGACGACGAGAATATCCAGAATCAGGACATTAGCCCAGAAGGCGTAGTGACGAGATACGCTTGTGCTATAGCCACCGTCTCTTCCGCCTCGGAAAGTCCCGCCATTTCGCCTCTTCCGCCTCCTATCAAGGAAACCCAAGAGGTCAGACCTCCGAGAATTTACGAGGGAAACTTGGCGGGCAATCAGCACGACTTTGGGCCTTATAGGGATGATCGACAAAACGAAGACCTTTCCATGGAGGAGATCAGACGACACAATCTTCTCCAGCAGAGTCTTATAAGACAACTGCAAGGCGATCAGTCTGTTGTCGCCAAAGCTGCGAGGAAACTTTCCCAGGAAGATCAGTCCATGGTCGCCAAGGCTGCGAGGAGACTCTCTCAGGAGGATCAGTCCATGGTCGCCAAGGCTGCGAGGAGACTCTCTCAGGAGGATCAGTCCATGGTCGCCAAGGCTGCCAGGAGACTTTCCCAGGAGGCTGCCCACAGAAACGAGAGACCCTCCTTGAGTCCTCTGAACTATCCTGCAAAGGTACCGGAGGACCCGGCCAACGAACCCGTCATAGAGAGCAACAACACTCAGGAGAAGATCAATATCTTCGAGGGACGGAACAATTCCATCAAGAAACAGCAGCAGCACCAACATTTCAAGCCCCTGAGCATTCCCCAAAGGGAAAGGGAGCCTTTCGTGCCTCCGAAAATCAACGTCGTCAGTCCTTCCAAGACTTTCAAACCCAGTTTCAATTCGGACGCACGTGCGACTAAAACAGCCACTTCAAAAGCTCCCCAGAAAACAGTGAGTGCTGTGGATTCCAGTGACGAGTATCTGATGTCTTGTGCCAACAAACCATCGAGATCCATCGTTTTGTCCAAGTCTGAATCCTGGCATCAGCTCGCCCTATCGAAAAGCACCCTTCAAGTGCCCCAGGCCCAACCAAGCGCACTACTTAAACCCCCCAAACCCAAGTCGCCCTCCTCACTGAGACTCTCCAAGCAGTACGAAGCCTCCTCCTCATCGGATGCCATCAAAAAGATGGAAGACAAAATTCAACGATACTTCCAGGGACCAACGGCGAGCGGATTGCCCGATTCGCCGGTTGCCACTCGACGGGATCCGAAAACAAAGCGAAATTTCGGGCCCCGGAAGAGTCAAGGCAGTCTCATGAGGAGCCAAACCATGCCTCACATCTACGACGAAACAACAGATGTGGAAAAGGCCTTCGACAGCCTCTTCAAGGAGGCCACGCGAGCCGACAATCGATACTAGAGAAAAGCGAAGGTTAAATCTGTTAAAACAGCGCTTTAAAACACCGAATCATTGTTGTACATGCATAATTTGTTTTTATATAAGAAACCCGTGGAAGAAAAAAAATCAAGATAAAGAGAGAGAGACGATGTGTGAGAATTCGCGTTTTTTCGACGAGGACACGTGTGCTTTTTTTCGATGGCGGCTAAAATAAAATTACGGCGCCCGAAGAAGGTGAAGAGGCCCCCCTCGCGATTATGAAAAAGAGAGAGAGAGAGAGAGAGAGAAAATTATAAAACGCAGTAGAGCGCAGTTTTGTATGTCGTGTCTGATGTGTGTTTCCGAAGCCCTGGATTAGAGACGGACGTTGTGTTGCGCGCTCGAGGCAGACCCCGATAAGCAGTGAGTCTTTGTTTTGTACTTTAATTTTATTCTTACGAGAAAACAAATAAATAAATAGAAATAAAAAATACTTTTAAAAATCATCAGCTAGCGAAAAATCCTCTTCAACTGCCGTTCGTAAAACACGTGACGCTAATTTCGACAAATGTTTATCCCCCCCCCCCAACTCGCGATCCTTTTATATGGTTTCTTGGTACCCCGTGAAAATTACGTGACGCAAAGCCATAATGAAAGTTTTTATCGTCATAAATGATAAAACACAATTTCTCTCGATTTTTATGTCAATGAGTTGTAATAGAAGTCGCAAATGTATGTACAATAGATTTCGGTTGTGATCATTAGTACAATTTTTTTTTTCAAATATAAAACGTGGATATAAATACAATTGCAACTTAAGGGATCTTTCCAGTGTGACGGCCCGAAAAATAGCCAATTTTCACGATTTTTTTTTTTTACTGTTCCTGTAGGCCGATCGATCTGAAATATTTTATACATATATTTACATTCATAAATGGAACAAAACGATTTTTATTATTAGTATACATATTTTTTGTCGTTAAAAATACCGTTGTTTTTAAAAAGGCCTTGATGGTGGACATTGTAGAGATCGCAAATTTTATCTGAAACAAAACGACCCAACGGATTATTAATTAGTATGTGATTGGTCATCTCGCTATGGAGGCTTTTTTCTATTTTTTCAAAATTGGCATAATGGCGACGGTTTGAACAAAAAGTACCAATTTTAGCCGTTTTTTAAAAAATAGAAGATTTTACAAAAAAGCATCCATAGCGCAATGAAGAATCGGATTAAGAACGTTCTCCTAAAATTTGGAGTCGAACGATGGAGACGAAACTGTTTTCTGGGGAATGTCCACCGTTTTGAAAAATGGCGTTTCGAGAAAAACGCATTCAAAGTTTCGAATATAAAAATTTCTTATAAATAGTGTACTTACGACTAATCGGCGATTCCAGTTTCGTAGAGTATACAATCAGCTTTCTGATTTTACTCTTTGTCCTCCATGATCGACTCCTGTCGTCGATCTATGGAGACGAAACTGTTTCCTGGGGAATGTCCACCGTTTTGAAAAATGGCGTTTCGAGAAAAACGCATTCAAAGTTTTGAATATAAAAATTTCTTATAAATAGTGTACTTACGACTAATCGGCGATTCCAGTTTCGTAGAGTATACAATCAGCTTTCTGATTTTGCTCTTTGTCCTCCATGATCGACTCCTGTCGTCGATCTATGCGAGTCTCTTTACTGTCGAAGGAGCGTCGACGGAAGAAGAATCTTAGCAGCGAATGCTGTGGCTGCTGCACCAATTGGCGCACCCATCTTTTCCATAACTTTCAAAATTGGATCATTACCTTTGTTGAAGGTGCAGGCCGTGATTTCCACGATTTGTTTCCCGTTGAAAACGCGTTTTGGCGCTAATTTTAATTATTTTGCGTATTCGCACCCGTACATCGCTCTAGCAAATCATTCAATGTTAAATCTTTATAAATTGGCCTCAAAACTTCTAAGAGGTATAAAGTAGTAGATATAAAGGCCACAAAAGAATGAAAATTGAACGCGGAGACGGAGCCGAGGGTCTCTGGCGCGCCGCTCACGCCAGGTCACTCGCCGCTGCTCCGTATCCTCTTCGCTAAAAAAGGTTATTCCCAGCGAAATATTTCGAAATTCACTTCAAAAATTGGAGAGGATATTCTTGACCGTATATACTAATGGATAAGATCGAAAAAAAAATCGAATTTTTTTTCACACTGGAAAGATCTCTTAAGAAAAATTAAAAGAGGCAAATTGGACTTTTACTCAATCGACAATATCTTTCAGGTCCCATACGATCATGACTTGGTTTTTGCTTTCATATGTTACACGTACACGGAAACACAAATGAAAAATTTCCCCTAATGAACCCTCGAAAGGGCGAATTTAAATTTGCGGCTCGATTATAAAATCCGATTGTATCTTTTGTGTTTATTAAATTAAACCCTTCTTTAATTTCAATGGACTACGATGATGAAGATTGTACACTTTGAATTTAAAAAAACATCCTTTGAGGGCAAGTCTGCAGAGTAAAACCTTCCTATCGTTAACCACATTGAACAAAACCAAGTAAATTTTATTTTAAAAAAGCAATTTACAAGGTTCCACTTTGGACCCTTTTTATTTACTATTGCATTTCTGCGTCACGTAACTTTAATTCGCGTCAAATTCGCTTCTAGAGAGCTTTTTCTTTCCTAAAAGCGTCACGTGTTTCGTGAATGGCTCCTCATCAGCAAAGTAATAATAACCCAATCTCCATAACTTGCAAAAATAATCGAAGGGTTCAGACGAGGGAAAGTGGGATTCAATGAGTTTTCGTCATTTTCCCGCGTAGATTATCCTCCGCATTTAGTTTCGTTAGGCCCAGACATTGAGTACCATTAACAATTGTGTGATTTTCTTTTTTCTTTTGTTGCGATACTTAATCACCAGCAGCCGAGGATACAGCCCAGTATCCGTTCACACGACTCGTCCTATCGTCATCTTCACTTTTTCCAATATTGAGGCATCCGCTTTAACTCTTCTCGCCGTTTCATCGCCAGTCCTTCCAGGCTTTTTCAGCAGCTTTCTCGCTGCTTCGTCGCCGCTCGAATCACCTACAAAATACAGAGATTAAACTGTGGGCAGCAGCGGCGCGGCGAGAACAACAGGGCAGTGCCTTAGAGACGTAGCATTGGTTGTTTCTTAATACCTTATTCGAAGGCGAATCCTTCCGGTTTCGTCGAAAGAGCTTCGAGAACTACACGTGGAGGCGGCGGCGAGATTTTATCTCCTCGGGGAAACACGCACAACACGGCACACATTTCCTAGCGCCCGAAATGCCACATACAACTCTGTTTTCGTTTTTTTTTTTTTTTTTTTTTTTTCGTTTTTTTTTTAAACCTACTTGAACAATAACCAGTTGATGAGTTGCATGGGCCCGTCCAACCCCTTGAGTTTCGGTTTTTTAATCAACCACGTCGCTTCCTTTAAGAGAATTTTTTTCAAAGCAGTCTTAACTATTTCAGCCGCAATCAAGAAGCCGCTGTCGCCTTTCGCTAAATTTCGACAACTCGATCGACAGAATAGCGCCCCCAGCTCGCCCAGGTAATATTATTGCTAATACACTAAGAGTTATTCGTATCAATTATTAAGAACCATTTGGTAATTGACAATTAATTCGCGTTCGGTACAATAAATAAATTAAATTAAATTAAAGTAATGGCAAAATTGTGGAATATACCGCGAAATATAGTGCCTGATTTTTTTGGATTTTTTTTGCGGTACCTTGAAGATCTTTTAAATTAATTTAATTCGAAGTTAATGATTCGTTGGCTCAGGTAATATTAATGCTAATCCAGTCAGATTTATGTGTGACAATTATTGAGAGGCATTTGGTAATTAATAGTTGATTTCTCGTTCGGTATAATAAATTAATGAATTTAATTAAAGGAAAGTCGAAATTGTGTAATCGCTCGAATTTTATGAGATTTTTTCGGTGTTGCCCCAGAGATTTTTGAAGGGTGAAATATGATAAAATATGATAAAATTCTCAAGGATCGCTCATCATACAACTAAAATTTTGACCCTAATAATAAAATGACTTGTATTTAATTTTCTCACCACCTAGTCGAAAAATATCGAAATAAAAAAGCTTTTTCAATTTTTCCAGTACTCCAAAGTCTCCTGGGGGCCAAGTGCTTTTCAAATTTACCGATCCGGTTGTGCAGAACAACGCGGTCCAGATAAAGGAGAGATTGTTGTCGTGGTGTCGAGCAAAGACCAAAGAATACGAGGTAATTTCATTTAGTAGTAGTGTAGTAACGTTTTACTTGCAGCACTTTTACAGTATTATTTTTTTGAGTACATGTGTTAGTTTGTGTTTGAATGTGTGTACGTGCACAATAGGCCATCGACTGGAGTCCTTTAGCCCGTGTTTCCTTGTGTTTTGGTGTTCTGTGTGTTTATTTTATTTTATTTTATTTTTTAAATCGTACAAGATGCATTTGTATTTAACTATGCGATAAGAGATAAGAATACATAACAGATAGATGACTTTTATGTTTTACATTTGGTTACAAAAATTATGGGGTTGACTCGTTTGAAATTCTTGTTTTATTTATGGGCTTTTGATGGCGGCGTTTTCATTGTTTATTAGGGTACGAAGTGTATCTAGTAATGTTTATTAGAGTGCTTGTAGTTTGTTCTTTTTCCTGCTTGACTTGGTAGGCTGAGATTGCTCATGATGTCTATGTTTTGTGCAGTCTGTGATTTTTTCAAGTCCGAAGTTTAGTTTTGTGATTTGCGTTGTTTAATGTAGGACTTGATTTCGCGAATTGTGCAGGGGTTTGTTCGGGTGTCGGATTTTCGTCAGTTTCCTCCACACTGTTCGCTCTGCTACTTCGAGGGTTTTAATTATTCCTTGTTTAGCGTTGATAAATAATGGGTGGCCATATTCAAGTATTGGTCGGATGATCATTTTGTATATTTTTACAATTTCGTATAAATAATCCAATTAACCGAAATGAAAGAATTTTTCTAGGCACAAACATAGTTTGGGTACAAATTTGTTTTTTACGCCGATGTAAAACTACATTTTTTCCCGGTCTTACAGAACGTTCAGTTGGATAACTTCTCAACGAGCTGGAGCAATGGTTTAGCGTTTTGCGCTTTGCTTCATCACTTCAGGCCCGACGCCTTCGACTACCAATCTCTCCGGCCTGAGGATCGCAGAAAGAATTTCGAACTGGCGTTCACTAAAGCCGAGTGAGTATAAAAATTCATAAAAAACCCAAGATGCGTGGCAATTATTGAAATTTGTTCATACAAATTATAAACTATCATTTTTTCTGGATGAATATCGGCGACGTTTTTTTAAAACCCATATTGTTTCTAGAATATAACTAAACAATGCTAAGAAAACCTTTTTTTCCCACTAATACTCTGAGTAAATCACATTTAGAAAAAAAATTTAATTTTTATTTGCGGAAATCTGCAGACTATAAGATTTTAAAAAAAAAACAAAAAAATGACAAAGTGTATTTGGAGAAAAAAGTATTTTCTTTCAGTTATTTTCGGTTAGATTATTGAAAATTTTCGTGAAAATAATGTGAATTGCGTAAACTATTAATTGTTAACACGTCATAGTGTTTCCACGCGTATTGCGTTTTTTCCAAGTGAGGAATCCTCGCCGTTCTCTCTACCGACATTATAAATCCTCTCGATTTTTTTGTTCAGCGAGATCGCGGGGATCGCTCCATTGCTGGACGTCGAGGACATGGTGATAATGCGTCGTCCCGACTGGAAGTGCGTCTTTACCTATGTCCAGTCGATCTACCGTCGCTTTAAAGACGAAGATTAATATTATGTAAAAGAAGGAAAAGAAGAAGGAAAAAAATATGCAGCAACTCGTTGCTCGTATAATCGATCAACGTTGTTTTGTTGTGCTTTCTCGTTCGACACAGCTCTTAATCCTAAGGTAAATGTCCCAATTCTCGACCACCTTAAAGCAGGCGCGACAAAAATATTACACGATTTATTTGTGACGCAATATACTCAGAAAAATTGTAATAGTCAACTGAAAAACGGCAACTCTTCATTTTTAGTTTTAGTTAACTATTTGTTTTAATTACGAAAATAGTTCGGCAACAAAAATCTGGCAAAATTCTCATATATCCTGTATCTCATAAATCCTTCTCCATTAAACTGACATTATTGCTGTTTAATTTGCGTCTTCGTAAATATATTTAAACGAGAAGATCGTGATCGGGAATGGGGACATTTGCCTGAATCGTCGTTGTTGCTAATCATTCTCGCTACCTCTTTTTTTCGCACTCTCGCTCGCATTTTAGCAGAGTTTATCGTTGTTTTTTTTTCCAAGACCGGATACAAAAAGATCCGTGAAAAAAAATTCCTACTAACGTGTATGATAAACGTCTTATTTTGTATATTATTTCAGCGCCTCGCTCGAATACATAATTATTTATTGTACTTAACGAGAGAATGAGTGAAAAAAAAAAAGAAAAAACAAAGCCAGCAATAGGCAAGTGTTCAATTCACAATGTAATATAATCGGGTAACGATTCGCTCTTTTCGGGCGGCGAGCCCTTAAAATGAGACAAAAGTAAAGAACATAATGTAATCTGTCGAGGCGTTCGGTAACGCACGTTTCTCTAATGCTCAGGGTATTAAAAAACACATTTTACCTCGTTGTAGGAACTCACCAAGCTCGCAATAGCCGACAGCGATTAACGCCGTTATCATGAATTATTGTTATTATTATTATTATCATAACTATTATTATTATTATTATTAATTATTATCGTTACAACTAGAATTATTTAAACACAAAATCTGTGTCAGTCATTGTCTTATTTTCCACGTTTTTAGCAACTGTAATTGCGAACTGTAAGTTCGACGGGCCTTAATAGAAGAATCTATAAAAATAAATTGTATTATTAAGCTATCTGTTTTATGGACCGATGAAAAAAAGCTCTAATTAAGCCTTTTTTTTTAAACGCTATTTAAGTTACACGCTAAAGCGCGCTATCGTCCAATGAATTGTTGATGTCGCTTCGGTCCTCGCCTATCATTTCCTGTAACATATATATTTTTTTTTTCACGAATTAAATAACGGAAATGAAGATGCTAATTGATTGTGGAATTGTGAATTTTCGAAGGTTTTTCGAAGGAATACGAACCTGTAAAACTTCCACCAACGCTCTCGTCTCATCCAACATTTCCTTGTACGTCCGCTTCTCTTCTTCGAGCCTCGCCACTCGCTCCATTAGCTCCCGGTTCTCTTCTAGCGTGTCATTCAACGCTATTCGTTGACGCTCCGCCAATACTTGCCAGTAGTCTTCGCTCGGGCCAGCTGCGGCGAATTTTTTTTAATAGAGTCGAATGGAATAGTGTTTATTCGCTTTCAGGGAATTTTTCTATTGCAATTTGAATCATAATAATCACTTGGGTCTTATAAGTACGTAGTATAATTTGATTCAATGAGAAAATGCTGGAGTACATTTTTCTACGACTTTGTTCGGTAAAAATATTCGGTTTCGTAGTTTAAAAAATACGTCGTCAATGGAAATATATTTCAAATTGCCCAGGATTATTTCGAATCTATTGATTTGCAACGATTTTTGTTTCGATAGTGATGAATTTCTTTGCGCACTTACAAATGCGATGTTTTTTAAAAAATGTTTACCGTTCAAATGGAATTCATCTGTTTGAATCTTTTTGACACAAATATTTGATGATTAGAATATTGATATTTTTCATTTGACAATTGTGTTCAGAAATATTTGATATATTGGCGCAGATTAATCAAAATTCATTTTGAAGAGAATTTTTTAGAAATTAAAATGAAAATACCTTCGGAGGTGAGGTCTTCCACTTTAATCTCAATCTTCTCGCCTCGTCCGGTCTGACATGCCTTATCTTTGTATGTTATCTTTTTACGTTTTTGCGTTTCAGTCTTTGTCTTGTCTGCCATCTCACTGAAAATTCCAAAAATATTATTAACACTATTTTCCACGTGTTACATTTTTCAACAATTAATTGCAACGAGTGCATTTAGAAGAAACTCTAGAAATAATACAAATACAAAAGTGGAAATTAAGATTTGGGCAAAATTATAAAGATTTTATCGCCAAAAATAAATTTGATAAACATTTTGCACAATGAAATTTAAAAATAGGTAATTTCATGTTTCTTGTTAATCACATAATTATTCCCAAAAACGTCCCAAAATTTGGGAAACAAAAATTATCCCCAAATTCTCAAATTCTCTCGTTGACGCCAAAAAAACATTGAAAACTCACTCCTTGACAGCGCCTTTGCCGGACAGTGTGGATCTGAGGTTCCGCCCTCCGCCGACAAGATTTTCCTTGTCCGTTGCCGCAGGTTGCAAAGGATGCAAAGATTTCCTGATCTTGTCCTGCAAAATTGTTTATTTAGCTCTCATCCCATCTCTCACCCAAACGCAACGTCATTGAAGCATCCCAAATCGGATGCAACTTACGCAAATTTTTTTCTTCCGACGATAAGAAAAAGAAAAAAAAAAGAAAGAAGAAAAAAGAAAGATCCTTTTACTCTGCTTTAAAGAAAGCACAAGAGCTTTCCAAAAAGCCGATGAAAAAACAAAAATTCAAAACGAAATTCGAACGAAAAACCAGCGAAAAATCTCCAATTTTTAGGTTAGAATCCTTTATTTTATTTTGTAAAGGTTTGAGCCGCAGAATAAATGAGCCCGCGCATTCCTAACGAGAATAACATTTTTGTTTTTTCTAGCAATTCCTTGGATCGTCTTCTCCTTTCTTCGCCTCGAAGAGAACAACGGGCGTGGGAAGTGTTGTAACGGGCAAAACGAGCAATTGGAAAAAGTTGAATTTACACTTGCGCCTTTGGAACATTTGAAAGGGGTAGAGGAGCGAAAAAACGGGCGAAAAGTTGATTTATTTGTCGTGAAGAGGCGAGTAAAAGTTTGACTAACCTCTGGAGCTGCGGTTTTGGCGGCAGAAACTTGCGTGGAGCCTCCCGGTTTCATGTTAACTTCGTGTGGGGATGAAGCTCGATGAACTTGTGTCTAAGCTCGTCGAGATTCACCGAAAAAACCAAAAGTCGCGAATTCCTCTTCTCTTTTTTCACGGGACTTAATGTTTTCTTTATTAAATCTTTGACAATGGCCGGAGAGCTAGCTCACGAGTTTACGTATTGCAATGAGGAAAAGACAAACGCAGTGGACGCCCAAACTTTTACTCCATTTTGGCGGCGGTCTTTTGTTTTCGCGCGAACGCAGCTGTTGAAAACCGTTGGCCGGGGGCGACGGGAGGGGGCACTTTCGAACGAGCCAATGAGAGCTTGCGCTTTGGGAAAGAATAAGGCGAATACTCATAGCGATCGCAGCGCCATGTACTTGCCGCGACCGAAGCTCCGCTCCTTTTCGCGGGAGATGAAAAACGCCCCAACACGCCTAACGTTCACCTGCGGCAAAACGATTAGATCACTCGTTCCTGAACTTCGGTGTCACGTTTTCGAGCTGAGATACACCGGAAATGGCGACAAATGCTGCGGATACCTTAAGGTTCACTTCATTTTAGCGTCTGCGCGAATGATGGGGAGCGACTGGAGAAAGGATTTTCAAATAGACCAATGGCAATTGCGATCACAGCGCTGCCTACGTGCAGTGAAAATACGGCGCAAGCTCCGCGTAATTTGGCGGGAAAATCGAACACGGGAGGATATTTTGCGGATGTCAGAGGATATATTGTGTTTGTCGACGCAAAAAGAGCTGATATATATAAAATATCGAACTTGATTTCAAACTTAAATGTATATGGAGCATTCCATGGCAAATTTTGAGATTTTTTTTATCACTGGTTCCAAAGTCCCTCTTTTTCGGTTTTTCGCCCATAACTTCTTCAAAACTCGTCGAAATCCAATTTTTCTTATTTTTTAGTTTTTTAATGTGTCGTCTTTTTACGTACTTTCGAAAAAAAATGGCAACATTTTTCTAAATTTCGTTCTGTGTTATTTCTCAGTTTCAAAATTTCAAACTTGTTTTCTGAAAATCATGCATATTTTGATTTTCCCGGAATTTTTCATAATTAACTATTATATTTTCTGCAACTTTTAAGCCCGGTCCGATCGTGGGCCCTTCATGGCAACTATTTTTTTCTCGATTTTTGCAAATGTGAAAAAAATCATTTTGTTTTGCTTATCATTATTAATTCTAATTTATTCCACTATGTATTATCATTATTATTACGTTCAAGTATGTTTTACAATTAACACCGTTAAAGGATTTTTGGACATGTAAGATTTTCAAAAAATTGCGAGATTAAACAGATACTTTTATTACCATTGTTTATAAACGGATTTGACGATTGATCTACAATTTTTCAAACTGTCGGATTTGTCGTGGAATGCCCCATATATAATGATAATAATAATAATAATTGCAACAATAAATCAAGTAAAAGAGTGAGAAATAATAAAAATAATGATATTTTGAAACATAAAATTGATAGTAGAAATGAAAAATGTGGCTCTTCCATTAATCAGGTGTTTTTCAATTAATCGCTGCAAAGTGGCGCTGCAGTCGCGATAACTCAAAGCTGCGCGCGCACATTCATTATCGAGCACGTGGACAGCGCAGGCATGAAAAACTTTGGTTCCGACAGTAAATAAGCAAAATTTTGCCATAAAAATAAAAAATAAAGAGTTTTAAACCTCCACGATGATCGGAACTGTGAAATAAGAGCGCGTGGTGTCGTTTCAAGTGATTTTTCAGCATTTATCGGCGACAATTCAATTTGAAGGACCAAAAAATGCATTTGAAAAGCTCGACGACAACCAAACCTACAAATTCGAGCGTTATCGACGTCGATGATTTGGTGGTGAAGAGAAAAGGCGGCGGAAGTATCATCGACCATCGACCACTTTTTTCCAACGATGGAGAGTCAGTTTTTCATTTTACTTATCTAAAATTCCGCAACTTTTTTTTTTTTCTCTCGATTTACCAAAAATGCATATTCAACTGTTCGCAGAACTTTATACGTCGTCTGGAAACAAGTCATTCGCACATACAGCACACAAACCGGTGACTTCGTCAGAGAATTCGAACCGACGGAAAACAGAATTGCCGGCATTGCTCATTACGTCGATAGCTTGAATACAATTATCGGATGCACCGAAAGCGGAGATCTCGTACTCTGGAATTGTCAAAATGGACTCATCACAAAAAAGCTGGTAAAAGTTTTTACTTTTATGACTTTATTTCGTACGCCAAGCGATTTTCGTCAATTCAGTTTTTTTTTTTTTTCGGTTTGCCATTTCGGATCTGCGCAATAATTTGTTATACCTAAGTATCACTAAAAATGTTCTCTATGTGAATTTAAAATATATATACATATATGTATATACAATATTCGGAAAAATTTGAAACCCATTGCAGATTACAACAAAAGTGTGCACTAACCATCACTCAAGTTTTATTCGGCGAAATTTTGGACCATAAAAATTATCAACTTCAATGCTTATTTATTTACAAATTTGCAGAAACTTCACATAGGAAGTGACGCCAAAATAAGCACTTTCCATATACTCAACTACACAAATACTAGGAGAAAGTATGTGAGTCAAGCGTTGGTATCTTACGTCGCTAAGAATCACAATGCAATAAATATCGTTCTGTTGGATCTTGAAAGTGGATCTATTATCAAATCCAAAACGATACAGTGAGTAATCTGTATAATTTATTGAGTAAAAAAAATTGACTAAAATATTGATAAAAGCATCTATTTCGTACCAAAAAAATGAGTAAGTTTTATTTATTTTTGAAGAATTATAATTTCGATACTTTTCTTTAATTAAAAATCATTTTTGAATAACAATGACAGAAATAAAACTTATTAAGAAATTGTAAGGTACTCTTTGAAATTTCAATGAAATAAAAATGTTGATTGTTTATTTTATTAAAAATTCTCAAATTTCAGGCTTCTTTGTGACGAATATCACCTTGACGTGATAGGAAATCATGGGGAGAACCTCATAGCGCTAGCTCAAGATGTCGATCTTCACATAATCGAACCAGGAAGAAATTTGATAGGAAAATTGTAACTACTTATTGTTATTATTGTAATTATTAAAATGTTTTTTTCCCTTGAAGCTGATCTGATATATTCAAATATTTTGAAGACATAAAACAGGCTTTGACGCAAGACGTGTAACGTGCGTAGCCGGACATCCGGAAGAAGAATGCGTCGCTACTGGAGATTCCAGCGGTCGCGTCGTCGTCTGGAAAGGATTGTTCCTGCCAAAACCAATAAAAGGATCCTATCATTGGCACACTTTGCCCGTGACGGAAATAGCCTTCAGCAAATCTGGTACGTCGTTTTTTCAACTTCCATTCGCGAATTTTTGTAATCAATTGTTTTTGCCAAAAAATTCTTTACTTCAAATTTTCAGTATTCTATAAATTTAGATTTTCAGATTTTGTTAAGATTTCAAAAAATCTCTGAAATCTTTAAACTTGAAAAATGCTACATTGCTTTTTTCCGTAATCCAATTTTTTAAATCTTTGATATCGAAATGTTCTTATTTCTTATCAATATTTTCTTTCGTGGCGGCGACGATAAAAAAGAGCCCATACTTTTCATTAATTTTCCATAATGTTTGAAAAAATGAATAAAGTCAATCGTTTAGAGAATTTAAAAAAATTGAGTTTGTCCAAAAGTAATGTGCCATTATAAACCTAATTTTAATTAACATTTCGTTAATTGAATTTTTAATTACGCATTTTTAATCACACACGGAGAGCACATATTTTTTCTTGCCATGATTTTCAGTTTATTCGGCGCCTTTCCAATATTCTGATATTCAAAATACCATGAAATATGTTTAGAAAAAAAAACTTTGCTCGATAAGGAAACTTCGTAATTTTTAATGTGATCTCTAATAACTAGGAGGTCATATGTACACCGGAGGAAGCGAATGCGTTTTGGTGAAGTGGAATATATCGAATCCGCACCAAAAGTCTTTTCTTCCGCGATTGCCAGCGCCAATAAAGCATCTTACGATAGCTCCAGAAAATCTGTACGTCGCAGTGTCGACTTTGGACAACGGTACGAATCGCAATCTGAAGATCGAGGATCAAAATATCGATTTCCTTATATTTTCTATGTCATTAAAGAATTTTTAACCCCAACCAAACAGGCATAATTGTGGTAAATCCGCAACGAAAAATGACCGCGGTGATACAAAACTTTACCTGGGGCGTTTCGACCTCCAGAAAGGATTTGTTTCCGGCTGGACTGACTCTAGATCCCCGCACGAATAGTCTCGTACTGAACAGTCGAACGGGACACGTACAATTCTTCGATACGCACACCAAAAGTCTTCTTTACAACGTAATTACAAATTTTAATTTTTAGTCATAAATAGATTATAAGAAAAAATGGATGCAAAGTAGAACCTCATGCTTTCTCATTATTTTTTTTTGTTTCTTACAAAGCTATCTTTATGAGGAACTTTGTTAATCGATTTTGGCTTCATAAAGGACGCTTTGTTGTTCTACCAGGACTGCAAACAATTCAACAGTGTGCATTCCCGTAAAATCTGGCTAAATTTACACCTTAAAAATTCGCGCGCACCCCAGCAATGTTCTGAGGATTCAGAATTCCATAAAATCTGAATCGTTCCGTGGATTTCCCTCAAATTCAATACCGACCTTCATTTTTCATTGTTTTGTTTGTAAAAAAAACTATTTAGCTCATTATCTGAGAAATTGCGGAACCTAGAGAACATACATATTTTTTTGGAAAAATTCAAAGGGTTATAAAAACCAAAATTTGCGATTAATCTTTTTTAAAATGTATACATTGGATGACCGTGGCCGAGTAAGATCGGAGAGCGACTCACACGCAGTAGGTCCGGTTTCGATCCCCGGTCGGAGCCAAAGATTTTTTCGGAGGCTTTGTGAACTGCACGTGGTTCAGATTTCACTATAAACAGTAGGTCTCGGATAATGACCACACCACTAGACGCCGTAACAAATAATAAAAAAATGTAGACATAGGCAGGGACCATGGTCCTCTATCAGTGTACTAAATTTCAGCTTAATTGTCGAAGCGGTTTTCGCGATACAGCTGTTTGAATTTTGCAAGCCTGGTACAAACGCACATACATCCGGGCATTTTTACTAAACCACTTTTCTCGTCATTTTAGACAATTTCGAATGTCCTGACATCAAAACCAAGGATTTTTTTTTTTTTTACAAAAACAAATCTTTCTATGGGGACGCAGAAATTAAAGAAATTTAATAATTCGCGAATTATTGTTGAACAAGCAACAGAATTCAAATAATTTGCGAATATTTAACAGAACTCGAATAATTGATGAATAATAAAAAGAATTCAACTAATTGCCGAATAATTTAACGAATATCGAAGAGTTCTCGAAAAACAAAATAACCTAAATCACTTATATATTTGTTTGTTCCCTAGATAAACATAACGGCTCAAAATTTATTGACCCAAGAACGCAGTTTAATTATTGTAAATACAGAAGTTACGAAAATAGCATTAAATCACGACGGCTCGTGGATGGCGACGGTCGAGGAACGTGACGACAAAATATCGAGCATCGAGGTGCGTCTTAAGTTTTGGAAATTCGACTCGCAGAATCAAAAGTAAGTTTCACCATTTATCTTCCTACTTTGAGTACGAATTTGTCAGTATTTTGGGTTTTTTAGCTTCTCCTTGAACACGTCCATCGAATTACCTCACGAATTTGGAGTAAATGCTCTCCAGTTCCAGCCAAACGCTTCATTAGACGGAGAACATCTTCTCGCCGTTACCACGGGAAAAGATAGAAAATTTAAGCTGTGGAATCTCGCCGAAATTTCGTCTATACACAGTCAGTATCTCGATCTTCCGTTAATCACCAGAATTACAGGCATAAATGAAACTGTTTACAAGCGAATCTCGTTTTTATAAGTTTCAGTACGGTTTTATTGATGTTTTTTACATTTAAGTATTTTTGAATGTCGCAGATTAAGCTTTTTTTAATGAAACATTTTGATTTCTTGAGATTTTCATGTATCAAAATTTTATGTAGCATGTTAAAATTTTTCTCGTAAGCAAGATAATGTTGATTGACGCTACTTATCGAATGTAGTGAATATCGGTAGGGGAGTTCCGATTTTACAGGAGTTTCATCTTTTCTACTTCATTTATTGGCGAAAAATTCACTGAAATTTCGTTTTTTTAAGTTACTTATTTAAAACAAGAATGAAAAGTAAAACTTTGCACATTGCTTTCTTGTTATTTCTCGCCTCTTCAAAGATTTCTCAGACGAGGAAATCAACATTCATTAATATACTTTGAAAAATCGAAAAACAATAAGGAAACGATGTGCAAGTTTCTGCTTTGCATCCGTGTTTTATTTTGTTTACAATTTTTTTGTTTATAGAAAATACGAAGCATTGGCAATGCTACGGCATCGGTACGTACAGAAATTTGCCAGCAAATGGCGCGGGTTTTGCAATAGACGGTTCGCTTCTTGGCGTGAGTTTTGGGTCGAGTCTAACAATCTGGATTCCCGAATCCAGCACTCTCAAATGTAGCCTAACTCACAGTCTTTATCCACAAACCCTAACGTAAGTTAATTAACCGGCTACATTAAAATTACAAAAACAAACAGAACCTATGATAATTTTTCAATTCAATTTTTCTCCATCTTCTAAAAAAATCGAATTGGTCAAAAATACATTGTTTTTTCTTCCATTTCCCTAGAAATGTTCAAGACATAAAAAAATTATCTAAAACAGAAAAATATAAATTATTCAATAATTTCAATGTCGTTACAATTATTTTTTAAAACGTAACTTTGCAATAGCACACAAAATTCATTACTATTACTCAATACCGTAGATTTAAACCTTTAATATAAAAAAAAAATTAAAGACAAATGAATTATTACTTGGAAATTGAATAAATAATTGAGAAGAAAAATCTTTGATTTCTTGAAAATTGATTTAACGGTGAATTTTAATTGCAGTCACGTAGAATTTGGGCGACACGAGTCGTGTCATTTGTGCGTTGTCGCTTCTACGGAACATATTGCAGTTTGGAATCTTTTGACGCTCAGCATAACGTGGAGCGTTCCACTGAAGCTTACGACTCTCGTCGCTGATCCGAATTCCATGTACATGGCCGCGTTTACGTCCGACAATTCGCGTGAGTAATTTTATCGACGCACAGATTTCCGTTTAAAGGAAAATCATATAATTTAAGCAAACGGACGAAAGCTTTAACGTAGCTTTTTTAATTCCACCCATTTAAAAAATACACGGAGATTTCCGGTGTTCGTAGTAGTCGAAATCTAATTGTGGAATGTTTGTTAATATCCAGTTTTCGTATTTACACCGCAATCATCGCGACCCGTCTACACAAGAACGAAGCTCATCGATGACGACAGTTTCATGCTTGGCGGAAGTTTCGTGCCACATCCGAGAGAGAAATTGGGTCCTACTGTGAAGGCCTGGCAGCGAAAGTCACAGCTTTTCTTCCTCGACTCAAATCAGGTAGACAATATTTACAAGAGCACATTTTTCAAACTAAATATAATTTTTTCCAACGTTTTCCCTTAAATAATGCTTAAACATAAATTCCTACGTGTTTTTCTTTAGACGATTTTGAACACATTTTATCGATTTTACAAACTGTCCCAAAAGATTGTTTTTTTTTTTTTTTTTTTTTTTTTTTTTTTTTTTTTTTCTCCAAAAAATATTTGTTCATATTTCCATCTTCTAGAAACGCAGATAGCTTTTTTTTTGAAGCACAATTTCTAAATTTTCCCAAACGATCATTACATTTTTCAAATACTCTCCTTTATTTCCGAATTTATGTTAGAAGGCTCATTACGCTTTTTGTGCTCGTTTTTACCTGAGAAAGTGCGAGAACAGATGTGGACTTATAAGAAAAAAATCCCGCCAGTTTCTTTAGGCGATTATCGGCCTAGGCTAAAAATTATCGAGAAAAAGTGATAAAAACGAGTTAAAAACGTCTTGACAGGAGCTGCTGACTCTGGAGTCAGCGTCGGAGGCCGCAGTCTCGTTGGAGAATCTGACGGTGAGCGGAAATCTGCCGGCAACGGCGTTCAGCAGTTTGATAGCTGCGGAAACGACAATTTCATCGAACGAGAGAGCGACGCCCTACATTCACGAGCAGCTGAATATTCCAGGAAAAGGAATAGCTCAGGAGGTAAGCGAAAACGGTGAAAAAATGGGAAGAAGACGAGAAAAATCTCCTCTCGATTGCATATTTATTATTTGATTCGTCGTGAGATCAATAATACGTATAATACAGCGTTAAAAACAAGCAGCTAAGATGATAGCTTTCGAAGCTTTTGTAAAAGCTTTGGAGCTTTCGGTGTTAAATAATTCGCGAAATTCGACGATTTCGCACGGCGAGCGCGGCGAAGTTAGCGAGACGCGACAAAAGGTTCACGAGGATCGGCCTTTGGTGGGACTTTAAGTAGATTTTCGGCAGGTGGGTCGTTGAGAGGCTCTGATCGGGAGACGAGGCTCTCATCGGTCAGTGTTTCCTCGCGATTCTGTAGTTTCGGCAGCGCCTAACGAGGTCGAATTTCCTGTAACGCAGACAATGCCACTGGGGAATTTGTCGCATATTTTCCATCGCCTGGAAGCAGAGAAAATCACCAAAAACAAAAACATTAGAATCTCGTTTGTACTCATTTATTTTTCATTCAAGTAAAAGTCTTCTACTTTTCATGAAATATCTTAAATGTCTTACTCTTACTTATAAATCTAAAATATTTTTCACTTTTTCGTTGCTTTTACATTGGCTCTTTTATTTCGCGTGAATGAAAATATTTCTACGTTAAAAATACGATGAAATATGACACGGATTTTGTACGTTTCACTCAAACTTTACGTATAAAAATGATATATGTAGCAAATACGATTGTCTTTAATCAATTGTTCAACTCGATTTTGGGATAAATTGAGTATTGGGAAAAATGTAGCTCTCATTAATATCACAGCTCAATTTATTTGCAGACTATAATAGTCATATGATGATTTTTCCAAACAAAACGAAATAATTCGTAACGCAAGTGTAAGCCATCTGTGCGATATTAATTTAGATCTCGCGTACCAATTTTACGAAAATTCACAATTTTTGCAGTGTAAAGAAAAGCAAAATGAAAACTACGATTTCCATCAGATCCATAAAATTAGGTCAAAGTCACTTTTTTCCCGAAGATAAAAACTTTTAAATGAAATTATCTTTCAAATAAGATCAATAACCCGAAATTCAGTGAAATCGTGTGGAAATTCACAAAAGCTTCGTGCACTTTATCACGTACTCGTTCGTAGAACCGAGAATTATGAATAATCGAGCAAAGGGTCACTCCCTTTAGGATAGTGACCCTAGCATGCGTCCGGAGAGCAGCGATAACGAGGAGAGCGAACAACACACGCGAGGGAGTGAGAATAATAGTTGCGATAGATAGAGAAGGAAAGATTGCCAAGTGGCACAACGTACTCCGAGAGTTCTTCGATGTTTACTCACTGCTTCGGGTGCGCTAGCAGGAAATCCACTGGCCACGCCAACGAAAACGAAGGCGATAGCAACGAGGATCAGTAACAAGTGCGAATTGCTTAGCTTCATTCGTTCTGAGTTGTCCGAACAAGTTTGTGGAAGATAAAACCGATTGATAACCACGTGGCGAACGCAGACTCTCTCTCTCTCTCTCGAGTCTCTCGAAGCGTTTTTTGCTCTTGCTTTTCAAAAACAAGCAAAATCTCGCCCTGGATTTTAATGAACCCGGTTAAACGACTGACTGCCGATTCAATTTATCTAACACTCGATTATTACGATTAATTAAATTGGAGCAAATATATTTATCGATAAATATTGAGTGCGCTTTGGTTTCGTGTGCCTCGACGCTCGGATTGCTACTGAACCTTTCGGAAGGCTCGCCATGATTTAATATAGCGAGCTCGAGAACCCCGCCGGCGATTTCCCCTCTCGTCCTCGCCTCAAAGACTCGGCACGACGAGAAAATTGTGGGATTCCGCACGTGGGTGGCCAGACGCACGCTCCGGCACCTGGAGCACTTCGGATCGACGCGCTCCGCGCCGAGCTGCGTTCACGCGCTTCGCAGAAACGCGCAAAGATGCGCCGGCTTTGACGTCAATAGGCGCGAAAACAGAAAAATTAGGGGAGAAGAGATGCGAAAATCAGATGTTTTGGGGAATTATCACAGCAGCAATTAACTAGGTAATTAGGGGGATTTCCAGCGGTATCTGGAATTAAATATGCATTACAAATAGATCTACGATCATTGGGAAGCCATTTTTGGGAACTTGGTTTTGAAGTTTGCTTTTTTTCAGAAGGGTGAAAAAAATGAAAAAGCAGTGGACAAGGTTTTATTTTCTTAAAGTCAATCATGCACTTGTATCACAAAGTACTATTTTTCATTATGGAATTTCGTGGAGGAAAACTCCCTGTAATTTAAAAAAAAAAATGATCGGTTTTTTAATCGGAAGAATTATTTCTTCGCTTTTCGGCAAAGAAATCGGTGTTATACCGAAATTATTGCAAATGTTGACTTATGTCGAAAGTCAACGAAAAACGACAACTTTTATGTGAGGACTTAGTCTTTGGTAACTTGGAGTTTCCGAGATATGTTCACTTGGCAAAAAAACGATATTTTTCCGAAAATATCAGATGGAAAAATTGGAAATAATTCATGTAGACTGCCTTTTAGTGGTACTTTGATAAAACCAAATAGTCGAAAACAAAAGTGGTTGAATTGAAAGCGAATGCTCGATATATGCTTGTATGTAGGCGGTTATTTATTTTTCAAAGGGTCGCAAGGTTTTTAAAGGTTAAACGCCTCTTGCACTTTACGAGTCTCTTCCATTCGCCTCTACACCTACTTGAATTATTATTTTGCGATATGACGTTAATCTATATATCTATATTCGCACAATTTTTTTAATGAATTTTCTCGTGAAATTAATAATCCCGCTTTCAAATTCCCGTGGCAATAATTCAAACATGAATAAAAGAATATGAATGTAAAATTGGTTTTCTAGTTGACAAAGTAATGAATTCCTATAAGAAATCTTCAAAAAGATTTTCATTTCCCTTTCAAAAACCCTCAAAGAAATTCGATTGATTAGCAGTTCGAATTGCGTATTGTTTTTCTATCAATTTGCCCATTTTTTAATTAGACTCATAATAATTTATCACTGATTCTATTAACATCAACCATTGTACCAGAATTTCACTAATGACTTAATTAGTTTACAAATAAATTTGTCCTCGAACAATTCACACAATTTAGCGAATCAATGTTAATTCAATAATTGATAAAATTCGATTTCTTCTTCGAGTGTCTAAGATCAACACAGCTCGATTAATTTGTAGAAAAAAATGATTCCAGCTGTTTATCACCTACTAATTCTGGTTTCTTCCGTCACATTTCATCAACGCTTTTGAAACACCCGCGAATTTTCTCGCTTTTCATGACGTCAAATGTCTGTAAGTGAGAAAATAGTGAAATTTGAGAATGCACGTATGTCCTGCACGTCATAGTATGACTAAAGTGGTCGCCCAATTAAAACGTCTCACTTACGAACGTCACATTAATTGCTATCCATGAAATTTCAGTTTTCAACGATGCGCCCCCAGTTCAACGGGTCATCGGGTCCGACGTTGTTGTCTCAATTGTTCCTTTCGGTTGCTCGGTGCTCGAAGAAGTCTCAGCGTAAAGTTTATTCGCGCCCACGCGACGCTACGAATCGTCGCAGTGTGTATTTTCTTAGGAGCCCTTCTCGCCTTCCTTACGATTGGGATTTCCCCTCAAAGCTATTGACTAACTTTCTTTGCTTGTCGATCCTCTTATTATTGTTTCATCGAGCCTCTTCTCGTAGCTTCATTCGAGTATCCGAAATCGATCTCTGCTGTTTTGCTGTCGTGAGTGAGAGAATCCCCAAGAAGATGCTGAAGAAAATAGATGAAGAGACGTCGTCGTGTGAGCTTTCCTCTATTTTCTTTCTCTTATTATCATTTTATCCTCATTTTAGAACTCGTAGAATTTAACTATCCAAAATTTCTGCAGTTCTGCTGTTGTCGGTACGGAAAATTCAGAGGAGAACACCTCTAATCGTTTACCTAAATTCACTGTTATCAACTTTCTTGTCTCTTTTCCTAGCGAATAAACAAATAAACACACAAATAGATAAATAAATTAGATAAACAAGAAGCTCTCTATTCGGTGATAAAGTAAACCTAAAGTGCCCGAAATTTCTGCTGTTTAGCTGTTGTCAAATGGATAAATTCAAAAAAAAGAAAACACCTCCATTCGTTCACCTAATATTATTGTTATTCACTTTTTTGTCTCTTTACCTAACGAATAAATAAATAAACAAATAAGTAAGTAAATAAATAAATAAATAAATAAGAAGCTCTCGCTAGGGTCATCACAGATAGTACGAGGAGATAAAATAAGAGACGTTGGCGTTAACGTTTATTCCTGACAATCGATGTCCACTGAGCGAACTTGGAGAAAAGCGGCGGACAAAGAGACGGAGTTTCATAGTATCGAGAAATTGAGAAACGAGAAACTCTCTATCTGGCCTCTCTCTCTCTCTCTCTCTGTCTCGTCGCTTTGGAACGAGCATCGTTTCATTTAGTTCCGACGAGCGGACGCTCTGTTTGACGGTGAAAAGCCCACCGAGTTGTCGAGCCTCCCGCGTTAATTATTTTGTGTGCGAAATATAACGAAGGAGTAGCCTTTGCGAGATAGCGGAGCGTGTAGGTGTCGCACCGTATGAACAAAGACGACGAATCAACCCAGATATGAAGTAGTAAATTGCGGAAAATTCAAATTCAGGTCGGGGCTTTAGCCTCGGCGACGACGAGCTCAAAACGCCACGATAAAATCTCTCGTGTCCCTGTTTCAGCTGCTGTCCGTCTCCGCGCACACGCTACCGCCTATGAGACTTCTCTGCGGGCCCTTCGTCATGTCCTTGAGAGCCCAGAGCAGTCAAAAGGCTTGGCTGCAGGAGGAGAAGACACCGAGGTATTTATTTTACTTTGTTTTTCCTATTTTTTTTCATTTATTTTATTAAGGGAGTAAACTCGACTTTATGGAATGGGAGAAACGGACACATGAGACATTCTCCACAAACTCTGCTGTTTTTTTTTCTCCAAGCTCTCAGAATTGGTTTGAAAATTGGTCATTATTGGGACTACTCATATGTGGAGATTTTTTCTGATTTTTTAATCCACTCTTTTTGGTAATGAAATTTATGGAAGAAGGAAGTTTGCCACGAAAATGTAGGAACAAAGAATTTATGTTTTTTTCCGTGGATTATTTAATTCAGAATATATTATATTTTGTATAACAAGAAAAAAAGCGAAATATTGTTTTTTCTTTCAATGCGATATATTTTATTTCAGTGTAAATTTTGCAGACTATTTCGCAGGATATCCAGAGAATATTGAAAAATTAGGATAGTGAAACTCAGAAATCTTGATAGTCGAAAAGAACGTTTATTATTCGCCCTCGAAAAGATATTTGAAAAAAATTGCGCGGGAAAAAAACAAATCAATCAAAGTCAAAATAATGCTCAGTGCAAAACCACTTATTACCTAGTTTCGTCATTTTAACTTTACACTTTTTCCCATTCGTTTATTTATTTATTTAGCGAGAGCAACGGAAATTTGCAAAAAGCATTGGCGGTCGACAGCGACGACGAGGAACAAGTGGCAGAGTCGAAGGACGTCAAGGTGGAGCAGACGACCTCTGGAGAAGCCGAGAAAAACGAGGAAACGGACCTTCGCATATCCAGCTACGATTGGAGCTTCCTCTCGTCGATACTGCCCAGCATTGCAACTTTGTGAAGCCTGGAGTTCTCTTCCAAGTAGCAAATACAATTTTATCAATCATTTCCACGCAGTTATTAATATCCTCTCCAGTTTCCTGGGCAATTCCATTTTTTTAGAGGTTCATTCTGATCCGATAACCGATTTAAAAAATCTTTAACATATCATAAACCGGAAATTTACACTCCAAATACCGAAAAAAATCTCCCGATTACGATATGCGAATAATCGTTTTATGTTTTAACATTTTTTTTTGCATCTTTCATCCTTATCAGTTCCGAAAAACACAGCGGAATTCGGCGTTGTGTTTCGGTTAGCACACGACAATCTTGGATATTTGCACTGATTCGTGAAATTAATTTACGACCGCAACAATATTAGCAGCTCGCAAATAGTCATCGTGAGAATATTTACATTTCCTTGATGAAGAATCGTGAATTATCGTATTTTCGTCTTTTCAGTGAAAACCAAATATTCGATGAGTCCGTGTTCGTTAAGCACGTTAATTTAAAATTGGGTTATTTTATTTATTTCAATCGAAATATCGCGATTATCGTCCTTAATTAATTCTGGGTTTTTTTAAATAACACTTTCCGGTATAAAATGTTTAATGGCGATTTGGAGCCTTTTTATTTACAAAAAGAACGTTCAAACGAAAAGTATTTTAATTACACGATGGATTCCGAATTACATTACAAAAGTTTTATTTTATATTAAATATAACCGTAGAATAGAAAATAAGTACTACCTTAATTAATCCTCGCTTTCTATATTTACTAATGGCTTTGCAACTTTTTTCAGGCAAAAAAGATCGCTAAAAACAAAATAATATTAATTACACGTGATATTTTACTAAAGCTCCATTTTATGTAAATTTTTCTGCGTTTGCAGATTATAATTTTTTTTTGCGGTGTCCGTTGTCGTCCTTGTCTGATCGTCGATGAGGCTGAGAAAAGTAGCTTAGGCGAAGACACAAACAGCACTTCTCACATCTGCAACAGAAGATATAATGAACTGAAAACTGCAGTTCATCAAAGCTATTTATAACAGTGGAGATCGGATATAAAATGCAGCAAAAAGCAAAAGCACATCGGGATTTTCTTTGTACTCTACCAAGGAAATCCAGTTTACTGTGCATTTAATAATCATGATGTAAGTACGTGATAACCATTTTTAATGACGAAAATAATTCCCTGATTCTCTCTTGGCCAATTTATTAATTTTCCGTGGGCAGTAAAAAAAAAAAATGTAACCCAAATTCCACATTTAAAAAATTCATTTCTCGAAAAAAATTGAGCTAGACAATATAATAACGATAATAACGTGTTAAAAAGGGTATGAATAAATTTCGAACTCCAAAATTCTCTGATTTTTTGCTAATTCCTTGAGCAATTTTCTTCGCCCCAACATTTCCCGACTTCTTTATGAAGCAGGCTTAAAAATAATGACAGAAAAAAGTCGAACCTGACATTAGATTCACATTAGCAGCCCTGATTAGTCCTGTTGAAAATTCGCGACAGTAGAAATGGAATTCCCTCGCAATTGGCCCAATTCCAAAAGTCTTTCTGAAGCAGCTCGGAAAAATTGTAGATTTAATGTTCGATGGTCTCCGAAATGATTAGAATCACGTTAACGCTCACTGATACCCCGGTGAATATTTCTTTGCCCTATGTTAAACGCCTATAGGGCTGTCTCTCTCGCATCTCACCCCATTATTTGGTTTATCGATTCTCCTAAACAAACGGCTTTGAATATCAAAAAGCCCAAAGCTTAGCCCAATTGTGCAATACTTCCGCACATTATATCAAAATTTCGGCTATTTCTGTCGAGTATTTTGCGAGAAAATAGATTAAAACATTTTTGAAAGTGGTGGGGGGAAGTATCACTGCCTCTTAACGCGGCAATTGCGTTTACATCTCAATATATTCTGTTTAATGGAAGAACCTTTTAGAGGAAAATAAATAATCTGAGGGAAAGCAACGAAAATTTCGTATTTATTCCATATAGGTTTTTTTCCAACAAAAGTCTTTCGTACATTTATTTTCTGCTTCGTTGAATTGACCTGAATATTTTTCTCTATATTTTCAAAGTTTGGGTCGTTAAAAATATTGAGAGTAAAAATTAAAACGAGTCATCATTGCATGTTTCTATGCTTTTCAAGTTAATCTTGCCAAGTTCAAGTGTAAATATCTGCTTAAATAAAGTCGAGTTTTATCCACGTTCATAGCCATTTGGATGCCATTCTCAAGCTTTTACAAGCCAGTTTCCATCAAATGCACAGCACAAAAATTTCGTCGTCTTACCTTAAATATAATCCATAAATAAAATTCTACATCTCTTTCAGCAAGGAACCGGGAGTTCCTCGAGCCTCATGGAGTGTTCAACAAGTTCCCGCACAGTTTCCTCGAGTCTCAGCCGATACATTTCGTCCCTTTTCATATTTTCCACGACAATTTCGCGCCTGTCGTAAAAAACGAATTTTTCGTAGCTGCGGGAATTGTTCATGATTTTAGCGCCAAGATGTCCATCAAGAAGAACGGTAGGAAAGTAAATAGCCGCAGTGACGATGGCCGCAAGTTTCTGCTCCTCGTAGCCCATTTTCACTTCTCTCAAGCTCGGAATTTTCACCGAAATTCGCGTTTTCTTTTGCAGACATTCCCTGAGGCAGTCGTAATAAAAATCGATCATCTCTTCGGCTTGGGAATCCCGGAAGTCCTTGGAGGCACAGAGATGAAGAAACTGGGCGATGTCGTGACCGAGTGGAGAATAACGAGCGAGTTGGAAGTCAACGAGACGACATTTCGGAGGCTTTGAGTCATCGAACATCAAATTGTTCGCCCACAAATCTCCGTGGCTCGCGACATTCTGCTTAAAACGCGAGGGTTTCATTGCGTGAAAGACTCCGTAACAGGCGTCGGGAATTCTGGAGGCATCTAGACCCATGTTTTCAGCAATCTTTACCGCAACGTCCACCCCAGCGAGATACCAACGATATTGATTGCCATGCTCGTTGAAAGCTCGCTCCTCGAAGGCTGACGGATAAATCTCGTTAAGAGGGCGTCCCAAACGCGCCTCGGCGTGTAAAGAAGCGGCGTGAAGTCTCGCAATGGTCCATAGACTGGCTTTTATTTCTTCCTCGTCGAAGAGCTTATCCCCGATGAAAAAACCACTGTCCCCGAGGTTCTCGAAGACCAGGCAGTCGTTTTTTATAATGTGACACTCCGGAGCCCAAGGCTCGGCATCGAAACCGTGATTGAGCTCCGGAACAACGTCCCTGAAGAAAGTTGCTTCCTGCTGAAAAACGGCGACGCGCACGAACGACGCGTTTTAAAAAGCTGCTAATCAGAACTTCGCAAATTGGTTCCCAGTTATCGTCGGTTTTTTACAAATCTATCTCCATAAGGAGGTACGGAAGCTTTGTAATAAGCGAAAAATAATGAGGAAGCTATTTGCGAAATTTATTGCTTGTGATATTGTTCAGAAAAAATCAAAAATACTTTCGGGTTTTATTGAACTCGGCAATTTTCGAAAAATGGCTTTTCACGCTCCAGATACATTTTTAGCAACAGAATCGAATAATTTTATAAATACGTTCGGTTTTTGTTCTTATGAAGTTCTTCAAATGTTGTCAAAATTTGATTTTTATATCTTCGAAAAACGAGTGTGTGCGCTTGTCTATTAATTTATTTAGATCAGGGAATGCGCAGTATAAGCTTGCTGCACATTGTTTCCACTTTATTTTTCGAGTAATTTTGTTTTTTTTTTCCTTCATCTCATCCTCTTCAGGATCTTTGGATTTTTTTGTGTGTACTATTTCACTTTTATTTTAGTATTATTTTCTCTGACTTAATTTCTTTCTTTTCGTATTATTTTAACGTGTTATTTTGCCGTTATGATATTCTGAGATGCTACCTGAAAAACGCCTTTCTCACGAATGTATTCCGCCTGCGTTGGCACGTCGTAGGGCAAAGCTTTGACGAAGAAACTCGTCGAGAGTAAAGAAACTTGGTCCTCGTCGTTGTTGCGTTTGGCGGTCATAACCAGACGTTGATGAGAGCCCAGAAAGCCGATTTTTTCATCACTGTAAGGACGAATCGTAAAATCCACGACGTCGACGTCCGGACCGAAAGCAGTCGACGCCAAATTTTTCGCGTCTTTCGCTGTGATGAGCTCCGGAAAATCCGAGGAGACTTTTCGCTCGTTAATCGTCTTCTCGTTCCCCGTGACTGACATTTTCCAGTGTGCGTGTCGCTTGGAAGCTCACATCTTTCTTTATAGATGCAAGGAAGCGAATAGACGAAGAGCCGATGACTTTTGAGATCGGATCGTTAATTTACGACAATCATGAGACTTCCTGATTGATGCACAAAAATCTCCCTCGAGTTTAGTCGTAAATTAGAAGAATATTTTCGCTCAAGTCACGATTGCTTGCGAATTACAAAACGGGGTTGAAATATAAACAGAAATATGTCAGCATCGCGATTATATTATTTGCGACTATTTGTGAAACAGTCCGTTAATTTGCGTAGCTGCAATTAACAGATTCGTTATCTCGAAGCGCACATTTTCCGACAGTTCGTTTGCACATTAATCTCTCACTACGGCAGAGTAATCTTTCATCAATTGCTGCACAAGTATCTCGAGAGAGACGTGGTGATTACTAAATTTGATTGTCGTGATGTACGTACACTTCACCTTCAAATTGACTATCATTAGTCGCTGATAAAATCGCGTTTACGGTATTAACTTTCGTGAAAGGCAACGAAACGTTTGTCGATCGAAGTGCATTCAAGTTCCACGTTATCACAATTTCCGGCTATTGACTGTCGTTTGCTTAAGGGAAAAACATTGAAGCTAAAGCCTTTGGAAACATTTTTCCAGACAAATGAGGATTCAAGAATATGATGACGCTTAAGTATAATTTTTTACTTCGAATTACAATTGTATCTCATTGATAATCTAATATTTACTACCCTTTTCATATTGTATCACGTTTTTTAGGCACGCCGATTATTGTCCTGCTCGTCCTCGTCGTCGAGACTTCTCACGATAAACCAATACGGAATTTCAACGAGGCTGAGAATACTGGCGCCAAGGAAGAGGCCAACTGCGCTGCCCACCGCGACTGCAAGAGAAAATATAGCGATTGTAGGTGGTGTTAACTCCGTTCAACGTACCCCGGAGCTATTTATGCTGCCGGTGGTCGGAGGAAAAATGCAAAAGAAGCAAAAGTCGAGGAGGCCTTTGTTATGTACGCTACCAACGAGATCCAGTTCGCTGTGCACTATGTAACGACGATAGCGGATCGTCGGACCGAATAACAAATTAATAATCATCACCGGGGCTTTAGCCGGCTCGAGAAAATTTGTGAAAAATTCAAAGGTGATTTCTTCACAATCAGCCGTACACTGGAGTTTATCGGTGTCAGTCAAGTTACGGGAATGCGCATAAAGACAGGCCAGTCCAGCGTAATCGCAGTTGGACATATCGGCTGTCCGAGGAAATATGTGCGTCACGCAACCGCAATACTCGATCATCGCGTTCATTACGCTCTGAAAAATAGATGCAATTTTGAGAACTTACATCTGAGTCAAAAAATTACAATTTTCTTTATTATCTTCGATCCTCTCTTGAGGGGAAATTGGAGTACATTTGGTTACCGACTTTGGTCGGTAAAAATAGGCTTTTTCGTAGTCTTGATTTATCTTTGTAAATAATACGCTACACACATGCTCCAAATTATACACAATTGTTATATCATCACCTAAGCGCGTGGACGTATATTCGAATATTGAGTGATAACTTACAATACACGAAAAGAATCGGATATTACTAAATTTCCCGAAATCAAAACGGCCGCCAAAGTTTTCCAACATCACCTGTTTGATAAGATATAAAAGATTCTGGAACTTACATACGTTAAATTCGAATGTACGTCCATTCTTTAGTGTTCTCGGAATATTTCACGAGTATCGAAAAGTCCATTATATAAAAGGAATACACACGTTCGTAGTTTAAGTTTTGTGTGTAGTCCTTTTGTGTAATTGACTTTTCGACACTCGTGGAATATTCGGAGAACACTAAAGAATGTACGTACATTCGAGTTTAACGTATGTAAGTTCCAGAATCTTTTATATCTTATCAAACAGGTGATGTTGGAAAACTCTGGCGGCCATCTTCAATTCGGAAAGTTTAGTAATATACGATTATTTTCGTATAATGTAGGTTATCACTAAATATTCGAATGTACGTCCACGCGCTGAGGTTGATATTATAATTGTGTGCAATTTCAAGCATGTGTGTAGCGTATTTACGAAGATAAATCAAAACTACGAAAATCCTGTTTTTACCGACCAATGTCGGTAACAAAATCGACCCCTTAATGAAGAATCTTAATGAATTACCGAAAACTTTAAATGACCAATTATTAATGTCATAACTGATTTTTCGAAGTTATTATTATTATTTTAGTGAATAACGATAAGTAATGATGATAAAATGGAAATTAACGATATTATTTTTGAAATATCGATTAGCGTTTTTTACTGATACATTTTCATATTTTTAAAAGATGCGCATTTCGGTGTAAAATGGAGCGATTAATGCACAAAATTTTGGCGTTTTCGTAATTCATTCTGCACCATATAAAAAGGCTAGATCTTCATTCGTGGAAACGAATAAATATCACCTCAGCGACACAAGCGTCGAAGCTGTAATACTTGTAGATTTGAAGATTTGTAACTTCATTGCGAAAACGACAGTGACGTTTATCAATCGCAACGCCACGCACTTCGACTTCGTTGTATGTCGGTTCCTGAGTAACATCAATTTGGGTTTTAGAACTGGTCCACTTGGATATGATTTTTCTCTCGCCAGTGGTAAAAATCGATGGCAAATCTAGCCTATCGAGGATGTAAACCTGCGAAATAAATGATTACTCCATGTTCTTGATTTCCAACAAAGGAAGCTTTATTTTCATTGTCTATCCACTCAAATGCCTTTAAGCAGCGATTGTTTATTTATGAATTAAATTTTAAAAAATGAAGATATTAAACTTATTTAGTTTAAATGCTAAATAACAAGAAATATTTTTACTTGATAAGCAACAACATTTTCTATTTTTCTCTTTAAAAAATAGAGACAAAATGATGGTTTGCTCGACCCCCCCCCCCCCCCCCCCCCCCCCCCCCTAAAATTGGATAGTAATGAATCAGACACGTGCAAGGTTTTCGATGAGAGAATTATTTTACGCACGCTTATTTGTTTCTTCATATAATCGAAGTATGTATTGTCATGGAAATGGATAGCGAGCACACCGCCGTCTTTAACCGGAACCCTTTTTATCTCTCCGCTGCTGTTGGCCGTGTGGATCGAATTGAAGACACGACAAGGGCCAATTGGCGTCCACATGGGTTCCATTATGTCGCAGCAATTGTATTTTACGCCATTTAAGATGCAGTAATTAAAGATCATCGGACAGTTCATGACGGACTTTGAAATGGAGCCACCCAAAAGAAGACAAGACGATGAGAAAATGAGAAGCTCAAAGACTATTTCTTCACGAATTAACTTTCGCGAAACTTCAAGTTTTTAAACATTTTTACAGAATGCTAAGTAGTCTCTAGCTTAGCTGATATTGGCGAAAATATTTCCTCATAGAGGAAGTTTGGTAAATATCAATAAAATAATGAGAAAATAATATGCGAGGATCTATTGTATTTATGCAATTTACCATTTGTGCATGGTCGTCGAAAAGTTCGCGGTCATGGGGTTCAGGCAGGCGTTCAGCGTATCCCCACCAATAAATATCCATGAGTCTTCCTAGACTGCCGCGCTTCCAAATTCTAAAGGAAATGAAAAATAAAAAGGATGCAAAGTAGAACCTTGCACATTGCTTCCTCATTTAATTTTGCTCTTTACATAGCAACCTCTATGAGGAAGTATTGTAACTGATTTTGGCTTCCTCATAGAGGAAGCTTTGTCAAGAGCAAAATTAAATGAGGAAACAATTTGCAAGTTTCCACTTTGCATCCTTGTTTTGAGTAAATGAATAAATCACCGACACATTTCATTTTTATTAGGCACAAACTTTTGTTTTACTTTATTAACTTTTGCGGAAGTTATAGCGAAAATGGCGTTTTTTTTTTTTTCAAAAATTCAAAATGGTGTAATATTTAAACGACTTTACCGATCACCACCAAATTTGGTACACAGTAGGACTGTATGTTATTTTTCGTTTATAGAACATTTCAGTTAATTTGCTGAAATTCGACGCGATTTATAGCAAAATTTTGATTTTTTATAAAAATTCAAAATTCTATAAAATCCGAACCGCTTTACCGATTTTGTCGAAATTCAATACCAAACAGCATTTAATGTCTCTCTAGTTATAAAGAACTATTTAGCCATATCGGTGAACTTTTACGAAAGTTAGAGAGTATACGTCATTTTTCAAAAAAATTTAAAATTCTATAAAATCAGTATACCCAGATATATTTTCTCACAAATTACAGCAATTGAAGACGAATTAATACTCTACTTGCGTGCCAAATTTGAGCTCGATCGATCGTGCCATTCGCGAGTTATCGACGATTGAATTTTCGGTCCTTGAAACACACATACACACACACATACGGACACATACGGACACATTTTCTAAACCACTTTTCTCGACGTTTTAGGTAATTCTAAGCATACTGACATGAAAATCTCGAAAAAAAAAAAAATTTTCATGAAAACAAAGCTTCCTCTGAGGAATCAAAAATAATTTTACAAATTTTATTTTTTATTTTATATGGCAGGAGAAGTAACAAAATAAGTAGAGATTTTGGATTGGATTTCGATACAAAAGAGAGTGAAATCTCACGTACTTGGATGCTTGCAACCTTGAAGACTGTTCTCCGCTGGAGCAAAAGTGGATCGCCGGAAAATACGTTTCCCATCCAAGATAATTCGTCTCGACGGTTGTGGCGACTGGCCGAGACGAGAATTCGTTCAGGACCCCGATGACCATAGTGCTGCAGCCCCACCAACTTAAAGCGCAACATATCAACCAGAAGAGGCTGTAAGCCAATGGAGTTATGCTTTTTTTGTTGTCGCTACGAACTCAGGATAAATACGGGCATTTATATTATATGGCAGTTTTTTGAATTACATAAAAAAATGTTAGATACATTTAAAAAGCTACTACTTATAGGTTGGAGAAGGGAGCTCGGTTAACAATCAAATAGAGTAATGAAGAAATAGTGAAATAATAGTCAAGAGATTTTAATACCTATGCTAGTAATCTCTAGCATAGGAAATGCCATTGATCATTTTATTATTTGACCACTTTTCCTTGCCCAATTTTAGTGGAATAATTTTGTTTTTGCTTCCTCATAGAGGAAGCTTTGCTTTTATGAAAAAAAAAATGTTCTCGAGATTTTTATGTCAGTATGCTTAGAAGCACCTAAAACGTCGAGAAAAATAGTTTAGAAAATGTGTCTGCGTGTGTGTGTGTGTGTTTCAGGGAACGAAAATTCAATCGTCGATAACTCGCGAATGGCATGATCGATCGAGCTCAAATTTGGCGTTTTAAGAGTAAATTTGGCATGTAAAGACCAAAATTTAATGAAGAAGCAATGTGCAAGGTTCTACTTTGCATTCTTTTTTATATTTATAGATAATTTATAGATAAATCTCTAGTATCACTGTAGGATTAAGAACAATCTTACCGTTCCGACCAGTGACAATCTTTCTGCACCAGATATTTAAGACCGTGTATGCTGCAATTTTCGAGATATCTTTTGAACAATCTCCAAGGTACTGTTAACCAGCTTTTTTTGCTCTTCTTTCGTCTCATTGTCAAACGCAGAATTTCCCTACCGTCGCGAAGTCCGTTAACGAAGTACGGAAAATCGCTTTTCCTTTATACAGCAACCTTTATCCACGGCCGATGCTGAATTATTTATTTCACACGAACCACCCACGATAATTGCATGTCTGGTTGTGATAATATCTCCGAATTACGTAGAAATAACGGGAGATTACTGAATAATCGATAAACACGCAAACGCTTAGGATGCATAAAGTGACTATTAAATATTTATAAAAACTCGGAAAGCGTTGCGTTAGAATTGTGTGGAAAATCAAACAGAACAGAAATAAATAATAAAGTGTATTAATGTGAGAGGCTTTGGCTCGGATGATTCGCTTGCGAGAAACGCTCCAGCCGCGTGCGCCATCTCGCGGTCATTTATTCAACGATGCTTTCGAGAAATTTAAAAAAACCAACTAAAATTACCAGAAAAATCTCAGCGCATAGGATGCTATTTGAATAACTTTTAAAAAATTGGTTGAACAAATCGCCACAGTGATTTTCAAATGTTTATCGTGTTATACCTTTTTTTTCGGCTTTCAAAAATCGTTATTATTTCATCCGTCGCACAAAAAATGGGCGTTTGTCGCCAAACCGATAATACCAATTCGGAAATTACCGCGCAACTATCGAACAAGGGGCAGTCGACCGATATAATCGATTCGAGCCAATGATCGATTTTCGATGTATATAAGACACTATCGACAGAGCACCGGACATTTCGGTTTTTTCTCGGCCGACACTGGCGCACGAGGGATATGTGTGTTCACCGCATCGGTTTATCCTCTTGATAGGATCACTCGTCGGTTCCTTCACTCGTTATTATTATTTATAATAATATTCATAAGTTACGGTTAAGTGGCTAAACTGCTGTGCGGGCGGCCCCTTAATTATTCGATTGTTTTAATAATTATAATACCCAATAGACAACAATATATAAACAATAAGGTGGCAATGGCGCTAAATCCGTCGTACGAGGCGATCGGCAAAGGTTTCGTGCAGCAGTATTATGCACTGTTCGACGATCAAACCCAGAGACCAAATCTCATTAATATGTACAACGTAAGTTTCTTCTCGCCTTTGAAAACGAGACCGGCGCAATTTTTACCCCGGTTCCCTCCGAAAACCCTCTTTTTCGCCCATTTTTTCGCCCGACCCGACCGAACATAACCTCAAAAAAGCCATTAATCGACGTTTTTCTTATTGCCTTGCAGACCGAATCCTCGTTCATGACCTTCGAAGGCATCCAAATTCAAGGGGCTATCAAGATCATGGAAAAACTCACAGTAAGTCCATGGTTTTCGGTCGTTCTGTGGAAAAATGTACCCTCGCCTTGCATGGCGATGAAAAAAAAAAAAAAAAAACTGAGATTGGCTCTCGCAAACTGTTCTTGGGAGTTTTGAAGATTCCAAGGGAGCAAGTAGGAGGAAAGCACTTGGTTTTTGGGGGGGCGGAAGGTTTGGAAGAGACGCCGAGCCAAGGAACGACGTGCGACACTCAAATTTGTTAAAATTAGTTTGTTATCTATTGGAATCTGATGCTTCGCTAGTTTTTCATTAAGATTTATTGTTTTAGATGGGTTTCTGATGAATTTTAGATAGATATGATTTTATTAATTTTTTCTTATAAAAAATATACACAATTTTTAAATGCAAGAAAAATTGCGACATCGCGAGTCGCAAGTTGGTTTGGGATTTTTCAATATGAGATTCAATATGAGAAAGTATGCGGAAAATATTGAAATGAACTTTCAAATTTGTTTAATGTTCAATTAAATTTTGATGTCTCTGTTTTTTTTTAATCATTTGGGAAAATTATGATTTCTGATTGTGTTTTTAGAACTTGTTTTTTTTTTTTTTTACTGAATTTGAGGAAAGTCTATTTTTCGTCATTTTTGCAGAGCTTGACCTTCCAAAAGATCAACCGAGCGATCACCGCTATTGACTCGCAACCCATGTTCGACGGAGGTGTTCTAATTAATGTCCTCGGCAGGTTGCAGGTGAGTGTAAAGTGAAGATTCTGAGAGAATTCTTGTTAAGAAATGCTTAGAAACATGCTCATTGCGATTCCTACTCTTTCGTTTGCCTTTTTGGCACAGAGATTAATAGATAAGTAGGCATACAATGATAAGATAGGAAAGAAAAATGTATTCTTCGCACAAAAATTCTTCTCTGTAGGCATACAAAGCTATTGCGTCAGAGGGAATTGATTGAAAGGATTAAATAATTTATCACAGACCAGCTAATAATTGATATATAACTTCTTATTATTCATTTCTCAATATTCTTCAAAATGTGCAAATGAGCTCGCACTAATTAATGAAATTTCGTTTCTGGTACATTTCTGTGTAAATAAATTAGCATTGTGTCTACAAAAAAATTCAACTTTCTGCACAATCAAAGAAATCAGTTAATTGATGTTAAACAGATAATAAATACATTTCCAAGTTATATGGTTAATAAAATCAACAACTTTTGACTTAAAAAGTAGTAATTATAAAAATAGCATTTAAACGATCGAAAATTCAGCGTTAAGAGAAAATCAATAGGTTCTCTGAAGGAAAGTTAGAAAATTTACTATCGATAAACAAAGCTAAAAAAAATTAACCTTCTATCATTAATTAAAAGCGATTATTTATTTGTGTAGAAGCTAAAAAATGCACTGTTGACAAAGATAAATGAATAGAACATTCTGTCATTCTTACTTCCACGATAATTGAAATTCACAAGTTCAGTTTGATTTCAAAAATGAAAATGACAAAAAGGTGGATAAAAAAATGAAACTTTCATTTTCAATGGTTACAAAGCGATAGCCTGCTTCGATAAAAAAAATAAATAGAGATTCACTATCGACGCGAAATCCTCTCTCTGTAGTCGTACGCAGCTACAGAGGCAGAGACTCTCGATTAAAAAGACTAAGTCGGTGATTGTTGATGGTTGGGCAGACCGACGAGGATCAGCCCCACGCGTACACCCAGACATTTGTCCTGAAGCCGATCGGCACCAGCTTTTTCGTGCAGCACGACATCTTCAGACTCGCGTTGCACGACAGTGTCTAAACGGGCCGCTCTACCTTCGGTGCCGATCGTCCGGCGATCTTCGTGAACCGTGGTAAAGTCAGGCAAGCACACAGTCCCCTCGACAACAAAATCCTGCAGAGTTCACCAGCTTTTATCTGTTTTTATTTCTTTACTTTTTTTATTTCTTTCGTTGCCAAAACATTTTTATCCTGCATTAACAAAATAATCGTTAACCGCTGCGCTCCAAAAAACACTCACTTGGAATTTATCATACGCCAGTGATTAAAATTTCGATCCATAAACTGGGACAATTAATTCAATGTACAACTGCTGTTAAGGGAGGAAAACGTTATAAAGATAAGTCTGTAGGGAAAAGAAAATTGTTTTTGTTGCCAAACAATTTTAATATTGCATTGAGAAGTTGGCAAAGCACGAAATTCATACCGAATCTTCAGAAGTTTCGTGATTTAATGAAAAAATATAGCAATTTTCATGGCATTTGTAGGTGAGAATTAATTACCCAGATTATGAATGAAAACTTTCGCGAAATTTAATGTCCAAATGTTTGATTAACTGTTTGCGATTATGATAAATAAGTATTCTAAATATTTTCCGTACGAACAATTGTTAGTAATATTTGAAACGAATAAATTTCACGATTTTGTTTTCTTAGATAGAAATAAATCGAGATAATGTCAACAATTATTTATTTCAAAGCAAAAATATTTTGAATACAATTTTATTCGAGTATACTTTGTAAATTGTATAACTCATTAACAGCATTAAAATTCCTTAATTCACGTATCAAACGATTAATCCTTCGATTCGGTCATTTTATATTACAATAACTAAATTTTCGCACGAAATTTCCGATATGCACATATTGCTGATTTTTCGAAATTCCACGAGAGTTTCGCGCACGTATTTTCATTCCTGCCACGCTGTAATTCCTCATTTTTCATCAAAAACAAATTATTAGTGCTTACATATTACGAATTGGCCGGTGCGATCCTTAAATGGTTATTAAAATTCAAAAATTCTTTGCACGACATTAGAACCTTGTGACAATATGTAATACATTCTGAGAATGCGAGCTTATTAATATGATCCATAATTACAAAACCAACTTGACTGTAAATCAGATTCAAGTAATAAATAAATAAAAATACATTAAACTTATAAATTATAGTCGTTTCACGAAAATAACAACATTGCCTTGTAAATTACAGTCAAGTTATGAATTGAAAATAATACTTTTAACTTGTAAATCATATCCATAATCTTGAATTACTTCACAAAAAAGTCTGCAAATGCGTTATAGATTTTCTGAATGAAAATTTCATTAATGAACAGAAACATTAAAGAAAAACATCAATACAGAAGAGAATTTTTGCAATTTTACCTCCCGTTTTACCGACTGGCCTTGACCCCAAAAAATCGGCTCGCAAGAACTTCGCGTTTAACGTTAATTCCTTGTGATTTCAGGCAGACGAGGATCCGCCGCACGCTTTCTCGCAGGTATTCGTGCTGAAGCCGTTGGGAAACTCGTTCTTCTGTCAGCACGACGTCTTCCGCCTTGGTATTCACGATACCGCGTAAGAGTCAAGGATCAAAAACGAGAGTTAAAAAGAAAAAACAAACAGAAATAATAAAAAGACACACGTGCGCGTTTGCTAATCTAGAACTAAGAAAGGGACGCTAACCAAGAGCCACGGTAAAATGCAAAGACGCAACATACTTTCCCAAGCAATTACAAAAAACAGACAAAAATCCACAAGAATGTTAATAAATGATGCGATCATTTTTACGCTCCGATTTACGCCGAACGCTATATTTCCTTCCTCAGCTAAGCTCCCATTCACCTATTTCACGCGAAATCAAAGGCAAAACCGAAACAACAGCGCTTAATCAGCATCCGCGTGTGAATTCTATGATAAAACGGTCGTTATTTCACTAAACAATTCGTCCTGCTTTTTTTTCTTTTATCTATTATTATCTCGCTCTTGTATTATTAATGAAATAAATACGCGGAGAGAGCGGCAATTTAACAGATCCAACCAAACAGAGATTAGCAACTTTTGACGAATTCAAATACGCACTTATTTATTTATCCCCCAATTTAATCTTCGATATACACTAATTCCTCGGACAAGTTTTTCGGCTCATTTGGTGAATTAAATTTCCAAGTTTTTTAGCGCTGATTCGAAGCACGTCGTGTTCATTTGGTTGTTTTATCTATAAGAAATCGAAATATCGTTACAATCAATCAATCGCACGAGATTTTTTGGTATAACGTTATGTTTTTTGCCTAAAATTAGTGGAATTTCTTTGAAGAATTTTGAATAATGTTAAAGAATGCATTTTTCGTGCAGGCAATTTTGAAAAATCATAATTGATAAATAAGAGGATAAATAAAAAGGTGCGCATCCAATAATCGCTTGAGTCGGTGAGCTCCGCAACTGAGTCGAGGTCGCTCGTTGCTAAATAATAGCGCCACTAGCCAACACCTACATATTATACGTAGAATCGCTAGAAAATTCTCGAGGCACAAGATTTACATACGCCACCAAGTTAATCACGAAGAACGGCGCGTTCTCGTCGCTCCAGCCACGATATATTCGCGGCGATCGATGTTCACGCGCAACGAACAAAAACTAAACGATCCACTGTATGTAACATATTTTATAATTACTTGATGCTCTGTATTTTTGTAATTTAAAGGTTGGATGTTAAATACAATGTATGCAACTGATTTTTGCGGAAGCAGATGATATTTCAATTGCCAAGAGGATTAATGACATTAGTCGCGAGTCAATCGAACGTTGGAACAAAATATTTACGAGATATCAACGTTTATTTGTGGAGTTATAATTACATATTTGTACAACACACTTGTCGCGTGGAGATTCGATCTTTCGACGATTGATAAGAACGAGTTTTTCGTCGTTATCAATACGCTCGGGCATGGCGACGCTTCGGGAATTTTTTTTAGGGCGGAAAACGAAGAATCACAGGTTTCCGCGTCGTTCCTGCTCGGCTTCTATCGCCTGGAAAAGAGCCTGGAAATTTCCGGCTCCGAAACCCTGCGAACAGACGAAATTCATCGGCTTATAAATTACTGTGTGTTATTCGCCGCGTTTTTTTTTAGTACATTATCTTTCTGCAATTTTTTTTTAATTTTCCGATTTTTTTTTTGGCAATCTAATCACTTTTACAAATATCTTTTTGATGAAATACTTTTTTTGCTTCTTTTACTTTTTTTCCACAAAATTGATCGAAATCTTTTCCATTCATTGCTTTTTGTCAGGATTTATCAATTTTCATAAGAATGAGTCAATTTCAATATCCTAAATAAATGTAAATTCGTACACAAGTTTTCAGATGCAAAATATTGAAGAAAATTGATTTTTCGAGGAACGCAAAAATCTGCTTCGGCTGTTTGCTCAGAAATTTTTTGGGAAAAGTTGCTTGTATGATCATGAAATAAAATCATGAAATTTCAACTCACGTTGTGATTTCTTCGCTGAATAATTTCGATGAAGAGCGTAGGTCTGTCCTGGACGTTTCTACTGAAAATCTGCAGCAAATATCCATTTTCATCGTAGTCAATGAGAATTTTGAGTTTTTGTAGCACATCCATATCCTCGAGGACTTTAGTGGCGCTTCCCTTGAGTCGCTCCCTCAACATATCGTAATAAGTGTCAGGGACGTTGAGGAATTCGACTCCTCGAGCCCGAAGATTACCCACCGCCGTAATAATATCGTGAGTATTAAGAGCTATATGTTGAATTCCCGCTCCGCCATAATATTCCACGAACTCTTGAATCTGGGAACGTTTTTTTCCAGGTGCTGGCTCGTTTATTGGGATCTTAACCGTTTCCTCGTAATTCGTCATTACAATCGAACGGAGCGCCGAATATTCAGTGTGCAATTGCGTATCGTCAACGGACCAGAATCTGTGAAACTGAAGAATCTGCTCGTACCTAAAAAAAAATCATTTCCTCAATGACAGACCAAAATTAAAATCACAATTCAAAATACCAAATATGTAAGCTCAACAATGTGGATTACTATTATTGAAGAAAATTTTGAAAAGTTTCTCTTGCTCAGAAGAATTGTTTTGCTTAATAATAAACACGGAATATTGCTAACAAATTCGAAAAATAGAAATGTTTAACAAATCAGTCGTCGAATCAACTTTTTTTCGTAATAAAAATTATTCATATTTTCTTCTTCTGCATTTTCAATATTTTTTGAAAATCATCGTATTAATTTTGAAAAATATGTGGTAATTATCGAGTTTAGAATATGCGTTTTTCATATTAAATTGGTTATAGCATTTTAAACGGGAAAACTTCCGGTATTCGTACATTAAATTTTCTTTAATTGTTTTTACGGTGTATTAAAACTGTTCTCCCAATTTACTAGGATTTTTTTTTTTTTTTCAAGCTGTTTTCGCAAAATTCGTTCACTATTCGCGTTGCAGATTATTTTCTCTCCCGCGTTCTCAAAAATTTTCTGTTTGGACTTGAATTTTCACTGGCGACTTCTCAATTTTTTATGTACCTTTAACTAATTTTAAAAAAATTGTCATTTGTGTGATTATTATTTTTATTCTTACCATTTGGCTACCGGTTCCATTTCTAAATCCGGTTGATTACCGACGCAGTGATCTATAAAATCCAACTGTGTGTTTGGCCTAAACGGGACGGTAGAAAATTGAAAAAAGATATTTGAGTTCTATTAAATCGGAAATGACAAAAAATATTGAATCACAACTCGGAAAGTCGTAGGAAACTTACAAGAGTCTAGAAATGGGATCAGCTTGAACGTCGACGAAACCGGGAAGAAATCGGCTCTTGGAATAAGCGGTACGATCAACAAAAGTATGCAGAGTTTCTCCAAACTATTGACAAAAAAAAACATGAAAAGGGTGAGACGATTTTTTTTTAATTTTCTATAAAATTTGCTTCCCATCTTTTCTATTTTCACATTTTTTATACAAAATTTACATTCTCCAGAAAAAAAAACCATTGAAAAGATGGGATTTGAAACTAATTAAAAATTCATTTATTATCGTAAATATTAACAATATTACAGTTTATCTAAATTAAACTTTCTATATTTAAGCTTTTAAAAAAATCCTTCGATATTTCAGATGTTTTAATTTTTAATTGTTCTAAATATTTCATTATTTTGAACCCCGTCCAATTTTTTGTCCAAGAGGTTTTGTAAAAAATGAAAAAATAAAAAAGAAAGAAATATGAAAAATTGTACTTTGTTTTTTTTTTTTGCTTACAGTTTGAATAGTTGCCATTCTGACGACGCCGTGATCGTCCTTCTCTTCCCAAATATCACGCACAATTTTTGCTCCTCGCTCTTTCGCAACTTTGACGATGATATCGATGTCTTCGACGGTGAAAGCTACGTCACGTACTCCGTCTCCATGACGTGCCAAATGGGCTGACATTTCTTCCTGATCAGGTTCATAAGCCGACTCAAAAACGAAGATAATCTGCAGGGCGAAAAATGGAAAGAGTTTTTAAAAATCTTGGAAAAGATTCAAACAAATTAGGAGACAATATTGGATACACTTCTAAAAAAATCTACATGATATTTAATATGTAAGTACCGAAAGTTTTCATCTATAAACTGTTACACCAAATTTAATATACAAGTGCGATATTAAATAATTCAATAAGTTGCAATTTCAATAATTCACTTTGGTTTTATTGGAGATTTAACTCAGTATTTATATTCCACTCAAACTTGACTGTAAATGAAGTTTAATATTTTTAATTGGCTTTGATTCTACTACAATATTTGTGTAGTTTTTCCTCCATGACGAAACTTTGAATTACGTTTTATATTTTATAGTTTATTTTCGTTACATAGGAAAATTTTAATTTTATAAGAAAAATAAGAAACGAAAATATTGATGTCAAGGAAAAAGATTGAAAGTTTACGAAATGCTTTGATGAATTGGTGAAAAACTTACATTTTTATGATTGGCTTTAATTTCACTAAAAATACATAAATTTTATATCACAATTGCACATTTAATTTAATTTACGAGTTTACGAAAGAAAACTTCCGGTTTTTTCTACAATAGTTTACATACCTTGTTATGTTTGACCGCGTGAGATGCAAACTCTCTGGAACCTGTTTCCAAGCCTCGATAACCGAGAGGCTCGAAGCCAAACCTGCTCGTGTAATAACTCGCAGCCTGGAACGAAAATTAAACGTCAAGATATTTTTTTACAGTACAATTTTCTGGTATAAGCAAAATTTACCTGCTTTGCATTTCCAACCCAAAGTTTAATGTGATCGAAACTCAGAAACTTTCCTCCTTTTGGCTGTAATAAGAAATGAAATTAAAACGTTGTGGCGAAGATATTTTCAATATTGAACATTGGAAATTCCCATTTCCGATGTTCAAAATTAAATTTTTCCACAATTTGGATGTGACACAAAAAATAAAAAGAGAAATATAAAAATATGGTCATAAAATAAACGCAAAAAATGGAAATTTAACATTGAAAAATGGAGAAAAAATTGATATTCAATTTTTAAACTACAGCCTGTTGTCATCCAATGAGATTTTTTTCTCAATAAAAATGGATTCACACAAAAGATTGCAAGATTAAAAAAATCTTAAAACACATAATTAAGGGAATTGATTTAAAATGAAAAACTCATATTCATATCGATTCTTACCTTTGGGCCTTTATCTGTATACGTTGTCTGAAATCAGGCAAAATGAAAATCGTTTGATTATCGATTTTGGAAAATGCAAAGATTGTCGATTATTTGACGATCGCTAAAAATCTAACACTTACCATCTTTCGTGACACTGACAGAAAAATAAAACGACTGAAGAAAAAATCTGTTGAGTGGATCGGTGAGAACTTGCGGATATACTGAAACTTTGCAGGGCAGATTTTCTATTTAAATAAGAAAGCCCAAAGGTGAGACGATATGAAGGTAAAATTGTAGCCTGCGATTGGTCGACGGTGGAGGCTTGTTTACCCGACTAGTCTTTTCAGAATCGATCGTAAATTAAATCGGAATAAATTAATAGACGCGTGGCGACCGGTCCGGTCGGTGGCCACGATATGATCGGCTGATATCCGCGTGTTGATCGGATGGAGGCTCGTCTCTCGATCATTCTGTACAACTCGTTAACAGGGACCAAAAATTTCAATAATCCACGAATTTCGGTTTGGTAATATCGCTAAAATTCCAAGGATGCATCTCATCTTCCATTCCTGCTGGAAATTGATTAACAAAAAACTTTGTATAGTCTTTTAAAACATAATTTTCCACTAAACAATTGCCAGCATTTACAGCATTTTTAATTTATATTCGCAAAAGACGCAAAATGCATATGCGATTTGACTGAAATCGGTAAAGTGATTCCGATTTTATAGTTTTAAATTAGGAAAAAAAAGATCTTTTTAAAACTCTTGAAAAGTGTAACACAAAATTGGAGTAATCATTATATGCCAATTTTTAAAATAATTGGGAATGATGTAACTGTTCATTTTTCGTTGTCTTCTGAATTTGATTTTTTTACACACTTTTTTTTAAATGCATAATTTTCCCTGTGTAAAAAAATTTGGATATCGTGTCGAGATTTAAAAAAAAAACAAAAACAAAAAATCATAAGGAATAGCTTTCCACATTTTATTTATTCCGCACTCGCGTTGTTTGTCAACATCGTTGTTTTTCCAAAGTCGTAAGCTATTTAATTGGAATGTTATTAACGATAAGAGCTTATCACAACAAGCAGGATAAATATTTACAATGGATTGCTAAACGAGAGTAGGGATTCAAGGATTCTCGCGTTTATTTTCCACGTGAAGATCTAGAAAATTTTGCATTATTGTAGGATTTTTTCGATCGCTTGTAAAATTGACAAAAATATTATCATAAAACAATCCTCTTTTTTGAGGTTCTAGTGAAGTAAATTCGTGGCGCGTTTTACCACGACAAAAATCTGAGTTCCTCAAAAAAGTCATGAGCCGATACATAATCGAGTAACGCCAGCGAGCGAGAGAGTCGAGAGGTGGAATAAAAACATATAAATCAAAGCGCGCGAGCGAGAGGTTTGCATTACGCGCGGATAATTATGCTAATTAAGCAGTCGGACCGGGAGGCTCGTCCGGAACGACCAACCAAGCATGACGACGTGGCGAGAGATATTTTTATTAGCGTTATTATGTATCCCATTGAAAGTCTCTGATGTGTTCCAAAACATTGGAATGTCTGCAGTTTAATTGTGGCAATTAATCTACAAAATAAATGAGCAAATAAGCTGGTAATTTGTTAACATTTTTTCATAATTACTACAATTTTTCATTGAAAATTTCGTACGAAAACGCAAATTTCAAATAAAAATAACAAGTAACAATTGTTGTTTTCTCAAAGGAGCAAAATTATTGTTTTCCGTATCTTTGGACACATTTATCAAGTATTCACATGTAATCAGTGCAGTCAATTTGCTTATCAATCAAAAAAGTTACCAAACATTTTACATTAACGCTCCAAATTTTTTCAAACGTTTTCAATGTGTTTATTTATTTTTTGACAAAAAAAAATACGAATTTTTAAATGCAAATGGAAAACACAAGTTCTTCTTTTCCCAGAGAAGCAAAGATATTGTCGAAAAATAATGAAACCTATTCGAAAATTGCACGAAATTTTGAAAAAATTCGTAATCAAAAAAATTTCCCTCCGAAATGAATATAACATCGAGTTTCGCATTTTCTCTTTCTGACAACCGAAAAAAAACATTGATTTCCGTAGCTTTGAAGTAGATTTCAAGTGAAATAAGACGATGCATCCGATTAATATTTTCATTTGATTTATTTTATTGATTTGCGGTGTATCTCATCCGGTTTTACAATCCTTTTGTATTATTTAAACCAGAATTCTCACTTCTATTTCATCTCAAGGTCCCGTTTACTGGAAAATACTGAATTCGCTAAAATTGACGAAATTTGTTGTTGTTTTTTTTAAGTATTACGAGGGGGAAATTGGTGCGATTCGTGTCATAGAATCGATGGACGCTACTTTCTAGCCGACTATTTATAATAATTATCCATTCGTCTAACAATCGCATTAACAATAACAAAATAATAATAATAATAATAATATATTATAATTGAAGTTTTCTCGCCGAATTTTCGCGCCGCACGAAATTCACCTAATAATATTAATAACAACGATCTTGTGGCTAATTTACGGAAACGAATTGGCTCGCCAAACGATCATGAAAAGGGACGTGACATTCACGCGCATTTATACTTTTTATCTCACTCTTTTCTTGTTTCATACTTGCCATTCATTCTCACACCGGAAGGGATACGCAAAGCACAATAGTTTTACAAAAATACACATGTAAAATAGCGGAAATCGGATCTCCGTTAAATCGAATTCACCAGCGACGGACAAAATCTTCATTTCCTATTGACTTTCAAACGCCAGAATGACAATTTTCATTGAAGATCTTTCAGTCTATTCTCTTTGCCAATGAATTTTGAGCCTCAAGTAAAAGCAGAGTTAAAAAATAAATTAAAAAATTGAAGAAGCGATTTAGGGAGGAATTGCTTAGAACAATTTACTTAAAAACAGCGGATTTTCGTGAGCTTTTTTTATTAGAAAACTAATTTGTGCTTAAAATTCCATCGAAACTCAGCAATTTACCTGAATTCACTGTTTTTTCTTGACTAGATTAAATGTTCAGATGGTTTTTCCACCATGTACGATTATTAATGAAAGTATTATTATTATTCTTTACATTGAAGAAAAATCTGGAGTACCAAGAAAGAATTAATGTAACTTAAGAATTTACAAAAACGAAAGGAATCGAAAAAAGAATCTATATAGCGATTTTAAAAAATCGATGAAATCGAATTATGGAGAGTACGAAAAATTTCGCAAAAACCACGAGTTTCCGGCTGACGAAAAATTCTCAAAAAAAAACAAAAATCCTTGATATTCGAGACAATAATTGAATAGATAATTCTCCAACAGAAAATTGGAGATTTATTCCATGGCTGGTTATTCGCAATCGATTCTTAATCAAAGATCAATCAAGCGTTTTCTACCTGATAATATAATTGGCACCTCTTCGCGTGTGAAACGCGCAGCGATCACAAAACCGCCCAAGTTTCTCGGTAGAAAAAAGCGTTGGAATGTCGGACGAATAAAATTTCGGGCCCGATAAAGCGCAAGACAATGATATGTTATTACAGAAGAATTATTCCGTGATCTCTCTCGAGTCTGCGCTTCGCTTTGAGCGGAACGACGCCCATGAGATCCGCGGGCGTCGGAAGTCCACCGGAAACGTTTGGGGCCATCGCTTGTTGATAGAAAACCTCTGTTTTTCCGCATTGACTGCCGTAAACGACCATATCTTCGGTCCGCACGATAATATCCGTGAGATTGCTCGCCTTCGTAAATCTGTTGTGCAACGACGATACGATATCCAATTCCGTAACGCCCCAAAGACCCGAACGATGCAATGTGTCCCATTGCGGATCGACGCTCAACACGCTGTAAAGTTCCTTATTTTCATTCGACGGAAGAGGATCGAGACATTGCTGCAAACGAGACTCCAATCGGCCCAAAGTGTTTATGCAAGTTTCCCACTGAAATTACGAAAAAAGAGCATTAATTAGCCGACGATTTATTCAGTGATTTGTGCAATTTTTGAAGAACTTGAAAAATTGCAAAAAGAGCGAAACGTGATATAATGGAGGAAAGATAAAAAGCAACGAATAATGAGGAAGCAATTCGCAAATTTTTACTCTGCATTATTGTTTTATTTCGTTTGCATGTAAAATTTGAGCTTAATATCTCGAGTTTAACGAAATTTAACGCGACAAAGTGAGTTTTTCGAAATAAAATTCGCAATTCCATAAAATCAAAATTATTTAAGTTTCGTCGGTAAATTGAAAAACGAAACAAAAACAAAAAAACTCACGAGATTGTGAATCAAATCCGGGTTGTTCCCCGTGCCGTCCTCCATAAGCAAAAAGAGGACCATATTGTGATGGCCGCATATAAAAAGCTCAGTTTTCTCGAGTCCGAAAGCGGCAACGTCTTTGGCAGCAGAATCGCCGCTGAGCCAACAAAGATCGTCTTCCATAGCCGAATCTTCATCGGCAGCGGATCTGCCGCCGACAGTGCGAGCTCCGGTGGTGCTTTCCGATTTGTTTCTCGTCGCTCGACTCGAGAGTGTCGAGAGATCGCAAAATTCGCTGGGCGTGGTGTCTCGGCTGCAAAATCCGCTGGTGCGTTCGTCGCCGGCGAGCAAACTGAGTTTCGACATGAGCGGCGTCAATTGAAGGCCCTCGAGCTTTTTTTTCGTCTGCTGTTGAAGCGGCTGATCGAAAGCGCATTCGGAAGTTGATTTTCTACGATCCTCGCCGTTACTCCCGGTTTCCGAAGCCGGAGCGTTCAGGGATTTCAAAGGCAAGCTCATCGAGCGTCGGTAATTTTCCTGACGACTTTTGTTCTCCAATCTGAAGTCCAGCGAAGGTTTGGCAGATTTTTCCATAGCGATCGCCTCGCCATCCGCTCTTTCGTTGATCACCTCGAAACCGTCGACATTTCCCGAGATTTTGTCGCTCGAATTTCTCGAGCAACTCGAGGACCTTATGAGGAATGTCTCGCTCACTGGATTCCCGTTCGCTCTTTTTTCTCCTGCCATTTTTCCCGGACAAATGGAAACGTTTTGCTGCTTAACGAGCTCCTGAAAATGCGAGGCGATGTAGTGATCGTAAAGCGACTGCGAGACCGGTGAGCCATCGTGACGAAAAACCGGAAAGTAAGGATCCGTGATGGTGTTGAAAAAACGCTTTTTACTCCCCGTTTCCCTCGAATTTCCAGGCGAATCTTCGCTGTAATTGCTCTTCAGCATTCCGCGATATGAAATACGAACGCCGATCGCCACATCCTCCGGAGATTCGCTGGTTTCTCGGATATCCTCGAGGTCCGAGAGACTCGAGCTCTTCCGGTTCCAAACGAGATCCCTCTGCGCCTTTTTCTCCATTTTTTCCCGGCTCAAAGGCGCGTTTCGTATTTTATTCAGGCGTTTGCAGCGCAGAGCCTCTTTTACCACGTCCGGAATCTCGTCCACGTTTTCCTTTACGATTTTTTCTCTCTCCGGCTTTTCGTGCAAGCGATTATCGTCGATTTCCTCGTTTGCGCTGCATATCGATACCGCGGTGCCGTGCAAAACTCGGTTAACGTCTTTCAAAGGCGTTGAACATACGCTCGGCGTTAGCGGAGGATTCGCGTACTTCGGGCGATCCACTTTGTAATCCGGAGGCTTTCGGGACGTGGAATTGCTGGCGAAGGAGGCGATCAAAGGCAAAGTCGAGGGCGGAGGAACTCGAGGGAGAATCGGACGAGGCTCTTCCGTACCCGAGTGCGTTGTATCGCCTGATTCTCCCTCTTCGGGAACTGTGAAAATCCGCGACGTGTCTCGCTTCATTCCTGAAGAAGATACTATCTTTTTGTATGAACTTTTGCGAGTTCCGCCGTCCGCGCCGCCCGTAAAACACGGGGCGGCCGATTTTCCGGCATTTCTGCTGCTCGAATCCTCCGGCAACTCGAACGAGTGACGACGGTGAACGTAAACCCGCAGAAGCTGCACGCCGAGGGGAAGGTGGAAGGAAGTTGGTATCCGCTCAGCTGGAGCCTGTAGATTCGATCGAGAACTTTATTTTCACGAAGTTTTTTGCGTTTGTGCGAATAAATTTTTGGATAATTTCGCCAATTATTTTGACCTTTCGTCGTTGTTTTTACTAATGTTGAATAAAACAATTTATGATTTCTTTGGCGGTGATTGTAAAGGCACATTATTACGATTTGTCGATTTCGGTTTTTTAAAAATTGTTTTAAGTGAAGGCTAGAGTATATTATTTAGTTACTGACATTTCCTATGTAAAAAATGCAATTTCCTAGAACACACTGTACGTTGTTAATACACTACGTACGTAGTTGAAATTTGAGGGAGATGTGGAAAATAGTATATTCCTGAACCTCTCAAAACCAATGTGGCCGCTCGAAATGACAACTGAGCCTTTGCTGCAAGATATAATCGGTTCAGGAATTCATACTTGTCAAATCAGACAGTACCTCAATTCTTTCAAGTTTTTTTTCTACATTCCAGTATCCGCGAAATATCCATTAAATCAACGAAATTCGCGTATAATGTGTTCTACGGTTGCGTGGTCTATTCGTTTTATATTACGTAAAACACACTATGCGCCGATTTCGTTGATGTCGATTACATTTCGCAGGTACTGGAATGTAGAGAAAAACTTCAAACAATTGAGGTATGGTCTGATTTCACAAATTTGAATTACTGAAGCGATTATATCTTGCAGTAAAGGCTCTGTTGACGTTTCGAGCGACCATTTTGGTTTTGAAAGGTTTAGGAATACACGATTTTTCACATTTTCTATCAGTTTTTCAAATTCGAGCTGACATCAACTCACTAATATTGACATAATATCTCCCTCAAATTTCAACTACGTACGCAATGCATTAACGACATACAGTGTATTCTACGAAATAGCACTTTTAACATAGGAAATGTCGGTTACTAAATCTACTCCAACCTCCCCTTAACGCGTTCCCGAAAATTTCTTTAAAAATTCAAGCAACTATCTTTCCCGTTATATTAAACATCAGCAAAATGACAGCGGATTCTTCAATAATCGACGAAAATTAGCCAGAAATTGAAATAAAATAGAGAGGATAAAAATTGTTTACACTCTCCTGGCTTCATATAATTTATCCCGTAAAAAAAAAAAAATCGTGCGATTTTATAAAAATGGATGAAAATCTCACCTTTATTCGATACGGATCCGTGATCACGAGTTGCTTCGTCAACTCAGCGTTCAATTGCGTCGCGACGACTCTGCAACATTAATTATCCGATAAATCAATATTCTAGCATATCCTCGTCTTTATCCAATAATAATAACTTCACATACTTGTTGTTATAAAATAGGGCTCCGCCCATAATTCCGCTCGTTTCTTGGCAATATTGCAACACCTGCATCGCCTCGAGAAAAACGTTGCTCGCCCCTTTCGGCAGCTTGATTATCGGTATATTCGAGAATAGATTGGCGCTGTATTGCAGTATCGGTAAATAAGTCTCCAACATCTGATACAACTTCTCCGTGAATTTGTTTCTGTCGTTGTTGAAAGACGAGGAAATTGTCTCGAGATCGCAGTGAAAAAATTTAAGTATAGATTCCAACGTGTTTGCCCGCCTCTCCAGAATCCAATCTTGAATATTTCTGTCTGTTCCTACAGCCTATGGTACAAAGTGCTCTTGTTATTTATATGATATTCTTCTTTTTATTATTATTATTATTTGCGATCATAATTATAGTATAAAAAAAAAGAATTTTTTAAAAACAACGTAAAACCAGAGTTGTAAATCCCCGTTAATTCATGGAAGGCGTACGATTTTTTTTTGTTATTACGATTTCATAATAATTATATTTAGCGATCATAATACGATGCCTTGACTTTTGAATGCTGCAACAATTGTTACTTATCAACTAAAATTCACGGTAATCAATTTGAAAAAAAATAAAAAATAAAAACGAAAACATAATTAATGCATTAATTATTTTTTCCATTTTTTCCACAACATCTTTCCATATTAAGGCAGAAAACAGTATTTTTTTCAGCTATCCAAATGCTTAGACACTATTTTATAATCGCTACACATTATTATTATGAAATTATAATTATAAAACAAATTGTACTGCAAACTGTATCTCATGAATGAATAATCTCATGATTCACAATGCTGTTTAAAACTCTTTAAGTACATCTACTATTAAAGTCTGTTGATAAAAATATTTCTAGAGTTTTTAAGAAATTCAATTGATTTCTTAGCTCCTCTTTTTAATGGATTGTACAATATCTTTGTTGAAAAAATACGAAATTCATTGTAAATCATGTTGGATTTTGTTGTGGATATTTATGCAGCAGAATAGGATGAGTATACTTACCAGAATGTACTGACCGAATTTCTTGAGAACAAATTTTCCTCCCTGCAACGAAATTAAGTTGGGAGGTGAAAATGCACTGGTGAGAAAGTGGTTGACTCCCATGAGTTGGCCAGCGAGAGCGAGTCTCTGCGTTGGTGATACCCAAGCAGGATGGAAGTACATAACTGCCTCTGCAGGATCGTCCTCTTCTTTACGACACCTCGAGGTGTCGTAAATGAAGACTATCATCATCTCTCTGAAAGAAAAATTGAAAATCAAGATGATAATCATGTTTAAAAAAATAAAGAACTTTTTTGCTTCTCGGTCACCAAAGACAAAAATCAGTTATCGCCAAAATAAATTTTTTAGTAATCAAAAAACATTGTTGTCCATCAATGAACCACATACACCAAATTCAAGTCCTGACATTAATGTCTTTTACCAAATTGACTGTTTTTATTATTTTCAAACTCAATAAACAGCAAAAATCTTAAATTACTTTTCATCCATTGAAAGTCATAATCGTTTTTTGACTGAACAAAAAAATTCCAAATAAACATGAAACCTCTGTGCAAATCCGGAAAAAAATCCTAAGTTATAATTCACATAAGTTCAGAGTCAACATTTTCTTAAAGGTATTTTTATCACTAATTGAAGCGTGTATCCGATGTAAATGCAAAGCGTCTACACAAACCCAAAAAAGAAAAATCTCAATTTACAACTAATCAAAGTGTGCATCGCTGTAACCATAAAATATCAAAATAAATATAAACTAACGACTCAAACCCCAAAAGCAAAAACCTCAATGTCCCCCTGATTAAATCATGTATATAAATATGAAAACTCAACACAAATATTGATGCAAAAAAAAAAAAAAAACAACAAAAATCCCAAATCACAACTCACACGAGCTTGAAGTCAGCATTTTCTTTAAGGTAGACTAAAGAGTTAAACAGAGACATATGGATGAAAAAAAGAGAAAAAACGGAAAAGAAAAAAAAAAAGGAAAAGCAGCAACTTTTTTGCGGAAAGAGACACGCGGCAATGAGCCGCGCACTCTTCGAAATTAGATAGAGGTGTGAATTGTTTGCCCGTTAATGAGAAGAAAAAAAAAACAAACAAAAAAACAGAGAGTGGGGCCTCAAGTCGCGGCGTGGATCGAAATTGGTAAACAATGAATTTAATCGTGGAAACGGGAGAAACGACGACGATGACGAGGACGAATCGTCGACGAGCTAATTCGATAAGTGCGATTACGCAACGACACATTTAAAACGTACTTTGCCATGGTAATGGATTTACGTGGACGGTCTCTGGTTGATAAGTGTCACTTTAGCTGTCAGTTGACACACGGCGTCGCGACGACGACGATGTCTGTCGATTTAACACGGACGCCGGTTATTCGCAATTTTACCGTCACACTCGACGACTCGATGCCCTTTCTAACGCTCCTCTCATTGGGTCAAGCGCAACTGCTTATATTATTGCATCTTGTCACAATAAAAATCCACATTTTGCCGTTATATAAGGCAGATTATTATTCATTGTCGGGAGCTGGACGTTTGCGTTCCAGCGCGGACGCCATGTTGTTTATTGATTATCGAGAGAACTGCTGCATATTCTCGCTAGATGTGCCACTTGTTTTTTCCCCGCATGTGCATTTGTTTGATAAAAATTACGAATTTTTCGTGAATTTAGTGAAAAATTAGCGTAGGATCGTATTTGTCTTATTTGGGACAGGATTTTCATTGTGGATGTACTTTGAGCATTTGGTTAGCAGATGGCGCCACTGATTTGTTCTGCGCGCGAAGGAAAAATCTCAATACTCATTTAAGATGTGTTACTGTTCGGTCGGTAACAAAACACTGTGAAGCGTTGTTCTTCGCCGCAATTAGAGTGTGAGGAAAAATACGAGAAGTACTGACTGCATTTTAACATTCTGCAGTCAGTACATCTCGATTTTTGTTCGAAAAATGAACTGTGGCGTAGAATAACGCTTCAGGAAGATTTAGCTATGTGACTCACACTTATGGTGGCTCAGTCAGAGTAACAAATCACCTTAAGAGGCAGTGATACTCCCCCTCCCTCCGTGCTCCCCGCGCCAGTATCACATCGAAATTTCGAAAGCTATTTTCTTCCAAACGAGGCATCAAATCGGAATAAAATTTGGAACACAAGTAGAAAATGATGGCACAATTGGGCTAAGCTTTGGGTTTTTTGGAAGTCCAAAAAAAATATTGCAGTTTTAATTACCTCTAAAATAATTATTATATTTCTACTTTTATGCTCACCGGATCGTATCGCCAGAAGCTCAGCCCATGCACGGCTAAAAAACACATTTTTTAATCTTTATTCCATCCAAATCGATGCAATAACACCGGAAAAAATAGCTTTTGAAATTTATTTCAGCATAGCTTATCGGCCTCTCAAAAATTTGAGAAAAAGCAGAGCTCAGTGAACATCCGAGAGATGGCATTACCGACGATGGCTCAGTGGCCACGCCCACTAAATGAAACACGCCAATCTTTTGCAGTAAAATACGATCGTCTCGTTTGAAGCGAGATAGAAGTGGCGCGGCGCGCCATCTAGCGGTAGTTTCAGGTTTGAGACCAGAACTCTATGTTACCGACACCGTAGACAGTTATCTCGATGTATCACTGCCTCTTAACATTGGGTGAAGAAATTTTCATCGGTGTATCACTGAGCGTTAAGGTGATGTGAAACTACTCGGTCGGTGTCGAAAACTGTAATTCGTTTTTCTCCGCCACGGATGATCTTTTGGACAAAACACGAGAAAGTCGCTCACCGCCTAACAATTTTGCAGAACGACTTTCTCATCTTTAATCCACAAAATCAACGATAGCAGAGAAATTCGGCATTGCAAGATTATGTCTATCTCTCTCGCACTCATTCAACTTTCACATCACCTTAAGGGGAAGCTGGAGTAGATTTAGTTACCGACGGGGTAACAGAGCCTTTGCTGCAAGATAGTATCGCTTGAGGAATTTAAACTTGTCAAATCAGACCGTGTGTTTGTTTTAGGTTAACGTCTATGCAACCGTAGATCACACTACAAGCGGATTTTGTTGATGTAATAGACATTTCGCGGGTACTGGAATGTAGAGAAAATTTCAAAGAATTGCGGTACGATTTGACAAGTTTGAATTCCTGAAGCGATTATATTTTACAGCGAAGGCTTTGTTGACGTTTCGAGTGGTCACATTGGTTTTGAAAGGTTTAGGAATACACGATTTTTAACATTTTCTATCAGTTTTTCACTAAAATTCGAGCTGACGGCAACTCATTAATGTTCACATAAAATTTTCCTCAAATTTCAACTACGTACGTGGTGTATTAACGACGTACAGTGTTTTCTACGAAATAGCACTTTTTACATATGAAATGTCGGTAACCAAATCTACTCCAGCTTCCCCTTAAATCGGTTTTTCTCATGGAAGCATTAATTTTTCAATAAAAATTGTATCCATGAGCGCAAATAGTAATTTTAACGCAATTATGTAGAATTATGGCATGTTTTAACAATAATTGTAATACCAAATTCATACCAAATATATCGTCTTTTTTTAATTATTGCTTGCGTGTGATTTGTAAATTGCACGACGATTTACAAGTAAGAAAAAAGGGACCCTCTTGTCCTGGCAAGAAGGTGGATGGAATAATGGTGTAAGTTCCTCCAGGTACACTATCAAGTTCGAGGTAAATGAATCCCGACCTGAAATCGAAAGCGTCAGAATCCGAGATTTTCATTCGAGGCAAAATCATGCAAAAAAATAATTCAAAGCTGTGCAAACGAACCGAAACGGTCCGGCGGATTTTGTGCCAAAAGAAGCGTTCATTTCCGAGTCCGCTGTTATTTCAAAACCAATTTGATATTGTTTCGGCCCTTTTAGAATAATCAGCAGGTGATTGTTATTCGTGGAATCCTCGAGGATTAATTTGTAGTGCGGATTGTTGCCATGCGTGGCCGGATGATTACCACAACCACCTGCACTTTCGCCGATCCATTGGCCGTCCGTTATCTGCAAGGGGAAATAAATAGATAAATAAAATAAAAAAATACCGATCTATTCATGGAATCCGTAAGAACGTCTATTAAGAAACTATTGAGCTCTGTTTTTCTAAACGAATTTTTTCGATATCATTGAAAATAAAATATGTATCGAAGAAAAATGGGTTATCTATCGAATCGGCAAATACCTCCTTTTCATATCGGTATGGATCCTCGATCTTGCGCAGCGTAAAAGCACACGTGCCGTAAGCTCGTAGCGTGTAATAAATTGTGTTCATGTTCTCGTATTGCGATATGACTAGAGTATAACGAGATTCGCTTTGGGAGTCCAATTTTATCTTGGTCAAATAGTGCGGGCTGTTGATCCGAACTCCATCGATATACGGGGGAGGATCATCTGTGAAAATCATAAGAATTGAATTAAGATATCTTGATTAGCGACCGGGATAATTATAGTTATTCCTTTTATGCATAGTTATTTAATAAAGATTTTATAAAAATACAATTTTTCTCATTCATCCGAAAGCTTATAGTTTCTTATCGTAATTTTAATGAAAAAACAAATGCAATTGAAAAAGCAGAAAACTCACGCGGATAATAAACTCGTTTGCCATCGTTTTTGTAAACAAGAACTGTTATATATTCTTGATTTTGCCGGAAATCCGTGATATCGGTTATGTGCCTGGTGAGAAGAATCCAAACGGCGCCTGTAACTCCTGATTGAACTTCAAGAGAAAATTGCGGATTCAATCCAATGTTGTATCTATCTTTTATTGGCCCAACTCCAGCTTGCCACATTCTAAAAAATGTCAACACAGACAAAGATTTTCTTTCGTGAAATTAAACAAAAAACGGCACAGTAAATCCTTGCAAATTGTTTTCTCATTATTTTTTTAAAAGTTTTATCAATAAGAGCGTCCAAGGCGATTAACCTATTTTTATAGGCGTAGCATTTTGAAAAGCAAAAAAAATGTTGAAGCATTTTGCAACGTTCTAATTTACAGATTTATTGTTCTGCAACACTCTCCCTGCAAATATCACGAATTGAACTTACTGATGTATGCAATAAGTGTAGTTGAACAGGCCAGGATTCCAATTGAGGTAGAACACGTCGAAAAATCGACAAATGCTGTCGTAATCGATCCAGAATATTCCGTTGTCGAATTGCGAGGCTGAGGCTGGATCATAATTGAGAGTTCGTCGCAAAGCGCTCGTCCAGTGATGCACGTCGTGCTCTGAGTAATTCCCTCGCCATCGCAAGTGCGACCACGGATTTTTCAGTTGCAAAAGTCTCGTGCCCTGGAAAATGCATTAAATATTGTGTTTGATCGATAATAGTACCTGAAATCTATGAAAACGTAATAATGCGAAGAAATGTGCGTTTGAAATGAAATACATTGAAAAAAAAATAATAATAAAGAAGTAGTAGTCAACGTTATTTACTGTCAATAAATCTACATTAAAATAATAATTTTTATTATTTTTAATATTACATTAATAATTATTATAAATGATACGACGTTGACATTGACACTTGGCCATCGACCGAAGTGCTTCAGCCACTGTTTTTCTTTTCTTCTTTCAACTCTATTTTTTTTCGGTTTTAGATCTGTTAGGGATTATTGTTTAATTTGTTGTTTAATCGTTCTAATTGTTGGTAGGTTGTAAACATGGGGTGTTTAAAATTATGGATTACGTTTGGGGTGGGTTGTACACAAAGGGGCTTGAGGCTATATAGTTGGGTCGCAGCAAATCTTTTCGAAAGTTCTCTGCTTCTTGTTATTATCGGCGTTATTTTCGTTGTTTCGTAGAGAAGCATATTGCGTGGATTATGTAGGGGATTAGCTGGATGGCGGATTAGCCGACGGATGGCACATGTTTCCGCTGTTTTTAATTTTTTGACCGCTGTTTCTTTACAGTTGATGAATATTCGATGACCGTATTCTATTATAGGTCGACAGATAGATTTGTACATTTTTACTAAGTGTTTTATGTGTATATCGCGCTGTTTGAATGTGATTTTCCTCAAGTGTGATGCTCTTTGTTTTACTTTGTTTTTACATTATTGTAGGTGGTGGTTAAAATTAATTTTGTAGTCGATGATTATGCCTAAGTATTTTGCGTGGAATGTGGGAGATATTTCAACATTGAACAGCCTGATTTTAGTAGAAAGTGGAGTGATTTTATGGTTGAATATGAGTAGCTGTGATTTCCGCGGGTTTGGTTTTAGTCGTCAGTTACTAAACCATATTGATATCTCTTCGGTGGCAAGTTAGAGCGACTCTGTTGGTTTTTGTAAGTTGCTTTGATGAGAAATCAATGCTGTATCATCGGCAAATTGCAGAATGTATTGACTAAGATCTATGGATGCTTTGTTGGCTAAGTTACTATTGTACATGTCGTGGCAGTATAGTACAGTTGTACAGAAGTGGGGAAAGTGGGGAGCCTTGCGGTACCCCTTGTTCTGGCGTGAATATGTCGGAGATTGAATTCTTCATTCTAACTACTAGTGATCGCGATTGTAGGAATTCTTTAATTGTGAATATTAGATATTGTGGGTACTGGAGTTGGTGTAGTTTATACAGTATCCCTCTGTGCCAGATGCTGTCGAACGCTTTAGTTGTGTCCAAGAATAAGGCTGCTGTTTTTTTATTAGATAATTTACTTGCTTCTACGTTAGATGTTAGTACCGAAAGCGCATTCAGGGTTGATTTATTGTTTCTGAATCCGAATTGGTATTCAGGAATATATGCTCCTATTGCTTGGTCGATTCTTCGCTTGAAAATTCTTTCAAAAATTTTTCCGATGGTGGGTAGAAGAGTTATTGGGCAGTGGTTGCTGATTATACTATGGTCTTGATTGGGTTTCGGTATGGTTATGATTATTCCCGTTTCCCATAGTTTTGGGAAGTGTGCCTTTTTTAGGCAAAAGTTGAATGTTTCTGTAATAAATAGGTGGATTCTTCTGTCCATTTTCTTAATGATTCTAATCGGTACATTGTAAATCCCTGGCAAAGTGTTTTTGCATTTCTTTAAGATATTATCCAGTTCAGCTGTTGTTTCAAAGTTGATGTTTTGGTCTTGAAGGATAGGTTGACAGAAGTACTGCTCATACCAGTTGGTTACTTGTCGGAAATTTTCTTCACTAAAATTAAAGTCATCGGTGCTGCTTTATGTCTGTTTGAAGTGATCTGCAAATGCTGCTGCTTTTTCCGAGTGGGTTGTAATCGTCCTACCGTTTACTATGATGTCTGATGTGGTATTGGATGCCTGGCTATATTTGGTGATTCTTTTGATAGTTTTCCAGTAGTGTTTTCCCTGTTTTCGTCCTATTTCATCACATGCGTTCAGCCACATATGGGTTTTATATTGCCAAATCATTTGCTGAATATTTTTGTTGACCCTGTTAATTTTATCTTTAAACGATCCGCACTGGTTTTCTTGGTGTTCCCTATATAGTTTGATCTGTTTTGTCTTTATTTTTGATCTTTGATTTTGGTCTTGGTGTTTGATCTTTATTTGCTGGATGATGAAGGGCGAAAGTTCATGTAGGAAAAAGTTTTTTTTGTACTTCGGTGTCTTTGTAGCAACTATGTTTGCCAGTGTGATATTGATGTTGTGTATGAGATCTTCCGTTAACGGTGCATCTGTGTGGGCGTCTAGAAAGTCGTTTGTCTTGCGAATTATTTGCTCGACATTTGCTTTATTGAAGTTAGATTTTTCTGGTGATGTTGAATGTGTTATCGGCTTGCTAGTATCAACGGTTATTATTATGGCTAGATGGTCAGAGCCTAAATCTGGAGTAATTTCGATATTTCTTATGTTTTGCGTACAGAATATTAGATCTGGCGTTGTGTCGTTATTATTTAGCATAATGAACGTCGGTGGTGTGTTTATTTGAATAAATTTGGAGCGTTGAAGGAATTCTCTAACTTGCAGGCGTTTTCTACGGTTCGGGTTAAAATCTCCTAAAAGTAAGACGTATTTGAAGAGCTTGCTTTTGTTAAGGATGGAGGTTTCTATAGGTGAGTTATCGTGGACGTAAACTAATATGATATGTAGACGGCCTTTGAGGAATGGAATAAATATGTGCATCGCATTATTGCGATTGTCATTAATTCTTGGAGAGTTTTCTTTCCGCATTTTCGTGTCTGGATCTATTTGAAAAATTGCTCCATCTCTTGTGTTCCGGTTAAGTGTGTTCCCATGTTGTGTTATTGCAGTCCAGTTTCTATAGTTGATGTTGGTTTCGGGTTTATTTTTTGTTTCAACGAATGCTGTACAGTTTATTCCATTTTTTTCTATTATATTTTTAATGAGATGACTTTTTTTCGTAGCAATTTACGTTGGAATATAGAATTTTAAGTGCCATTGTTGGTTGTCACGCACTGTGCCTGAGCAATTGGCTGAGTATGTTAAGGTTCTTCAGGTTTCTCCAAGTCTATCATCAGTACATACATCCAGTTGCCCGATTTTGCGCGTGTAGACATTGACTATAAAATCGTGCGTGGTGATTGGTTCATGAATGCGTTTGCTGCGTTTTGTTATATAGATTTTAGTGGGCGTTTGGGGCACTTTATTGACCAAGCCACATGGTCTGTGGTGTTGTATGCAGAGCACTTTATCGGCAGTGTTGTTACACACTTCTCTGTGCGGTGTTCACCATCGCACTTGCTGCACTGGATCTTATTTTGGCAGTCCTCCGAAACGTGCGTGAATTGTGCGCATTTTGAGCATTGTTGTGGCAATGGTGAAGGAGGCGTTCTAGCTGCTGCCCTGAAGTGTTTACTGAGCAGATACAGCCCTTGGTTCATCAATTTGTGGAATGCTTCAGCGTTACCAGTTATTACTCTAATGAGTGTTGTAGGTTTGGACGTTGCTCGTGATATAATTCTCTTACAATATCGATGGGTGATGTTCTTATCAAGCGCTTGACTAACTGTTTCGTCGTCGATCTCGTAATCTACCTGTGTTAACACGGCGGCAAATGGTTCGGGTGGGAGGGCAAGCACTCGTTCGTTAGTATTTGGAGCCGTCTCAGCGTAGCTGTCAATTATTGATTCTTGTTTAAGATTGTTCAGGTTGAACAATATTTTTTTCTTTAGCGGTGTTCGATTTTAGTAAAACCCTTTTGTTGTTTGGAGTATAATATCTCTGTTCAACGGCGCTAGCTGGTTTCAATGTTTCGCCATTTCTACTCGAGATCTTATTTTTGTTGCATTGATGGAGATCAGTATTTTGTATGTCATCGCTTCATTTGGTTTTGATGCTCGTGCTCGGGTGAAGTGTGCAATTGTTGGTGAGTGTGGGTTAGTTACAGTTTTAGAACCCAGAAAGCTGGTCTGCGCACTTTGTCGATTTGATTTCTTGTCTCTTTCTGTCTGGCTATCCGACGATACACTGCGGCAATCCATCTGTTTTTTCGTTTCGGGGGTCTACCTCTTGGTTTCACCGCAATGAAACCTTGGGGGACGGTAGAGTCAGTTGGTGGATCTTCACCCTCTAATTCTACACCCTCCATTTTGAATGTGGAGGCCTCACTGCACTACTCCTTATTCTGAACTTCACTTTTATTACGATGTGTATGTAAACACACGAAGAGTTTCGCAAACACGACCGACCTCTCAAGCTTTGATTCAGACTGATAATAAAGAAATAAACTTAAAAATAATTTTTTTTTTGATATCATTAATAAAGAATTTGATTGACTGATTAGTTAATTATTTTTTGAGCTTACATCGATTTGTTTGACGTCCAGGACAGCGTAAGCGTGTGTTGGCACTAAACCGGTTTGGTCGGCAACGGAATCGGACAATTCTCCGGTCGCCACGGTAACGAGAACGTCACCGTTCGGCCACCGTGGCAAAAGATTGCGAAAAAACCCGTCCTTATTGAAATCGGGCTCATTTGGCCGGATTGCCCATCTCTCGGGTATCCAACCGGTAAGCGCATGTAGATCTATATTCTAAGAAAAAAAAATTAAGAAAATTGTACACTCAAATTTTCGTTTTGTATTTAAAAAAATGTTTTTTAAAGAAAAATTTGTACTCGAATTTATGTTTTCTACGGAATAAAAAAAAAAGTTCTAAAAAAATGATGCGCTTAAATTTATGGTCTTTCTATGAAAAAAAAAAAAAAGTATTCTGGGAATCTAAAACTTACGCTGTTAGATCCTGGAAAGTCATAACCTCCCATTACTTTCATGTAAGCTTTTTCGAGCAACGAAATCCACAGTTCACCGCGATTGCTCGAATAGGAGCAGAGTAGTTGATTGTCACGTCCTACCGGTAGACGATCGTCGATAACAACTTTACGCTTCACGCCGTTTATGTGCAGCTTCACCATGTACTTTCCTATTCCGGTAATTAAATTCTATAGTTTTCCCTTTTTACTATAAACGACGAAAATTAAGTAGCGCATTGCCAATTGTTTTAACACTATTCTGCGATATTCGAAATCAGAATTGAACAAAGTGCTTAAATTTTGAATTTAGAGAAAGCTTGAATCAGTTTTTATATTGGTATTCAAATTATTTGTCAAACTACTTTTTGAATAAATTTTTAACGAACTTGTAATATTTTCAATATTTTCAAAATTTACTTCAGATAAACTTTGAACAGAAAAAAAAACGTTCTCGAGTTAAAATTTGTTTAGATAATCAAGAAGACTCTGAAGCGGAAGACACTCACCATAGGGATTGTAGATCGGTTTTTTATTTTTACTTTGCGGGTAGATAATGGAGGTGATAAGCGTTCGACCGAATTTTTTTTCGTACTGAGCGCTTACGGCCAACGAAGCGACGAACGAACAATCGGAAACGACCTGATTAAAGAAGAACAACGAATTAAGACCAGAAGAAGAGTTTGGAAAATTGGGAATTTGTAGTTTTCGGATGAAGCGACTGTTACCTACGGTTTGTTTGATGCTGTAATAATCCACGTGATTTCCCATTACCATCGTCGGCGTTGCGCCTTCCGAGGAGAATATCTCGCTCGGTCTTGCCCAACGAGCAAAATCGAGTTGTTGCTTTGGCGCCAATTCAAGCAATCCATCTTTGTCGATGAAAAGCGCCTTCAATTGGAACCTTTCTGCGAGATCACCGCTCATGAAGGGCACGAATTCATTGTCGTTTATGTGCGAGGTATGATACAAAACTCGCTTCTCTTCCTCCGTGTAATTTCCGGATCCTCCTGTAACTTTCAAATGGGCACTGCTGCCGCGATGCAGCGATGGCCTCGTAGGCGAAACTATCAAAAGATTCGGGAAATAAAGATTAGAAAATCAATCATTTGAAGTAACTAAAGCAAGTATTTTAAGAATAACACAATGTACTATTTTCTTAAATATTGAATAAATTTAATTGTGAGGTATTTTTCGCTAGCATCTTTTTCGAATCTACGGCATAATTGGTCGAATAATTATAATGCTTAAAGTTATTTTTTGGTAATTTTGTCAAATTTTTTTTAATCTGATTTTTTTTGTTCTAAATAAATTTATTAAGAATGGAAAAAAGCTAAGTGAAAACAAAAGAGTTACTTATCCTTTCTTTATTCCTACTTAAAATTTTGGTTTATTTTACCTTTTCCTTGGCTGGAAAATAGAGACGGCATAGTCGACGACGTCTGCACGGCGTTTGTCGGTGATGGTAAAATACTTTCAGGCACAGGAGGTAAATTCTTCAAAAGTGCTAGTGAATTGTCGAATTCCTCATTTCTATCTTTGCTTTTTAAGGACTCTGCTCTTTCTATCGCCAATGCCGCAATGCCTTTCAATTTTTTTTTGTCCGTAGCATCGCTCAATTGTGCGCACTAAAATTAATAAGTACATGAATTCGCGTTTTTTGGCGTGTTAATTAAAACGAGCAGTACCGTTATAATCAATTAAAAAGGATGCAAAGTATAACCTTGCACATTGCTTCCTCTTTTAATTTTACTCTTTGCATAGCAACCTCTACGAGGAAGTATTGTAACTGATTTTGGCTTCCTCATAGAGGGAGCTTTGTGAAGAGCAAAATTAAATGAAGAATCAATGTGCAAGGTTCTACTTTGCATCCTTGTTTTGAATAAATGAATAAATCACCAGCACATCTCATTTTTATTAGGCACAAACTTTTTTTTGCTTTATTATTCAAAATGGTGTAAAATTTGAACGACCTTACCGATCACCACCAAATTTGGTACACAGTAGGGCTGTATGTTATTTTTCGTTTGTAGAACATTTCAGTTAATTTGCTGAGATTCGACGTGACTTATAGCAAAATTTGTATTTTTTACAAAAATTCAAAATTCTATAAAATCCGAACCGCTTTACGATTTTGTCGAAATTCAATACCAAACAGCATTTAACATGTCTCTAGTTATAAAGAACTATTTAGCCATATCGGCGAACTTTTACGAAAGTTAGAGAGTAAATGACATTTCTCAAAAAAATTAAAAATTCTATAAAATTAATACACATACATATATTTTCTTCAAAATTAGAGCAATTGAAGAGGAATTAATACTCTACTTGCATGCCAAATTTGAGCTTGATCGATCGTGGCATTCGCGAGTTATCGACGATTGAATTTTCGGTCCCTGGAACACACACACACACACACACAGACACATTTTCTAAACCATTTTTCTTATCGTTTTAGGTGATTCTAAGCATACTGACATGAAAATCTCGAAAAAAAAATTTTTCATGAAAACAAAGCTTCCTCTACGAGGAAGCAAAACTGAAGAATAGACTTGTTTTTACCGGAGAAATACATTTATGATATAATTGAAATACAATTAGCAGATTTTGTATAAAAAAATTGAATTTTGCCAGGAAGAAAAAATATATGGCGTCTTAATGTTGTTAAGTTTAAGAACGTGATTAAAATTCTTACCGTATTTAAGGCTAACTGAGCAGCATCTATATAAAGCATCACCGCTGTATGTTTCCATCCGGCTTCATCTTCGTTGAGCGCCTCATTAAGGAGATATTTGCACCATTGTAAATTTGTTTCTTTGGCATGGTCGCTTTCCTCATCGACTACAGAAAGATGTGTAATTATTCAATAAAAATTAGTGAAATAAAACACTACAAGTTTTGTATTTTGTTGTATTTATTATTATACTTTATTGTGTATAATAACAATGATAGCTTTGTGATTCTGTCTGTATTTGTTATTAATTTATTACCTTCAACTTTCAATTTTAAATAACGATTTTTCAAGCAATTATGGATACATCAATGAAACAATTAAAAATTATAGTTGAAGATCGAAGAAATTTCAATAACGACAAAGCAAATTTAACCAATTTGTTGCAGAGTAGCGATTCTCTCTGTATTTGTTATTAATTTATTACATTTAATTTTCAATTTGAAATAACAAAATTTCAAGCAATTACCGATATATCAATAGATCGATAAAATGTTAATAACAATAAAGGAAATCTCACGAATTTTTTGCAGAGTAGCGATTCTCTCTCTGTACTGGGCTGCTTTGTTGACAATTGGCGATTGCGGTGACAATTTTGACAGGAGTCTCGCGGCGACATCGTAATAACAAATAGCCTGTCTGTGTTGTCTGTCGCCGTCAAAACTCACAGCTTTTTCGACCGCATGCTTAGCCTCGTTCTCCAATATTTGGTCCATATTATTATCGCGGCATGACAACGAAAAAAACTAAGAGCGCCGAGTAGTCAAGTGAGTCGCGATGCGTCACTGCATCAGTGATGTCAGGCGCTCCCGCAGAAAAGTCCCTCAGCTATCCCCACCCGGCGGCTTCCATCTCCCGCGCGCCGTGACAGCAGGCAGAACTTGTAGCAGTAGGCCACGCCCACCGGTTGCTCGGCGTGCGTTATTATTTCTCTTATGCTGTTGATCTCTGAACATTAAAAAAATGTTACAAATAGAATAAAAATTAATGTTTATTTTTTTTTATTGATCGGGTACAGCATACATTTTTTGAATAAAAAAAAGAACGATTTCACCTCCACAATTTCACGAGCGCTGCGCTAACGGTCTTATTTATTATGAGGGTTCACAAATTTATGGCTTATGGAATGTTCAATATATAAATTAAAAAAAGTTTTAATTCATATACAGAACTCGAGAAAAAATTACGGCTAAAATTGAACGGTTGCGTCGCCGGAAGAAAAATTATTTTCCATATAATTATCGAAGGAAACACTGGCAAAGATAAAAGTCCAAATAACTACCCACAATTAACCGCCACTCATTAACATTAACATTAACATGTACATTATCGTACAAAAGTACGAATAACCGCCACCTCAAAATTAAAAAAGGAAGAAAATGTCTCGTACAAATTTTACTCTCCGAGTCAAAATGAAAAAGATGCAGCGTGCCAAAGTTTTCAATTCGCAGTGATCGTCTTAATTTTTTTTTTCAAAAATATCCGCCATCGGGGAATTTAAAGAGGAACAAAAAGGTGGTAAACATTTTCCTCTCAGAACTAATGTCACGGCGCTACAGCGTGCTAAAGTTTTTTTCTGAAGATGCAGAAATTTTGATGGTCATTTTGATATATGGAATTATATTATGAGCTCGAAGATATCTTCATCTGCAAAATTTAATGTTTGGATCAGATATAACTTTGTAATCCTGCAGTGAATTTATAGATTTCCAGGGCAGATTTGTTAATTCTTTAATTATCGCGAGCGCATTTTTTCAGTGTATTTTTCAATGGTTCTGCAAAAGCAGCAGTCATTTTCGTAATTTTCGCTCTCTCATGGAGGAAGCTTTGTTTTGATGAAAATCCATTTTTTCGAGATTTTTATGCCATTATGCTTGGAATCACATAAAACGTCGAGAAAAATGAATTAGAAAATGTATCTGTATGTGTATATGTGTATGTTTGTTCCAGGGACTGAAAATTCAATCGTCGATAACTCGCGAATAGCGACAGCGACGATATGTAATAATTTTTAATTTAAATCAAGCATATTCACATCCATACACAAACACACACACAAACAGACAAATTATAATATTCGACAATTATAGCCGCAGATGTCCAAAAGTTTTTGGAATTTTCCAGTCTTTTGTGAAACATTCAAGGATGCTATACGCCCAGCACGCATACCGAGGGTTTTTACGATCGGAAAATCCGCAGGTAGTCTGGCAAGCAGATACTTAGGTCAAGCGGACCGTTAGGGTCTTACCTACCTGCGAGGGACGCCAACCCTCAAAACCAATCAGGGATGGGCATAATTTATTTAGAAAAAAAAAAAAAAATACCGAATGATTTTTCATTCGTTATTTATTTTCGGCTTAAATAACGAATGGTTTTTAACTCATTATCTTATCAATTCGCGAGATATTAATGTTTTTCCAATTTTTTACCCAAGTAGCTATATCTTGGGAATTATTCATTGTATTGAGGTCCCTGAATAACCAAAATTTGGGGAATGTCATGATCTGCAAGAAAAATAAAATAAAATTAAGAAATCCAACTGACATTCTAAACCCAAATTTGACGGCATAATTATCGAAAATAATTTTTTTTCCGGTGACGCCACCGTTCAATTTTAGCCGTAATTTTTTCTCGAATTTTGCATATGAATTGAAAATTTTTTCAATTTATTGAATATTCCATAAGCCATAAATTTGTGAATACTCATGAGAAGAACATAGCGCAGCGGCAGAGCTCGTGAAATTGTGCAGGTGAAATTATTCTTTTTTATATTAAAAACATTTATCCTGTAGCCGATCGATAAAAAAAAATAAACATTAATTTTTATTCTATTTATTACACTTTTTTAATGTTCAGGGAACAATAGCATAAGAAAAATACATATACGGCGCACGGCGAGCGACCGGTGGGCGTGGCCTACTGCTACAATTCCGTGCTTGCTACGACGGCGCGCAGGAGAGGGAAGCCACCGGGTGGGGGCAGCTGCGGGCCAGCGCGAGCGCCTGGCATCACTGCACTGTATTCTTCGTCACGTGAGCAGCGCTTATGGTCAAAAACACGTGATTTTCGACACTGACTAATGTTACTTAAACACTTGTTCGTAAAATCGGTGACGAAATTTCTATCACACAATATTCACTATAAAAACGAAAACAATTGTTATTTCATTGCAACGATGTTATAACAATCAATGAATAAGAATAAAGTCCAGAAAGTCGAAGTTATTCAGTCGTCAATTTGACTTCCGGTAGCGGAAAACATCGAAGCAACGTTGCCAGTTCGATGCAAAATTTCACTTAAGATTAGAGATGCACAATGACCGTCATTTTTTGTTCGCGTCAATTGTCACAAAAATGACCGACAAATGACCGTCGTACTGTAATGCTTCGATTCTACATTGTGCAATGACCGTCAATTTCTTTGGCCGTCAGAAATATGGTCAAAACGACTATATAGTTGCACACTGACGGTCATCTTATTTTTTGTCAGAAACATGGAGGCTAGAGGTAAGGAGTAGAAACGACTATGGGAAATGCGGTTCTCAGACGTTCGCGGAATCGTGGAAAATCTTTTTCAGTGTCAACCGAGATGAAGTTAGCGCCGCTAGAAATGAATGAAACTTTCTTTCGAAATCTTTCTTTTGAAATCTTTTTAATTGGTCGAGATATTTCAAGGCATATCTGCGGGTAATTTGAACGCTCGAGAGAGCTGAGATTACGTTTGCGCGTTTACGTCTACCGCGCGGCTATTAGAACCACGCTTTTTCGTTTCAGTCATCGTACGGTCGTTAGCATACCATTTTAGAGCCTTGTTTGAGCTGAAAAGACTTAATTTGAAACTCTCAAGCCACTCGAAAATACGTAAGGCAGATTATCGATTGACACATGCGCCAGACGATTCTTTTCCTTTTTTTTTCGTTTATGCGATGCAAAATGTGAGGACGCGAACCCGAGTCGTCCGTTTGAGAAGCCACGACGGCATCCACACGACCACCGTGCGCTTCTGGGGTGACAAACTCAAAACCTGAATATACTTTACCTATCCACCAAATTTACAACAAAAAAAAATGTATCATCCCACCAACGAATGGTGAGAAGACACATTTTTGCATCGCATAAATGAAAAAAAAAGGAAAAGAATCGTCTGGCGCATGTGTCAATCCATAATCTGCCTTACGTATTTTCGAACGGCTTGAGAGTTTCAAGTTAAGTCTTTTCAGCTCAAACAAGGCTCTAAAATGGTACGCTAACGACCGTACGATGACTGAAACGAAAAAGCGTGGTTCTAATAGCCGCGCGGTAGACGTAAACGCGCAAACGTAATCTCAGCTCTCTCGAGCATTCAAATTACCCGCAGATATGCCTCGAAATATCTCGACCAATTAAAAAGATGCCCTGGCTTCGGAGACTCTCCGCGGATGGCACGCCTCTTTTAGGCTGCGTTTCATTCATTTCTAGCGGCGCTAACTTCATCTCGGTTCACACTGACATTCAGTGGTGACCAACCCCCCTGAGATTTTACACCGTTTCGCGAACGTTTCGTTAGCATTGCGTTTCCACTCCTTACCTCTAGCCTCCATGATCTGACTGCTTGTTTCCGAAACTCGCGGGGCCCGCGTTATGCTCGGGGACCAGAGGTTACGCCCTTAGCCAATCAACCCTCAGTTTGACGCGGACGCTCACCCCCACTGACCCCCACGAGCGAGTGTCCAAGACGCTCGCATCGAGCGTCCACTTTTCCCTGAAAGTTGCATCTCCCGATTTTACTACAGCAAGTTTCGCACCACATGGCCCTGCGCCAAAGGGCGCTTTCAAGTGTGTCTGGTTGCCAGATTCGACTTTCTACAATTTACTTTCTTTTATTTACTTTGAGCGTGGGAAACGCTCTTCTCAAGGATTTTACTTTCTACATGTGCTGGCCACTTGAATCGGCACGTTTCGACTTTTTACAATTTCCAGAAACCCATAAAGATTCTCAAATAGCAGCGCGTTTCGTCACAGCATGGTATTTCTGCTGGCATATACTACGAATGTAAATATAATTTTGTATATTTACAAGTAACATATAATATATTGGTAATCACTTATATCTCGATAAATATATTCATATATATATATTGGGAGTCAGCTCGCCCCAGCCGCAATGATCAATCTCTCTGCCTTGAGACGTTTGAATTTACCGCGCGCTGTTTCGCGGAGTCGTCGCGCTCACGGGTCGCGTATCAGGATTCGTTACAGGCACGCGACTGAAGCACCACCAAGCGGCGGATTGCGTCGCAGAAAGTTTGTCTTCACCAGAAGCACAGGTTCTGTGCTTCTATATACGTCCATTTTCTTTGCTCTAGTCTTCACGGGTATGTGTACAACGATTGCCCAGTCCGCTGCAATTTATGTTTGACCCTTTAAAAGAGACGCACGTGCGCCGCGATTGCGTCGTTGATTCCCAACGATTCGCGTATCCGCGTGTAAATACGTCACTGTCAAGTTTTATCGAAGTAGTATAAAAAATTTTGTCGAGATTATTTCATCAATAGTAAGATTCTTAACGCAGCAAGGTAAGATTTTCTTATTAGCCTTAGAATTCTCGTTTTTAACCTCACTTAGAACTCGCTCAGCGAGCCGCATGTTTTCGCATTTTTTTATTTATGTATTGAACATTCGATTATCGCTCTTTCAATAGTTCTTATCATCTTCAATTTCTCGTAGATTATTTTCCATCTATCAGAGAGAATTAAATGAACTCCGATTGCACTTTCACGTCTTCATAACCGTGATTCTCACCGCCGGACATATGTAGTCAATCTGTCCCAGTATATGACCACTCAACATTCTTTTATTTTTTATTTCGAGACATTGAAAAGCACTGCAAAACCTTAGTCTGCTTTTTGTGCTAGTGATTTGTTAAACAATTTGAAAAACTTGGACAAAAAAACACAGACATTCTCTTTGAGTTTGATCAACCACTGGTACACTCATACGTATAAACGTTACAAACTATTTTTTAGCATATATCGGTTAATTTTTTGTACGCTAACAATTATTACCTACCATTCATATTATATATTTTCCTGCTCTTTGTGCCATATGAATAATTGTAAAGCACAAATAGTGATACTTTCATTGTACTAGCGCAAGTTTTACTTACAAAAATTGTGGAAGTGTGGCAGCTGCCTGTATTTTCTATTTCCCTGCAGTAAATAATATAATTCCATGCATTTTATATATTTCATAATTAACTGTAACTATTTTTTCAAAGTCATAGGTACTTGACCTTAATAGCTAGCATGTTATATGTACTAATAATCATATCCTTCCGTATCATCCTTAATTAATTCTATTTGTTGCTATTACTAACTATTCACTACCGTTCATATCTTTTTTTAATCCATAATGACAATTATCTGTCTGCATATAAATGTGAATTTCAACTCTTATTCTTAATATTACGATCAATATTTATAATATTATTCCAAATATCAAGTGTTTTGTGAGCCACTGAAAGCATTATTTTTAAAAAATTTTAAATTTGATTATACTGTGATCACGCAATGTACTTATAAATTGCAATAAGCCATTGATAAAAAAAATTGAAGACTGTTGGAACAAGCTTCATTTGTTTGTTTACAAGTCACTGTTATACCCATAATATATTACTGATATAACATTATCGCGCTGTATATTTCTTACTCGATGTAGAAATTGAATTCATTTTCAATAAATAATTATGTGTTCTACCCATTTTTGTAATAGAGACAATAGTGTTTTGTTGAAATGATCATAGACTTTTTTTATGCTACTTGGTCTTCCAATGTTTTCTACTGTTTTTTAAATGTTACGTTTTTTGTTTTATAACAGATGTCTGTAATCTCCTCACGCTCTAGCAGCGTAGCGTCGATCCTAAAAGGTCCTGGTGTCAGAGCGAAACTTGTGGGTTCACAGAAGGCCGTAAATTTCAAACTCCCAAAGAATCTTAAAGCGATTCTATTGAATTTTGAGAGTGGATGTGATCGCAAGGTCTATGAAGATCTGATCTGTATTCTGAGGGATGCTAAGATAAAGGTATGCCATTTGTAATGACAGTAGCAAGACTTCATAACATTTAAAAAAAAAAGCTATGTTACGAGTATTGTTATAATAAATCCTTTGTGATAATAGAATGCATTACTTATAAGGTGATATTGAACTTTCCTTTTAAAATTACGCTAGAAAAAAATTAATACCACAAAAAAAAGAATTAAATACAATTGTTTACTTGTTTTTGAAGAAAATGTTTGTGAAATATCATTGATGACTTTTTTTTTGTATTTATTAATAAATATGTAAATTGAACTATGATTATACATAAAATTATTAACTCAGTTGGACAAGAGATATTTATTACATTACATGATGTTGGTGTACATATCTAGAATTAATTAAGCAGTCATAATAACATATCATGTTTAGTGCACTTTTTATTGCATTTTTTTTTATTTTCATTTCTTCTTCAGGACAAAGAGTTGATAGAATTGATCGTGGAAGTACGACAATGTATATCTTTACTGGGGCCTACTCACAAACTTTTTGTAGAAGTACTTTTGAACATAAATTGGACCAATAGATCACCAGAAGCTACAGAAGCCTACAAAGGTCTCCTGGAGGATCTTGTTTGTGTTCACATTTATCACTGCAAATTCGTTATCGGTAAACTGGTCAGCCAATTTAAGCCCTGTAAGTACGAAATAAGAATAATTGTCTCTAGATAAGAATGATTCTTCTGAAAGCCGACATACCGGTGGACGTTGTGGTCTCCGATCGCCTTGTGATTGCGATATACGTTCACATATATCAAGCAGAGGACAGTCGATTGTTTCAGATTTCTGAATTGACAATTGCGTATCTGGTCGACTTATTCATTTTTGCCAATTTTTCAGACCTCAATCAGAATATTCTGGATAAAAGACTTCTTTTTGTGAACAAATGTCGGTTTTTCAATAACAATTGTGCCGATTGAATTTGCCTTTGGGAACGAAACGAAAAATGTTTCGATTCCGTGAAGATTTTTACCTACTAGATGAAATTTTTAGAGTGGGCTGAACAGTAGGTTTTAATAAAAAACTAATCATCACATTTTATGAATGAATTTTTTCTATTTCTTCCTTTGACTGTGATACGCATTAATTACGTTTTACGTAGGTCCAATCTATTATTTTTTCGTGTAAACAACGTAATTATGAAGAATTGTTTACCAAAATACCGCCAATTTTACGAAAACGACAGAGCGCGCGTCCTTTTTTTAAACGATTCCAAAAGGTTTACAATAAATATTTCTGCGTACATTTAATAAAAAAATGCACCAGTAAAAACGGGTGGTTGCTTAAATTGCTTGCCAAATTGTAGCTTAATCGGTTGAACGGTTTTTGAGTGATAGGTGATTGAAATTTTGAAGCCCCGCACACACACACACACATTTGTATAAGTAAGTTTTCTCTCAATCACTTTTCTCGATGTATTGGACCATCCTGAGTATGTTGACATGACGATCTAGAAAAAAAAAAATTTGTCATGAAATCAAAGCTTCCTCTATGAGGAACGAAAAATCTGAAAAAAAAAATGGAGTTTAACATTTCTGAAAGAATGTCGCGGTTACAAGACGATCGGAGACCACGAGGTCCGTAATTGTGTTGGGTTTCGGAAGAATGATCTATAAGTATATGGCAATTTATTAATTTGGAAGATTTTTTAAGATACATTTAAGAATATGTGCTTATTACTTCAGCATCGGTAGACGCAACAGAGTGGGAAGACGGAAAGCCGCGGGAAGAAGATTCACAAAGACTCTTTCATATTCACGACGTACTCTACAAGTTCCTCAAAATTGTACCGATGTAAGTGTCACATTAATAACTTACATTGTCTTTATGTTTTGTTTAATTCAGCAATTACTTACGCACATCACGATGTTACAGGTGCAGTGAGCTTCTTTTGCAGTCGCTCTCTACGCGGTATCCTTACCACAAAAGCAACACACACTCGCATGAGATTTATCTACATGCGTTACTGCAAATACTGGAATACGCGCCACAGCTCCGATCGGATATATTGTCTTTGATAATTAACAGGTGAATAATATACATTAAACCCTCTCAGATGAAATAAAAATATTCCTCGTCACGTAATAAAACTAGTTTCGACACTAATATTCAAACTCGTGAAATCGAAGTTTCATATACGTTAAATATTTCGAGTTTGAATATTTAAATAATATGTACATATATCTTTATTTTCGAAGACTGATCGTCCTCGACGTAAATGCGCCGCGTTCGGAAATCGAGAATTACTGCAACGACGAAATGGAGGATGGCGACGATGGAGGGGGTGAAATATTCAAGATAGATTCCGTTAATGAAAAAGAAGACGAAAAGGCCGCCGAAACGTCGCGAAGTGGAAACGATGCGCAACATCCACTTGCTCACACGCTTGATGTTTGTATGGAAAAGCTCTTGGCGTATGTTTACAACGTCTGCCATCCGCGTGACACACTCGACATGGAATCCCTGAAGTCTCTGTACCTCGATTTACTCAAAGTTTTCGAGACTACGATACTTCCCACGTGGGCGAGTCATCATGTCCAATTTGTAATGTTTTACATATGCAGCTTTAAACCGAACGTCGCCGAAGCCTTCCTCAATTGGTTGTGGCAAAAAGTATCGAATCCCAATGTCGCCCCGGTTCTTCGACAGTCAGCGGTCGCATACGTTGCCAGTCTCCTCGCTCGTGGTTCTTTCGTACCAATCAGGTGAGAAAAATCTTTTAATAATCCTCCGATAAACATTTTACTTATTTTTCAAATCTGCTTGTGAATATTTTAGATGGATTTAATAAGATATTGATATATTATTTTCGACACATTTTAAAAATACGTTCTTAATTACGTGCTTACTCGTTTTTCTTCAACATTCGAATTGATAGTATATTGTGATACTAGTACGATAAAGCGGCCATTATCGCGCAGAGGTTAGGAAGCCGCACACGAGCCAAGTCGAGTGCACCGCTTCCTAACTTCCGCGGGATGGTCATAAACTATTTTTTGTAACGAATGACAACTTCGCACATCTTCGTGCCTGCGAAGCATTGCGTAAAATCATCTTATAGATAGTTTTACACTCGCCATCTGGTGCGTAAAGTTATCTAGAATTCTTTAGATAACTTTATGCACCAGATGGCGAACGTAAAATTATCTACGTTTATGTTAGCATAATGCGCCATCTTTCGCACGATTTGCAGGTACGTAATGGGCGACTTTATGTGCATGAGTTACAAAAAATTTCTTCACGCATTTTGCAATAAGTAAAAATACAAAATACAACACAACTTTTTGTTTACTTATTTTTTAATATTTGAAAAAATATATATTTCTATGTTTTTTCATTATAAAACAGTCCTTTATATGTTCACACATTTTTTCTAATCGCTTTTCTAACATTTGTTTATCAGCACCCTCACGAGGATACTTTCCGAAATGGTATCCTGGACTCACAGTTATATCGCCGCACAGGACAGCCTCGAGTGCGCCAATAGCGACGTTAGGGTCCATACAGTTTTCTACTCAGTTTGCCAAGCCATGTTCTACGTTATTGGATTCAGGCACAAGGATCTTGTCGACACAAAGAAAAGTAAGTTGTTTTTTATTCGACTGTTAATCTAATATATAGAAAGTATATTTAATGTTCCCATATAGAATTAAAGTGTATTTTAGATACATAACTCGCACGTTTTTTAATGTGTATTTTGTTATTCGCAATCTCACTCAATGATGACTATTGTGTGTTTTCATAAAATTGTTAATATTGAAGCTTCAAACAAACAAATACGTATTTGTGCAAATTCCGTACGATTTTCCAGAATTTGTACTCCTCAAACTTCAACAAAATTCGCAATAAGTACTTTCGAAGAGTACGAGTATGAAACCTCGCACGAGGTTTCTGAGAGATCCAGAAAAAAGTAACCTCGACGACAGAAAATACTCTTTATGTAAAAATATCGCTAATACATATATCTTTACATATAAATCTAGTGGCAAAAAAATCAATATCGCGAATAAATATCTTTATACACTTTTATTTCATATGGGCGATCGCAACGATATCCTTGCGAATCATTGCGATTGAAAATCAATATCAGTTGTATTTTTGAAAAACATGAATATTCTTTCGGTTCCGAAAGTAACACCAGTTTTTTTTTTAATTCGCAGATTTATTATTTCTCCAGAGTCTAAATCTGACAAAGATCGTAACCTGTCGATTAAATCCATTGCGAGTATGTTTGCCTGCGGTTGTGCAACATTTCGCTACGGTGACGCGTTCCTATCAGTTAGCCTACTGTTACACAGTCATCGAACACAATTCGCGCAGCAATCTTCCCGTGCTGCAGACGAGTAATCGTTTTGCCACATGGCTAGATACATTTTTCCCTTTCGACCCTTACGTTCTCGATCGAAGCGAGCATAGAATAGCGCCAATTTACCTCCACTATCAAGGCACCGTTACAACGAATTCCATGGACTCCGCGTCTCCCGCAGCGATAGAAGAAACCGATGAGGACGACTTTATGGACACATCTTTTCCCCATCAACAACAGGATTCGCTCAGCCACAACATACACAAATTTTCTTATAGCACATCACCCGGATTCATACATTCATGAAGAGGTGAAGAATTTTTAGAAAATGTGAACGAAAAAAATTACGACTAAATAGTTAAGTTGTATAGACCGAAGATTATTTCGCATTGTGCAATTTGTCGAGCGACTTGATTGAAGAGAATCAGTTACTTTAATTTCCCTTTTATATTCGAATCCAGACGCAAATGTAAACTTTTTCTTTCGTATAGAAAATAATTGTACACGGCATCTATATTAAGTGATATAGAATATATTAAATATTTATTATTCGTCAGAGAAAATGATTTGTTTAAATACGTAAACAAGCGGGACGACTGTGTCGTTATGGCAATCTTTTATTTACAACGCAACCAAGACTTTTCATAAATCAATAAAAACTTTTGATTCGAAAACAGATTGATAATCCTTTTTTTTCTACGAGATGGTCTCAATAACGACGGTTAGCCCTTTCTATTAAATCTCCAGGGCTTTCTTCAATTTTGTTCAACTCAGTAGTGACTCACGGAGAGTATATATTAATGTATACCTGAATTGATATGTAATTCCTTTATACCTTTGTTACCTAGAGATTTATAATCGTAACGTGAGGAATATTTTATGTATTACGAAAAGAAAACTAAACAAATTAATTATATACACTTATTGATTGACTCTTGTGTACCTTTATATCATTTGAACCCTTCAAGTACCCGACTTTGTGCTGATAATGCCAAAGCCTTGACTTTTCCTGTGACTTATAAAAAATTTTGTTTTCGCGAAAAAATTATTTTCGTAAATGTCACTCAATTGACCTAAATTTTTAACTCAACAAATTCGATACCGAGCGTCTTCTTACATTATTTTATTTCTTAAGAAAAAATGTAGCTCATGAGCTAAAAAAATTACGGCTTCTGTGCAGGGCAACTTTTGTTTTTTAATTCGGTTTTGCGAATTTTAACAAGAAGCTTCAATTTTTTCGTACGTTTTTGGAAAGAAATTAACATTGCTGCTCTACCGGTCTATCAAATTTGAGCATGACTCCTAAAGCCGTTACTAAAAAATAACTTTTTCCAACGTTTTAGATGAATTTTAGCAAAGCCCTTGTGAGGATGCAGTTTAAATTCCTATGACGACACTAATTAAGGTGATGTGTTATACTGACCGAGCTGCCATAAGTCAAATGAGATAGCTGAATCTTCTCGAAGTGTTATTCTTCGCCACGGTTGATTTAAAAAATCAAAATTGAGAAGTACTGACTGCGGAGTGCTAAAACGCAGTTAGTACTTGTCATTTTTTGCCAGAAATATCAATTGTGGCCAAGAGCAACTCTTTGTAGTTTTTTTTACCGAATGAGCAGTAACACAGCATCTAGGAAAATAGTGGCATAGTGGATGAAGGCTCGGGTTCGCACGCAGCGGGCCCCGCTAAAATAAATAACGAATGAAAAATCATTAGGTATTTTTTTTTTTTTCTAAATAAATTATGCCCATCCCTGATTGGTTTTGGGGGTTGGCGTCCCTCACAGGTAGATAAGACCCTAACGGTCCGCTTGACCTAAGTATCTGCTTGCCAGACTACCTGCGGATTTTCCGATCGTAAAAACCCTTGGTATGCGTACTTCGCGTATAGCATCCTTGAATGTTTCACAAAAGACTGGAAAATTCCAAAAACTTTTGAACATCTGCGGCTATAATTGTCGAATATTATAATTTGTCTGTTTGTGTGTGTGTTTGTGTATGGATGTGAATATGCTTGATTTAAATTTAAAATTATTACATATCGTCGCTGTCGCTATTCGCGAGTTATCGACGATTGAATTTTTAGTCCCTGGAACACACATACACATATACACATACAGATACATTTTCTAAATCATTTTTCTCGACGTTTTATGTGATTCCAAGCATAATGGCATGAAAATCTCGAAAAAATGGATTTTCATCAAAACAAAGCTTCCTCTATGAGAGAGCGAAAATTACGAAAATGACTGCTGCTTTTGCAGAACCATTGAAAAATACACTGAAAAAATGCGCTCGCGATAATTAAAGAAGTAACAAATCTGCCCTGGAAATCTATAAATTCACTGCAGGATTACAAAGTTATATCTGATCCAAACATTAAATTTTGCAGATGAAGATATCTTCGAGCTCATAATATAATTCCATATATCAAAATGACCATCAAAATTTCTGCATCTTCAGAAAAAAACTTTAGCACGCTGTAGCGCCGTGACATTAGTTCTGAGAGGAAAATGTTTACCACCTTTTTGTTCCTCTTTAAATTCCCCGATTTTCCAGAAAAAAATAAATAAAAAGTGAATGTGAGGGCGCGAACCCAAGTCCTCTGCTTGAGAAGCCAATACGGGATCCACACGACCACCGTGCGCTTCTGGGGCGATAAACTTGAAACCTGAATATACTTTACCTATCCACCAAATTTACAAAAAAAAAAATATATCATCCCACCAACGAATGGTAAGAAGACACATTTTTGCATCGCATAAATGAAAAAAAAAGGAAACGAATCGTCTGGCGCATGTGTCAATCCATAATCTGCCTTACGTATTTTCGAGCGGCTTGAGAGTTTCAAATTAAGTCTTTTCAGCTCAAACAAGGCTCTAAAATGGTAAGCTAACGACTGTACGATGACTGAAACGAAAAAGCGTGGTTCTAATAGTCGCGCAGTAGACGCAAACGTAATCTCAACTCTCTCGAGCGTTCAAATTACCCGCAGATATGCCTCGAAATATCTTGACCAATTAAAAAGATGCCCTGGCTTCGGGGACTCTCCGCGGATGGCACGCCCCTTTTAGGCTGCGTTTCATTCATTTCTAGCGGCGCTAACTTCATCTCGGTTCACACTGACACTCAGTGGTGACCAATCCGACCGAGATTTTACACCGTTTCGCGAACGTTTCGTTAGCATTGCATTTCCCCTCCTTACCTCTAGCCTCCATGCTCCATGGATTCCACATCGATTACGCGTAAAAACAGTTAATTCGGCAGAAAAAACAAAAAAAATTCCGCCAACTTCAGGATAAATTTTTATTGTGATTAGAAAAAAAATATTGACTATCAATCGTTAATACTATGCTATCAATCAATATCAAACGATTATTAAACGATATAAAAAAAAAAATGAAAAAGTCAAAGTTGGTCAGCCAACTTCATGGAGGTGATCGAAACTTGGCAACGCTGATATTTTTCGAGGTTGGCAGCATTGCTCACCTCCCAGTTTAAGCTCAGTGGCACGCGGTGCGCGGTAATTACTTAAAGTAAACATGGAGTCGCTGGACGATCGGTTGAAACGAATAAACTCTCATAATATTTCACAATTAAACTGAAATCACGAGTAAGTACGATTGTTAATATTCAAATCAAGGCCACTGACAGATTCACAGCGTTCAAATTTGCCGCCTTCATATGATACCGGTAATTTCTCCGTGATTTTCCTCTTGCGGACGATAACTGTTATATTACCGATGCAGCGTTGCCATATCTGTCTACTCGCGAACTATTAATGACGAATTCACATACATTTCGGTTACTTTATCTCGGAAAATATTTGTTATCAGCTGGTTAACGCAAATTTTGTTCTCGTTAGAAATGTTCACAATGATTCAAGGAATATGAAGACACGTTTTCCAAGCTTGTATCTTTAGGAAATATTGAATTAAATTGGGTTCAATAATCATTTTTTGGACTTGCTCCATATGAGTTCATGTTAAACGGCACATATTTAGATGCTAATATTTCAATCCCGGGATGGTAAAAAAATCTGAAATAATTTGTAAACACGCACTAGATCCTATCTTAAGACATATTTTTTTGATGAGTGTTAATCTTTGATTATAATAATGCTCCAACCTCCTTAATAAATTTCCCTCCATGCGAAAGGAAATTAGGGTATTATGACGGTCAAGTTAGAAGAAATAAAAATAGCGGTAATATGACTAGTCTGTAGTTCGGTGTCGCGCCGCAATCCGTGAGTTGGCGATTCCAAGGCACGAGGAATCTCTGGTGGATGGTTATCCGCGTGCCCGCACTCGGCGAGAAATTTCCGTACATCACCGTGTACCTTGTCCGCAAGAGTCAGCCCAAAATCCCGTGAAACAAAAGCACGGGCAACCCCGTTAAACCTTGTATTATATGGCTTCGATCGAAGAGGTTGATATTCTCGACAGCGGCATGGGAAGCAGCGACGTACGATCGCCCGAAGTCAAATCAATCCTTCCACCGGACGACGCTGAGGATGAGGAGGTTCGTGAGAGCTGCTTTAACAACCCTTTCGGCACCCCATAGCCGTCCGCTAAATTTTTCAACTAACTCACTACCATTTTAATCACTCAAAATTTCCTCACTCTCGTTTAACCAATCACCAAAAACCCAACGCGTGACACGCGCTACTTATCACCATTAAGGCGAATCTTCGATCCACAAAATCAAACCTAACCTCAAATGTAAAAAAAAAAAAAAAAATCTAAATGGAGCACGATTATTCGTTTATGTTATATTCCAGCGCTTACGTAATTTTTTTTTCATCATTCACCCCTTTTTTTGGCAAATCAACTGATTTTCCCAACTTACTTGTCTTGGTAATAATTATCTTGTGTCGTTATTTTACTCCTATGGGGAATCCATATTACAGCTTATCGAATCAAGCAAATATTTATATGACTCAACACTATCGTAGTTGGCACGATTGTATGCATGATTGTAAAATAATATTCAATTGAAATTTTTGGCCAGTAACACACTTGCATGGAAAAGTAAAAAACGGATCAATTATCATATTACCTTGAAATGAAAAATCATTCACCAGTGTATTATAGATACAGATTGATATAATGTAAATGTCTTGATGTCTTCCGAGTTTGGATTATTCTTTTTTTTCATTGATCATTTTGTGAGAAAATGCAACAGGTTTTTTCAAGTTTTTTATTCGAATTAGAAAATAGCATAATAGCACAATTTTAGTTGTTGAGTTGATAAACCGTTTTTCATAGCATTGTCTGTTATTTTCTGCAATGTAATGGATTTATGTGAGATAAATTGTTCTCTGTATAAACTAAAGCGAAACACAGAAATGTTTATATCACTCCGATCTCTATTACAGTTTGTACAATATATAATACAGATTATTTAAAAGAACATCGCACATTGACTTTGGAGTAACAGACTGATAAATAATTAAGAAAGTAACCCAATAACAAGTAACACATAACGGTAAATTATTAGAATGATGGTAAATAAAAAGTTAATTACAAAAAATAACTTACCTATTATCAGATTGTAGAATCTTCTCGTAAAGAAAATTTGACGTTGCAGAACTAATTCACTGAAGCAACGTAATTTTAACTCTACAAGTGCAAAACTCAAAAAATATTCAAAACAAGGAACTTGATTACAAATATATATATATATATATATATATATATACACATACATATATATACACTTATGAAAATATCACTTATAATATTTGCAAAGAATTATTTTAATCAAGCTGAAATATTTTATATTTGCAATTGTAGCAGTACTCAATTTATATTCTTAAACCATGAATTCGGGTAAATTGTTCTGAATTTGACTGAATTTGGTAAAGAATAAGCATAAGAAACTTTTTCACAAAAGGACTTTTTTTTTGTTGATAATTTAATTTTGTACTAATAAGTAATGTAGTTTTTATCATTCTATGTTAGTCTGACCTTTCTTCTGCTGTTTATTTAAATATTTGAATAAACACATTGAAGGATAAGTTTGTGTAAGGCGATTTTTAACTTAACTTGACTTTTCACTTTTTAATTATGCAGGATGAAACCCTGGCGGAAAGGCTTATTGGCCTGACGGAAATGTTCCCAGAGGAGGTTCGCAATTTGGGGTACAATTTCGGTTCTGGATTGTACCGATGCGTTAAAGGTGATTGCATCCTTTAAAAAGTCACATTAAAAAAAAATGAATCTGTTCATTAACTCTCTGTTAATGAATCTAGATGTTTGATAGCGTAATCAAAATTTTGATCTCCAATTACTTTGCTTATTTTGATTTATTTTCAAATCCTTTTATTTTTAAATCAATCATCAACAGTTTGTCCTAGGCCTGAGCCTCAACCGCTTGTAACTGATCAGTAATTTTTTATATTCTTGTCGTAACTCTAGAGAGAATGCAAACCTTTTTTATTGAGATTTTTTGTCCGTATTTTTAAAAGTTTGCTGTATTCTAGAAAATTGGAAAATTTCTTCAAAATCCGTTTTCATATTTCGAAGTTGAACAACGTTAACTTCCATTTGAAAAAAAAAAAAAAAAAAAAAAAAACGACTGAATGGAAAAGTATTAAAAAATTCTAAACAAATTAAAACTGTAGTCGATCACTTGTAAACTTTAATCATCTTATATATGCCATACATTTTTAGAGAATCATCTGCAATGTTTTCAGTTATTTCCTTAAAGTTACTTTAATTTTAAAGATGATTCACAGTTGATGGCAACCATGAACAGTTCCAAGGTAAACTACATTTTTTCTGCCACTACTATTATTGAATGGGCAGGAAAAGTGACATCATGAAGGACGCATTGCAACTATTCATGCTTTCCGCAACTGTGAACTAAATGTTGAATTTAAAATGTTGAAATAAAAATAAAAGCGAATTTCAGCTCACTTTAAGTCAAAGCTTGAAAATTTCCAAGTGTGGCAGAGGTCTTAAGAATTTTTTTCATCGTTTAGATAATTGCCAACACTGTTTTCTTTTAATCTTTTAAGAATTTACTTTCTTTTTAGAGTCAGAATAACTACATACAAAATTACCGATCAGATACAAGAGGTCAAAGGTCACGATCTAGGTCCAATGTGTAAAATATATAAATTACATTTATATATATATATATATGGGGCATTCCACGTTAAATCAGCAGGCCATGACCCTCATCCTCATCGATTTTGTTTATTTTGCTTCCTCATAGAGGAAGCTTTGTTTTCATGAAATTTTTTTTTTTCGAGATTTTCATGTCATTATGCTTAGAATCACCTAAAACGTCGAGAAAAGTGGTTAAGAAAATGTGTCCGCGTGTGTCGCGTGTGTGTATGTTTCAAGGACCGAAAATTCAATCGTCGATAACTCGCGAATGGCATGATCGATCGAGTTCAAATTCGGCACGCAAGTAGAGTATTAATTCCTCTTCAATTGCTGTAATTTTTGAGAAAATGTATCTATGTATAATGATTTTATAGAATTTTTAATTTTTTTGAAAAATGTCGTATACTCTCTAACATTCGTATAAGTTCGCCGATATGGCTAAATATTTCTTTATAACTAGAGAGACATTAAATGCTGTTTGGTATTGTATTTCGACAAAATCGGTAAAGCGGTTCGGATTTTATAGAATTTTGAATTTTTGTAAAAAAATAAAATTTTGCTATAAATCGCGTCGAATTTCAGCAAATTAACTGAAATGTTCTATAAACGAAAAATAACATACAGTCCTACTGTGTACCAAATTTGGTGGTGATCGGTAAAGTCGTTCAAATATTATACCATTTTGAATTCTTGAAAAAAAAACCATCTTCGCTATAACCTCCGCAAAAGTTAATAAAGTAAAACAAAAGTTTGTGCCTAATAAAAATGAAATGTGCCGGTGATTTAATCATTTACTCAAAACAAGGATGCAAAGTAGAACCTTGCACATTGTTTTCTTATTTAATTTTGCTCTTCACAAAGCTTCCTCTATGAGGAAGCCAAAATCAGTTACAATACTTCCCCGTAGAGGTTGCTATGTAAAGAGCAAAATTAAATGAGGAAGCAATGTGCAAGGTTCTACTTTGCATCCTTTTTATGATAATTTAACATCGTTTTTTAATATGATGTTATTACTGACTCATAAAGGCCTCCAATTTTTTTTCAGATTTTTTCACCACCAATAACATTTTTAAATCTTCGAAAAAAAACCAATTTCAAAAACGCCGTTTTTTAAAATCTGAAAAAATTCACACTGATTCTATGATTTAAAATATGATTTTTGAGTGCCATGTGATAATGGGATCTCAATATTTACTATTTTAACCACATTTTGCTTCCTCATAGAGGAAGCTTTGTGAAGAGCAAAATTAAATGAGGAAGCAATGTGCAAGGTTCTACTATGCATCCTTGTTTCGAATAAATGAATAAATCACTGGCACTTTTTATTTTTATTAGGCACAAACATTTGTTTTTCTTTATTAACTTTTGCGGAGGTTATAGCGAACATCCCTATTTTTTCAAATATTCAAAATGGTGTAATATTTGAATGACTTTACCGAATTTGGTACACAGTGGGGCCTTATGTTATTTTTCGTTTGTAGAACATTTCAGTTAATTTGCTGAGATTCGACGTGACTGATAGTAAAATTTTTATTTTTTACAAAAATTCAAAATTCTATAAAATCCGAACCGCTTTACCGATTTTGTCAAAATTCGATATCAAACAGCATTTAGCATGTCTCTAGTTATGAAGAACTATTTAGCCATATCGGCGAACTTTTACGAAAGTTAGAGAGTATACGACATTTTTCAAGAAAATTAAAAATTCTCTATAATCAGTATACATAGATATATTTTCAAATCACAGCAATTAAAGAGGAGTTACTACTCTACTTGCACGCCAAATTTGAGCTCGATCGGTCGTGTCATTCGCGAGTTATCGACGATTGAATTTCCAGTCCCTGGAACACACACACAGACACACATACAGACACATTTTCTAAACCATTTTTCTCGACGTTTTAGGTGATTCTAAGCATATTGACATGAAAATCTCGAAAAAAATTTTTTTTCATGAAAACAAAGCTTCCTCTATGAGGAAGCAAAATGTGGAAAAAATAGTAAATATTGAGATCCCATTATCGCATGGCACTCAAAAATCATGTTTTAAATGATAGAATCAGTGTGAATTTTTTCAGATTTTTAAAAACAGCGTTTTTGAAATTGGTTTTTTTCGAAGATTTAAAAATGTTACTGGTAGCGAAAAAATCTGAAAAAAATTGGAGGCCTTTATGAATCGGTAATAACATCATATTAAAAAATGAACAAAATCGATGAGGGTGAGGGTCATGGTCTGCTGATTTGACGTGGAATGCCCCATATATATACATTTCAACTCGACACTTCAAAGTTAATTAATTATTGAATTAGATTTATTTACAAAAATACTGCCGTATTTGGACTAGTACAAAACGGTCTTATCTTCTCAGTTTGTGTGAAGAATGAATCTAAACAAAACTTCTGAATTAATGAGACCCTACCTAATGTAAACGAATATTTGTATCGATCGATTTACAGAAAAATAACTCACATTACGCTAATAATCTATGGGATATATTTCCCTAGGTTTTGGAAGACAAATTTGCAATTGTAGTTCGATCTTAATAAGCGATAACTCAATTTATTCCTTAGTGGATGCTGTATAAATTTACCGGCAAACATTGATAATAACATTTATTGTTTACAAATGACCGCCATTCATTTATAAAAGCAAAACAAATTCGGGGAGTTATTTTTATTTTTCTCTTAATTTGGAAGTACAATAACAAAAATAACTCGGTGAATTGGAAAGAGGTCTTTGAACGAACAAAATGAATTGCTGCTAGTCAAGATCAAATTATAATTATAAATCTGAATTTCAAAGCACCACGATTAATATGACCAATTGGTAATTAAACTGAATTACTTTTCTGGGAATCAATTCCTCTACAATGGAGTCTACATTCAGTAGGATTTCCTTAATTTAGATTCACCGTCGTTTTTACTAGTTTGTTTTCGAAATAGTGCAAAATCAATGTTTTAAATCTTGATCTTCGATTGAGCTCACTACCGATGATGCCTCCTTAAATAACTGATTATTTTGCTTTTTTAAATGCTTATTAAATAAAATGATTATCCTCTCTGTGCGTTAATCAGGTCTGTATGGATTCTCGTGTTCCGCTACCTGGCTGTTCTTCAGTTCGTCGGCGATCCTCTTCGCCCCGGTGCTATTCGAGATCGAAAGGGCGCAGATGGAAGAAGCCCAACGCGCCCAACAGAAGCAAGTCCTGCTCGGTCCTAACACGACTATGTCGAATGTTGGGTCTGGCATGCCAATGGCACCGCCTGTTCAGCGATAAGCCAATAATCATTCTTTCGATAGACAAACAAACACACCCGAAGATATCCAAGAAACAAACACACAGAATGTTCAAGTAAAAGGAATTCAAAGTGGACGAGGAAATTCGTTGAGTTTCTGTCCGACTAAAAAAAGCCCGTAAACCAGTCGCCAACTTCCGTCGTCGGTGCAAACAAATTTGGTCTCTTCTATTTCTGGTCCTCGCACCTTCTGTATAAAACGTGTGTGTGTGTCTGATTTTCTTTTTTCATCTTCGCCAAAGAACTAAAAAATCGACTTCCGCAATATATATCAGACAAAAGAATCGAAATATCGCTGTGCGTGAAATACTGCATGAAATTAGAGTCGTATTTTAGTTTCTAATTTTACAGAAAATTTCGTCGAGATTTAAAGAAATCGTTACCTAACGAAAATTTGTTTTTTTGCCGGACACAAAAACTTGACAAAACTAGTCCATCGACCCTTTATTTCCAAGATCAATAATGTACTTTTTTTTTCTCTTTACTTTGCCAGTGATCATTTTTCTCTCTGTCTCAACGAACAAATATTTACGGTACCATTTAATTGTCGGGCTTTGTCGCGGGTCCGCGTTAATTCTAATAATCGAGACTGGAAATTCTTGCATTTCTTCTGCTTCATTCTCAAATTTTTGTTGGTTCCTGTACAGCCTGAGAATTTTTAAGGAAACGCGATCGACGCACTCTCGTCTCGTTGTCGATAATGTACTTTTTTTTTAGTATCAAACTCGTTGCGATTGCCACCCCGATTATCATATATATACATATATTGTATTAAAGAAGAAAGGAAAAAGTCAGGAGAAACTAACGACGACGAAGACTGTCCAATGTGTAACTTTGTTAGTGAATGAAATAATAAATGTTAGGGAATTGGATTCGACAAGTTATTCGAATTTTATCAATTTTTTTCGTTTACGAATTAAAATTAACACCTGCTTCAAAAATACGCATGTACGTAATATTAACGATGATAAAATTACGGCGGTATTAGAATACAGCTCATATACAAGATGCGCGGCTTCGCATGTACAGTTAACGACGGATTATTTTGTTTTCGATTATTATTTAATTGACTCGAAGACGTTTTGTATCTATTTTTTTTCTTCTTTTTGTCAAAAACATTTAGCACATGGTCAAAGAAAAAAATAGTGTCGTCAACGACGCAACTCTCGAAATTCACGAGTTATGGAATTAGATTTTGTTAAAAAGGTTGAATTTCCTCACACTAATTAAAGGGGTTCGAACATGTTGACATTGTATTTTAATGAGCATTGTTTGAGCGTTTATGTCGTTGATACTGTTAATACTAAGGAGAGCCAATTTCTTTCCAGTATAAATATGCTAATTCATAAAAATGTAGGGAGATATATCCATAATTGAAGCACCGAGGATAGCAGCCCCATGATCTGTAAGTATGGTCCATGAATTTTAACCAAATGTTTTTAATTTTTTGTGTTTAGAAAAGAAAAAAAATTTAAACACAATTAAAACGTAATGCGGAGGTTGAATATATCAAAGGCAATTTTGCAACGTCTATACGTACATGCTTACAGTTTAATTCGTTATGATCGCAAAGGCAGAGAAAGCTTTAAATTTATTGATTGCACAGTATCGATACAAGTGGCGCTGATTTTCTGACCACATGTAGTCAATAACTATTGAAAAATACTCGTTAAAATACGACTGTAACATATATTTCCCCCTCAATTCAGCAATATATATATATATATATTCTTGTTTTCAAATTCAGCATTGATTTGAAGAATGTGCAGAGCTTCAAACTTCTCGAGATTTTCTTTACAGTATCGCAGGCAAAGAGTGGAAATCACTGATATGTTGTCTATATTTACGAGCACCGCGGGGACTAAAAAGTTAGGAATTTCCGATAAAAATAATGCTAACCAAAAATACCATTTATTTGAAACTGCTGAAAAACAAAAATTTTCAATTTTACATTCAGAAATTCCCAACTTTTTGTATTTCAGTACGGGAAAACTTTCAATAGCTTATTAATTAGCTTACTAAGTTTCGTCAAGTAAAACTGAAGAAAATAGAGAAAAGGAATACAAAAGCCAACCGTTTGTTTTTCGTTAGCCTTCGCTGTAAATTCTACTTTCCCTTATCACGAGTTTGCACGGTTCGAGTGCCAATTCTGACTTGTAAAATATATATATATATACTATATATACCTGCTTGTATACACGACAAATCACCGAAAGTTACATATTTCCGTCAGCTTCATAGGATACTTTTGCGAAGTTCATGTGATAGCGTTTTGAATATTCTTTCTTATAAAAAAGTTAACAATTTTAGCGTTCAAAAAATCGTATGACAAATTTACGCTATCGTATGTTAGTAACGGTTTCCTGATGACATTATAAATCTGTCAAATCCGAATAAGACGATTTTCGCCATGAACGTTTTTTCTTTTTTCTTCTAATATACTCATGCTTTTCTGGAGGCCCTCTGTACTTCCTAGCCGCTTTTTCTAATACACAATGGTACCGCATTCTCACAAGGAAACTGTCGAAGATCTCGTCGACAAAAGTGGCTCCGCTTTTATTGAGTTTATGCTATATGAGAATGTAACGGAATTAAAAAAATCGCCTCCCGGTCAGCAGGAGGTGCGCACATGATTGTGCAGTTGAATGTTCATCCATCTAAAGTACTGCAGCAAGAAATACTGATCAACTCCATTGCCGTTGGTTTGATATTTTGAATATTGAATTCCTACGGATCGCCGAACTTTCCGGAAGTGATACGAGCAAACAGTTTTGAAAATTTTAGTCCTGACGAAAAATTATTTAAATACTTTTTTGAAACATTTATACCCACATGAGTGATGAGATATACATTAACAAAGTTCACGTAATTTAAACTATTTAAAATTGCTGTTGTTCAAATGCAATGAGAAGATTTTAATTCAGAAACTGTATTAATGATAAAGGGATACTTTCAGAAAGAATATATTGAAATCACACAGTTATTTACCGGTGAGTTTTTGAGATAGCGCAAGTGAAACGAAACTTTCCAGCGTTTTCCTGTACCCACACTGGGACACTCGCTTTAAGAAGACTTTAGATCCATGGAATATCGATATTTCAAGAATTGTTCTTACACATTTTCGAAGTGTAAATAATAAAAATGAGAATGAATCTGAATTGAAGAATTTCTACTCTAAATGTAGAAGAAAATGTACAGCGCACAAAATAAGTCTACTTGAATTCTCAGTAGATTATATTATTTGCAGTTGTTTGAAAGTTAAATTTGTAATTTGAATTCCATTTTGACTCATTTTGTTTCTTGAAAATGGTTTTCCAAATTCATCGAGTAATGATCATCGTTTTACGTCTCAATCAAGGGAAAAACTTGGGTAACCTTGCAAATTTAATTTTCTTTTATAAACAAATGTCGATCATTTGCAAACGATAGATATTATAACGAATTCGTTCCGGTTATTGTATATAGTATCTATCAAGAAATGAAATGAGCTACCGCTCGTGAAGATTCAACTTAAATTACAAATTAGACTTCAAAAAAAATCAGGAATAATACGTTCTACAGATTATTGGTGTAATCTGAGCTATTGTTCTCAAAATCTGTTGCTTACGTTAAATAAGATCTCTTCAATTGAGGTAAACTTTTCATTATAAGAATTTTCCTTAAGAAGAATGTGCAAATCATTTTTCAAAAAGTGGTGCGCGCTTGACGCGAAAGTACCGTCGAGGACTCTTTAGTGTACTAGCTCGAAATTCCCTTGCACGAAATCTCCGGTAATTTGGGCTCTACAATAGGTTTCATTAAAAAGTTTGGAGCGTTTCACACTATTACAATCACAAATTGTGCAAAATTTTTAAAAGTCTTTCTATAATTTCTGATGGTTAAATAAGCTCTTCCAATGTGTTACTCATGTAGCAGCATTAGTTCTTAGTATAGAAATTCACAGCTGTGATATGAAAACTACATTGATTGTTATCGGCAAATGTGCGATTTTTAAATAGTTTTGGAAAACATGTTAACCTGAATATCAGGCGGATTATGACGAGCAATAGATCATATTATTTATATAAAGATGTTCTATCGATTGGCCGTCTCAATTTTGATAGTATTATTATTAGGGAAGGATTAGCAATGCAAAAGATACAATCGTTTAATTATACTACATTTGGATAGTCAATCGATTATGAGTCTGCCACTGATGAAAATGAAATATTGTTCGTAATAATCGAATTATTATGGCTTATTCTTGAAAAGGTTGCATATTTATTATCCTCATGCATTGCAAAATTGTATGAGGATGACATCGGATATTTGCGTGTATCACTCGATTTGCTGATCGAATCTTAGCAGTGAATATTCATATATATTCAAACCCAGTGCTCCTATATAAATAAATGTAAATAGCTCCTTGGAATCGTCTCTTATATACTACCAGAAATTGTAAAAATGTCAATCAAAATTTGGCTCTCAGTTGACTAGTGGGAAATTCTAACTTCCTTAAGACCTCCAAATGAAAAGACCCGTTCTTAGGGTCTTTAGAATTCTTTTGAGCTTTGCATTCAAGTTTTTCACATTCTGCTTTTACTTTAAGGGAATTTTTCAAATCTGTTCTATTTGAAACAAATTTCATCCACTTGAATTTTTATTTTTGAGAATCTTTCGCGTGTAATCCGGATATTTTCCAAAAAATGGTTCTGAATTATTATTTTTCAAATATACAATTTTTGCAATTTATCAAAGTACCGTTACGAACAATCGATCGCAATAAATTTTTCATACTTTTGTGAAATTATTAAAAAAGGTAAAGCAAGAGTTTTTGCGATTAGTTGAGTCGCCTTCTTAACGAAAATAGACGTCAGCTATTGCTACTTTATGCAAAAACTATCGGCAATAAGGAGGAGACTCTCTATTGCAATTACCCGAGCGACGAATTAATATCCTTAGAAACCGGAATGATCGACATCAGCGATCCGCGAAGATTCAAATCGCTAAACCTAACATGAAAAACAGCTAAATCGATCCAGCGAAAGCCGTTGAAAATGGTTTGGATCAGCTTCAGTGACTGATCGCGCGTAGTCAATATACACAAAACTATACATGTTCTAAACATATATCGTGCTCATACGGCTGAGATACTAAATAATATAATAATCTATACTTATATCTTTGTTTTCTTTTCCATTGAGTATAGCAGGCAGCTCCTAATTTTAGCGAGCATTTTTCCATTAATTTTTAGTTCACGATCCGATTACTATCTCAATTCACGTCTTTGCTTTTTTTGCCAGTCTGTCGATTCTCGGAAATTCTTGGTTTTTTAATCAATTGTTCCTCTTTCGATCGTTGCGCCATTCAAGCTTTGAAAAATCTTACAACACGTACGACGTATTGCCTGCATATCGGACACTCTGACATCTGTTTGCCGCAATCTATGCAACAGGCGAGATGACCGCATTCTAGAATTACGCATTCTATAGGAGAATCCCAGCATATCTTGCAGAGGCTTTCGTCGTACGGTCCTTCCACTTCCGATTCTGAAAGAGATAAATATTTGTTTCAATCGATTTTTATCACATATTCAGTACTGCTGCGGACATATGACAGAATTTATTGAAAGTTCACATCTACATTATTCACATAACATCTTTAAACTTCATAAGATTTTTTGTGACACATCGTGCGTGGAGTTCGCTTCGCGTGCGAGAGTCACACTTCTCGCCCTAGTGGCATAGAGTTGTATACGAAATCGTGCGAGGAACTTTTTCTCTCGCCTTCGACTCGAGCTACAAACTTACATTCATCAGAAAAAGTTTTCATTGCACTAGTATCGTAAAGTACTATTAAAATTCGAAAATGAAGCGGACAATAGGAGAACCTGTATTTTTATGAATTTCTTTTTCTTCGATAATTTCAATGGCAAGGAAAGTGGTTGAAGAAATTTAAGGCAAAGTATAGATATATAAACGTCTAAAATAACCAAATGGAATTAAATGACGGGAGTGAGTGAGGGAAGGTTGGGTAAATAAATCAAGTACACAGCATTTCGCAGAAAGAACAAGAAATAACTTGCGTCGGCACGAAAGTTCTCACAATGCAGAGAGAAAAGCCGGGGCAAGCGAATTATTTATTGAAATAAAGAAACAAGGCTGGAAAATATACACGTAAAAAAGATTTTACATTTAAAACAAGAGATAGCCCCGCAACGCAACAAAAGGCCACCGCGAGGTACCTTTTATAGCACACTCGCTAGAGACCTCTCTTATCTTACATTAGTAAGCGGAAACGTGACGGCCTGAAGCAAAGTCCTGGCTGCACGTAGATGAATTGTGCCTCTTTGGCTGCAGCTTGCCTCGATGTCTGGAGGGAACCGAGTCTGGACCACGAGCAGACCCCTGAATATTTTCAGGAAGGTTCACTAGTATTTATCGAGTCGAAACGAGCGTTGAAATACCGACCACCAAAAAGTTAAGAGACTTCGAAAACCAGCTAGCTTAATTTGCCTGTACAAAAAGTTTTCCGTGGAACCGGGACCAACGAAACTTGGTGAATATCTTCAAGAATATTTCTCAATATTTATCGACGCGGAACGGGCGTTGAAATATCGATCAATGAAACGTTAAGGGACTTCGAACATCAGCTGGGCTACGCATGCATCGCAATGATATCGTTGTTTACCTGTAGAAAGTTGTCCGTGGAAGCGGGACCAATAATACTTGGCAAATATCTTTAGGAATATTTGGTTGTAATACCCCGAAAGCTTGAAAGTTATCGGATATTTCCTGATTGTTTCATTGCGTAGCAACGATTGAAATAAGTTTTGCTTATAAAAATCACGAGCGTGCAGCGCGAGGATGTGATGGTAAATATTGTGATGTTATCACCACGTGATGTTAAATACCGTGCTCTTATTGGTCGAAATTAAGGTAAAAAAAATAATCAACAAAATTTATCGACCTGAAATGGGAGTTGAAAAATCGATTAATAAAAAGTTGCGGTCTTTGGAAATCAGGCGAGTTATGCAGGTTATCCGTTTCTAATATCTGTCAGTCAGATGAGAGCGTTGCGTTGCTCCAACGTTGCGAATTTCAGTGACATTAAAGGTCTGAATATGGAAGTTTAATAGGAAGTAGACGGCCAGTGGAGATGATTCGGCGAGCTGATCAGTGATCTTGTTTCCCGCAATTCCCCAATGTGCAGGCATCCAGGAAATAAATAGGCGAAAACCTGAATCATTCATTCTAAGAATTAGATCCTTGATCTCAAATAGGACACGAAACGAGAGGTCATTAAAGTTAGAAGATAATAGAGATTAAGTCACGGAGAGGGAGTCAGTGAAGATCAATAAGCTCAAAGTGTGACGATTTTGACTTCAAGAGTAGAGAGCAAGGCGAGACCTTCAACCAAAACGATAGAAGCATGAGAGGAGATTCTTAATTTCTCGGAGAATTGCAGAGCTGGACTGTAGGACACAAATCCAACGTAGTTGTGTACTTTCACTTTGGAACCATCTGTGTAGAACGCTATTGCGTTGGCGAATTCAGAGCGGAGAATCGATTCAAGTTTTTCGTTAGGATCAGAAAAATTCTTAAGGTTGAGCCAATGGAGGTTATGACCGGCTTCCCTTTTATTAATGGAAGGGAAAGGAGTTGGTGAAAATGAATAATAAATGCCAAAAATACTAAGGCATATGAATAATATCAAAAGTGTATTTAACTAATAAAAATAACAAAAGGTTTGGGCATCAGCTACTTAACGGGTAGCAACGAAATATTACCGGTCACTTGACTCGGTAATCTGACAAAGAAAATAAATAACTGCAAAATCGCAAAAATGAGGGCGCGGCTAGAGGGTAGTAGGATGAAGGGTCTCAAGGGCTGAATTCCTGAACTCGTTGGGTTCTTAATTATTACCTCGGTCAGGTAAACTAAAACGGAGGGGGAGGGGCGAAGGACGGGAATATTCGATAATGGGGGTGAAAGAGGAAATAGCGCAAAAGGAAAATTGAATACCAAAAATGGCCGAGATAGTCGCGGTAAACCACCACACTACCTCGCACGCAAAAACAATACTAACTATAATAAAAATTGTACTCAGAAGCACCGGTCTCCACGCGGTGGCAGCCAGTCTTCTCGATACGAAATAATACAATGGCTATACTCAGAAATGCCGGTTTCCACGTGGTGGCAGCTAGTCTTCTCGATACAAAAACAATAAATGTACTCGAAAAATACGGGGCTGAGGGGGGCAAAACAGGGACTAAAAATATTACAAAATTACTCACTCAATCACTGAGAAAGCAGCACCGGGGACAATACCCCTGGTCACTTTTTATCACACAATCTATCCCGGTAACGGGTTGCGACGACGGCGGGGCTCGAAGTGAAGAAAATGTCGTCGTCTTTATCCTCGATCTTTTCGGGAATCCTCGGGGATCCTCGGGCTTGTTCGGCTCGAGAACACTACGCGCTTCGGCATTGATCGATGATTCGAGTGTGGCTGGTCAGTAGCGCTCGGACGGTGCTGTGGCGGAACGGGTAGCGCAGTTGGGCAGACCGTTCGCCGCGGGCGATTTGGATTGCCGCCGCCGATTGTTGGAACGAGTACACGCACGCAGTTGGGCGGCGAACTCTAACATACGTCTCCACGAGTGGAGGCTCCTCGTGTGACGCGGCGGATACTCCTCAGTTGGCTGGCGGCGTAGATCTTCAGTCCTTTTCCAGCCCACACTCTCACCACGTCATTTTGCCTAGGCTGCCGTAGTGTCTCTTGTTGGTCCTTGATGCCTCAGCGATGTCCTCCCAATTCCAAGTGACCATATAATATGCATTCATACCAGGGAGGAGGGGGCAAAAAAGGGAGGATTCCTACACAAAATATCGTTTCCTAGTAATTATAAAAATAACGCTTAAAAGTAATAAAAAAAACGGTGTGTGATAGCCTTCGAGCCAGCCGAGGCGGGAAAATATTGTAACGATCTACTTTGTTATAAGGTATTTAAAATAGTAAGGGGAGTAGAAAGCGGGTAGACGAGAGAGAAATGAACCGTGTTTCGAGGTTAGCAGTGCAGCTTTTATGTCGAATCATGGAGGCATAACAGCAGTAGAGGAAGAAGAGAGACTTGACCGGTGCGGATTTTTGAATCGAATAATGTGGTGAATTATTTCGAGTTTGCATATCATTAGAGTACGCGAAGTATCTGATTATGTTTACTGTAACGGTACGGCATATCCCCAACGAAAAAGTCGTCGGTGACAACACGCGCTACCGTACAGGATCGACTTAAGCACAACGTCGCGTCCTTCCAACGGTTCTGTGGCTCGCGCCTACCTATTCCACGGGCGGTCCTCGCGGATAACCGAAATCTAGACAGCTGGCAGTGGGGACGATCCTATATAAGCGGACCTCTTCGTGACAAAATATCTCATTTTCTAATCAACTCTCCTACTGGAAGAACCCCACTATACGTAATAATATCGATTCTTGCTTGGCTCGAAACTGCTTCGACACTTGCAAGAATTCTTGAGCACAGCCCAGCTCGCCCGTTTGGCTCAATACTGCATTGACACTCGTAGATCCCTCTATCATCGCATTACACCACACCCAATACTCCACATCTACCTGTGCGGCCTGATACTGCTTCAGCACGCATACTCAAAAACTCCCCTATTAATAGTACTTGGCTTGATACTGCATCAACACTCGTAGATCCATCTATCATCGCGATACATCACACTCAATGCTCCACATCTACCTGTGCGGCCTGATACTGCATCAACACTCGTAGATCCTTCTTATTTCGTGGTCCATCTAGCCTTTGATTGTAACCGCGTGTTATGTCATATAATACGTTATTACAATCATCAAATACACCGATTATCCTCTAGTGCGGACTCCGCTCCGAGCTAGAAGAAAAAAAGGTAAACACCCGAACCCGTATATGCGCGCTTGGCTTGGAACTGCTCCAACACTCGCCCGCGTCTCGCAATACATCAACACGAGTCTTTGACACACGTCAAACTCAATATCGAACGAACTGTTTTTTTTAATCGTAATCACTTTCGTATAGTGTAACCCTTCCAACTAATCCCTTCTAAGAATAGTTTAAAGGGAAATATAATATCCGAAATTAGGAATATTAGACTAACGTGATACTCCAAATTACAATGTGAGTATCGACTTACTTTTACTGTATTATTCAATAATTCATTTTGCGAAAATCAAACCGATGATGAGAACTTCTTTTTGTACAATTGCAACAATGAGATTCTGAGGTTTCTGTCCATTTCAAACATCTTATCGAGTCCAGTACGCGAATCCCCTTTCTTTTTTTTACATGTTGAAAGATTCGAATTCTTAATTTATTGTTCGACTAATAAATTCAGAGAAAAACCGAAAATCAATTTTGTTATAATACATTCGTCATGTATTTGAATCTGATTCGTAGTGGTATCTCCCCCCGCCTCAACCAAAATTACATTCGTCGGGGTCGAGTTACGAAAACCCAGAGCTAGGCGCAAAGCTTGGTATTGTACCCTCGAGAGCGATTGAAATAACGTAAAGTTATTGGCAAAGAGTTATTGGAATATTGAAACAACGTAAAGTTATTGGTAAAGAGTTATTGGAATATAGAAATATCGTAAAGTTATTGGAATATCGAAAGAAAGTAAAGTTATTGGTGAGAGTTATCGATCAAAGCACGGTAGAATGTGGGTGAGAACTACCAGGTTCGCTCCCTATCAGGTTCCTGTAAGGGATTTAATTATAGCTAGAGATCGTCGTCCTCATTGAAAAATGTATCTGAGATGGTCGTTTCCGAGAAGTTTATAAACAAAAATGACATCTAAGAATTTGGCGGAGGAAGCCGACCAAATCAAGTCGGTTTCAAGAAGGAAATGTACCGATTCATTCTGTTAAGACTCGACTCAAGAGAGGAGAGGATCTCGAACAGTGGCGACTGTCGACAAAACATAGCCACATCGTGGGCATATTGAACATCGTACATCTCATGCAGCTGAAAATTAAGATCTTTAATGTAGATGTTAAAAGGAAAGGATTTAGGACTGCATTTTGGAAGACATTTTTATAAGACAGGAAGCGACCAGAAAATTGTCCAATAATGTTTAAACAGAGGCGTCTTTGGGATAATAGATTGCAGATGAACAGAGAGATTCGGTCCGGTATACCAAGGTTAGAGAGGTCTTGAGCGAGAATGTTTGGATCATTATTGTCGAAGGCGCTGGAGATGTCCAAAAAGATATAGGCGGTGCATGTATCTCTTACAAACCCCGTGCAAATCTATGTAATGAGAACAGCTAAGTTATCACAGCACGAGCGTGATTTGCGGAAACCATACTGGCTATTTAGATTATTCTCTCTAGAAGCTTGAAAATGCGTGAAACCCGGGAGATTAGGCGGAACCTGGTTGTTGTTTAGGAATAAGGAAGACCAGGAAATTCCTCCACTGGTCAGGGAAAATCTTTCTCGCAGGATGAAGTTGAAAATATTGAAAAATGAGGAGAGAGTGCAGTTTGGGTGTTTTGGAAGAATGGGGTAGGAAATTTGGTTCAAACCAGGAGAAGAATGGGTTTTGTATTGAGAAAGGTATGTTTCGAAATCAGGAGGCGAAAATGGGGAGGGGGGGGGGGGTCAAAGGAAGATGGCGGGCATAAGGATGCAATATAATTTCGCATAAGTTCAATGGTCATGATCTTTTGACCATGAGTTAGTAGGGATAGATAGGATCTTGTTTTCATAAGATTTGATCTTGTTACAGACGCTGGAGATAGCGGACTCTCTGTAGAGACATGAACAACATATCCGGAACCATCTCCGCTTAGCTTTGTCCAGTCTTTTTAGCCAAGTATAGCCCCAATCGGGGTGATGTGAATTAAAGCCACCGGATACAATAGTTCTCGAATAGGAGGACGTGGAGTCAAAAAACCTTAGTCAAATTGTTGATTGTTGTGTGCGGTTTCTTGTAGAGATTGACGATGGGGAGGTCTCCAATGCTAGAGAAAACAGTGATTGCTAGAAAGTCAATGGAGTTTGACAAATTAAGAATTTCATCTTTAATGGAAAACGAGATATGAGAGGTAATGGTGAGCGCCAAACCACCTCCCGCTCTGTTTCCCCAACCAGACCTAATCACATTAAATTCCGGAAGTGAAAGGGCAATGATGGGGACGAGCCATGGCTCACAGGACAGGAATATGTCGAAGTCATGAGCAATGTTGAGTATTTTACCCCTGCGTTGACGGATACTGAGACAGTTTCATTGGCACATTTTCAAAGCTCTATGATGATTGTGAGCCATGATTAAACTGCCTCAATCTCCCGTGCGAAATCTTTAAGCTCATTGTGGACACTTTCACTTTGCCGATATTGTTTGCTCTTAACACTCAAAAAATATACGATAAATCTAGTTCGACTGTTTCACTCCGGTTGCTATTCGTTCTTTTTGTTCGTTATGTGTACACAGTCACCATCTACAAGTTCGTCGACAAATATTGTTCCCACGCTGGCCACTTCGCACTGTTAATTATCACCGAGCGATACCGCGAAGCCTCCGATTGGCCGAAATTCCGTGGACCACTCACGTCTGAAAGTTATATGCCTTGAGGCTAGACATTTGAAAATGCCGCTATATTCCAATACGGTAAAATTATCGAATAATTACGATGTTTTTACCGAAATTTCATATGATTTTTGTATGCACCATGGTGTTGTGAAATAGCGATCACAAATTTTCACGGTCTCAGAACGGTATCAGAAATTACTGTAAATTACCTTTCATTGAGTAATTATAAATTTGTAAATTACCTATCATTCACGGTATCAGAAATTACTGTAAATTACCTATCATTGAGACTTGCAGAGGTGCAGAGGTGTTAAGTATTTACTGCGTATAAGGATAGTTTTATTTAGAAATTCTCCACCCACTGTGAACAAATATTCTTTTTGTTATCTTAGAATTAATACACTTTTCAATAGTTTCTACAGTGTAAATCTCTGTTTTTTTTTTTTGACTTTGACTTAATGCCGTCAACGCCAGCGTACTGATGTAAAGCCTAAATACATTTTAATCCGCAGAAAATTTGCACGATTCCGTCGTGTTCTTTCTCCGAGTTACTCTTGTACTTAATTTAACGACTATATGTTAACTGAAATTCCCACTCAAGGACCCATTTGTTATTTTTGCATTTTTACCAATCGGGTGAACACCAAACATTTCAAATACGTCATCCGTTCGATCCCCTAACGATTCTCCATCGATTCAGCCTAATTTGAAGCGATTTCGGAACAAAAAAGGTTTGGCTAATTTTTTTAAATCAACGATTATAATTAAACCATTTACCACCAAACGTATTAAATGTGTTATTTGAGACCCCCAAACGAATCCCCATCGATTAAGCCTAGTTTGAACCAATTTGGAAAAAAAATAATAATGTTTAGCTAACTTGACGCGGTATTTTTGAAATTTAACGTTTAATATTAAACTATTGATCACCAAACGATTAAAAAAAGAAAAAAAAAAGTTTTTCAAAGTTGCGTGGCCAACTTAATATAGGTAAAAATACAGTAAAATTACCGGTTTCATTTACCGCTCACATCTCTACTTGAGGCGCCACTATCACTGTACCAGACATCACTATTGTCCAATCTGAGTCACTTCTCTTTTATATTACTAGACGGACCACTGTTCTGGAATGATTTGCCCCCACGGCTTGCACTAACAATTCTCCCCGACTAGCACCAAAGAACATATATTACATGGAAGTGTAGCTTATGGGACGATTTGGCATGATTCGCTGGGGTAAAATGCTAGTACGTTACCCCAACGCGGCTAGCGCTGCCTGTATCGGTGTGCACGAATACACTGCCACGTATAGGATTGCTCCGCCTTCATTTGCGGTCTGAGCGAATGAGGGCTTGAGATAATCGCACCTACTTGGGGTATGCTTGGGGTAATCGCTCCTCTCGCTCCCACTTACTTGGTGTACGCTCTTGTATGTACGCTGGTTATTCCGATGTTGTCTTTCTCAGTCGCACTTGCATATTCTAATGCTTGGAATAATGCTACATTCTCGCTCACTCTTACGCGCCTGAGGTGATAGGACATTCCATTCATAAATAAAGGAACTTCAATACTAATTATAATCGCTTACCAGTAGGTAGCCGCAGTTAAAGAAAGTGCTTAAACGAATCTACGAAATTCATAATTTATTAGGTACATTTTTAGCTGTTATTACAAACAGACAGGTAGCCGAGCGGTCTAAGGCATGTATCCTGTTAATGTGAAAATCGAGCTTCCGTCAGTTCAAATCCCTTGAGTCGTTTTTTTTTAAATAACAACACAACAAATTGAACGTTTGAATTAACTGTTTTCTCTTTTATTTTGCAAAAATTACCATTCGATTTTGGTACAAACCGATATTCTTTATACTCATAAAAATCTCGAGCCCATTTCATGTGACATCCTCTTTGTCTTAGAAAATACGGTGCTAAGAATATCGAACGATTTATTGTGATTTATTCCCCATCTACAAATTCAAAACTTATTCGGTAAGTACAATAATTTGATGTGTCGTTCCAGAAACAAATAAAAATAATAACATTTTTTTTTAAATCACGGAGGATTCGAACTGATGACCGGTGGAGCATCCCCACCGCAAGCATTGGGAATGCGCTACCGCGTGAGAGAGAGTGAGTCGGAAAATCTAGCCTGTATGCAGGAGTGGAAGACAGTCAACCGCACGGGCCGTGGCTTGAGACTCTTTGAATAGTGTGGGACACCGATATATAGCCGCGCGAACTATCGGCGAAATTCTGAACTGCTTCTTCTCTGCCAAAAGTTAACATGGGCATGTACACTTTCATGTAATATATGTTCTTTGCTAGCACGCAACCACGTTTCTCTCTACCGACGTGGCCATCTTTGTTATGTTTCTGTGGGCATTCGCTTGTGAAATGTCCTTTTTCACCACATGTGTAGCATTCGAAATTTTTCTGTTTATTTTCTGACGCACTTTCTTTTCTTCAGTTTTCTTTGAGACTTCACTTTTTTTTCAGCATTTGCCTTTTCGCATTTGATTGCCACCGATGCCACTGTCTCTTCATTTTTAGCATCCATCTTCGTTTCTTCTCTTATGAGACGCTCCTGATTTTCCATGGTGGTTTTTTCTGGATCTACATTGTCTCACGCTGTGATTTGTAACAAATTTGCTGAATTCTGGAGTCAGGGCAGCGACCATTTTCGCCATTATCGTTGTCTCAATTACAATTTCACCGATGTCAAGTAGTTGCGACGTCACGTTCTGGACTTTGACCACGTGTTGAAGCCCTGTATCTGGTAACACCATTTTATACTCATGGAATCTTTGTGTGAGTAGGAGTTTATTTGTGCATGAGTGCGTCCTAGCTTATTCCACATTTCCTTTGAGGTTGTACCGATTAATAGAGACTCAAGATGCTTGTACTCGATGACTCTCGAGATGAAATACATCGCTCTTATATTTTTTGTTATTTTTTGCGTCCTCGTAGAGGAAGCTTTGTTTTCATGAAAAAAATTTGTTTCGAGATTTTCATGTCAGTATGCTTAGAATCACCTAAAACGTCGAGAAAAGTGGTTTAGAAAATGTGTCCGTATGTGTGTTTCGAGGACCGAAAATTCAATCGTCGATAACTCGCGAATGGCACAATCGATCGAGCTCAAATTTGGCACGCAAGTAGAGAATGCTGTATGAGTCTGCTGTATGAGAATACATCAGAAAGTCAGAAAAACTGCCTCCCGCTCAACAGTTAACGCGCAAGTTGGTGCATAGCTAAGCGGTCACCCATCCAAGTACTGTCCGCGAGAGAAGCTGCTTAACTTGGGAGACCGCCGAAGCCATACACCGACCGCGTGCCTACTGCTGTCGGTTACATCGCTTTTATATTATCCTTTATCCATGCTTTCAACGGTTCTCCTGCCTGAACCGGCTCCACTCGCGATCCATCAACTCCGTCGTAGACGTAAATTTCCACTCTTGCAAGTTTCTACCGCCGAATTTCGGCGCATGTCCACTAGACAGATCGCCCGACATTGTTCTCACCGATAGTTTTCCGAACTACGTTCTCGAAAACTTCGAACTTATCCAACGGCTCATATGTTCACTCGCACCACGTGTTCTTTCGCGACCTTTTCCTTTATCTCAACAAATATCTGTCGCTACTGTCATATCTAGGCCTATAACTTATTGACTTTTGCAAGTGGGAATGAGATTGCTTTTGTCCATGAAGAGTTTAAAATGAAGTAACGCGTGGTTAATGCTATAGAAATAAGTTTATTGTAAGGCTCAGCATAGACACCTGCTCATGTCTCTGAGCAAATACTGGTGCTTCCAAGTCACCAACCGAACGTTGTTAGCGTGCACTGTCGTAGAAGCTTATAAAAGCTTCTACTGCATGACTCCATGCGCACGCAAGACTGTGTAGATAACAAATACGATAGTTATATTCAACACTTACCACCATCGGTTTTCTTTGAGGCTTGCCAGAGTCTTGTCGCCCGATCCAGTAATTCACTCCTCTCTACGCAACCTTTGAAGTCCACGCGATTCGTTTGCAGCAGTACTTTCAACTGTTTGACCGTGAGATACTCGAGATCGGTGCATTCCGTTATTTGAGACAATTTTACATTGCCCGACCACTAGTTACAACAAGAACAAAAGTAAATCAGTAAAGAAAAGTAAATATTTACGAGTCTTTTGTGCTGATACATTTTTTAATCATTTTGATTAACTTTTTTGTAATTTTCGAGGTAATGACTACTGAATTCGTTAGCCACAAATAGTACTTACGAAAATTACTTCCAATTTATGTTCGAATGAAGTTGTGACTATATTCAATTATTTTTCTATACTGTCTAAGCTTCGAAGTTATCCTTCATTTGCGAGAATACCACAAATTTTGAATTTCTTAGAGATTTTCAGAGCCGATTAATTGATTTTCAGAACAATTTTGATCGGTAACTTTTTGCTGCTTTTCAATTGAATAAAAAGTTTGTCAAAAATGTAGGTGGTCCATGGTGGTATGCAAAACCATGTAAAAAGTTCATACGATATAAAAATTCGTACCGTTGGCAGTTCCGTAAACATCGGCGATTGCTGATCGTTCGAAGCTTCTTCGGGCGTCTCTTCAACTTCCTGTTCCGTTATGAGAGGCTCTGGACCGTTACTGCTTATTGTAGGACTCGTTTCTTCTATAGGAACTTCTTCAATCTCGACCTCGTGCGATCGAGTCGGTGCAGGTGAATTTTCTTGTGTTTGTTGAGGTGTTTCAGGTTCCGGGTGTTGAACGGTTGGTCTGGTGGTCGTCGGTGGACTTCTGGATCTTCTCGGAGGGGAAGGTTGAGGTTCGCTTGTGCGTTGGGTGAACCTACAAAAGAATGAAAACGAAAAAATCGTTATTGTAAAATTTACATGATTTGTGAACTTGTCAGCGTATTCGAAAATATAATATATTTACTCGGGACTCGGTGGTACACTGTGAGTTCTTTCGTTGCTCATCGGACTCTCAGCTCCATTGGCATATTGCATTAAAATATTTACTAAGTCTTCTTTTTCTGGAAGTATCGAGGGAAATTATTGTATTTTTGTTAGACGGTTGTTTTGCTATCTCATTACGAAAGTATTCATTACTCTAATACAATAGCGTGTTTTAAAACCTGAATATTTTTTATTATTAAAACTATTGGATCAGTCTTTTGCCAATTATGAAGAAACGATTCGACTTTATATTTTGAATACGGAATGAATGATCAACACGAAAGAAGTCTCAGCTTAAAAAAAAAAAATACTGACGTTCGAATTTGAAAGTGCTACGGTAGAGATAATCAACCAATAATTTTTAATGAAAACGGATTTAGAAAGCATTTCTCAATCGGTTATTATGTTTGTTTATTGAAGAGCCGAGAATTTTTGGCAAAATATCTATATTTTTTTCATTGTGGATTATCGCTGCGTTATTTGAATTTACATTTATTTTATTTTTTTTCCAACGAATAATTGAATAAAACCGGTTTTTAAGATTAATAAATGTATATCTAAATAAACTATTGATGACCCACTCTGAAAAGAACATATATTTTGTCAAAAATGTTTTGCTCATGAAGAAAAATACACAATAGACATTCAAGAGATGTGAACCCTTTCAAAACTTGTTTTTCAAGTTTTTTTCTCTTGGGGATCATTAATCCTGTATTAAAATGATTATAAAAAGGTAGTAAAAAAATCGCGATAATTTGATACCAACCTTCAAGATAATAATTTTTTTTAATCTGAAAGAAATCAAGCGCCTATCTGTCACGTTATATTCAAAATTAGGAGAGTTACAGGGAAATCCGATGTGGGGTATAAACATTTATCTATGATCGACGAAATGATGCACATATTTAAAATAATACCCCAAAATTGTTAAAGTATGAAGCAACATGCAATTTGTTCTTCGAAACATTGATGATTTTTTCTTTTCATTCTCTGTGAATATGATTATATTTGAACTCAATAATAACAAATAACAAATTATTTGTCTCACAATATAAGAAACTTTTAATGTTTAGTAAAAGATTCATTATTCAAAAAGTCAATAGTATATAATTTGTGTACAATTCAAACAGACAAATAAGTGGGATAAGTGTTCATAAATATGGCTAATTTTAATATGAGTCCCTTGAATTTATTGATCTGTTAATACGATAAAAAATAATTACCATACTCATTTCGATACAATAACAGAAATTATGATAAATTCTTAATACTAATAAGGATAAGAAGCTTTTTGTATCTGATGACCTACAATTCCAGAAACTTTTGTCGCTTAGTAAAAAAAAACTATTATTCAACACACTAAGATGACATAATTTGCACATAATTCCCACATCCAAACAGATGAAATATATATCCATAAATATCACTGATTCTGACAAAAAAATTCCTTGAATGAATGAACCTCTTAAGATGGTAGAAAAAATAATTATAATAATCATCTTGTACTAAAAACAAAGAAATCGAATTAATAAAAAACTAATTGTTCTTACCGACACATCCTCGAAGTGAAATCTTCTTGGCTATAAGATAGTGTTTGAGATCTTTAGCCCGCATCTTAAGTACCTGAGATCTGACTAGTGGTCTTCTGGATAACATACTGCAATTGTCACAGCTGAGTACGCGATCGCCTCTTTTGATAACACAATCGGTGCAGAAATATCTCATACAGTCCCTGCATTGTTTCTACAACAAAAAATTAACAGTCATTGCATATTGTCTTTCTACCAAAAGTTCTTAACAACAAAAATAACAGTAATTGCACGCTTCATTTTCTTACAAAAATAACCAACTTGCTCATTGTGTGCATAACGTTCTTTTTACTGTTTACATTGAATATTTTAAACGAAAAAGGAGGAATAAAAAATTGTACTCATTTTGTATTGATTTTAATAAGTTTGTACTGCGAATCCTGAAAATCTACAGCAAAAGAACAACAATCTTGTTTATTTTATATTTTGTTTGTAACAGTGAAAGTCTGGAAAAAAAAACCATATCCCTCATTGTATGTTTTCTTTCCGTTGCTGTTAATACTACAAATTCAAAATAAAATAAAAAAGAATAATTTTGATCATTGTACATTTTGTGTTTTTCACTTGTAACACAGAAAATCAAATGCTGCAATTGTCGCAGTTGAGTACACGATTTGATAACGCAATTGGTGGATAAATATCTCATACAATATCGCATTGTTTCTACAACAAAAATTTAACAATTACTGTATTTTCTCTTTTTGCCAAAAGTCTTCAACAACAAAAATAACAATCTCACTCGTTGTGTGTATAACGTTCTTTTCACTGTTTACGCTGAAAATTGAAAACAACAACAAAAAAAGAACGATCTTGTTTATTTTATATGTTGTTCTTAACCGAGAAAGTCTACAACCAAAAGAAACCAAATCTCTCATTGTATATTTTCTTTCTTTTGCTGTTAATGCTACAAATCTTAAATAAAAAAGACCAATTGTGATAATTGTATATTTCATCTTATTCACTGGTATCACAGAAAAAGTGCAAAAGAAAGAAACAATTACATTTCGTCGATGGTTTTTTGTTTCACTGGTAAAAAAATGCACTGAAAAATTATGCACTCACGCATAACTATAAATTTTGTTATTATTTATTTTCACTGGTAAGGTCGAACAAAAAACAAATCTCTACTCACTTTGCGTTTGAATAGCGTGAACTTAATGGAACAAGCCTCGCAAGCCATGTCGTCAAATATGTTGTTCGGTATGAGACCATTAACGTTGAGCATGAATTTGTAGGTTAGGTTGTTCTCCATTCAAAAGAATTTAATGTGGCAGGCACGTCGAGCAGTTTTTCCCTCTCGAAAACTGCAAGTATACGTCGGTGATAAAAGGTCTCGTGTCTCGTTGCTCTTTTGGTGTTACACTAGCTCATTCACTGATATTAGTTTCAGGGAATATGACGTCCAGGGTCAACGGTGGAAACTCTGCTGACGGGAGAGATCTCGCGGATGACAGAACAGTCTCTCTCTCTCTCTCTCTTTCTGGCGCGCTCGCGAGAGAGCTTATCACATGGAGACTAGGGGTGCGTTCGGGGAGTCACTATTCGCACCATCTGGCACTACAGACTGTTCGCAGAGCTCGACATTAGCGCAATCAAACACTACCGTGACGTCACTACTTACGGTGTGTGACGTCATGACTGAACGCAACAAACGCTATTTCTTCCGAGGTAGTGTGTCAGTTGCGTAGAACGTGAACAGCATCGAATAGCACCACACGCTGTAGGTTGTTTACGTTTTAGCATGGAAAATTCTGACAATTCCGGGTCGAATGAACGTTTATGCAAGAATTTAATGCAAATTACTCGATAATAATACGATGTTCAAAAATTGTGCAATTGTTTGACAATCACTGATTTCCCTACTCATACATTAACTTATAATAATTCTTTCAAAGCTGTAACGTGACCGTCGTATGACCGTCACGTGACGGTCACAGAACCGTCATATGACGGATGCAAAAATGACGAAAATGACTGAACGTCTGATATCATATCTGCGCATGCGCACGCATTATAAACACCGCGGCCATTTCGAAAAAATTGTGACCGAAAAAAATGACCGAAAAAATCGTGACGGTCATTTCCCATCTACATAGACGGCCGACAGTAATTTTTCATCTATATAGACATCTTTGTAATCAAACAATTAACGACAGAAATAATAAATTTTAAAATTTTAAAATTCATGAAAAAAGTCATGAAATCTAAAAAATTTGTGACCGAACAAAATGACCGAAACAATCCTGACGGTCATTCCCCATCTATATAAGTGTCCTTGTCAGGCCGGTCTCGTCAGATGACAATAATAAAAATGACCGTCATTTTCACATAGAAAATTATGAAAAACGAAAATGACGTCACGTTCCGGTCACGTGACGGTCAGGTGACACGTGACTGACGCGAACTCAAAATGACGGTCATTTCGCATCTCTGCGCCGAAGACGCGTTGCATGGAGGCTAGAGGTAAGAAGTGGAAACGCAATGCTAACGAAACGTTGTTGCCACTTTTGCCGCTTTGGCAGTGGTGTGTTCCACATGCTGCTTGAAGCTTAATCTGGAGTCTAGCATCACTCCCAGGTACCTGATGTACGGCTGGGAGGTGATGGTGCATGCTCCCGCGTCGAGTGTTATCGTCTCCAATTGCTTCCTGCTTGAGAAGAGCACCGCTTCGGTCTTGTGGTCAGCCAGTTTTAGGCCAGCTGAGGACATCCATCGCTGTACTCCATCATACGAGTCAGCAAAGATACGAATGCTTTCTTCCAAGTGCTTCGTGACTATTTTGAGTCCCGCATCGTCTGCAAACGCTATCATCTCTGCCTCTGGCAGTAGTTTCAGCTTTAGCAGGTCGTCATACATTATATTCCACAAGAGAGGACCCAGAACTGAGCCCTAAGGAACTCCCCCGGTAACTCGGTAGCTGCGAGGACCTTCCTGGGTGTCGTACATCAATTTTCTATCGCTGAAGTAGCTCTTGATCATCCTTCTCAAGTATTTCGGCGTTTCCAGCCTGTCCAGAGCTTGGCATATGGTGTCCCATTTGGCCGAGTTGAATGCATTCTTGACGTCAAGAGCTGCTAACGTGCAGTACTTCTTGCCGCCTCCCTTCCATCCTGCGCCAGCGATTGCTTGTTTTGCCCCACTGACCACGTGGTTAATTGCATCAATTGTCGACTTCCCTTTCCTGAAGCCCTACTGGTTGCCCTCGAGGGAAGGCCCACAGGATGCTTCGATCCGGTTTTGGATAACCCGCTATAGAGTTTTCCCCGCTGTATCCAGCATGCACAGTGGGCGGTATGACGACGGGTCGTCAGGTGGTTTGTTGCCCTTGGGTAGGAGAACAAGTCTCTGTCTTTTACATCGCTCAGGGAACGTTCCCTCTGCGAGGCAAGTGTTGTACATGTCTAGGAACAGCTCCGGGGCTGCTTTCATTGCCGTCTTCAAGGCGATGTTGGGAATGTTATCCATACCCGGCGCCTTGGTGTTGCCTATCTTGGCGCAGGCTTGAAGCAGTTCCTCACGAGTAACTGGAGGGATGGTTTCTCCTTCTTCTTGTCCTACTTGGTAAATGAAGGGCTCCTGTGTGGGGAAAAGCGTGGTCACGATCCTTTCCAGTTGGTCGGGGCATGTGGGTTGTTGTTGTGACTGGCCCTTGAGCTTAGTCATTACGACCTTGTACGGCCTTCCTCACGGGTCATTGTCCACCTCCTCGATCAGCGTGGTCCAGCTCTGCCTTTTGCTACACTTGTTAGCTTTTGTCAGTTTAGTTCTGGCCAACTTAGATGCCACCTCCAGTGCGGCAAAGCTCGGTTTGTTCCTGGCTCGTTGTGCCAACCTTCGCGCTTGGTTGTTTTTTGTACGGAACTGCGCTATGGCGTCGCTCCACCAGTACACTGGCGTGTGCGGGTTTCCATTCCTCCGACGGGGCATGGTGGCGTCGCATGCTGTTGCCACTTTTGTCATGACATCGTCAACCTTTTCCTCTGCTGTTGTTCCCGCAGCGCGGCCATTCTCAATGCATGCGCATAGTGCGTCTGCATCGAATGCATTCACTTTCCAACCAATGAACTTTTTTTCCCTTGGTGCTCGTCTTTCACATCGTTGTTGCCTGCCGATGTTCCATCTGATAGCCAGGTGGTCGCTTAGAGTGCAGTATTCCATCACACGCCAGCAGTTGCCGCTTTTTGCAAGGCCGCTGCTTACAAATGTCAAGTCGACGAATGAGCTCTTCTCGCCTCTGACAAACGTCAGCTGATCTCCCTCGTTGAGCAATGTGAGGTTGAGCACGGAGAACGCTTCCAAGAGCGTTTGCCCCCTCTTTTTCGTCTCTCTGCTACCCCATTCTACCGCCCAAGCGTTGAAGTCGCCGGCGATGGCCACTGGGCAACGGTCTTTGGCGTCCGTGACGAGTCGATCCAGGCTTTCTTCGAATTCTTCCTGCGGCATACTAGGTGGCATGTAGCAGCTGTACAGATGTACGCCATTTATTTTTGCTCTCACGAAGCAATCTTCTGTATTCCTCATAGTTTCTTGGAAAGGGTGTTTTCCACAGGCCCAAATGGCAGCCAGGCCTGTTGCGTCCACCTTCCACGAAGGTCCATCCAAGTTCCTATATTGATCGGCAATTAGGACTGCGTCGATCTTTTCCTCACGCACCGTCTGCATTAGCAGGTCTTGAGCTGCCTCACATTCGTTGAGGTTTAACTGCAGAATTTTCAGCGCCATTTTTTCAGTTCCGCCTGGTACGCCTTCATGTACGCTGGGCACTTGTTGCTTCCAGTTGCATGATTTGTCTTCTCTCCACCGTTCTCCTTGCAGAGAATGCAGCAGACCTCTGCGTTGCATCCGTCGGTCTTATGTCCGTCAGTGCCACACTTCACACACAGCTTTGATCTGTCCACTGATGAGCGGCAATTTCTAGCGATATGGCCGAATAGTCAGCACCTGTAGAACTTAGTTGGTCGAACCACCTCCCGCACCCGACAGCCTGACCAGCCGATGCGCACCGTCCCCTTTTCGAGTAGTTTCCTCGCTGCTTCCATTGTCACCTTGAGTAGGGCCGTCCGTGTGCCGCTGTAGGTTTCCCTTATTGACACCACCGACTCCAGCTTATCGCCGAGCTCCGTTTGGACTTCCTCATAGACTTCTTCCTTCGTCGTGGTTCCTTCTCTTTTCTCTTGCTTCTTTTTCTTCTTCTTCTTCTTCGTCTCCACCACTTCCCACGACTGGACTTGCTGCACGTGGGTGTCAGATGTACCGCCCGCGTCCGTCGCGAGGTCTTCATGGGGTTCGTGTATCGTTTCTACCGTGCTTCTGACCTTCCGAGCCCTCTTCGCCTCTCCTTGGAGTGGCGATATCTCCTTCCTTTTTAGGCTTTCCACGTTGTCTTTTTCGCTCCTCTGTAGGTGTCGGATAGACCTGGGTTGCCCGAACTCGGGCGAGGTTTGGGCTTCTGCATATTCCTTTCCTGCACTTTCCGCCGAGGCGATGAAGCCTGCATCTAGTCTCTGGAGCCTAGCATAAGTCGTCTTCATGGAGCTCATCTTCTTTTTAATATCTCCGTGGACGTTGTTCCTTGGAGTGATGAACTCGATCATGGAGTTGATTTGCTGCCCAAGCTTTTCAAACTCCAGTCTCCATGTATTCACGTGTTGCTCACTTGGTGCCGTAAACACCGTAAGCACCGTTGGGACCTTATGCTCAGCCTCCGTATTGCTGCAGTCACTGGTTGATGGCGAACGAAAGCCTGTTTGCATGCTCCCGTCCTCCGGTCCCAGGGTATCTCTCTCCTGCTCCCTGTCCTCGTGAGTTTGGCTCCCCCCAAAATCCATGGAGCCAGCACCAACCACCGGGGCTTCCACCCGGTCGGAATTGGCGGCGAGATTTGCCTTAAAAGGCTTGCTCGCTTGGGGTAAGTTTCGTTGTAACTCACTTGCCATGTTTGGTTTATTTTCGGGGTGCGTTCCCCTAGGTTTGTTGTAGAGGTGTCCTTCCCCCACGCACCACCTTGGGTCCACGAGGGCTATTTTATTTCGCCCCAGTCCGCCAGTCACTTCGACAGGCTTCAATGCTTCTGATGAGGACCTCCCCTATCCGCCATCCGGGGACGCGCTCCAGTCGGAGTTGAGTCTCTCCGCGGAGACATCCTGTAGAGGACATCACCCCCCTGGAGAGTGTGTGTGTGTGTGTGTGAAAAAACGGTTTGTGCACCGGACTGGTCGAGGGGCATCACCACCACCACAGCAGCAGCAGCAACAGAAAAGGTATTTAAAATTTCTAATTTTTAATTTATTTTAATTTAATTTACACAATACTAATAATAATAACAATAATAATAATATTCATTACAACAGGGTACCTAATCCCTGTAGATTGCGAAAAGAGTACCCCGAGCATTGCGCATCGGCTTACAATAATTCCCGCAGATAGTTCGGTGCACGCAGTTCTCAGCTGGCAGATGACATGCACGCAAGTGTGGGTGCTTCTCACCCAAACTTGAAACCCTGCGCGAATCGTGCGTAATACGAGCCTCGCAAAGTTAGGTGCGGGCGTGTGATCTGCAAACCCTGAGCACACCGGTGCTTTACGCTACGGAGCCACCCGGTACACACAATCGCCAGTACAGTCGGTGCCATTAGTTCGTGCTCTTCTCACAGCGCTAACTGAGGGCACGGGACGAGTGACTGCCGACCTCCAAAAACAAAGCACACAGGGTGGCGAAGCAACAAACACCTAACACTGGAATACATCTGTGATTAGTTCTTATCAGATTAGAGATCGCGATACAAACGTACGACTACTGAGTAGGCCTACTAACTTAGCGTTAAGCTGTGTCGCAGTAAGAGATCTTACAGCTGGTATAACAACGATCGAGCTTTGCGCAAATAAACTAATTCGCGAGTTTATTATGAATCGTCAATATTGTAAGGTGCAGAGTCCTGCGATTACAACGACAGAACACGGAAGAATCTTATGATTTTTCAATGTGCTTCTGTGTATGAGGGCGATTAGTTAATAATAATAGGAGAGTGGCGCGAAACACTCAACCCATTGTTATTAGGATTACGAAGCGCACCGTCGCGAGATACCGTAGTCGTGTCCGACCACCCGCACACAAAACACATCTCCATTATAAGCCCGATTATTAATCAATTCATCATCATTTTTGCAAGTTCAGTGTAGAGCTCCGCACGGAAGCACCTCCGACCGTGCGATTTTAGGATCTGTAGAATTACTTGTAACTTAGGAATTCGTCCTACTTGCGTAGTATTAAGTGCGTCCCGATAGACGCAGTCCTTGTAACCCTTTTGCGAGTTGAGTGTAAAGCTCCATACGGAAGTACCTCCGACCGTATGAATTTCGAGTCAGTAGATTAATTTTGTCCAGGAATTTTCCTGCTTAAAGATTTTAGATTCGGACAAGCGCAATTACCGGGTAACCCCACTGTAGTCTGGTTAACCTCGTACAATCCCCTACTTCCTCGCCCAAACCGCCTTCACGGCCATTCTCCTCGGTGAGCCTGCGATGATGAAGGCAAACTCTCGTCCATAGACACATGAGAGAATAAGAATTTAACCTAATCTGAGGTATCAATAAAAAAACACAAAACCCTCCAACCTCCGATTTCCCAGTAGATCGCTCGTGTCCAGAACACGAATCCTGAAGACCGCCGCTTGCGCATGTTGGTATTAAGAAATCATAAAAACATCGCAACTTTGGATTGAAATAATTTCAAGGTCAAATAATAACATCGTTTCCAACGAACTCTTGACACCCATTTCGGGGTAAAATACTTAAATAATTTTATCATTTAAATTGTTCGAAATCACGAAACGTTTCAATATCTGTGCAATTCACTTAATACTTTTTAATACCCAAATCGAGTAATGATGGGGTCTTACATCATCCAATACGCCATACTCTTAAGATTTTTTAATACTTCCTTCTTTTGCGCTGGTGGCCTGTGCCTTAGTTAACTTGTCATAAAGGGTTACGTATATTTTCATCTTAAAAGATAAAGTGACTTACCCCTCAATTCATTGAAAATGCCGCTGACACTTGGGGCTTCTTCAACACCACGTCGTTGTAGTTCCTCAAAGACACACGTTAACACACGTTGTCCTCGCAAAAATCCTCTATTGTAGGCCAGCACTATAGCTCGCAGAGGAGTCCACCAAATAATATACCTTAATTGACTCAAGAGTCTATCACCCGCTAAGCGTGCTAATCCTTCACGCCATTGATCACTGCACCGCCTCCATAAATGATCACTATGCACTACAACTATACGCAAAAAGGCTAGAATACACGCTCTAAGGGTGTGATCCGACATTTTCGTATGAGTATTAATAATGGGCTATTCAATGTCTGCATTAAGTCTGAACGTTTTTAACACTCAAGGATTAGAAAAAGATTGTATCACGAATGTTTACTTTTACCGGCTACCCATATTAATTTCACCTGCTGACAGCAATGCAGATTGAAACATTTGTCAGGCCTCGCTTATTCTGTACCATTTGATGTCTAAAAAAGTTTAAATGGATCTATAATATATCACGCGTAACTTTCAGTTCAAAATGAATGCGTGCGTGCGTGCGAATTAAAAAAAAAAAAAAACAACAGATTCTTAACAATACCGATTATTAAAATATATATACAGTATCTCACCGTCAATAGGACCTCAATCCGTGGTGGAATACACGGTACAACAATGAAAGTTAGCGTTGACAGAACGACAGGTACATAATTCGTAGCAAGTAGTGAGTGCGTTGATGGGTTTTCACTAGGTATACTCCGGGCTGGCCATCAAATTATAGCAAAAAATATAAATAAAAATAAAATAGCGTTTTTGTTATTCTAGGGTTATGCAGATCTATTACAATATTAAAATCAAGAGTCGCGGTAGCGACTCGACGCCAAGTTGACAAAAAAAATTATGTTGCCTACACACCCCCAAGCATCCACATACCCATTCCAGTCTGACCCGTCTGATATACCGGGCTCTACTCTTGGCGTCACGAGCACTACCGCTACTCTATTCATTCCGAAGGTGGCCACTCACCGGCCGTTTGCAATTTCTAACTCGAAATATCTCTGCACACAGATCGCAAGCGAAAAATGTGTCAGGTTCAATATTTTTTATCTATTTTTCTCTTTTCAATGAGCCATCCCACAAGGAAATCTGTCGCTTTAATTCTGATATTTCGACTTTTCGTAATTTCGAGTCGACGAAAATCTCTCGTTTAGCGAACTCACACAACCTTAGACGTCTCCTCGCACGTACGTGGCTAGGTATTTGACCACACGTTGAAATCGAAAAATGGGACGTGGCCAATATTTTTTTTTTCTCTTTCCAATGAGTGCTGTCGCTAACAAATCTGACGTTTTAATGCTGAGATTTGACATCGTCGTTTATGCGTGAGGTATACATATATATGGAGCATTCCACGTCAAATCAGCAGGCCATGACTCTCACCCTCATCTATTTTGTTCATTCTTTAATATGATGTTATTACCGACTCATAAAGGCCTCCAATTTTTTTCAGATTTTTTCACCACCAGTAACATTTTTAAATCTTCGAAAAAAAAAACGAATTTCAAAAACGCTGTTTTTAAAAATCTGAAAAATTCACACTGATTCTATAATTTAAGATATGATTTTTAAGTTCCATGCGATAATGGGATCTCAATATTTACTATTTTAACCACATTTTGGTTCCTCATAGAGGAAGCTTTGTGAAGAGCAAAATTAAATGAGGAAGCAATGTGCAACGTTCTACTTTGCATCCTTGTTTTGAATAAATGAATGAATCACTGGCACATTTCTTTTTTTATTAGGCACAAACATTTGTTTTCCTTTATTAACTTTTGCGGAGATTATAGCGAAAATCGTCGCAGGCACGCCAAGTTTTTTGTAGAAAGTTTTATTACTTGGCCAATACATTGTATTTGTAATATTTTTGGAAGGAATTTGTTGTTTGAAAGCGATATCTTTTTGGTTTAGGGATCGCTACATCCCTTTTTTCATTTGGCGTCCAATTTTTGTTTTTAAAAAACATTTTTTGGGGGGACTAAAATATCTGTGATATTTCAAATGAATTCTCAAAGATATAGCGTACTCAAATAATGTTTATTGATTAGCGACCGCGAGATCATAATCCATGTTGCGTAGCACATATGTAGTTTCTTAGCAAGTTAGTATAATATGTACATGCAATTCCATTATCGAACTGATGCAATCATCGTAAAGTATGATATAGATGTTTGTATGACCTTTAAAAGAAAATTAAATATACGCTAATACATTGGATGACATTATCGCAAAACAGAATCGCTAAATATTTCTATCATTTTATATTACCGTAGCAAAGTTTTCCATTGACATGGTGTAAAGCTTCCCAGCTGTCAGTTGTAGTGGTTGTAATGTACGCAACATAGCGAATCTCAACATGTTTTTATTTTTCATTGATAATGAATACCATTCAACAGCGTAACTGTAAGTAAAATATAATTACAGGTTAAATTCCCCAACGTTTAATAATTCGAATTGAGCAGAATAGTGACTGAGTGGTTCGGGTCCGGAATCATACACACTGGGTCCAGGGTTCGACTCCCGACCAAGCACCAATGGATTTTTTCTATGTGCTTTCTGTGAACCGGATGGTACAAAACCCACTATCAAGTCAGTAGGTTCAAAGGCAGGGTATAGTTGCACCAGTGCCTTGGTGTAGTAATTCAAAAGACTGGAGGACGTCACGGGTTCGATTCCCGAGACTGAAGTCCCACAGCTGAAGGCATAAACGGACGACGACGTAGCTCCGGCTATAGGGAATGCAAACTACGATTATAGCCATGTATTCGAGGCCGACATCGGGCGACGGCGCGACGATGCTCCAGACTCGAGAACCGAACTAGTGACAACAGATAAAGAAGGTAAGGAAGGAGAAGGAAAGGAGTCCGCAACCCCTAGGGGATCGGTTTAAACAATACCAATACCAATAATTCAAACCGGAGAAAAAATTCATACTCACAGGGATTCTCTCAATTTGAGGCTCTCATCGATTAATTTTTGACACGGCCAACTAGTAAAATATAGATGATTGCACTGGCCGATATTAAATGATAAGAGCCTTAGCATTTCCTCGGTTTGCCCGATCTTGATCAAGAACTGAGCAGTACAATAAAAATACAATTGATAACGAAAATCTGTGATATAGAGGATTTCATCTGCATAAAAACGTACGAACCTGAATTGCCGACAGGCTTAAGAGGATCACAGCGAGGCCAAATAAAATCAGGTATGATATTGTATAGGAAGATTCAATGACGTTAGTGAGCCTTCACGAATGTCCATAATCCAGCGTTAATAATCTTAACAATACACTTATGAATGTATATTATACGATGAAAAATACGAACTCTATAGTTGCGTAGTGCTTCTCGATGCAGGATACGATTTCTTGATTGCATCTGATATCGTCATCATTAGACATAATATAAGAACTATCATTGTTATTGAATCGCTTCGACGTCAGGTTTTCCAGTCGGTACCTGTCCAAGTGATACCACTTCAACACCTTGTATCGTGCCTAATAATAGTCTTTTAATATAAAAATCGAGATATTACCCAATAATCCTGAGAATTCCACAAATGTGCATTACGTAACACATAAACATAGTGTCAGTTGCGATGACAGCTGTCATTGTTATCACTGTACCAGTATAAGTGTGCAGAAGAATCCATACGAAATATTCTTCGGGATCTACATAGTATTGAGTCTGGTACAGATATGAAGGAGGTCGAGACTCGTTCAGGGGATTTATTATATCCTGAATTCTCGGTAATAAAGGAACCATCAAATATAAGAATGTAGCCATATACAGGTACCCTAGAGAATGAATATGTATAATTAGAGACTTAGTAGAGCAAAGAAATGTGTATCTAATTTACTCTTAATCGCTGAAAGATGTTCAAGGTAATAAATTTCTTAGTTGATTATTATTCAAATATCACTGAGATGCCCTAGATCCTGTTGCTCAATCGAGGGCATGCGTCATCGCTAATTGAATGATTAGGCAAAAATAAGAATATAAGAGATTATGAAACATGTAAGGCATTTGAGTTTCGTATCGTAGAAGGGTGCAATATTACCAAAAAAACAATACAATGTGTAAAAACTTGAGACAAGTACACTGCAATGCATTAATGCCTGGACCATGTTTTTAGCTGACCGTAAAATAACCAATCGTTCAATTGTCAATGTCTGGCAAGTTTATCGTTGAGATGTACCCCTCCTTTTTTTACAGCTATTCAATCTAACCAAAAACTAATGCTACACGTGAGCTGAGCAACAACAACGAACCACGACTTAAGACCGTATTCGGGTCTAGACATTGGAAAAAATTTATTTATTTTCTTCATATTTCCAAAGTTTAACTATTCAAGAATATGTCTATAAGAGGATTTTCCAAAATTCGAATTATTTGCGGAGATATAGGTATTTTGCTGACGCGGCATCCAAACTCGCTCGGCTGGAACTAATCGTACAAAAGACGTTAGAGATTCTCCGCCTACCTGAATCTATATTTCTCAATTAACCCTTTTGTTCCCTTTGTACCCTTCTGTAATACAATACCCCAAGGTCGCTTGTATCTTTTATATTTAGTATTCACTTGCATCCAGCTGCTAACAGTTGAATTCTAACTTCCAAAAAACGTGGACGTATGTGCTGTGAGTGGAATAAAAATATTTTGAGTCATAATTTTAATTTTTTCAAATAAAATGGATAATTATACATTGTGATACTAGTACGATAAAGCGGCCGTTATCGCGCGGAGGTTAGGAAGCCGCGCACGAGCCAAGTCGAGTGCTACCAAAGAATATGGACTGTATAGAAGCGCAGTTCTATAGGGAACGTTGAAGCAAGGTTTCCTACGCCGCATGCTGTGGTGGTGGGGCATCTCGGCATGCTGATCGCTAGGCTCCGCTCATGAATAGGTACCGTATCTCCACTTCCCACTCGCCACTTAAGATCAAACAAAATATCGTTGGTTCGCGGCCAACAACTGAACTTTTTTTTTAGGATAATACATCAGAACAATTGATCTGTATTTGAAAAATATATCGAAACAAACTGATGTCCGGATGGCCAGAATTTATTGAGAAACCGTTTTTGAAATAGTCCCAGCGACCTATGTACAATAAATGTAATTCAAATATAAACAGGGCCCGTGACTCAGCGGGTAGCGAGCTGGTCTGGCAAACGGAGAGTCCAGGGTTCAAATCCCGTGGCAGACGATGTTTTTTTTTTATTTTCTGTTTGATAATTTTTTTTTTCTCCTATACATATACCCATGTAATTTACGTATAAAATTGTTTGAATTTATGCTCGTTGACTAACAATTTTACACGTAAATTACGTGGGTATATGTAAGAGACGGTATATCCCCAACGCAATCAGAGACGGGAGTGTGAGAGAGACGACAGCATACGTGCAATTTTTTACCGAGAATCGGAGAAAGAAAGAACGGTGTATCCCCAACTCTATACCGAGATGGGAGTGTGAGAGAGATGACATCATATCCCCAACTCTATACCGAGATGGGAGTGTGAGAGAGACTTTTGTTGTCTCTGTCATATCCCCACCTTTAAACCAATCGCTGAGTGAATGAGGCGGGGTCTACCTCGTACGCTTGTGTACGCTTATACGTGAGTCACACGGACGTCACACATCCATACAGCGCCGCTAGTGACATTAGTGCCGTTGGGGAGATAGCTCGGCCTACCTCCCCAATTTTTCTTGCTTCAACGAAACTGAAGGAACTGTTCTTCTATACAGTCCATATTCTTTGGTTAGAGGGAGAAAGGAAGAAACACAAAAAGGAAGGTGAGAGAACGAAATGAAAATTCGGCACGAGGGCGACAATGGAACAGAGAGAAAAAGAATGAAGAGGGAGGGAGAGGGAGAGTCCAAAGATCGATCCATTCGATGACAGATCAAACAGATCGATCTGGGGTCACTGCGACGGAACGACCATGGCACGCCCTCTCCAACGAGCTTGTATAGCGGCGTCACCAACGGTAACTGTTGGAGAAGAGTCAGCAGCGACCTTTGGTAAGAAAGTTGGCCTACGTGACTTTCGACACGCAGGCCACACTTTAACGTATAGTTAATCTGAACATATCTCACTAGACATATGGCTCCACACAAGTGAAATATTTTCCACCAGAAAATTACATACCATTACTCAATGACTGTTTTTGAACCATTCAGTTAGATACAAGAGGCTATCTACGAAAAGCGATTACGTTAAGCCATTTACCCTTACGCTTCACTTTAGGCGCCTTGAGTTGTCGCATCCTGGAGCCGTCCGTGTACCAGATGTCCTCGTTCTTTGGAAGCAGCTCTTTGAGGTTGCTCGATTCCTTCTTCTCTGGTATCCGTACTTTGTACCGTGTATCGAAGGAGTACCTAGTGATCATCTTGTCCTGCGCCGGACCAAGGGTGGGCAGGATCCTCAGTTCCCGCGGTCGCAGGGAACGTCCCCTCCAGTGGCCCGAGCACCTAAGCCTATAGCTTGCTGTAGCGGCGGCCGCCGTTATCGAAAGATATAACGGCTCAACGTTTAACAGCGCTCCCAATGCCGTTGTCAGCGTTGTGCGCATCGCGCCCGCGATTCCCCGTAGAACCAATCTTTGCAGTTATGCAAGCGCTGAGTGCGAAGTCTTCAACAGTGATTTGAGCCACCACACCACCACTGCGTACATGAGCCTTGGCTTCAGTATGGCCGTGTATAGCCAATGTACCATTTTCGGTCTCAGCCCCAAAGTCGTCCCGAAGGCTCTCCTGCACATCCAGAAAGTGCTCTGCACTTCTCCTCAAGATGCTGTTTCCAATTCAGCTTACTGTCGAGGGTCACCCCTAGATATTTCGCCGATGTAGCGAATCAGGTTTCCTCTCCGTAGAAGTGCGGCCATGAAACGGCCTCGATCATGTATCTTCTAGTGAAGATCACTACCTCGGTCTTGTCAGGGTTTGCTGACAAGCCCGTCCTGTCGCACCAGCGTCTTACGATGCCCAGAGCTCTCTGTGTGAGATCTAACAGGGGAGTTCGTACCCGTTGTCGTTGAGCTCCCTAAGCAGCCCGTTGACCAGGAGGCACCACATTAGTGGCGAGAGCACGCCTCCGTGCGGGCATCCTCTGGCCACCTTCCATTGAATCATGGTGTTCTCCGGGACTACCATGAGAGCCCTCTGACTGAGCATTAATCGGATCCGATCTACGACTGGCCCTGGAATCCCGTGCCCTGCAGCCTCATCATACACCGACATGAACGAGGTGTTCTTGAATGCCCCCTCGATGTCCAAGAACGTCCAGACTGCTATAATGCCCTTCTCGATCTGACCCTTGAAGCCGCGGACCGCGACATGAAGGGCTGACTCGCCCGAGCTTCCCCTACAATACGCGTGTTGACTGCTGTGTAGCGCAGAAGGTCCTAGAACCTCGTTCCGGACGTATCTGTCTACGAATCTCTCCAACTCCAGCAAGAACGACCTCAGGCTGATCGGTCGAAAGTCCTTCACTTGGGTGCATCCACCTTTTCCCGGTCTCGGGATGAAAACCACCCTTGCTGTGCACCACGCTATGAGTGTGTAGTCAACAGCAATGCACGTCCTCATTACTTTTGTCACAGGTGCAATAATACCATGCCCTTCTGCATTAGAGTCGGGAATATGCCATCCGCGCCCGGAGACTTGCCTGAAGCCAATCTGCTTGTGATCCTATAGGGATGAGGGTACTTTTCACACCCTCCAGTCCACAATATCGCTGTATAGATCCCTAGAAGCTAGCATTAGGTCCAATACCTCCTGCTGACCTCTCGTTACGAAGGACAGAGTGTTGTCCTGATTTAGTATCTCCAAATCAGTTGTCGCCAGGTATTCGAGCAATGCCAGTCTTCTGGCATTGATATCACTGCTTCCATATATCACGTGATGTCCATTGACGTCGTATTCAATTAGTAGTGGCATAGAGCTCATCTTGCAGTATTCCACTAGTTTCATCACCGCCTGGGGTGGGGGTGATTCCACCGAGTCGTACGGATAATACGCGGATGCAATCATGATCCGCTTCTTCCAATTGTCTTCGTCCCTCATGTCGAGTGTTGCTACCGCTAGGTCCTCCGAACCGAAATCTGGACTCAGTATAACCTGTATTCCTTTCACTAATACTGCCGCCCTCGGAGCCTCTTCCTTAGATGCCCCGTACAGCGATCCATGACCTCCGAGGCCCCTTATCTTACCCCTATATACTGTGACGAGCCCCTCGCGCAAGTATTTCGGATGACTCACACGGGGAGCCACGACTAAATATAACGACGCCCACAGAAATATCAATTTATCTGCTTCCACAATTACTCCCGTGCTTACCAGTTTTATACCGATTGCTGGGCGCCAGGCTATCTACTTTTTGACCCGACAGCCAGGGTCACTCGTTACACACTAAGGTCAATACTTTTTTATTACTCATGCGGGAGAAGTGGTATCTTTACGTATGCTGTTACGGTTGAAAAGTGGCTATTTGACCATTTTTTAATTACAGTTTAGTTATTTTATTGACCAAACGGTTATTTGGGTGCGACAAGTTTACTTGTCGCACTGAAATTATTGTTGGCGCACGCATATTGAGAGAAACCGTTTGAAATGAAATTAAACAAAATAATAACGGTGCTGAAATTAAAATAAAAAAAAAACAATCGAAATATTAAAAGTGAATTAAGGTTAATGTGACAGAGTTTAGTTTATAAAACCATTTAAAAATATATCGACATTGAACATTTAAAAAGTTTTGAAATGAATTTGGAGTCTGAAGTGATACCGGAAACTGATCAAAGCTCTGACGGCGAATGCACACCACCTGAAATACTGGAAAAAGCTAAAGAAGTTGTATCTTAACCTTAATTTATAAATCTTAATTAATAAATCTTTTTAAATTTTCAAATTTTATTTTTGGTCTGGGGGGGCTTCGCCCCCCCAACCCCCCACCGGGGCCACGCCCCTGAACCCCACCGGGGCTTTGCCCCTGGACCCCAATTTTCGGGAAATTTTCCACATTCGTAATAAAAAATAGTATGTGCAACTCGTGCGGCGTTGTCGATTGCCCCCTCAAGCGAACTTGCCGCACGAGTTGCACAATATACTATTTCGGTTCTGACTAGCTGGAAGGGGTGCAGTTCGGGGACTTGATGCGAAAATAATTATTCAAGCGCGTGCTTCTTTCCAAGTCCAAAAATACTAACAATTATTTATTACAGAAAACTACTGCTCTTCTCGCAAATACAAAAGCTTACAACACGACTCGAGTCCGACAAATCACGCGGTCCTAATTACCGATACGCTCGAGATTGTCACGGGGGCGGCCGGAGAAGCCGGTCGCGACGGAGGACAATTCTGAGCTACACGAGATACTAAATATTGGTGCACCACGTGCGCCTACCTTATTCTCCGGACGGTCTGCTTCTTTACGCAACGCTGCCTTCTCCTTGGCCTGCAGGACCTCGACTTTGTCTCGCTTATGTTGGATGGTAGAATTCTTCCTCCACGGCGGATACACACACGCACGGGTCAATCGAAATTATAATCACGAGACTCTCGTGGTAAACGGTCCGCGCGCGGCGAGTTATTCGATGCCTAATCTCTTCCGTTCTCAACGACAATCTCCTCGCGATAGCGTCTGCTCGGATCCACGAATAATTGTCTTTGTGGTCGGCGACAGCTTCCTCTCAACGCGGTATTGCTCGGTTCCGATATAAGACAGAAAACTCGACTTCAGCTCGAACTCTCTAACCAACTACTCAATTGGACTTCTCAATACAATCTCTACTCTTCAATATAATATCTCAAATCTTCGGGATCAGTAATTAGACTGCTCAATATGCCGACGGGAATTCGACTCAACAATACAATATCTCAGATCTCTAATCAATTCGGGGTCCGGAATTCGACTAATCGGTCTCGTACGCTCTGCCGGGTTACGCGGGCCTCGGACGTCCGGGGTGGGGGTCACGGCCTGACATCGATCGTCGCGTTCTTCCGCCTTCCTTCTTTCCGTCCATCCTCGTGCGTCTTCCCGGGCTGTCGCTCTAATTCCGAGAATCCTGTGGAACAATACTCACGGCAGTCAAACGTTCGTTACTTGAGTTTGACGCCGAGGAGCGATTCTGTTGCTACGCGGTTTCTGGCTTTCGGTGCGCGAGCACTCGGGGCCTAGCTCGTTGCTGCGAGCGCGCACTAGCGCCTCGTCACAATACCCAAGGTTCTTGGATTTGGAAAACCCCTTTCTGCACCTCTGCCCGGCACCTGGCTAGAATCGCCGAGGCGCCTTTGCTCGGTGCAAGTTAGTCTGTGTGAAGGTCATTCCTGGGTTCGCCATCGGGCTAGCCTACGGTGCCATCATCATCCTCCTTCTCCTTTTCAGCAATAAATGAACAAATAAGATAAAACAATTAATTACAGGACTCACCAAATATAATAATTTATTCAACAAAAATTTCCGAATAATTTCTATTACATCAATAATTAGTTTAAAAAATGTCTACGGAAAATCTATCTGTTTAGTGGCCACACTTCGGCACACTAACTTAACAACAATTTCAACAATTTCGATAATCGTCCCAACAACGTACGAACACTCACTGAAAAAATAATTCACAAGAGCCGTGAGGGACGCGTGACTAATCCTTTACGTCATCATCAAAGATACGCTGTCAACGGGACTAACCAAAGGCATACACATGGAATACACACACTAAAACTATGACTTTTTGCCGGACTTCGTCTCAAAGGCACTTCGCCCACACGTCTAATTTTATTAGTTTAATATTTCTAAGCGGGAAATTAAATTAATAGAAAATAGCTCGAAGCCTCACGCGAAGTACTCTCACACGTTGGAAGAAATAAATGTTTTACTATTAGTTGCTCAGGATCTACCCACAATTCGCAAGGGCACTCGAAATATTTCACCGATCTTCAACAATTTATATTCTCCACGCGGGGAGACAAACACGGACGCATGACCAAATTCTTTTTTTTTGCAATTTTAACATTTTATCGATTATAACGGGATAAAAATTATACACAATTTTGAGAGACCTGAAATACAATAAATTGAATTTTTTGAAACTTACCGAGATGACAGGCACACCACCTGGATTACTCCTCGGACAATAATTCCTGGTAACGGAGTTTTGACGTTTATTTCCTCCACCAATTCTCGGTATAATATGGAATAATTAGCGATACATCCTCCACGCTTGATATTGACCACACAAAAGCCCGGAAAGATCGTGATCGATCTTCCACTTTTTTCCCTACCGAACGGCTTCCGAAATGCCCTAATTAAGGGTAAGCGCTAAAGCGCTCTCACGCAACATAGAATTTGGCGCCAGGCTAGGCGAATGAGTAAATTAATACGAATATTTTTCGTGCATCAACGTCCAGTAGCTCGCTACACCAACCTACCATCCCTATCGGATCACCGCAACTTCAAAACAACCGAAAAACGACGGTTGGAAAACGCCATGAAAATAACCGCTTTGTAACCGCTATTCAACCATTTTAGTAGTTTCCGGTAGTGCCCGTTGAAACGCCGTATGATAGTTGTCTATGGGATATTGCTACCGTAAATCAACCAGTTTCCAACCGACCCTATTTTTCTTCTCAAAATCAAAACTGATATCGGTTGTTTCATAGTCGTTTTGTGGTAGTTTGTACGGCCAAAGGCAACCGTCGTTTTGCGGTAGAAAAGTGGTTGGTGTCCACGGTTGCCTAATCCGACGGGGATGCGCTAGACCCTTTTCGAGTGCTCAAATAGTTTTTCGTCGATGCGTTACATTATTGTGACGCGCAATTTTGCGGTGTTACAGCGTAACTTTAAACACTATCAAATTATGATTCTGCTGCAAAGAAGTCACATCTCATGACCCCTTTATGATATGCCAATGACCCAGGTACTTTTGAGATTAACCCAAGTAGTAATGGTGAAGAGATATGATCAAAATATATAAGAGGTGGAAAAACTCTGGATATGCTTGGGCATTTACATTGCGATGTAATCAATCAAGGCAAGTTTTTGATAAACAACGTTGCAGTACGCCTACGACTCGTACGCTGAAAAGAAGATTTTTGTTATAATGAAGGATAAATACAAGCAGTCACACATAAACTAACAATTAATGATGCGACTCGACTCGTGCAACGAGCAAAACTGAGTCCCGGCTCACTCATAGCACAAGCTAAAATTTCGCAATGGTAAAACTACAGGAAAGTATCGCATAATACGTGTAAAAGCAAAATATTTCACTGTGCATAGTGGAATTATCGGTGATACACTGAATGTTGTTATTTTTGGACAATTACTAAAACGTATAATACACAGTTTTGTCCACAATAAAGTCTTCAACGGTAATTTCACCAAACATCCGTGTCCGCGGAATATGGATGCCAAGGAAGTGTGGTAGAAAATGAACCTCTGGAGTCCTTCAAACTGTCATTGTCCGACTACTCCAGTACCCCACCAAGAAAGGGTCTACGAGTGACGAAGAAAGAATTAATTGCAGTGTTGCGCCTTTTAAGTTGTGAGTACAATATCGCTGAACCATCGTGGTCGTGAATTCCGGCGTGAGGGAACCCGCACTACTTTAACATGGCCACCAGATCTGAGGAGAAGGCACCCACATTCTAGAATTGATCTACTGCTACGAGAGACTGAAGAAAAAACCAGGTTAATTATGACATGGGCCCACACAGCACCGCGAGATACGCATCAGACAAATTGAATTCTGTGCCGCTGCCAAAGACACGCAATTGGCAAGTGGACGAAGTGGGGAGATTACCGATCGACAGCACGCAACAATTCTTAGATAAGACTACGACGCTGATCACGAAAAAGTGAGTATCAATCCACCTCATGCCAATATCGAGAGTCTACAGAGATTTCGGGTGAGACACAGCCCTCCTCTTTGCTGCTGTGAGTTCAGAATTCCTTTGCTGATTTGATTTGACCCCGTAAGTAAATTTCGCTTTAGTTTTGATATGTTTATAGATATTGTTGTTGGATTTTCGGGAGACTCACGGAGGTCCCGAGTCGAGCGGTTATTAGTCTCCGTTTCTTGTATTTCTTATTTCCGCTACCATCCGGTTCAGAATTTTACAACTTAATTATTTAATAAAGTAGTTTGTTATTCTGTAAATTGGATGGTAGCTATGGTACAAGTGATTACTTGACTTTCGTACGTCAACATGCATAGATATCCTTACTCTCTTCGCCTCCCGATATGGTGATCACTCACGGTTAAGAGGGTTGTCGATTTGCTTATATCCCACATGCATTCAGATTACAATACCTTCCCTGTTGTACGGTGCTATCTTTTCTCGAATTATCTGAACCTTCACAGACTTATTATTGTATTACGTTTTTTCTGCTGTCCTTCGTATTATCGCTACTATTCTTGCGTTCCGTATATGTTACTTGTTTGATGTGATTTGTTGTGCTGCAGCTATCTCACTTGCACTTAACTTTATTTTACATTTCATATTAGATATCTTATTGACTCGAGATTTATACAAATGTGTAATAAATTATATCGTATTCTTGCGTTTAGATTTTTGGCGTTTATCATTACGACTGTCCTCCATGGCTACCTTTAACATTCAATAGTTCGGCTTAAATAAGTTAGTTCTTTTCATTTCTATTCCCTAATTTCATATAGAGTCGTCACTATTTTTCATTTTCATCCGTGTCTATCAACATGTAATCGTAAATGCGTCTTGAAACACCTACGAGTACAGCCCGTGAAGTGGTTAATGAAGTAAATCGGTTCCTGACATTTCTGGATTTGCCGCTTCATCATGTCGACCAGCCCCTCCGCTATATATCAGTTAGTCGTTTGCGTTATGGCTTCTCATTGTACCTTCGCAACCACGCTTAGGACTCTCCCTTATCGACGACAATATAAGTTGATGTAAATCGACGGTACCTCGCATCTAGTTATCGGCGAGATGGGTCCAAAAGTAAACTATAATCTTGCTTTGAATTTTATTAGATTAATACGACCAATTGGGTTATCTGTTCTTTTTTGCAGCAAGAATCGTTTCAAGTTTCGGTCGTAGCTGAGAAGGGAGAGCCGGGGTTGTCAGTCCCGGTAGAAAATTCCTCACAATGTCAACAGTATTTTCTTCAGAAACTAATACAATATCTTGCAGTCGAAAACAACAACGATTAGAAATGAAATATAATTCTTGCAGTTAAAATAGTAAATGGAACTTACAAAACTCAAAATATATAATTGATAAAAAAACTTAAGAATTTTCATAATAAAAAAACGTATCGTACATGCTTCATCTGTTTGGGAATTTAAGAATTCAAACGACGCGCCGTTACTACTTCTAGTTGGCGCTGACTACCGCTTGGTGCGGTGCGCGACATCGGGGCTTCCCCGACTCGAACTCGGGGGGTTCCCATTCACGATAGCGGGGTTCCCGGTGAACTAAGAGAAAAGAGGGGCCCGCGCGCCCAATGCAAGGAGTCATCAGCCTCAGTAGCGCAGCAGGAGTGCACGCGAGCAAGTCAGGGAGTCGAACGCGATATATTTTAATAAAATCAAATCCGCGGTTAAATTAATTAATAGTGTGTGTGTGTGTGAATGGCGTAGGATTTAGTGTGGTGCCTCGAGGCTTTTAGGGACCTTGTTTGGGGAACGAGTCTACGTGTTTTACGTAACCGTTTCTAGGGCTAGCGTATCGCGGCGGCGTCCTTTGCCGCCCGGCGCCACAGCGTCTGGATTCCCGAGACTCGGGACGCGCTTGGCGAGAGATATTGCGCTTCCCAGGCCCAGTCCTGCATTCAATACGGCAGGCAGAGGCAGGTAACTTTCATTTTCACCCATCATCCTCCCACGCGGTGCGGGGTTCGGGTGCGCGGCGTGCGTCCGAAGGTAAGAGAGCTCTCTCGCGTCGCGTTCAAGATACCTTTCGTTCCCTTGCGTAGTAAATTTAAGGCTTATTGTATTTTATTATTATTAATTATTCAATTTCAATTCAAGGTCATTTCTTTGTTTGTTCCGGCCTTTAATTTGTTTAACTTTAAAAATAAAATTAATCGCTTGTCCCGGCTTTTCTCTCAGCTCATGAGAATTTTTACGCCGAGACAAGTGAGATATTTTACCGCGGACTATTTGTTTGATTTAAGGACCTATCACTCACTCATCCCTGTTCCCTGCTACCTTTCGAGAACTCACTATCTTAAGAACAAGGTAATTTAGTACTACAATTCATAACATCATCATTATTATATGTTCATATTAGCATCTGAACTTGTCAAATGCTGTGAATTAGTTTTTTTCATGATGACGATTATCAAGTTTTTCTACCAATCTTTCATTTTGATTTTTGTCGTTTACCTTTTTTATTTTCAATGCCAACATTTTTTTTATTCCCAATTTTGTTTGTCTTCGAGCGCAAGATATCTTATTAGTTTCTAAAAAAATACTATCTATATAGGGCACTCCATACGAATTCGACCTGGGTCTCATCCTCGACCTCTTGGATTTCACCCCTTATTTATTATGTTTTTGTTCTATCTGAACAGTATAACAAAAATATTAAAGGCTTTTTTTATTCTAAAAAAATTCTCATACATTCTGTAACCGACATCAATAATTTTAAGCTTAGTAGGTCGTAGTAAGCTGAAAGTAGGTCGGACACGCTTCTAGTTTTTACAATTTTTTTCCAAAACAAACTAAGAAAACATTCCGGTATGTATAATAACCATTTCACCGTATGTTATCGCTTGAACATTTCTATATACTTCACACTTCGGAGAATTTTCAAAGATTTTTTCACAGCGATTGTCTGAAATACACTATACTTTTCAAAAATTTTCATTTAAATACTCATGATTATTTATCACGAACATGTTGACGGGAATAATTTAAAACGCAGATAAGATTACCATAAATCCTGTATCAGATATCAATATTATTAGGTTTAGCCCAATGTGGGCTGGACTTCAATTGACTGACTGACTACAAAGGTACAATACGTATCTCATATAGAGAATGAGAAGGACACTGACAACAGAATGAAGCTAATGTTAGTTAATACTAAGAAAATGATAGAGAAATTTAAGAGTGTGGCAACTAGAAATCTGAGATTAGCAATTAAAGAAGAATGTCGATAAAAGAGCATAGAGTCTGGAATTCAGAAAAAGTCATACTCAAAAAACATGGTGTAACATTTAGCAGGTACATCCTAAGCGAGTGCTGGGAAACCTTGGTTGTGGACAGAGGTAACTAATGGCGCGGGTGCCGTCGCTCGAGAACACGTCAAGGGCACACATAGGTAGTCTATTCCTCGTAAGGAAAGTGGATGAAGAAAAAACGAAGTGGAAAAAACCATTAGCATTAGCCAATACGTAACGATAAGTTCAGACAACGAAATAAGGTTATGGCTTAATAAAATATTTGGTGCACGGACAACAAAATAAGTCAATAGTTTCGATCAACCACATTTTTCTGAGCTACAGGGCTACTTTCACCTGCATACGCAATAGTAAGATTACGTCCTCGCTGTGCATATATCGAAAGGATTTTTATCTCATCTTCGTCTCTTAGACTTAACCAGTCACTCCGAATTGCTTCCAGTAGTTTAACCATCTGCGGTAAAGGACGTTTGTCACTGAGCAAGTTTTCTGCAACGGGTTACAAAAACTTACATTTTTCCGGTGCACAATGTAATTAGTAGCCTTGAAACAAGCCCCAAATTGCACGGTTGTTGGTGTTATACACTCTATCATAATGTCCAAGTTTCCCCATATTTCGACCAACTTAACAATCTGGAATGGTATATTTATAAATATTTCACTATCAAATAGGAACAAATTTTATCGTCTACCTGTACTAGCATTGTTGTAACAACAAAAAACAGACATGTGATTTGTATAAACACCAATTGCCATGACTTTAACTTCTGATAAGGCCACAGGCCAATCAGTGATAACAAAGTGTGATTCAGACTGTAAAAATGACTGCGAAGAATATGCATGATTATAGAGAAATAATATGAGCAAGGGAACTACCGAGAACCAGGAGACTACAAACGTGGAGTAGCGTCCATTAAATATTCAGTATGATGTCAGGGGGGTATAGTAATTACGACACGCAAGTGTCAAGATAATTGCTAGATGCTAAAGTCGACTACTATATTTCTGTCTCATATACTACACTCATCATTTGCGATTGATTCTGATGGATATTTCAGTGTATTCCATTGGAATTTGGTGTACTACCGGACAATGTTTTTTTTCCCAACAAAAATCATACGCCTAAAATTAAAAGTGTTACCATCTTATAAATAGATCTCTTGAAAACAGAAAAATTCTTTGCTGAAAAATGTGTTGCAAAATAAAATGTGTTTAAAAATGACTAAGCTGAATCTTATTAACCACGGTAAACCCCTCAGTACATATTCAATAGATGTAGATGTGTGTAATTTATTGACGTATGAAATAACCGGTAATGTAGCATTGAAATTGTAAACGACATATAAGACCGATATTATAACAACACTACTTAAAAATGCATTACAGTGATTCGATACCGATCGGGAATCCCATAGCTTAAGACATGCATTCAGTTTAAATAATCGTTATGCACGGAATTCCCTCTTATTACAACACACCTTGCCTCAACAGTCACAGCGTTTTTTTTCCCTGAGACTTTATTATTTGCCTACTGAATAACATCAGAAGTAGCAGGACTCGAAATCATGTGTGGATAAAATCTGTGTCAAGAAATGTTCATGAAGTATTCAATTCTTAGTTACTTCGACAAACAAATAACAGTAACAATGCATTATGTAGACATCTCTTTAAAACGATTTTGCTAACGATGACAGACAAAATTTAACTGCATTATACTATTTTTCCCGTAATATGGATTTCATATCCATGTAATTATTCTCTCCATAACATGGTTTTTATTCTTTGAGTGATTACTGTTGCTTACACATACCCATGATTCCACATATCCATTTGTAATGATCAAATAGCGGGTTCAACGGGTCGGGGCGACTCGAAGAAACGCGAAAGGGATTATTACTTGTTTAAGGATAATAGTGGTGTTACAATAGGACTTATTTCTAAGAGTAAAGAAATAAATTTGATGGTATTGAGAGGTTAAATAATTAAATTTTTATGAAGATTAAATTGGACGATAATAGGATTAGAGTTTGTAAACATATTTTCCTCATTCTCTTATTTTACAATGAGAAACAAAACCTCTTGTCACTCGAGACGATCACAAAATCGCCTCGCTCCGATCTTCTGGACGCCCGCCGAACGAAATAAAAGGTCGTTCGACAAATTTATATGAGATCGAGAGCAAAACGAAATTGGCTCGGCATCGCTCAGCCTAGTGACGATGGTAGCGGGAGTGGGCAAGTCCAGTGAGTAAAGGAGACTCAGCGATTTTCCTCGGCTTGAGAACTCTAATTTATTAAACAAAATCTAAGTTAGTTAATCCAACAAAACCCTTAGTACCGGAAGACAGCGAGATCGCTATGCGAACAATCACCCCCTTCTCCTAGTATTCAATTTCGAACCCGCAATTATGAGCCGAGCGTTATGAAATGATTTCCTCACACAGACTCGATACAAATAAAAACATTCATTCCCACATTAACACAAAATCAGGAGAAGTATCGGCGGAAACGATAGCGGACTGATGTTATAAATTAGCGATACTTCGAGAACGCCAAAGCACGGGAGCCAGGGGCCAAATAACTTGGCTCAACGGATGTTCGTTTCCCGCAATTCAAAAATGATCGTTGACCTTGAGCGGACCGTTAATTTTCTCGCGATCCGACGATAATTCTCCCAGTGAACTCTCACGCGAATTTCTCACCAATTTATTCTCCTAATTGTCGCTACAAATGCAAGGCGATCAGACCACCATCATATTCAAGAAATAGACAATACGATAAATGACCGTACAAATACCATTACTAATTTTTCCCCGTATCAGAAATTAATGGACCGCGCACGAAAAATGCCGTCAAAACGATATCGCGTCGGACTTGCCCTATGCCAACTCTAGTCTCAAACCGGACACGAACGACGGTCTTACCAGATTTGTTACTGAAGTCCCTCGAGATCGACTCGCTCAGAGATTCAGCCTCGCGCTTGGAAAGATGTCGATATTCTCTTTTAACGAAATGCACCGATCGGCAACGATAACCACGTCCTTCCTTCTCGGGATCCTACGCTTGAGTCCCTGAGACTCCGACGCTCTCGCGCTTCCTAATCGCGCTTCCCTACCCTCGAACATAACCGAATTCTCGCCTTCTCGATCTTTCCAAACTTGAATTATTCTCGCACCTCGCGATAACGCGAGGCCGAGCGCTTTCGGACAATATTTTCGCTGACGCAGAGAAGATGCGACGCGGCAAAGCCACGAGATCCGTGGTGGAGACGAGAACGATGGTCCACGATGTAGGGGATGCTGTAGCCTCTGGAGATGCCCATGCAGAGATGAGCGCGAAACAAAGTTGATAAGTTACCACGGGAGGTAGCAAGCCACGATTCTCGCTGTGGTACACTGAGGGGCATAGATGGTATCCCTCGGGGGAACTAGGGGGAAGGGTGGCGAGGTAAGCATACGGCGTGAAGTAGAGGTAGTGGGAAGAAGAGAAGAGAGATATGGAATAAAGAGAGGTAGTAGCCTCCCCACCAGCCGAAGTCTCTCGCCTTAGGTCCGCTCGGTATAAGTCGTCCGAGCAAGAAAACCCATAAGAGCTTCTCGCTCGCACTCACCATGCGTGCGATTGGAGGCATCTCGCTTCCACTCTCAACCACGTGCCGAGTGGAAGGGGTAGCCTTCCTCTCCGACTCGGGACACCATCAATGTCACGAGCCGTCGACGTCCCGTATAGGTCTGTCTCAACTTTTTCAACCTGTCTTTCCCATAAGGCTATCTCACTTGCGGCTAGAGGAGTCCGCTCGAGACCCTCGCAGGGCCTGTTCTCTAGAGCAATTGCAGGATCTCGCTTCCACCCGCAATTGCTATCGCTGCATGTCAAATTGGGAGGCCCAAAAAGAATTGAATAAACTTAACATCTGTGTTACAGAAATAATCGACGATGCGAATTCTCACAAGACGCTATTCATTTTATCTTGCTTTTAAATTCGTTATTAATAATCCTATATTATTAATTGAACAAAAAATCATTGATTTGTTTTTTCAAATTTTTGTATGAATTTTTTATTTTTGTAACTACCAGACAAATTTATATTTTCGAAAATCAAATGATTATTTTTGTGGTAAATTGAATGCTCTACAAAAAAGGTGTCTTAAAAGTTTTCAGAAAATTCACTCCTTCAAGAGTTATTCGACATTAAAATAATTAAAATCGACATAAAAAATGTCGAATAACTCTTGAAGGATTGAATTTTCTAGAGGCGTGTAGAACGTTTACGCATTTGTCTTTCTACATAAGTGTCTTTTGACTGTCTGCACTTGTTTCTCGTCGCAGTGAGCATCGGCGCCGAAGTCACCATTGTTACTGGTCGATAAGCCCTTAATCCGGCGACACCGCGGATTATTGACCCAGATTTTCCCCCCGATTTTTTAGAGCGTTTTATTATGGGGAATTTTTCGCGTCGTTTTTGTCTTAGCGAATTCCGGAAAATTTCGTCAGTTTTCGCCGGGATTGGTTCTCCAATCATCCGGAAATCAATCTGGTTGAGTGGCCTGCAAAATCTCCCGATCTTAACATTATTGAAAATGTTTAGGCCGAGGTGACACGCAGGTGGCAACCCGCGCGGGAAAGAACGAAAGCAGCGTTAATTGAGCACGCTCAAAGAGTCTGGGAAGAGCTTCGGCAAAACCGAGACTACTTGGCGCGCTTAATCGATTCGATTCCGAATCGATTGGCTCAAGTAATCGAACGTGACGGTTACTGGACAGACTACTGAGGTCTGGAGATCTCAACCCCGACCGAATTAATTTTATTTATTCTGGTATTTTGTATGGCAAAAAATAAACAAAAATTTATATCTGCATATACTCTTCATGATTATTTTTTGTTGAATTAATAATATAGGATTATTAATAACGAATTTAAAAGCAAGATAAAATGAATTGCGTCTTGTGAGAATTCGCATCGTCGATTATTTTTGTAACACAGATGTCAATTTTTATTCAATTCTTTTTGGGCCTCCCAATTTGACTTGCAGCGATAGCAATTGCGGGTGGAAGCGAGATCCTGCAATTGCTCTAGAGAACAGGCCCTGCGAGGGTCTCGAGCGGACTCCTCTAGCCGCGAGTGAGATAGCCTTATGGGAAAGACAGGTTGAAAAAGTTGAGACAGACCTATACGGGATGTCGACGGCTCGTGACATTGATGGTGTCCCGAGTCGGAGAGGAGGGCTACCCCTTCCACTCGGCACGTGGTTGGGAGTGGAAGCGAGATGCCTCCAGTCGCAGGCATGGTGAGTGCGAGCGAGAAGCTCTTATGGGTCTTCTTGCTCGGACGACTTATACCGAGCGGACCTAAGGCGAGAGACTTCGGCTGGTGGGGAAGGCTACTACCTCTCTTCTCCCACTACCTCTACCTCACGCCGTCTGCCTACCTCGCCACCCTTATCCACTAGTTCCACCGAGGGACACCATAAACGCCCTTCACTGTACCTGAGGCTTCTCAAAAAAAAAAAATCATGTTTCGATCCACTGGATACGGAGTCTCGGATCGCACAAATTCAACCTTTGCTGTTTATGGTATCCCAGGCGCAGCGAATCGAGTTGGAAGAATCACATGTTTTATGAGGATTACGAACTGTGATTGTCCGTACAATACGTGATTTTGCGATGCTGAAAACTACGCGATATTAACCCCATGCATCTTGGAAAACCAATTTTCAACCTGCATCGACGGTGTTCGATTGTCGACTGTTCGTACAGTTGTGGGGTTTAAATACGATGAAGTAGCTGTTGCCATAAGGGATTTGACGGCAGTTTGCTGTTACTGCAGAAAACGGGACACGGTGAAAGCATACGTCACCGAGTCAGTTAATATGTTCGAAACTGAATAATGTCGACTGTTCATACAGTTGTGGGGTTTAAATACTTCTTTTGCGTTATTATCAGTCAAACGATCTTAAAAATATACGAAAAATCTTATAAAATTGGCGTACACTGTAGTTTTTCAAATGTGATTAGTAAAAAATGTTATAAAGTATAAAATAGGTGGTGTTGACGGTTCGAGCGGTTACATTGGTTTTTAATAAGTTTACAAGTTTACGATTTCCTGTACATTTCAAGCGTTTTCACCTGAAATACGAGTGGACGCCGCCGATGCGCTTATGTTTATATCATAATCTTGAACAATTTGGAACATATTGAGAATTCAATATAACAGGTTTATAATAAGGTTGTTATTACATTTAAAGGTAGAAAAAAACTTAGAAAATAATATAAATTAGTGAATTAGTATCAAAACCATTCCGGACTTGTTTTGATTATGTAAATTCCCACTGTACTGAAAAAAGACTTATCAAATATCTGGTTAATCATATCTTATCCTAATAATTATAAAAAGCCATGAAAATGATAGTTACGATGTAATTATAAGAATTGTAAGAAACAGTAACGATCGTTCGAAGAATCTCAGTCGGTAACTTGAAAAGATTCTCTAGAATCGTGATGGTAACCTTGGCAGTTGATGCAGTTATGGCGAATCTCGAAAGAACCTTGGTTAGAAACTAGGATTATCAAATAAATTCTTTCGATTGGCAGCGATCCTAAAACAAATATTACCAAAAAGCTAGGCGAGATTGTTAACAACCTCGGAAAGATTTTCAGATAGATTCATTTTGATTTCCAGCGATTCTCTGCAGAATCTTACTAACTAGTGAGGCAAGATTGTCAAGAATCGTGTTAAGAAGTTAGGCGAGGTTCTCAGATACATTCTATGAAATTTGATTCTCGGATAGATCAAAGAATCTCCGAAGAATCTCGCTAATTATCTAGGCTAGATTCTCAAGAATCTCAGCAGGATTCTCACGGAGATTCTTTTAGACAAAATTCTCCAGAATCTCATCGAGATTTGTGGCTAGATTCTATTGATATTCAGCGATCCTCTGACAGTAGTATAGGACAGTTATCGCGAGAAAGGGCGTGGCGACAGTAGGCCACGCACCCATGTCTCGCGATAATCGTCCTCGAGCTCTGATTGGCTATCACCCCCTCCCCTCCCCTTTCCCCCTCCCCCCTTTCCCCCTCCCCTCCCCCTTTCCCCCCTCCCCCTTCTCTTTTCAGGATAACCGTCCGCGAGCTCTGATTAGCTATCATGACCACCCCACCCCTTTTCGCCCACCCCCTCCCCTTTTCACGATAGCCGTTCTCGAGGTCTTATTGGGTATCCTGCCCACCCCCTCCTCATTTCGCCCACCCCCTCCCCTTTTCGCGATAGCCGTCCTCGAGGTCTGGTTGGGTATCACGCCCGGCCCCACCCCTTTTCGCGATCAGCCTGCGGGGTCCGTCTACCCCACCACCACCACCCACTCACCTGCGATGCCGAGGGACCCGTCCGCCACCGACCCTCGCTCCTGGGGTGTCCGTCCGTCTGCAACCACTGACCCCTCGCACCACTAGTGGGCCCGTTCCAACACAAGTGCAGCACACGACCGACGCCGCATGGGTGCGCTGCCGCGCCTCTCCCACCCACCGCCTCTTCCACCTAGTGTGTGGGTGTGTGCGCCACTAGCATACCCCCTCCCCCCAACCTCCCGCCAAACTTATCGTTGCGCGCGCAACCACGTGCCCTCTCTCCTTTCTCGCGATAACTGTCCCAGGCGCGAGCTTGGCTTCCAGACTCCCCCACCCTTTTTCGCGAGCTTAAAGTCGAGTACGTTGGCGTAGTTCCTCCTTCACTAGACTCATGATGCGCGCGCAGCGGGTGGTTTAGCGTGGACACGTGCTAAAGTTGCGCACGCAGTCACAGGTAGCTACTGTCGGCGCCACCGCAACTTTTCCTACCTGCTTTATGGTGGTCCTACTGATGACTTATTATGCTCTAAAATTTACCATTTTCCGCTCACGCCAAAAATACTTCATTGTGCTAAATATTTCCTCCCGGATGGTAATAATATTTTAACCTACAGCCTTCACGCCTCTACATATTATTTTATATTTTGATTATCACACAAAATCATACTATTCTCTACGAATGGTATGAATAAGGTTTTTGAATAGTTCTATATAGTGAAGGTAAGTAAATGACATTTATTATAAGCATATTTATTTACGATGCACGTTAGCATACAACTTATTTATTATAGGACAAATTGTTATTGTACGTTCATTTATTATAAACAAATTTGTTAATTAAACCGTTGAGTCGGGTGTAGCAGTTGACATTTTAATGACAGTTTCATTCGGTTCCGAATTCGTTTCTTGTGCTGCAACGATGCATGCTGAGCATAAGCGACGTGTTGGTGGCGGTCAATTAATGTGATCCCTCATGGATGGTGTATTGTAGTGAATATAGAACTTCAGGTACGAGTTGACGTCGGCATCACGCTTCAGGTAGTCGGGTAGTTTCTCCCACAGGATATCTATACATCCACCCCAATATTTGAGTATCAGAGGTTTCGGAATATGCTCGAGATCTTTCCAAATGAGCTCCCATGCATTCTTGTTGGATCGAATAATTATTACATCACTAGCAAACTCTATTATGTGTCGGCGAGAACGATAGAGGGAGAGAGAGTTCTCCTGCGATCGCTGTTGCTATTGTTACTATTCAACCGTTGTCACTACCAAGGTTTATTATCAACTGATCTGTCTCAACAGTGGTCTCCTAATTATATATATAGCCGTCAGGTGTGTGTGTGTTATAGTTTACATTCAGATAGTGTAGGAGAAGGAGGAGGAGGAAGCGTTTTCTTCATTATATATTTTGTTTTATCGGAAGAGCTTGAAAAAGGTTTCATAAATGATAAAAAAAAAAATCCAATATTTTTTGTTTATTCACAAATAGCAGCCGAAACGTGAAGTACAAGTTTGAACACATGTGTTGTTATTATATCCTCTACCCTTGATACAATAGTCTTTTCGTTTTTTATTTTTCCAATTTTTATGTTTCATTCGTTGGTAATATCGTGCTCCGATGCAATCATTTTTCAGTCTATTGGATGAAAAATTTTGTATAAAAGCACACAGACCACGGCCACGAGCCATAAAATCAAGAAACATAACGCAGTACTGGCCGCATACTTTAGATTTCAGTGATTGTAGTTGTCGAGTGTTCCATTCATAGGTGACGGTGTTTCTGCGTAAACGGTTATGGTGTTGGCTGACGAGCGGGGGCAATCCATAACTATCGAAAAAGATGCCGTGTCCATTTTTGTCCACGTGGATGGCAACCCAATGTTTTCCAGGTTTATTATGTTCGTTTGTCTTGAGTATCAATGCGGTAGGTCTAGACCAGCGACTCGGATGCGATCGGCGGGATAGACTCATTTCGTCTGAGCAGATATTCGTTGTAGTGCTTCTAGTACCTCTAGACTGTTAATTTTGTAGTGATAGCTGCCTCTCTGATTGGTTGTGTTTCTTCTGTTGATTATCAACTCGTGCTGGTGTTGACTGTCGCATGTGTTGTCCTGAAGGGGGTTGTGGTGGTGAAGGTAGGGGTTCCATCTATTTATTTCGAAAAAGTGCAACGACTTCTTCGTTAGTCAATTCGGTCCCCGTATCGTTGTTTGGTTCGTCAATGCTGCACCACGTTGTATTTTCTTTGTATATATTCTCTTTGTTGGATCGATAAGAATTTTTTGGAGAATTTTTCCTCTTTTTATTTTTATTAACAGCCTCGCCACCAGATGGTTTCTTATCGACTGGTGTTGATGTAGTCAGTTTACTCATTTTCATTGCGACGGTCGGTAATTTTTCGGTAGTTTGCGTAACCGCCGCAACACTCATGGCGCTGTTGTTGCACTTAAACGTGCAATGAGCACGTGTTGACATTAACAGCACATTTAATTGTCAAATCAAGCTGTAATTACAAAGAAAAGTGACTTAATTAATGGAAATTTAGACGTTAAAAATGGTGGTAATAGGAAAGAAAAAGGTAATCAATATTTCTCCACAATTTGTCTTCGATTTTCAAACGCTTTATAAAAATGTTGAGGTTATGTTGAAATGTGTTTAGTTACAAAGATTTGGGAATGTCTCAATTTTTACTATCCGATAAAACGTGTCGAAAAAATATCCGCTTAATCAATCGTTGATAATGTAATAAGAAAAACGTAACATGAACCAAAAAAAAAGGATGCAAAGTAGAACTTTGCACATTGCTTCCTCATTAAATTTTGCTCTCTACATAGCCACCTCTACGAGGAAGTATTGTAACTGATTTTGGCTTCCTCATAAAGGAAGCTTTGTCAAAAGCAAAATTTAATGAGGAAGCAATGTGCAAAGTTCTACTTTCCATCCTTGTTTTGAATAAATGAATAAATCACCAGCACATCTCATTTTTATTAGGCACAAACTTTTGTTTTACTGTGGTAACTTCTGTGAAGGATATAGCGAAAATCACTATTTTTTCAAATATTCAAAATGGTGTAATATTTAAACGACTTTACCGATCATCACCAAATTTGGTACACAGTAGTACTGTATGTTATTTTTCGTTTATAGAATATTTCAGTTAATTTGCTGAAGTTTGACGCGATTTATAGCAAAATATTGATTTTTTACAAAAATTCAAAATTCTATAAAATCCGAACCGCTTTACCGATTTTGTCGAAATTCAATACCAAACAGCATTTAATGTCTCTCTAGTTATAAAGAAATATTTAGCCATATCGGCGAACTTTTACAAAAGTTAGAGAGTATACGACAATTTTCGAAAAAATTAAAAATTCTATAAAATCAGTATACATAGACATATTTTCTCAAAAATTATAGCAATTGAAAAGGAATTAATAGTCTACTTGCGTGCCAAATTTGAGCTCGATCGATCGTGCCATTCATGAGTTATCGACGATTGAATTTTAGGTTCTTGAAACACACACACACACACACACACACACATACGGACACATTTTCTAAACCACTTTTCTCGACGTTTTAGATGATTCTAAGCATACTGACATGAAAATCTCGAAAAAAAAAATTTTCATGAAAACAAAGCTTCCTCTATGAGGAAGCAAAAAACAAAAAAATCTCATGAAAATAACCACATTTTACTACGACAAAGCAAAATTCACAATTTTTCTATATAGTTTACGTCAATAAGTGATGTAAACATAAAGCGATTAAGGAAATAAACTTTTTTTTACTATCAAGCACTTTTATATTTATTGTATTTTTATTCTATTGCAAATTTTTCTTTGTCATACTTTTTGAGGCATCAATAGTGACTTTCATTTTTTTATTATTATTATAATATTTTTGCCACAGGTTTTTGAGGATTAAAGTGATAACGTGATTGTTTATTTAATCTTGACTCTATTATTTATAATTATTCTTCGAGTTAACTTTTTTTTTTGGATATTATTATTGTGTATTATATTGGTTTAGGACATATTATCCTCATCTTTTTTTGCTATGATGTAAAATCATATGTTTATCTGTTGCTAATCAATTTATTTATGGTAATAGTATCAGTCGGGAGAAGGCGCTCAATTCTTGACCAGAAAGAGCGCTCTGAAAAAACTACAACTCTCGTTAAACGACTTCCGAAAACTATGCATTTTGAAAGGGATCTATCCGCGCGAGCCCCGCAATCGCAAAAGGGCACAGAAGGGTCAATCAGGCATCAAAACTCTCTATCACGTAAAGGATATTCAGTTTTTGATGCACGAGCCGATAATATGGAAACTCCGAGACTACAAGGTAATTAATCTGAATTACATGAAATATTGAAATAAAAAAATTTCAAACCGATGAGATAACAATGTGGCTTAATAACCGGTGACTAAAACCAAATCCACTGAAATCAGCTGCTCATTTTCAACCACAAAATTACCCCACATTCACCTAAAATCAGGCTGTTCAATGTTGAAATATCTCCCACATTCCACGCAAAATACTTAGATATAATCATCGTCTACAGACTTTATTTTAACCACCACCTACAACAATGTAAAAACAAAGTAAAACAAAGAGCATCACACTTCAGGAAAATCACATTCAAAAGCGCGATGTATAACGTAAAACACCTAGCAGAAATGTACAATTCTATCTGTCGATCTATAATAGAATACGGTCATCCAATATACATCAACTGTAAAGAAACAGCAATCAAAAAATTAAAGACAGCGAATCCCCTACATAACCCACGCAATACACTTTTGTACGAATCAACGAAAATAACGCTGATAACAATGAGAAACAGAGAACTTCCGAAAAGATTCGCTGCGACCCAACTAGATAGCCTTAAGCCCTTTGTATACAATCCACCCCAAACGTAAGCCATAAATTCAACACCCCATGCAAACGACCTACCAACAATTAGAACGAATAAACAATGAATAATCCCTAATATATCTAAAGCCGAAAAAAAAGAATTTAAAGAAAAAAAAGAAAAGCAGTGGCTGAAGGACTTCGTTCAATAGCCAATTGTCAATGTCAATATCGTATAATTTATAATGTACAGAAAAATTATTATTATTTTTTTTAAATTGAATAATTGACTCTTGAAATCCCAATTAACGAAAGTAGAAAATACAATAAATTTTCTATTGTTTTAGATCTTCAACAAAAAAGTTGGTCGAGCGAAGGCAATGAAAGATTTTGCGACGATGAGACGATATTTGGATAATCATCCAACGATGAAATTGGATCACATCGTCAAAGAAAGATATCCTACGTTTATAGATGCTTTAAGGGATCTTGACGATTGCCTCACGCTTTGTTTTCTCTTTAGTACTTTCCCTTCCATGCCTCACATACCCAGAGACCAAATGGTTCTCTGCAGACGATTAACCGTGGAGTTTATGCACGCGATTATTGCTGCGAAAGCTCTGCGCAAAGTTTTCGTCTCCATAAAGGGTTACTACTATCAGGCGGAGATAAAAGGACAAACAATAACGTGGATCGTACCTCATCATTTCTGCTTTGAGCCTCAATCTAAAGCTGAAGTTGATTTCAGAGTGATGTCGACTTTCGTTGAATTTTACATCACGATGTTGGGCTTTGTCAATTTCCGACTCTATCATTCACTCAATTTGTATTATCCACCAAAATTCAACGCCGTCGGTAAGTAAAAAACCAATTAAATATTAATTTTCATAATAATTACGCACATTATAATAAATAATTGTATAATTAATTATGTTATTAGCGGAGAAAACTTGCAAATTTCATCCTCATGGAGGAAAATTTGTTAAATTGGACAACTAATGCGGAAGCAATTTGCAAGCTTTTTTTAATCTTCTGGAGACATTTAAATAAAAAATTTTAATGTTACCTTTTTATTTCTCGGTCGATTTCCGACAGATATGCACTCAAACCTTCTCCGACGGTTGGTCCATGTGTGAAGCAAATTCGAGTGAAATCTGTTACAAAATTGAATTTAAAAAAAAATCCTATTGCAATTTTTTTCGTTTTTAACAAGCGAAATCGAAATTTACAAGCATAGCGACGCTTCCTTTGACTAAATTTATCACTAGTTAAGTTTTTAATCAGCGAAACCGATCAAACATCTTCATATTTATTCAGTTAAAAAATATGAATCGTCCAGTATATTTTTTACAGAACAATTTGAAAAAAAATTATTCACAAATTGACAAAATTTAGGGACTTCGGAAAAGGCACTCGTTGATGAAGAAGCGTACGTTTCGGAAAGAATAGCCGCGTTAAATGTTCCGTTGATAAACCTCGAATCAATGACGAAAAATGAAGAGGAAGAGGATCTCGAAATCGATCAATTCGCAAGCGTAAATTACTTGAAAAAACTTTACATTTCCGACTACGAAATCGCAAACTTCACATAAATCTAACGAACCTCGATTTTTTAGAATAACGAACAACAATTGGAGGAAGCCAGACTCGAAGCCATAAAAGTCAAGGAATTAAAAACAATGTTCAAGGACCTCAAATTGTTCATAAATCGAGAAGTGCCGCGTGAACCACTCGTTTTTATATTGCGTTGCTTCGGCGCTCAAGTTTCTTGGGACAAATTGCTCTTCGTCGGAGCCACTTTCGACGAAAATGACGAAACCATCACTCATCAAATCGTCGACAGACCGAGTATGGGCAAACAGTACATTTCCAGGTGCTAAATTGTTACTTTCTTTTCTAAAAAAATTCATTTACTAAGTGGTTCATTAACAAGCCAATTTTATGAGCCTAGAATATGCCAAATATGGTTCGTCTTGTTTTTTGTTACCCTCCGACGTAAAAAATGCACTCAGAATTATTTTCCGATTTTTTTACGTCGATTTTTAATTATAAATATTTAAATCTAGACAAAGAACACAATTTTCTTAAACACTGCAATGAAAAACGAAAGTCGTTTTTCACGTTTGTTTTCGCATTTTATTGTGTGTGTGTGTGTGTTTTTTTTTTTTAATCAATTACTTTATTGAGCTTTGAATATTTTCTTAAATACTTTCCAGTTGAGCATTCTCCGTCTTAACGATAGAATTCTATTGCGTAGGTACTACGTTCAACCTCAGTGGGTTTTTGACTCGGTAAACGCGCGAGAATTGTTGCCCGTGGACAAATACTTGATGGGGTGCGTTCTTCCTCCGCATCTTTCGCCTTTCTCGAACAGTCGTCTCGATCAGACGTACATTCCACCGGAAGAACGAGCACTCATCGATCCGGAATTCTCTCTCGACGCCAAGAAGGAGGAATCTGACGAGGAATCCGAAGAGCAATCGGAGAACGAAGAGGAACTGAAAAATAATGAAGCTGAGGAGGAATCCGAAGGATCCGAAATTACCTCAGACGCAGAAATCATTTCAGAAGCTATGGAGGAAATTAAAGACGAAAAGGAACACGAGAGACTGCAAAAGGCAAGTGTAACACACGGCCTAACAGAAAAATCGCAATCACTAATGTTTATTTTCTATTTTTTTGTAAATGAAACGTCTTGCCAAAAAGGAATGATCATTGGATAGTTCATCAGCTACTGTCGAAAAATAATGGCATGAAAATCACGAAAATGATTAAATAATTGGGTATTTTATAATTTATAAAAAGCTGTGCATTGATCACCATTGTCCGACGATTTGGGTAATTGCGGTTTTGGCTTTTGGCAAAATGCGGTCAATTACTGGGTAACTTTCGAACGATAACGAAACATAAGATTAGTTTTCTCATTTCCGGCGCAATTCTATACTATCAGCATATTCCTTCAAAACGCAAGCCCAATCGGTGCAGTTATTTGAGAGAAAACAGGTTTTGGAATTTTTTAATTAGTGGGGGGAATATCACTGCCCCTTAATAATATCTATATCTCATAATCATCAATTATTTATAAATATAATAAAGCGTAATAAAGTTACAATGAAGTGTTGAAATCTAGTAAATTTTTTGGATCTATTATTGAAAAACTGAGTATGCTTTTTTATCGGTATGTATTCTATATCGAAAACCGGCAGATTTCCGAGATTGTTTTATCTTTTCAACACGTTGACATTTTTTTTTTCCAGAAAAAGGGAATGAAAGTGAAAGCCGGTGAAATTACGAAACAGGATCCGTGGGAAATGAGCCGACAGGAAAAACAGGAATATCGTTTACGGGAGAAGATGGTGAAGAAGAAGCACAGAAATCTGTACAAGAGCATGATGAAGGGTCGCGAGGATAGAGCTAAAGAAATATGGCTTCTTCGTAAAAAACGACGACTGCACGAAGCCGCCGAAAAGGATAAGAGAAAAGAGGTGCACAAGGCAGGAAAGAAAGTTGCTGCTTCTAAATAATTCTATCTTTATTTTACCTGCGGAAAAGTCACACCTGCCATCTGTACAATAAGTTTTTTTGTTGCTGTTTATATCAATAAAGAAATAAATTTAATTCTGCGTGAATGTGACGGTATTTTCACACCGAAATTGATGTGTTAAAAAGTTTTTAACGTGTTCAACTCGACGAAACTTGCCGCCTGCCGTAATTACAACATTTGGCGGTCACTCAATTACATTAATAAAGTCAAATATCTTTCGAGCCTTAGGGCTCGATACCATGGGTTCGATACCATGGTGATTGAAGGTAACGAGCTCCACTGATGTACCATGAATGAGAATTTTTAAACCCACAGACTCGTGGGCAACAAGTGAGTTACCACCAAACGATTGTACATTGATTGAGCCATTAGGGCCCAATGGATTTGGTAAAAAAAATGCTTGCCTTACTTTGGGCCTTATTTACTTTTTTAATAATTACAATTAAACGATTGGCCACCGAACGACCACCAATCAATTGGTTTATTGTAAATTAATTTTAATTAAAGTTGTTTGGCTAATTTTATCCAGGTAAACTTGACGCTACATAAAAAACGCGGTATTTTGACTCAAGCCAGGAGTACCGGTCATATGACGCAACCGATCGTTATATATGACAAGGTTTCATGCGATGTTCTGATTGGCTTGAAATCGACTATTGGCCGATTTTACAGGTGTCACGTGGTAAAATGTGAAAATATCGGATTTTTTACTTGCGATCAATGAGCCTTATACTTAAATATCCGTATTTTTTACGTGCGCTCCAAAAAATTGAGCTATATAGGGTCGGGCACGCAACTTTGAAAAAGTAGTTATTTTCTAATCGATTGGTGGTCCAATTTCGGCGAATTTTGGCCTAATTTCAAAGTTTGGTGGTCAATAGCGTAATTATAACCGTTAAAATTTGAAAAATACCGTCAATCTAGCCAAACACTTTTATTTTAATTCCCAGTAGCTTCAAATTACGTTTAATCGATGGAAAATCATTCGAAAGTCACAAATTACATCTATTTGAATCGTTTGGTGTTTACCCTTCCGGTTAAAAAACTCAAAAAATGTCATGGCTGAGAATTTAAGCGTAACGGTAAAATGACCGGTCACATTGAAAGTGAAGTGGCCAATAGGCGTCGGGATTGAAATATTTGAATTTGTCAACAAGAAAAGTCGTTGTTCTGAATAGCCAAAGCCAAGCAATCACCACCAATTGTCACAAAATATTCGCTCACAATGGAAAAAATAAAAGCGCTGAAGGAAAAACACAAAATGCGAAATTTGGAGGAATTAAGTCAAATCGCTCGCTCTCGTATTCCTCGCATGCAGGATAACCTCAAATACAAGGAAAAACAGTTGTCAGGTTTGATTTTTAATTTCACTCCACAGCGAAGGAAAAAAACCAAAATTTTCGATTTTCTCTTTTATATCATTTTCGTGAGTTTAGAATTGGAGACAAAAGTTGGGGAACTTAAATCGGAGATCTCGACCTTGGAAATTGCACTTCACGCAGAAGAACGTGCGCTCCAAGTAAAACAGGAAGAATTCGACATGGCAAGCGCGACTTTGGTAAGAAATTGAATTTTATTCTCGTTTTATTTATTTTTTACTCCGTTTGTGCAGTTTTATACATTTGGTTGGTTTTTCACTTTTCAAAGTCAAAATTAAACTTCTTTCGTGATTTTTTCAATGTGAAATTGTCGTTTTTGTGACTTTGCGATAATAAATAACTCGTCGATTTTCATGTCAGTCATATTTTTTATTTGGAGATGATCGGTAGCGAGGTTTGGATTTTATAGGATTCTGTATTTTTGAAAAATTTACGTTGCTATAATCAAAATCAACTTTGACTAATTCGTCTAAAATTCTACACAAGATACGAGGTTCTAATTTGGTGCACATATAGATTAACATGCAACGACTTTTAGCTAAAAATTTCACAAGAATTGGTCAAGCGGTTCAAATTTTATAATATTTTGAATTTTTAGAAAAACGTTTTTCAAACTGGAACAAGTCTGCAAAGTAGAATCTTGCAAACTGCTTTATCATTATTTTTTGCTTTTCACAAGGCTTCCTTCATAAGGGAGCCAAATTAATCGACAAACTTAAAAAAAGATAAAGACTTTATAGAATAAAACAGGAAGAATTCATCGTGGCAAGTACGACTTTGGTAAAAAATTTAATTCTAATCTCATTTTATTTATTTTTTACTTTGTCTGTGCAGTTTTATGCATTTGGTCAGTTTTTAACTCTTTGTAGTGAAAATAAAAATTGTTCCATGATTTTTTAAAAGTGGAATTGTTCGTTTTGTTACTTTGTGATCTTTGGTTTGTTACGGAAAAAAAATGTTGTCTTTGTGAAAATAAATAACTCCTGGATATTCATTTCAGTCACATTTTCCACAAAAAACAAATGAATGTGGAGGATATTGAATTTATTGAGGATCAGTAAAGAGGTTCGGATTTTATAGAATTCTGAATTTTAGAAAAATTTACGTTGCTGTAATTTAAATGAACTTCGACTAATCTAGCTCAAATTGTACACGAGATACGAGGTTCTAATTTCGTGCATTTATAGATTAGCATGGAACCAAGTTTAGCTAAAAATTTCACAAGAATCTGTCGAGCGGTTCAACTTTTATAATATTTTGAATTTTAAGAAAAACGCTTTTCAAGATGGAAAAAGTCTGCTTGTTTTTCACAAAGCTTCCTCCATAAGGAAGCCAAATCGATTGACAAACTTCTAATAAGATAAAGGCTTTATAGAAAAAACTGAAAAATATCATGAAATTCTTTTTGCAGAAAGAGTTGGAAGAGGACAGAAATCAAGTGTTGCTAGATGTTCACCAACTAGAATCACAAAGAAATCATCTAAAAAGCAAAAAACCCAATCCAAAGGATGAAGAGGTTCTGAAGAATGGAAGGTAAACAATTCATTAGCTTTTGGCCAGCACGATTTTCGAAAAATAATCGCCCAAATTCCTGCAGCATTATTTACAATTGTTTCTTGATGTTTTTCAGGCAAAAATTGAAACTCTACAGACAACTTACTGGAATAAACTGGGATTTTGGAGCTCCTAAAGGAACTATCAAAGGCTGTACGTTTTTTTTATTTTTTGTCGTAAAATTATAAAATTCCGTACAAATAGTTTTCAATTTAATTTACAGCGATTGAAGGCTAAGTACTTAAAAATGATTTACAAAATAATTAAAATAAAACAAAATCAATTCCAAGAGGAATCGTGAACAGAAAAAATCTTTATGCACAAAAAAAACATAATTTGGCGATTGAAAATTGGAAAAATTATATTTTTTCAAACAAAGATTTTGAGAAATTCTCAGTGATATAATTTTTTTTTAATTGGCGTGCCAATTTGTTTTTTATTAGCTGCTGTGCATGTTCATTAAAATAATTGATGAATCGAGTCGAGATCCCACATTTTTCGATAGTATCCATTTTTTATGTTGTATAAGAAATACAAAAATGAAATAGGAAATATTTCAATTATGTTATTCAAATTGTAGACGTCACGAACGGAAAAGACCACATCCACACGTTCAACTATCAAAACAAAGGACACGATAATTCGAAACTGGAGGATAAACTGTGGAAGCACATTGAAAGAGGAACGGGACGCTTTGAGTACGCTGAATCGAATTGCAAAGAAAATAATGTACCCAACTGACGAAAATATACATCCAATAATATAACATCTACTGAATTCTCCTATTCTTATGCGATAAGTATCATTTAACATCAGCATCACTAAACAAATGACCTTTTAATTGTCAAACAAAGTGTAAATAGTTAAAATATTTTTATAAATTCATAAATGAAAGAAAAAAATTACAAAACCATTATGGCCTTACTTTTTCACTCATTTCCTATAAAAACCACAATATTTCCATTAAAATAATTACAAAATATTAGGTGTGATTACATCTTAAGATTTCTTCCGTTATCTCGATAGGAATTTTCTGTTATTTCACTTTTTTTTTTTTTGTTACTACATAACATTTACACTCAAAAGAACCCTCTCGGTTAAAAAAATTGAGACAAGTCTATTTACGTGATTGGTATTCTACCCCAAAGTGCGGGGTATTTTTTTAAAAGTTATCAAACGAAGGGTAAATAGTTGAAATATTTTTCTATAAATTTATAAAAGAAAAGAAAAATTGACAAAGCCACTATTGTCCAACTTTTTCACTCATTCCCTATAAAAACCACAATAGTTCCATTAAAATACTTAAAAAATGTTAGGTTTAAGTACATCTTAAGAGTTCTTTCGTTATATCGATAGGAATTTTCTGTTATTTCGCTTGTTTTTGTTACTACATAACATCTGCACCCAAAAGAACCCTATGAGTTAAAAAAATTGAGACAAGTCTATTTACGTGATTGTCATTCTGCCCCAAAGTGCAGAATATTTTTTTTAGTTGTCAAACAAAGTGTAAATAGTTAAAATATTTTAATGAATTTATAGAAGAAAAAAAATTGACAAAGCCATTATTGCCTTACTGTTTCACTAATTTCCTATAAAAGTCACAATAGTTTCATTAAAATAATGAAAAATATATACGCAAGTACATCTTAAGATTTTTTTCGTTATATCGACAGGAATATCCTGTTCTTTCGTTCGTTTTTGTTACTGTATAACACTTACACAAGATTTCAATGAGTATTTCGTAGTTATTTCATTTAAGAAAACCCAGTGACATATATTTTTAATAATCTACATAAATGAATCAAGTACATTAAGTGTATTTAAAAAAGTCTTGAAAATATTTTTTCCAGAGTGAAATGGCATATATTAATGTATACTATATTTCGAACTAGCGAATCTATATATTTTCGATAAAAAGAGCGTGTCCCGCAAAATAAATTGAAAATAATGAAACAATATGCAACAATTCGAATTTTGAGCGCGCTCTTTTTTAAAATTGGCGCGGTTTCAGGTGCGCGCGCATCTCGCGACGCGTTCAGGTTGAAAAGCCACGTGCTCCGTCGTTGTGTATCGGAGCAAGAGAGTTTAATTATTTTTTACATTGCGCCGCGAATAACCGAAGCAAAATAACACTGTAATACGTGCCAAAAATAAAGGTAATCCTCCCATGGAAAACTATTTCAATTATCGGTGCATTCTTATCGCAAAATCGAAAAAATAACCGTGATTAGAATTTTTTTTTAGGTTATACACTGGGAAAGTGTAATTAAACGAGGTTAATTTTTCAAAGTTCCAAGCAATCATGGGAAGAAAGGCGAAGTTCGACGAAAATGTCGTTCCAAGTGGACCTGGAAGAAAGTCCAAAAAACAAAAGGATCCAACATTCCCCAAAGAGTTAGTCGGTGAGGAAGTTTTGCCGTTCGTCTTCTTCGAGATGTTGCGATCGCTGCAATTTTATCTACTTATGAAAAAAACAGAAAAGTCCTTTAAATCGGTGTATTATACAGACAAAAAAGCGAATAATTTTGAAAATCAGATTAACAAATACGTTATTCCGTAGAATAATTATTTTTAATTGTATCGGTTTTAGAAAGCTTGTAATTTTGTACAGATGTTAGTTTATAATAATAATAACTATTAAATAGGAGAGCGTAAATGGTTCACTGAGAGATACAAAATTTCGCAAGGCAAAAAAAGGAAAATTTCTTTAAACTGGTATATTGTACAGACAAAAAAGCACATGACCTTGAAAATTAGAGTAAAAAATACGATGTACAAGAATAAATGCTAAAGAGATGATATATCGATAGCGACAAGACTTTAATAGAGAAAAACTTAAATTAAATGACTATCAGGATGGAAGGACTATGGTCAATGGGGTAAATTAGCTGTACCTTATGTTCTTCCGTAGAATAATAATTTGAATTGAATTATTTTTAGAAAGCTTGCAATTTTGTAAAGATTTTAGCTAGTAAATTCGTTAATAATCATAACTATTAAATAGGGCAGCCTAAATGGGCTCGCTAAGAGGTAGAAAATTGTGCAGGGCAAAAAAAGAAGAATTCCTTTAAACTGGTATATTGTACAGACAGAAAAGTAAATGACCTTGAAAATCAGAATAAAAAATACAAAATACAAGAATAAACTTTAAATAGATGATATAGTAATGGCGTCACACTTCAACAAAGAAAAACTATCAACCCTTTGCACTCAAGCGGCACCCAAACACTTTGAAAATGAAAAAGGCTTGAGTGCAAAGGTTTAAATAATTAAATATCTATGAGAGCTGAAGGACTACCTGTTTGTTCTACTGACCGATCAATAATTATCTCACTAAAATAAACAAAAAATTCCAGTGAAAGAAGCCACGACTTTGAGTCACAGACAAAAGCAGAGAGCGAAAAAACGACAGTTGAAAAAAACCGAGAAGCAATCAAAGAAGGAGCCCAAAGCGAAAAAGGCTAAAGAGATTAAGAAAGAGGAAACTGAGTCTGAAGATGTAAGACTTTTTCTCCATTTTATCTACAAATAAAAAGCTGCGGTACTGACTAATGTAAATTTTCATTCAGGATGAAGAAGAATACAATTCCGAGGATTCAGATGCCCAGGAAAATGGAATTACGCAGCCTGGAGCTTTCGTAAGGCCGCCACCGGCAGCAGATAGCGACGAAGGCTCGGAAAGCGATGAAAATGACGACGACAGTGACGAAGAGAATGAAAACGGAGAGAAAGTGTCCGAGAGCGACGACGACGATGACGATGATGATATGCTGCCCATCGAAAAAGCTAACAAAAGATTGAAGAAAAAGCAGGAAAAAGAAAGGTACGCAACGCAATTTTAATCGCTAAAAGAAATCGTTACGCAAATTTATAATAATTTATTGAAAAACAAAACTCAATCGTTTGGTAAATCCATACTATAATTTATGCTCGTTTATAACTATCCTTGCATCAATTAACATCACAATCGCGCGTTAATCCGTTTATTTAGGTGTTGATTGCGATTTAAAAAAAACTCATGCGTTTGCTAAATCTATACGATCAGTTATGCTTATTTTTTATTATTCTTACGTTAATTGATAGCAGAATTCGCGCGTTAATCCGTTTTTATCGAAGGTTGAGTTTTTAAATGCGATTTAGAAAAAAAACTTCATCGTTTGCTAAATCCATACGATTATTTATGCTTATTTTTTCATTATTCTTGGATTAATCGATAGTGAAATTCGCGTGTTAATGCATTTATGAAAATTTGCGTTTTTTCTAAAGAAAACTCGAAGAAGCCGAGATGAAAGACATGATAGCTCAGCAATGCGTTTTCACTTTCCCAACGGAAGAAGAGCTCAACGATCCTTCGAATCTCAAGGACGTACAACAGCGAATACGCGACGTTATAATGGTTCTCAACGACTTTAAGAGGCTGCGAGACCCCGAAAGATCGCGCACCGACTACGTCGAACTTTTGCGCAACGATTTGTGCTCCTATTACAGCTACAACTCTTTTCTCATGGAGAAATTGATGCAGATATTCGCTTTCACCGAACTCGTCGAATTTCTCGAGGCCAGCGAAGTCCAGAGGCCGATGACCCTAAGAACCAATACTTTGAAGACTCGTAGACGAGATTTGGCTCAAGTATGATTTTTAACTACCTTTTTTCTTCGATCAAACAAATTAATTATGACCATTCAAACTCCAAACAATTTAATTGGTTATCAAATTGAATTCACTTTTCAAAGTGCCAAATGCAATAACTATTTAGCCACTGTGCGCATTTATAATAGAATTACAAAAATAATAATCACCGCATATTAATATTTATCATTATTATTCTGATATTAATAAATATTGCAATAATAATGAATAAAAGTTATAAATGTGAAATTATGGTGAGGAAATTTGGCTTTCTCGTGGAAGATTTAAAAAGTGTGCAATACTGCAATATTTTTCAAAAACGGCAAGATTAAGTTATTCAATGTTGTGTAAAATTGTGATTTTCAACGAACTTTCTCGATATTGACTAGAGTTGGAACGTTAACATAGATTTATTGAAAACGTCAAAACTCCTTAAAAAAAGGCTTGTTGCGGCTCATGTTGCAGGAGCAGCTATCAGTTGAGCCTGCCGAGTGAGCCAAGCCGTCCTTTTTATTCCGCGCACGTCCCTTCTTATTCTTATTCTTCTAACTTTTCTTTTTTATTTGTTATATGCTCACCTCTCATCTACTCTCTTGTCTCGCCCCATTTAGTTTAGATTACTTTCTGTACTCCTATGCTTTTCTTTTTTTCTTTATGATTATTTAATCTGTTTGCCTTGGTCCTTAGGAAATTGAAAATTCCAGGATCTAAATAAATACTAATACTAATACTAAAATCGTAACCGCTTTACAGATTTCGCCTAAAGTAAATACCAAAGTGAACTCTGAACTACTTTTCTCAATTTTTTTGGAACATTTTTTGAAGGTTTTGACGGAAAAATCCGAAGACAAAAATTAATTTAGCAAAGCAAAGCTTTTTCTATGATGATGTAATATAATATAACGCAATTCCGATGGAATTATATTAATAATTGACACTGTTTTAGGCTCTTATCAACAGAGGCGTCAATCTAGATCCCATTGGAAAATGGACGAAGGTTGGATTAGTCGTTTATTCGTCTCAAGTTCCAATGGGCGCGACGCCCGAATATCTCGCCGGTCACTACATTCTTCAAGGTGCTTCGAGTTTTCTCCCGGTTATGGCACTAGAACCCAAGGAAAACGAGAGAATTCTCGATATGTGCGCAGCCCCGGGCGGAAAATCCTCGCACATTGCCGCGCTAATGAAAAACACCGGAGTTCTCTTCGCCAATGACGTTAATCAGGACAGGATCAAAGCTGTTATAGGAAACTTTCACAGGCTAGGAATCGTAAACTCGATAATTTGCAGCTACGACGGCAGAAAAATTCCATCCGTGAGTATTCATTTTTCTGTAACTCGCTAATGCACGAAAATAGTGCATTCACTATTTTCTAAGCTCACAATCGACTATATTTTTATGCCTGCAGCACAATTTGTTTATTGGTCCTTTAGTGTGAATTTTCGACACTTTCTAATCAGATTGAAGTCTGAAAAAAAACTCAATTACATTGAGTTTGCCAAGAACATTAATTTTGCAAAATAGTAATATCAAAAAGTTACAAACGAATAGAATTATTGTATAATAGAAAATATTCTACAAAAGATCAATTTATTTATTTTTTTAATTCTTTCATCACTTGTTCGCATTACTATCTATTTTTGTGCAAAATTAAAACAACAATTCATTTAGAATTAGAGTTTTCTCTAAAATCCGTAAATAGCAACGCAGAAATATACGTTTTTTTTTAAATTATGCGCTACCCATAATAAATTTATTGAAAATTCAAAGATGGCGAGGTATTTCGCGTAATAATAATGCTCAAGATTAAATCAAGGAAACGCTCTGCAAATAAAAGTGCCTTACTTTTCGTTGGTCGTGAATCGACGACCTTCGATCCAATTTACGGGCACGGAATGGCGTTTTTTTAGCGTAGACACTTCATGTTTTTTTCTGTGCCTCTGTTTTTGTTCCTTTTTTTTTTCTTCAAATAAAATTGCAATCAGACGATGCACCTATAAAATAATCGTTTATCGTTAAAGATAATCAAAGGATTCGACCGAGTCCTTCTGGATGCTCCTTGCACAGGAACCGGAGTCGTGGCGAAGGATCCGAGCGTTAAGACGAACAAGGACGAAGTCGATGTGCAACGTTGTTGCACGTTGCAACGAGAGTTGCTTCTCGCGGCCATAGATTCCGTAAACGCGCGTTCCGAATCCGGCGGAATAATAGTATACTCCACTTGTTCGATTCTTCCCGAGGAAAACGAGTGGATCGTCGATTACGCTCTCAAAAAACGAGACGTTAAGCTAATTCCCACTGGATTGGACTTTGGAGCGGAGGGTTTCACCAATTACAGACATCACAGATTTCATCCATCGCTGAAGCTCACCAAACGTTTTTATCCCCACGTTCACAACATGGACGGTTTTTACGTGGCGAAACTCAAAAAATTCTCAAACATTATTCCAAAACATGAGAAAACGGAGAAGAGCCAGAGTGGGAATGACGAGGAGCATGAAAATTCCGAATAAACGAAAGTTTACACGAGAAAAATGTTAATTCCTGTCCTATGATTAATTATTGTTGAGTATTATGTACAACATACGCCACGCTGACTTTATACACATTTCCGGCCGGAAATAACGTAGAACATTGGACTTTTTTACACGAATTCTGAGGAGAGGCTCGAATTCTCTTGGAATGATTGGATAATGCAACGTTTTTGCGATAATCAGTGAAAGAATATGCTCTTCAGCTGCTTCTCGCAGAGTCTCTTGACTTCGTCTGAGAAAAAAGGAGAGGAAAATGTTATTGTACATATTGCAGGTCGGAAACATGGAGAATGCTTTCCGGACGAAATAAATGAGATACGTGAAAGTTTTTTTAATCCGTTTTTACGCACCTTCGATGTCTATTATGTTGGCGTTCTTTTGCTGTATGACGACGAAAAATTCACGGAGATTCGAGAGCTTCCCCACGACCCAGTAATCACTCATAGTCTTTATTACGATCTCCGCGGCCTCTTTCATTCTGGAAATTTAATTGAGGGAAGTTGAGTTAATTGGAAAGGAAATTGGTTTTTAAAGAATTAATTTTTTTAATAATATGAGAATGTCAGCGATTCTGGCTTCGTCATAGAGAAAATTTTGTAAAAAGCTAAAAATAATGAGGAAACAATTCGCAAGGTTCTACTTTTTGGGCTTTTTTTCACCTCCAGTGACGATTTTCTAAAAATTCAAAGTGTCGCGAAATTTGAACCGCTGGACCGATTTCTGTGAAATTTTTACACAAACTTCGTTGCGTGCTTATCCGTTCGTGAACCGAATTTGAATTCAGTATCTCGTATAAAATTTGAGCTGGATTTGTAGAAGTTGATTGGAAATTATAACAGCGACAATTTTTCGACAATTCAAAATCCTGTAAAATCCGAAACCGTTCACCGATCTTCGCCAAATTTGATATCCACTACAGCTGAACATTAATTCGTTTTTTGTGAAACATTTGAGCAGCGTTGGTCGAAGTTCACTTGAGTTAGAATGAAAATATCAATTTTTCAAAAACTCAAAATTTTATAAAATCTAAACCGCTTTATGGATTTCGCTCAAATTTAATACTGATCGTAATTTTTCGTGGCTTCATTGACCAATAACTATTTTGCTCATTAATTGAAAAAATTGCGGAAGCTAGAGAACATACAAACATTTTTCGAAAAATTCAAAGTCTCGTAAAATCTGAAAAAAATATTTCAATTTATTTTTGGAAAATTTGTACCTGACTATTATGACTTTATTACCTATTTGTGTCATTGTTGATGTCCGTTATTATCCTCAGAACTTCGGGCGTCGTTAAAACGTTCGAGCAACGTCTATTATCGAGATGGATCGTGCTTTTGTAAGCTAAATTGAGCTTGTTGAAGTAGAGATACTTTGGGCTTGACTCTCCGACATCCGTAACGTGTTTCGAGCATTGTTCAGCCACGGAGCTCACCAAAGTCGTTAGTTGTGGACCCAAAAAACTATCGAGACTCTTGAAAAAGTCTATAACAAGATTCGTTTTGCCTGAAAATTTTCAAAAATTCAATTTAGAAAAAGAAAAAAATCAAAATATTGCAGACAGAAAAAACTTTCAAACTAAAAGTCTTAAATTATGAAAGTAAATATTCAAACATTGTTATCCTTTCGATAGTGAAATATTGATGTTTTCATAATAAAAATACTAATGGAATTTTATGCAAAAGGCTTTTTTTTAAATTTCTTTCTTGTACCTTAGAAAATCTTATCAAAATTTCCATCAGACAATAAAATACAATCTCAGATTTTTCACGAAAAAAAAAAATATATAATAAACAGTCCCTATTACAAGTGAATGGTTTTTGATGAATGGAAAAATATTTTTATGAATATTGTTTTCATGTAAATATCGTGGAATTTTCGTTGGATAAAGATGTAAATAAAATTGTTTTTCAAAGCCGGTGAACGATTTTTTTTTCATCATAAAAATCACGGAGTAAATTCGAAAAGATTGGCTTACTGTCGACGAAGAGACATATTGTCGCGCTGAGTGCGCTGTAAACAACCAAATACAACGACGTTGGATTAGTCGGGTAATTGATAAAGACTTTGGGCGATTTGGTGATTCCGATTGATTCGTTGATGCTGGACGTTCCAGTGACGAATTTTCCGTAATGAGAGCTGGTGAAAGGGGAGGGGGAGTTGCGAGGCATCGAACCGCCGTGAAGTTCCTTCTCCAAGTGAGCGGGCAGCAAAGTGCTCACAAGATAATTGTAAACAACTTGCATATCATCGGGTTCTAGGCCGCTCCAAACAAGTTGATCGTTATAAAGAAAGGCGGTGTATTTAACTTGAGGAAATGTGGACTCCACGAGATTCATGAAGCATTGGACTCTCAGAAAAGTCACTTTGTCCAGGGGAAGAAATTGTAGCCCTTGAAAAATGTCGAGTATATCGCCGCTGTTTAGTTTGAGCGAAAGAAGATACTGAAAGAAGTAAATTCGATGCGTTGAACAATCGGCGAAATGTTCTTATTCTTTAGAACTCGGCGTTTAAATTAATTGGAATTTTTTTAGGCAATTGGAATTGCTCAAGTTTATTTCAATTGCATGAACCAATTAGAATTTATTGAGTCAAATAGAATTTGTTGAAGCAAATTTGATTATGTGTATCAAATTGCATTGCTTGAGTTAATCTGAATTGTTTAAATCGAATAACGTATTTTCATAGAAGAAGCAATTCACTATTTTCTGCAGACAAAATGCAATTCCTGGTTTACACAGTTTTTTTTTTTTGTATACAAATATTGTCCATAAAATATCGAAATGAACATTTTATTCTTACCTCAGAATAAAAGTAATCGAGTTTGTGTCTGAGAAGAGTAACAGAGCCGCAGCTCGGATCTTCCAGAATAGTTTCAAACGATCCCATAAACAGTCTGAACCTCATGTAAGCCTGCTTAAGAATAGCTTGACAAACACTGCTGGAAACTTCCTCATTCTGATACTCCATATACTCATTTCCATCCTTAACTTTCCAAAGATAAGGCACGCCAACTATCTGCAAAGCAGGACCAACATTTTTAAAGTAAAAGGGTAAGAAAATGAAAGGATTTCATTTCATCCTGTTAAATAAATTCCTACAGTGTTCCTAAGATTTTTTTTGTTACTCCTTCGTATACCATCTTCAGGTTTTCACGTTTTCCGCACTCCCTTTTCATTTATTGAGTTCCCTTATCCTCTTCCACTTTTTATTGAGTTCCCCCTTAAGAGTGTTACCCGCAGCCACTCTTTCCTAATGCACTACTGTATCGCATTTGCACAAGGGCACAGGGAAACTGTGGAAAACCCGTGCCGATACAGACGGCTATATTTTACTGAATCTTTGATGTATGAGAATACATTAGAAAGTAGGAAAAACTGCCTCCCGCTCAAAAGTTAACGCGCAAGTTGGTGTATGGCTAAGCCGTCACCCATCCAAGTACTGTTCGCGAGAAAATCTGCTTGACTTAGGAGATCGCCGAAGCCATACACCAACCGCTCGCCCACTGCTGTCGGTTGCTAAGATTTTATTTTATTCCACATAATTGAATCCTCGATTTTTATCTAATTGTATAAATTGAATCCGCAAATTCTATTTCGTTGTATAAAATTTAATTCTCAGATTCTTTTTTTGTGGCATAAAATAACATTCTCAGATTTTTGTCATTTAAAACCTTGAAATATCATTCTATTTTACAAGTAAAAATCCTTCAAATATCATTCTATTTTACAAGTAGAAATCCTTCAAATATCAATATATTTTACAAGTAAAAATCCTTGAATTTCATTTAATTTTCATTCCATCAAATCCTCAGAAAAAATTCGGAAAGAACCAAAAAATTTTACCTCCGTTTACCTCGACCAATTAATTCTCAAAAATTGTCTTTTTCTTCACGCTTACCATTACCATCCAAAAATCAGGTTCCGGCTCATAATATATTTGCCGAGTTTTATGTGTGTGACAATAATCGCAGCTTTGGCCTGGATTGAAAGATCTATCAAATAAATAACAAAAATGAATATCAAACATGTGTCATATATAAAAAAAAAAATGTTCCAAAGAAGACTCACTCTGTAAATTTAATTATTGCCTCGCTTAGCCCAATATTCCTTATTTTAGTGTCTATGTCCGTCTTCTCCGGATAATAATAAAGTATTTTTTTGTGTTCCTGCGAAACCAAAATACAACACCGATAATAATAACAATAATAATAACAATAATAATATAGATAAAAATGTTGTTTTTAAATAGAAAATTTTCAAAAATTAATTAACAGAATTAAATGTAATTAATTGGACGTACATCGCCCTCCTTCTTTGCATAAGTTCCATTGAAAATATAAAAATGTTCCAATGTTATCTCTGGCTTTGACGTCATTTTTTTATTTCTCCTTTTTCCCAGCAAAATGGCTAATATTTTTGTATTTTGCTTTCTGAACTTTCCGATTATCGTGAAATATCCGATATCCTGTGGCAAAGTCGATAATTACGTTTGTGGTTCCATTTCAACGTTTTTATGTAGTTTTTTCGGACTGCGTTTGACAGCTAACCTCTTAAGGAATCACAATTACCACTCGAGTCAACGTAACGGAAGTACGATGCGGCTATTCGGCGAACCGGAAGTCTCGCTGCTTTGGCGCGAGTATTTCAATCTGAATCTCAATATTTTTGCGCACTTCTGATGGTGATTTTTGCATCAACCAAGTTTTCTTGACTTAACGCTCGGCGATACACCGGTGAAAATTTCTTCGCCCAATGTTGAACGTTATAGGGCTGTCTCTCTCGTACCTTACTCCACTTTTTGGTTTATCGAATATCCTAAGCAAACGGCTTTGAATATCAAAAAGCCCGAAGCTTAGCCCAATTGTGCAATACTTCCGCACATTATATCAAAATTTGAGCTATTTCCGTCGAGTATTTTGCGAAAAAATAGGTTCAAAATTTTTTGACAGTAGTGCGTTCAAATTTTATGACGTTTTGAATTTTTCGAAAACTGTTTGTTTTTGTTCCAAAGTCCGTAAATGTTAATATATCGAATTGAAATTTTGACAAAACATAGGTTTTCATTGAACAAGCTTTGGGATTAAATCCGGCGTCAATCCGTCGAGTGGTTCAAGTTTTATGATCTTTTGAATTTTAGCTCCAAAGTTCGCAAATGTTGATATATCGAGTTGGCATTTTGACCAAACATAGGTTTTCATTGAACAAGCTTTGGGATTAAATCTGTCGTCAATCCGTAGGCTGGTTCAAATTTCATGATGTTTTGAGTTCTTCGAAATTTTTTTGTTTTTGCTCCAAAGTTCGTAAATCTTGATATATCGAATTGAAATTTGGACCAAACATAGGTTTTCATTGAACAACCTTTCGGATTAAATCTGGCGTCAATCCGTCGAGTGGTTCCATTTTTATGATCTTCTAAATTTTTCGAAAAACATTTTTTTTTTAGCTCCAAAGTCCGTAAATGTTAATATATCGAGTCGGAATTTGAACCAAAAATAGATTTTCATTGTGCAACTCAACGCGATACGACAAAAAGTTGGTTTTCTAAAAAAGTGATGGACTGTATGTAGCATAAATTTGTTCAATCGACCGATTGAGCGATCGATTAACCCGATTCACGAACCAAACTAATGAGTTCACAAAACAAAAATTTCTGAGGAAGTCAAAAGTGATAAATGTACTTTGATACAATCCGAGTAAGATACACTGTGACAAAAGGAAGAGAGAAAACAATATGCCAATGTAGTTGGCAGCTTTTTCAAATAAAAATCGAAAAAAAAATGCAAAATTTGTCCCCAAATATACATACTTAAAAAAATTCTAAGCATGTTTATAGATACAGGAAAATCGATATCAACATTTTTAAACACTGTCGCAACTTATTGCGAATATCAGGTGATTTTAACAGAAATAAAAATCGGTATTAAATAATTCAAAGAAAAATTAATTGATTTTCAATACTGATGATTAAAAGCAAAACAAAATGCGAATAAACACGCTCCAATTATGTATGTATATAATGATGGTAATATAATGATACATTCCACAAAAAGTCTCAATTTTCTAAAAGATCTTTGATTTAATAACATAAAATTTAGTGTTAAGATTAGAAATATTTGCCCATGATTTAATTCAATAAATGTTAATGTGTAAATATTGAAAAAACTTGGCATTAAATTTATGGGACATTATTTATGGACATTAAGGGTGACGATTAGATGGTACAGCAAACAAATTCGCTAACAAATCGATGAACGCGTGATGCACTCGGCCCGCGCATGTGGATTTTCCTCAGTAGTAGGGATGCTGCTATCCTCTTCATGTCCCTCCATATCCATCGCCCCACCATTTCCATCGTCCTCCGGAGCGCATTCGCGATTTCGAGACACAAAAGCTCCGCAAAATTCAACATTAGTTGTTGCGCTCGCTTGTTTATCAGCAAAAACGTCTTCGGGGTAGTCACTGAATTCTTACGAGATGAAGGATCAGGAGCAGCCTCCGTGCTCCAAAAACAAACCCACCAAACTCCGGAATCTCATCTACAAAACTGAGGCCTTCGATTCTCTTCATCCTAGAGGCACAGAGGTGATTATTCAGCTTCCAAATTACCTGAAATGAAAAAAAAAATGTGTTAGAAATAATTAAATGAATAATATAAAATAATAATAATTTTTTAAAAACAATTGTTTAAAATTATAATAATTTTTTATGTGTGTAATTAAAAATCAGAACTTAATCAATTATTGTGCAATTAAAGAAACAAATCACATGGTTTTATATAATAATATTTTTATGAACGCTGAAATTATCATCTAATTGTTTATTAGATACAATTTTTTTTTTAAATTTTTCTTGGTGTCTGCGAAAGAATTTTTGGAAATAAGAATTTTGGAAATGCGAGGATTAATCGATAACGTTTGGCGCAAGAGAGAAACTATGACGTAAATGTACGAGCCTCAGAATTTTCGGAAAATAATTATTAACAATTTGTTGGATTGACAGAAATTAATAACTCGAAGTGATATTTAATTTTTTTAAATCACAATTTATATTTGTAATTATTTTTCGTGCGTCATTGAAAATCATTTGTCAAATAATAATAAATACATTTGTTGAGTTAATTATTTATAATATGATTTGCATTATGCTGCGACTGTAGTCATTTTTGTCTGGGAATTGAAAATGAAAAATTTATCAATTTTTGTACGACGTGTTTAAAAAGAATATGAACAGTAAAATTGTTGTTTAATTCATGATTTACAATTTTTTTTTGTGATTTTTGAGTTGGCGTTTGTGAGCCAAGGATATTTTCAAGGATAATAATTTTGGAAATGCGAGGATAAATCGATAGCGTTTGGGACGACGGAGAAAATACGACGTACGCGTCAATCGACTATTTTCTACAATAGAACAATTCTTATATGCCGAAAATACGTTTATTTCGTAATTTAAATAAATTGTAATTTGCACACATTTTTAAGAAAAATATAGTTAAAGCACAACAATGTCCATTTTATGCGATAATTATTAGACGAGGAATAATAGTATTGTGTAATTATTATTGCAAACAATTCGTTTTAAGTAAAATGTTAAATTCGTACATAAAAAAAAATTATAAATGGAGGACATTAATTTATATTCTATCCAATAGTTTACTCACTATTTACTTTTTTGTGCATTAAGATTATAATTTTCAAAGAAAATTGTAAAGTTAGATAATAATTCGAACAATATATTCGAGCATTTTTGGAGGTGGGAATTTTGGAAAAGCGAGAATTAATCAATACGTTTGATGACAAAGTAAACAAGCGCCTTTAGGGGAGACCGTGAGATCGACTATCCCCCATAATAGAAGTTCAATTTTTTTTTCTTTTTTCATAACGCGAAAATGTATCTTTTTCTTTCCGATTTTTTGTTCCGAAATCAATAAACGATATTACAATTAAAAAATCTGTATGATATTTATTATAGAAAAATTAATCTACGGCTCTTCTTTATCCTAGAAAAATTATTATATTCTTCAATTCATTAATTTAGAATATTAAATATTTTTTACAGCCTCTCATGAAAAATAGAAAAATTGTAGTACGTTGTAATCATGATTAATATCCTTTATCACTAAAATTAAATACTGCTAGTATTATTAATTGATAATAATACAAACAATTCTTGACAACAATAACAGTCCTTGTATTATTATTTGTGCTTTTGGTGAAATTTATAATAGATTTTTTTAAATACACACTAATTATTTTATTTATAGAAGCATCAGAAAAAAAAAAACAAGAATTAATTCCACTATTTATAGAAGAAATAAAAAAAATAAAATAGAGGAATATTTTCCTTGAGAGAAAATTAATATTGCAACATGCAACATTTCCTACAATTAGATTCCTATCGATAAATCACGAATAGCGATTTAAAACCTGTTTGCATGTGGAAATCGTTATTGAAAAATAAAGTGCCAAGTCAACTGTAAGTCTCTGTGGCTTACGGATATTTCTCTTTTATCCACATCCTTCAACAGAATTATTATGATTACTTTTCTAGGCAATTGCATTTAACGAGAATCTAATGGTCTGTTTTTTTTTTTTTTACTTAATTGTACAGAGAACATTATGTTCGAATCAAGTATGTCTGGGAAGTGTAATGTCTCTACCGGTGCATGGAACTGAATCGAGGACCAAGGAAGAAATTCTTGAACATGCCAAAGAATTTTTAGATCAGTATTTTTCTTCGATAAGAAGGTAAGAAGAAAATCACATTAAATAATATTTAAAAAAAAAGCACCGAGGTTCTACGTCGACAAAAAATAATGATAATTTTTGTTATATGTTCTTCTGACTAATAGAGAATCGACAATTTTTTTTTTGTTTTTTTAAAAACATATTTTAGCTGATAAAAAATATTGAAAACGATATTTCATCACTTTTAAAAACGAAAAGTAATACACATAAAAAATATGATAATAAAGTTAAAAAATATAAATTTTCAACATGGTATTGCTATATTTCTGGTCTAATAAAGTTATCATATTTTTCTCCCCAAATATAAATTGTTTAATGCAAATATTAGAATCCGGTGAACTTTTGATAAATAGTTCATTTTTTCAGGGTCAACAGCGACGCTCATCGTTCGCGATGGGACAGCGTTATAAAAGAAGTAATGTCAACTGGTACTTATCAGTTGAGCGAAACGGAATTGGTTTTTGGAGCGAAATTGGCATGGCGAAATGCAGCTCGTTGCATCGGCCGAATACAATGGTCCAAATTGCAGGTGAATTATTCATAATTATTTGATAATTACGAGAAATAAGTGGCCTTAAAAATATATATATATTATTGTACATAAATATATGAAAAATTGATACCGTTCATATAAAAAAAAATGCAATTTTTTATCATAATTCAAACTGGATATTAGAGTTTAATAGTTTACAATAATATTATAATTTTTCTGAACGTGTTTTCAACTTCTCCTTATTTTTGAAAATCGTTTTCTTTATAAATTGCGTCTATTTGAAATATATTTTTTTATTTTGAAATTAATTGAATTTGCCATTTCCAATAAACAGAAATAATCGTAGAAAATGCTGTTAATCTGAGCCTAATATCATTTATTTTCGTTCTTGCAATAAAACTGTGAATACCGATAATTTTTTTACACCGCATATAAATAAATAAAATTGATAATTTTGTTGTGCGAATAGGTATTCGATTGTCGTTATGTAACAACAACGAGTGGCATGTTCGAGGCTATATGTAATCATATTAAATATGGCACTAATAAAGGCAACATAAGGTAACGACTCCTTTTTTAAATAAAAATGACAATTTTACCTGCTATTCATAATTCATAAATACAATATCGGGCTTTTTACAGATCGGCTATAACAATATTCCCACAACGAACTGACGGTAAACACGATTTTCGAGTTTGGAATCAGCAATTAATTGCCTATGCTGGATATAAAAATAAAGATGGCACTATAACTGGTGACCCTGCAAATGTGGAATTTACTGATGTAAGTAAGAATACTCGTTAAGGACAATCGAATGTTAAAAAAAAACATAAATGTTTTAAAAATAAATTAACGAAAGCGAGGCCCAAATTTTTAAAAATTGTCTTTAGCATTTGGAAATTCGTGAAAATTATGCGCATATTTTCGCTTTGAAATAAATGAAAAATATCATACATTTTTATGGAAAAGCTCGGTTTTTTCCTAAAGTGATTATAGATATTTCTACTAATACAAATATTGCTGTAAAATAAACATAAGTTCTAGGATTCGAATGTTCACTATTTAAATGGCCAATATTTTTAATATCAATATTTAATGGTCCAATATTTTAATTATCAAAATGCGGAATTTACTGATGTAAGTAAAAAGACTCGATAAGTATAATAAAATCTTTAAAAAAAAAACAATCAAAAAAATTAAAATAAATGAACGAAAACGAGACCCAATATTTTTTAAACTGTCTTCGGTTTATTTAGAAAAACGTGAAAATTATGTGTATATTTTCGCTTTGAAATACATGAACAATATTATAAATTTTTATGGAAAAGCTCGGTTTTTTCCAAAAGTGATTATAAATATTTCTACTAACCCAAATATTGCTGTAAAATAAGTATAAGTTGTAGGATTCAAATGTTCAGTATTTAAATGGTCAATATCTTTATTATCAATATTTGACTGTCCAATATTTTAATTATAAATATTCAAACGCCCAATATTTCGATTATCAAAATTGTAATTACCAATATTTGAATTTTCAGCTGTGCATGAAATTGGGTTGGCGAGGTCCAAGGAATGGCATACGAACAAGATTCGACGTTCTGCCTTTGGTGCTCTCAGCTAATGGTCATGATCCCGATTACTTCGATATACCATCGGAACTTGTGCTCGAAGTGCCGATCGTTCATCCTACGTAAGTTCATTCCGCTGTTTGCACTATAAATACAACATTTTTATGCCAAAGTTAATTGAAAATTGAAAATAAAAAATAAATTGAATTTTATTTATATTCCATTTTTCATTCTAATATCAAATTTGCAATATTACCGGGATAATTATTCGGCTATCTATGTGCAATTTTCAGAGAATCATTTAGTTATTTTTGTGAAATATTTTGCAGCTTCGAATGGTTTGCCGATCTAAAGTTGAAGTGGTTCGCCGTTCCTGCCGTTTCCGGTATGGTTTTCGACTGTGGAGGTCTCGAATTTACCGCGGCTCCTTTCAATGGATGGTATATGAGTACCGAAATTGGAGCTCGCGATCTATGCGATGTCACCAGATACAATTTATTAGAGGTACGTTAAGGTAATTCTAAAAGTAACGTGCGCTCAAACATGAACTTCGGACAAAATTTCGAGCACCTCACGATGGAATAAAAACCTGGAAAAAATAAAAATCGAATGCATTAAAGGTACTGAAAAAATGTATTCCGCATAATAATGATTGCAAAATGTTATTAACAAATTGACAGAAGAAAAAACCTTCAACAAGTAACTTTATCTAAATTTGTCTTTAAATGAAAATAATTTGTTCACATTTCGAAATACAAATACATTGAGAATTTTATCTAATTGCTCAAAATTATGATTCATAATCAATTATTTTTTAAAAATATGTCCGGGAAATCTCGATTTTTTTCCACGGTTTAATATTATCGAGAAGCGTTTGATATTTCCAGCACCTCTCGATTTAATAAAAAACTGGAAAAAAGTCAAATGCTTTGACGGTACTGAAAAAAAAGTATTTCGCGTAATAATCATTGCAAAATGTTATTAACAAATTGATGAAAAAAAAACCTTCAACAAGTAACTCTATCTAATTTTGTCTTCAAATGAAAATAATTTATTCACATTTCGAAATACAAATACATTGAGAATTTTATCTAACTGCTCAGAATTATGATTTATAATTATTTTTTAAAAAATATGTCCGGGAAATCTCGATTTTTTTTCCACGGTTTAATATGATCAAGAAGCGTTTGAAATTTGCTTTAAATCTCACGTTCGTTCGCACGAAATCGCTAGAAGTATCTTAATCACCAATTTAATGCTCGAAGAATTTCACTAATCAGCACGTTTTTCTCTATTTTTTTGTAGACTATCGCGGTGCACATGGAACTCGATACGAGGAGTCCGATAACTTTGTGGAAGGACAAAGCTATGATAGAAGCTAATGTCGCGGTGCTTTACAGTTTTCAGGTGATTTACAAATAACAAATTTACAATAAATGTTGAGCTTTAAAAAAGGATGCAAAGTTCCACTTTGCATCCTTGTTTTGAATAAATGAATAAATCACCGGCACTTCTCATTTTTATTAGGCACAAATTTTTGTTTTATAAATTTATTAAATATTCAAAATGGTGTAAAATTTGAACGACTCTACCGATCACCACCGAATTTGGTACACAGTAGGGCTGTATGTTATTTTTCGTTTGTAAAAGGTTTTAGTTAATTTGCTGAGATTCCACGTGATTTATAGCAAAATTTTGATTTTTTACAAAAATTCAAAATTCTATAAAATCCGAACCGCTTTACCGATTCTGTCGAAATTCAATACCAAACAGCATTTAACGTGTCTCTAGTAATGAAGAACTATTTAGCCATATCGTTGGACTTTTACGAAAGTTAGAGAGTATACGACATTTTTCAAAAAAATTAGAAATTCTATAAAATCAGTATACATAGATATATTTTCTTCAAAATTACAGCAATTGAAGAGGAATTAATACTCTACTTGCGTGCCAAATTTAAGCTCGATCGATCGTGCCATTCGCAAGTTATCGACGATTGAATTTTCGGTCCCTGGAACACACACACACACACACACACACACGTACGGACACATTTTCTAAACCATTTTTCTCAACGTTTTAGGTGATTCTAAGCATACTGACATGAAAATCTCGAAAAAAAAATGTCCATGAAAACAAAGCTTCCTCTATGAGGAAGCAAAAACAAATGAATTTTAATTATTTGAATATAATCGAAGCACTTCATAGGTGCTTCAAATATGTTATGGTAAATCATTGCAAATAGTAATAATAGTAACAAGTACTAATAGTTGATTAAAAAATTTCTGCAAATCGCAATGATTTTTAATAATATTTTGTATTTTTACACGGGGTTCGATAAATTGTCAGATGAAGAACGTCACGATTGTCGATCACCACACGGCTTCGGAATCCTTCATGAAGCATTACGAAAACGAGATGCGACTCCGAAAAGGGTGTCCGGCTGATTGGCTTTGGATCGTTCCGCCCATTTCCGGCTCCGCGACGACAGTTTTCCATCAGGAAATGGCTCTTTATCACCTGAAACCAGCTTACGATGCGCAGGTACGTTCTACAATTTCTTTTACTATTTCTTTCCCAGTTTTTGAAACTTTTTCTTGACAATTTTTCTGATCTTTTCTTAAAATATATTTGAAAATTTTTTCTCAACAATTTTTGCTTCCTCAGGAAGCTTTGTGATAGTAAATTTTTTAAATATTTTTATTTTCATATCAGTGTGTTCAGAATGTTCCAAAACGTCGAGAAAACACATTTAGAAAAATGTGTGTGTGTGTTCTTTATGGCATTTTGAATTTTCCCGAAATTCTCTGTAGGCTCTCTAGTTCTCATATTTTTTGAGATTTCTGGCTGAAAGTTGGTAAAAAGTTGAACTATCGTGATTCAAAGAACGGTATTGAATTTGGTGAAAACCGGTCCAGCGGTTCAAATTTTATGCGATTTTCTATTTTTTTCGAAATTCTCTGTACGTTCTCTAACTTTTACATTTTTTGAGATATCAATCTTAAATTTAGAGCAAACATTGTTTATCATTGAAAAAAGTTTGGTATTGAATTTGGTGTCAATCCGTCGAGCCTTTCAAATTTTATGACTGATTTTACATTTTTCGAAAAAAATTTGTATTTGCTCCAAAGTCCGTAAATATTGACATATCGAGTTGAAATTTGGACAAAACATAGGTTTCCATTTTGCAATCAACGCCACACGACAAAAAGTTTTTTTTTTAAAGATGATGGATTATAAGTCTATTCACGAATTAAACTAATTAATCACAAAACAAAGCTTCTTGAGAAAGCCAAAAGTGATAAATGTAATTTGATGCAACTCGAGTAGGATACACTGCGACAAGAGGAAGATACGCCAATGTAGTTGGCAGTATTTTTTATGCTTTTAAATGTAATGTTAAGAGAATAATGAGAAAGCAATTTGCAGGCGATCTTACGATTTCTTAAAATTTGTTGCAATTTCTGCTATTAAATGTATCATTGATTTTAGGAGCCTGCGTGGAAAACTCACGTGTGGAAAAAGGGACGAGACAAGAAGGCAACTTCAAAAAAGCCACGGAGAAAGTTTCATTTTAAACAAATAGCCAGGTAGTTACATTTTGTTTTTTAATTGCTTACACATTTTAGATTATCAGAAAAATTTTATTGAAATTCATAGCGCAATTTTGACGCGAATTATTGTGACAACGTGACACCAAGTTTTTGAAGTATGTGTGTAATTTTATTGACAATTTGCTTGAAGGGCGGTAAAGTTCACCTCGAAACTATTTGGACGAGCGTTGTCTCGACGAATCAAGGCAACCGTTTTGTTTGCCACGGAAACGGGAACTTCGCAGATGTACGCAGAGAAGTTGGGCGAACTTCTCGGCCACGCTTTCCACTCTCAAGTTCTCAGCATGGCAGAATACGACATCAGTAACATCGAACATGAGGCGCTCATTCTCGTGATAACGTCAACCTTTGGAAATGGAGATCCACCGGAAAACGGCGAGGTACCTTAAGGATTCAACGGACAAACATTTCCAATTAACAGTTTTATTGAATGACAATAAATATTGAAAATTGATTGGAAGAAAATTTGAAAATTGGATAAAAGTTAATTTCACGAAAATTTGAAAATTGCATGAAAATTGACTGGATGAAATTTTTTAAATTGGATAAAACTTAATTTCATGAAAATTTGAAAATTGCATGAAAATTGACCGGAAGAAAACTTGAAAATTGGAAGAAAATTGGGAAGTTGGATGAAAATTGACTGGAAGAAAATTGGAAAGTTGAATGAAAATTAATTTGAAGAAAATTTCAACATTGGATAAAAATGAATTTAATCATTTTTTGGAAACAGTATGAAAATACATTGAAAAGAAAACAAATCGCTCAAAAGCCATTAATTGAAAATATCGAGTACATTGATTTCTGAATAATTCCTTAAAAAATCATGGAAAATGTAGTGAGAGTGGCAAATTTCTTACCATTATTTCAGTAATATTTTTAGTTTACGTTTCAAAATTTCCACCTCATTTTCTTCTACTTTATTCCTTGCAGGCCTTCGCACAGAATCTTTATGCAATGAAGATGAACGAAACGTACACAAACAGCGAGAGTAAAATAAGGTATTTAAAAGCCTCTACGACGTATCGTTGCATACAAATAATTGTACGTGGAACTCGTACGGAAATTTCTTACTTTACGCACTATTCTGCGCTTTTTTTCTCCAAGTCTGGCGACGTCCAAGTCTTTCATCAAAGCCAACAGTCAAACGGAAGTCGGAAGTATGAAGAAATTGGACAGGCTCGATTCGCTGAGAGGTTCGACGACGGAATCTCAGAATGAAGATACTTTTGGACCACTGAGTAACGTCAGGTAATTTTATCTGCAAATCATTCATTTTCAAATGACTTAATAAAAATTCTCAAAATAGTGAAGATCATAAACATTTCAAAAAGTATGCACATTCATTTCGCCATAAATTTTCACAAGCCCTATTTTGAAAAACTGCATAATTATATACACCTGAATTACGTACACTTGTTCAAAATACACAACATTTTTCGAAACGAATTTTCCTCATTATTGTAGGGACATTAATTTCTGTTCAGTAATTTTTTTTTGTCTTAAAGTTTCAATGGAATTAAATCTTTAGCTTAGAAAACTGAAATTTCAATTCTATTAGTATTAATAATCGTAATCATCAACAATTCACCTATTTAATACAGAAATATCATCCGTTCAACATGCAAAATACTTGGAATGGAATGGACATATATCACAAACTTAATTTTAATCATCACTTACAGAGATGTAAAAATAAAATGACGCAAAGAGCTGCACATTTTGGGAAAATACATTCAAACAACGCTAAATACCCATCCAACACCTGACAAAAATGTACAAAATATATAAAATATACGACTATACGTCGGCCAGTAATTGAATATTTTCACCCGATTTTTTTAATTGCAAAAAACCAGCAATTAAAAAAATGTAGACTGCCGAAACGTGTGAAACATTGGACAGACTAACACGGATACGTCATCCTAATAATCCCTTACACAATCTGCGAAACACGATGCTTCACGAAAAAACAAACATCACACTAATGAAAACAAGAATGCTGGAAATGACGAAGAAATTCGCCACAGATAACGTCAAGCCGTAGTGTATCCAACTTTCACAAAATGCCATAAGTAAACGTAAAAATTCCCTCATTCACAACATATCAACAACTAAAAATGCTAAATAACAATAACATAGAATGAAAATACATGTACCACTTCTGATTTCGTTGAATAAAGTCGCACTCGAAACGCAAATGTACATAATATAAATGTCATTAAATAAATATAACCGAGGCTGAAAGATTCAGGTCGATAGCCAATTGGCAACTCGGACTATACTTAAGTAGGCTGGCTTTAAATTAAATTAGTTAAAATTTAAATTATTGTACCAAGAGTTGTCAATAAACACGTACATGCTTCTACTACTAGTATCAATAAAAATAATGATAATTATTGAAATTAGCAGCCAATGATATAATGAATTTGTTGCAGATTCGCAGTGTTTGCTTTGGGCTCTTCGGCATATCCTAATTTCTGTGCGTTCGGTCGCTACGTGGACAATCTTCTGGGCGAATTGGGCGGCGAACGTTTATCGAGATTATCCCAGGGCGACGAGATGTGCGGCCAAGAACAAGCTTTCAGAAAATGGGCTGCTGACACATTCGCCGTACGTTTTATTTGCTGCAATAATTTTTTTAGAAAAATGTATTTTAATAAATTGTTTCTTTGCCTTTTTCTATGGATAAATTTACGAAAAAATGTTTACCAGTTTTGCAGGCTTTTTAATGAAATACTTGTATTCAGATCGCCTGCGAAACTTTCTGCCTGGACGACGACGAAACTCTTCTGGAAGTTGCCTTGTCTCTCGGCTCCGAAGCTCTCACCAACTCGACCGTACGTTTCGTTGAAGCGGATCCGCAGCCTATATCCAAAGGTAAATTTTAGTTATTGACATTTTTATCAAATTATCAAAAATTCAAGGGAAAGCAGTCTTCCTGTACATTTATTCGCCGTTCGGCTTTAGAATTTTTACATAGGCTTACATAGATTGTCACATATCTTCAGTGTCGCATAACTTTCTTTGATTGTAATATTCTTCACTTATTTGTATTCCTAAACGACTTTTCCTCTGTCCACGTTTCTTGTAGTACTATTATTAATTATATCATGATCTTCTATAAACGTGTCCACTTCGCCCAATCATTTTGTATTAGCCTAGTTCCATATTAGTCAATGGACAGCAGTATAATTTTTTTTTAAAAGTAACTTTGGAAAAAGAAGAAAATAATATGGAAACTGTGCGCAAGTTTTAACTTTTTTAATTCCTGGTTTTTCAAGCATCTTTTTAGTTGCTCTTAATTTTTTCTATTTAAATTTATCAAAAGCAATTTTGTTTTTAGAAAATTGAATTTCGCATATTTTCATTTTAGTATTTCTATTATTGCTAATTATTTCTTCGTTAATAAAATCTTGTTTTTATCTCCTGTCGTAACGACAGGAGATAACATTTTTTTTTGCTTTCTATTTTGTCCTCTTAATCGCTAAGTACTTGAGGTATATTTATTTAAAGTACTTTTGTATTGAAAAAAATTAATTCTGCGTATTTCCAACTCGTTTAAATGCTCGATTAATCGTTGCCCATATTTTCTTGAGCAATTATTGAAAATTTCTTCGTTGACAAATGATTAATTATTTTTCTCTTCGTGAACTAATCGTGGACATTCGTCTTGATTTAGCACTGAGTAAATGCCACAACAGAAACGTAACGACCTGCAATATGCTAAGAAAGACAGATTTGACGACCAACGATTCTGGGTAAGTCAAATGTCTCTGGTAATTGACACAATTTCTCTCATGAAGACACATGTTGTCTCAAAAAATTAGCAAAAATTAATTTTGTTTCCGAGCTAATAAAAATATATTTTCCATTGAATGTTTTTTGTAAAAACAAAAAAGAAAATTGAATGGATATATAACTGGAAAAAAATTGTACGCAGTGTAACTACATTATTATTGGAGCTGGACGATCTCGCGAGTATGGAAATTTCCTACAAACCGGGCGATCATCTCGGAGTCTTTGCCTGCAATAGAATTGATCTCGTGGAAGGAATTTTGGCTCGAATGGAACCAACGATGAATTTTGATGAGCCAATGGAATTGCAAATGCAAAAGCAATCTCACACTCCTAATGGTAAGTAAAACGACTGCAAAGGACTTTATTAATTTTTCTATTCCAGTGTTTTTAATATTATTGACAAATGGACGAATTCAACGCAGGAATTGTGAAAACTTGGGTACCGCACGACAGATTCTCACCAAATTCGCTGAGAATGCTACTCACTCGTTTCCTGGATATCACGACACCTCCAACGCCTAATCTGCTGAGATACTTTGGCTCCATTGCCACTAATCCTAAGGAACAGGCTCAGCTCAACATCCTTGCAACCGTTAGTCATTTTTTGTCAATTTTGCAACCAGCAATTCTTCCTGAAATAATTATTTGTTAAGGTATTGTTCGTAAAATCATTTTTTCCCCAAAGAATTGTTCTTTAGAGAATTATCTCTTGAAGGATTGTTCCTTGAAGAATAATTTCTTTAAAAACTGTTCCTCGAATAATATTTTCTTAATGAAGATTTTCTTGAGAAATTGTCTCTCAATAAAATGTTTCTTAAGGAACTATTCCTCACTGAAATTTTCCTTTAAAAAATGTCCCTTTATAAATTATTTCCTAGAGAATCGTTCTATCTGATCTGGGCCTTTGTTTACTAAAAAAAATTGGGATACCTATTGGGATTCAAAATCAGGAAATTGAAATTTGAAAGTTACACAAAAATCTTCATTTTTTCCGTTCAGAAAAACAACCCATTAATTTCAAACAGGAAGCCATACCGATTTTATTTTTCTCCCTTAAAATGGCATTTGAAAGAGCCTTCATTGTTCTACTCGTCGATATGTGGTTAATTGAAATTGTAAATTTTTTCCCAGCTAAAAAACTCGCCCAGAATAAATAGAATATTCCTTAAGGTGGTAGAGTCATCCAAGTTATCGTACTTTACGTCCGTTAATATCTCTGTCGTGATTATTTTTTTTTACAATTCAGTTTTTCGGCAAAGATAAATTGTCATTTGTCCTTTTTTCCACTTAGTTGGTTACATATTGTTGCTCCGCAGGATTCGACCGCCTACGAAGATTGGAAACACTGGAAATATCCAAACTTGCTGGAGGTTCTCAACGAATTTCCGTCGGTGAGACCGTTTGCTCCGCTCTTCGTTTTGCATCTGACTCCTCTTCAGCCTCGCTTCTACAGTATTTCTTCTTCTCCGATGGTTCACCGAGGCCAAATTCATCTCACCGTAGCAATAGTCCAGTACAAGTCACAAGGCACGTAATCTATTAAGTTAAATTCAATCGGCAATTAGTAATAATTCGTAATTTCAATAATCCAACTTTAAATTCGCAATAATCACAAAGAAATTAAGAAAGAAGGACATTTGGTAGCATAACATTGTTATTTTCGGTTGCCCTCATTAATCGGCCGATTTTTTGGGGATTTAATTTAATTTTATTATTTATTTATCTTTCGAGTACGCTAATTGTTAACAAATTATAAAACGATAAGACTAAATAGGCTAATTAGAAGAAGCGATGGAAAATTCAAGTTTGATATTTTTTACATTTAAATTAATATTTAATCGTCGAATTTTAAGGTGGAAGCGGACCAATTCATTACGGAGTATGTTCGAATTATCTCAACGACATAACGGATGGCGAGCCTCTTTATGTATTTGTCCGAAGGTAAGAAATTGCATTAAATAATTGCCAATTACTTGTATGTATGTATTGTATTGTTACCAAGCGCTCAGGCCTTTGCGGATCATTGCCAATTACTTAGTAATAAATAATACCTGCAAATTTCCCTCAAAAATAGCAACTTAACTACTCGAAAAGTAGCAGATAATACTAATTTACGGAAATAATGTATTTCAGCGCTCCGAATTTCTACATGCCACCGAAAAGAACAGCGCCTATGATCCTCGTGGGCCCAGGAACAGGAATAGCCCCATTCCGAGGATTTTGGCATCATCGACACGCCGAAATGCAGTTAAATCCTCGTGAGTCTTAAAACAAAGCCGATTAAACAGCAGATTAAAGAAAAAAAATAATTCAACTTTGGCGAAAAATCGATTTTTCTTCTCTCCGTTCACAGATGAAAATTTTGGAAAAATATGGCTATTTTTCGGCTGTCGTCAGAAGAATTTAAATCTCTATAGACAGGAAAAAAGGGAAATGATGGAAGCTGGCGTATTGGACAAGGTTTTCCTCGCGCTTTCTCGAGAGACCGGCACGAATAAGGCATGTGTACATTTCTTCACAAAATACCCTTGAAAAAAATGATGACAATTTGTCAAATTAATTTACGATATTTTATCTTTCTCTTTACCTTATTATGCAGACGTACGTGCAACATTTGATTCAAGCCGAGGCTCAGCAAATTTACAACATGTTGGTTTACGAACAAGGCCATTTTTATGTCTGCGGTGATTGCACGATGGCTGAAGATGTTTATCAGACTCTGAAGCAAATTATTCAAACCCATGGCAGTTTATCGGACAAGGAAGTCGAGGCTTACATGCTTTCTCTCAGGGTAAGTTTTTAAATCAATTGAACACAGAATTTTGGAGCTCCGATAAATTTTTAAGGGAATCGAGTCACCGAGAAAAAGCCACAAGGAAAAAGTTTCTTTTTCTGCAGTCAGAAGCATTCAAAATATGTATTGCAATTACATTATATACTACTGCTAAATAATCTTTTTTTTTCACTTCCGGGCCGAAAGCGAAACTTTCGTCCCGCTGCGCGGAACGAAGTTTCCGCTTTTCGGCTCCGTCTATAAGAAAAATCGTATACGCTCCTCGGGCAGTAAATAAGAAAGTCTCAAATCACATGTTTGTCAACATCGGCTTCGCCTCGGCCGACAATTACATGTGATCTGAGACAGTTCTTACTTTACTGCCCTAGGTGTGTAATATACTATTTTCTCAGTTTAACGCCAGATGAATAAAAAAATATATTTCTTTGCCCTTAAAAAAAATCCGGCGGAACCCGCCACTAGATAATCGAAAAAGGAACAGAAAAGGCACATATGTTTTTTTCTCTAGGAGGTGATCTGGCCAAGATATCGCGATCCAAAGTTTTGAAATGGCAAATAAAATTTTTTTTCGCCCTTAAAAAAAAAATCCGGCGGAACCCGCCACTAGATAATCAAGAGTACTACAAAAAAGTCCTTCGGCATTTTTGCCTATGATCAATATTCTAGTCAGGAAACGCTGTCAAAGACAAAAGTCCAAATAGCTATCCACAAATAACCGCCAGCTCAAAATTAGAAAAGGAAGAAAATGTCTCCTACAAACTTTTCTCTCCGAGTCAAAATTAAAAAGATGCAGCGTGCCAAAGTTTTCAATTCGCAGTGATCGTCTTAATTTCAATTTTTTTTTTTTTTTTTTTTTTTTTTTTCAAAAATATCCGCCATCGGGGAATTTAAAGAGGAACAAAAAGGTGGTAAACATTTCCCTCTCAGAACTAATGTCACGGCGCTACAGCGTGCTAAAGTTTTTTTCTGGAGATGCAGAAATTTTGAGGGTCATAACAAAATTTTAGTACTTAACAGCTTAACGTTTATAATTTTTTGATTTCAGGACGAGAACAGATATCACGAAGACATATTCGGAATAACTTTCCGCACGGCGGAAGTTCACAATCGTTCGCGAGAAACGGCGAGAATCCGATTGGCTCACACAGAGCCATCGTCAACCTGAATTCTCGAAGCTCGAGCCTCTTAAAGCGGAAGAATAACCTGCGCTTATTCTCAAAATTAAGTCTCTCCGAAAATACATGTACGTTTTATTCAAACTACGAAGAAAAAACACACACACCGACTCATATTTTTCCTATAACATCACTATTTTTCGATGCAATCGCATAAGCAGTTATTCGCGCCAGGAATGAACAAAATTTGAATAAAAATCTCACTAAAAATAATCTCCTGATAACTGTGAATAATTCGTAAAATCATTTATTTTGATCAATTATCAGCAATTACTTCTTTCTCGAATATTATTCACGGTTGTTAGGATGGAAAAGGATATTAAATCAATTTTCTATTCAAATATCGTCCGTTTCTAATTCTCACATGGAGTTTATATAGGGGTCATTCCATGTCAATGTTTCGATCGCACAAAAGTCATTAAAAGAAAAAAATATAGTTCCTAACTTCCAGAATCCCATGAAAATGATTTTTTCAAGAAAGTACATTTGGAAATCGGAATTTTTAGTCTGGATTACTTTTTTCTGCAATTTCAAATTTTACTTCTACAGACATGAAAAAAGATAAAATCTAAAAAATCAAATATAACGGGAATAATGGTATTGAAAAATCTAAAAACATTCTACGTATTCTGAACATTTGGAACTATATTTCTTTTTTATTTTAATGATTTTTGAGTGACCGAAAAATCGCAATGGCCCACTTGGCATGAAATGAACCATAGAGGCGCGTAATTCGCGTGTATTATCGCCGATTTCTCTATATGTATCAATCAAAAAATCGCACAACTACTCTAGTTACCATTGTGATAAAAAAAAAGGCTAGAAAAGGCTGCGACGAAATCACCCACGGGACGATAAATCGTCGTTCGCTCTAATCCAGTTTTTGCATATCTCTTTACCTTCCTATTCAACTTTATTCGAGTCTCATTATTAAGTGTATAGAATATTGAAGATTTATCGAATTAAATAACGAGATAATCAAATAAATATAGTATAAGTATACGACGAAAAGGGAAAATAAAGCACGAAGCGTTGTGAAAGGTAAAGAAAAGGTGGTGTTTTTTTTTGTTTTCTTTTCTCTTGTAGCAATTTAATTCCACTCTATCAGCTAGAAAGTTTTATTAACTTATCTCTCATTACTCCACAGACAGTAGTTATCATTAAGCGAGCGTTTTGCTGCGTAAAACGCGGCTACGGATTTACCTACAATTATTTCGTAGGTGGCACACAATTCGACAGGTGAATTCAGTGGTGAAGCGCCGTTGTATCTAATCCTGGCTTCTCCTTCTGAATCACGTTACCCAGGAGTTTCTTAATTTCGGCTATTGCTCGTCCGGGATTCAGCCCCTGATTAAAGAAATATTTTAGTCTTCTTATCTTCCTTCTTACAAGTTAAAAAATGTTTTTTTATTTTTATTTTACGGCATGTAAATGAGAAGAGTTATAATTAACGACTACTTGTGAATTTACCCTATTCCTTTTATTTATTTACGAATAATTGGTTATTATTTTTTGTTAAAAGGAGATTCTAAAAAAATGGTGTTAATTCATCCACGTTTTTTAAAACATCTCAGATCATCCCGATAATTGGGCATGATGATTGAAAAAAAAATGGATGAGTCGACAAAGAGTCTTTCATGTATTGTTGATTTAAAAAAGAACATTTTTTTCGATTACCTTTGGACAAGTGCGAGTGCAATTCATGATTGTGTGACATCTGTAAACAGAGTACGCATCGCGCATCTTGTCAAGTCGCTCCGCCGCCTGAGTGTCCCTCGAATCGATAATCCATCGATAGGCCTATTGACATTTTGTGGTTTTTATTTTTATGGGAGCCAAAATCGTTATTACGATTTTTGAAGAAAAACACAAAGAAGACGTAACAATTTATGTTTTACCTGCATAAGCACAGCAGGCCCCAAATACTTGTCTCCATTCCACCAGTAAGACGGACACGAAGTACTGCAGCAAGCGCACAAAATGCACTCATAGAGACCATCCTTTTTAACAAATGATGAAACGACCGATTATTAAATGGAACGAAATATCAGATTAAATAAAATCGTGTCTGCAATTTTTGTTCAATTAAATTAGCTAATTAGGAACAAGCAAAAAACAATTTATTTCACTCAGTATCAAAATTAAAAAATGATATTTGGTGTCGGATCAATTTAGGTAGAATAAACCCCAGTTTGAAAAAAATAGCATCTGCAATTTTTGTTCAATTAAATTAGCTGATTAGGAACAAGCGGAAAAACGAATTATTGCAGTCAGTGTCGAAATCTAAGAATGATATTTGGTGTCGAAAAAATGTAGGTAGAATAAACCCCAGTTTAGATAAAATAGCATTTGCAATTTTTGGTCAATGAAGTTAGCTGATCAGGAACAAGCGAGAAACGATTTATTGCAGTCAGTATCAAAATCTAAGAATGATATTTGACGTCGAAAAAATTTCGGTAGAATAAACATTTGTTTTGAAAAATATATGCAATTTGTTGCAATAAATATCGATATATAAAAATAATATTTAGATGTCGAAAAACTTTAATTCGTATGCACATAACGTTAAATAAAATTGCATCAGCAATTTCGATGCAGTTAAATTAGCCGATGAGTAGTAGTTTTGAAACCCAAGAATAATAATTCTACGTCGAAAAGCTTTGGCACCGGAAAATATAAAATAGATCGTCAACCACCAGATTATTCAATGAGCCGAGAAACTCAATGCCTGGGCCAATCTTTTCGTTGGATGTTGACAACTATTATTAGTTTTTTGGCGTTTAAATCAGTTTTTGGCAGCTCACGATTTTTCTCCACATATGCAATACAAACTTGGTTACACAAAAAGAGGCAACAAATTTTTTCTTGTACTCGTAGACAGAAAAAAACCCTCAACTTTTGCAAAATTGCCATTTTTCCCCAACTACTGATACATTTGAAATAAGCTAATTACAATTCATTATGTTTTCGAACGTAAAGTTTCTTTTTCATATTTCTAAACTTAAAAAAAAACTTTCAGACAAACTTTTAACGCTATTATTTCATTAAGTGCGAGAAGCGCAGTTTTACGCACGCCTCGCGTGCACAAATCCCTTCTTCGTACCGTGTGAAATAAAAAATTTTACGAAACTCGTGCGATAAACGTTTTCTTAAAATCATGTGAAACTACTCGGCCGGTATCGAAAGCTGTAATCCGTTTTTCTCCGCCACGGTTTATTTTGTGGCCAAAAGTGAAGAAAGTCGCTCTCCGTTTAAATATTTTGTAGTGGAGAAATTCGGGATCGCAAGATTAGGTCTATCTTTCTCGCACTCATTGAGCTTTCACATCACCTTAAGTGACTTTTTATCGTAAATATGCTACAAATATATTTCAAACTCTGCAGGGACGTAATAAAAACCTTCATGCTTTGACGACCGATCAAATTACCGTTCAAGATATAGAACAAATGTTTAAAAAATGTATATTACTGAATCTTTCAAACACCAATTTCGCCGTTCGAGATGTCAAAAGGTTCGTTTAAGTAAGGTATAAACGTTTCTGGGGCTCAGATTTATCAAATCAGACCAGAAAGCAAAGCATGAAGGTTTTTATTACGTGCCGGCAGAGTTTCAAGTATATTTGTAGCATAATCACGATGAATACCGTATTCTGCGAAATCGCCCACACCAGCATCCCCTTAACGCTCAGTGATACACCGGTGAATATTTCTACACTCAATGTTAAACGCCTATAGAGCTGTCTCGCTCATCCTCTTTTTGCTTCATCGATTCTCTTAAACAAACGGCCTTGAATATCGTGAAACCCGAAGATTAGCCCAATTCTACAATACTTCCGCATATTTTTTCAAAATTGGAGCTTTCTCTGCCGAGTAGGTTGAGAGAAAATAGGTTTAAAAATTTTTGAAAGTGGTGAGGGAAGTACCACTGGCTCTTAACTCGTTTCATTGCGACAATCGCCGTCGGCTCCTGCTGCAAATTCGCTCTTGTGAAAAAACGTTTTGTCGCACTAGTATCGTAATGTAGTGTCTCAGTATTTGTCATTAAATTCCGACGTACTGGGTCGAAGTAAATAAAAGATAAACGCGAAATTCGAATGGTCGTTTCGCGCAACTTACCAGCTTTTTACGATCGTCAACGCTCTGCAAATATTGCTGCGTGCCGACTTCCTTCGCGTCGTTCCTCTGGAGCCAAGGCTGGATGCTACGATACTGATTGTAAAAATTGTTCATGTCGGGCACGAGGTCCTTGACAATGTACATGTGGGGAAGAGGATATATCTTGGCCTTCTTGCTGAGATCGCTGTCGATTTTGCTGATGCAGGCGAGAGTATTCGTGCCGCCGATGTTCATGGCGCAGGAACCGCAAATTCCCTCGCGGCAGGACCTCCTGAAGGTCAGGGTCGGGTCGATCTCATTTTTTATCTTGATCAGAGCATCCAAAACCATCGGACCGCACCTACAATTTTAATTGCATCGATAATAGAGATGCAAGCGAATGAAAAATAAACTTGCAAATTGCTTTCCCTGAGTATTTTGCTTCTTACAAGATCATGATAAAGCAATTTTATCGATTTTGGCTTCCTCATGAAGCTTCGCAAAAAGCAAACAATAATGGGGAAGCAATTCGCAAGGTTTTACTTTGCAGAATAATTTTTCTTAGCTCCAGAAACATTTTTTCAGACATTCAAAGTGTTATAAAATGTGAACCGTTCGACCAATTCGTGCAAAATTTTTACACAAATTTTGTTCCATGTTAATCGGCTCCATGAGAAAGTTTAGATTTTTTTATATTTACGGTGCTGGGACAGGAATGTTGCTTACGTGTTCAAGTCAACCTTGTAGTCCTGCGTGTACGGCTTTTCTTCGGGCTTGTCCGGATTCCACCGATAGATCGAAAAGGTCTTGAGTCTCGCCTCTGCATTTTGAGCGGCTGACACATGCAGACCCCGAACCTGCAAAATTCGTTATAAGACGCAAACATTGTATATATTATATTTCAAAGCGACATGTGTACAATCGATTATATAAACATCAGACAAAAATGTCTTTTGTAAAAACCCAAAATCATGTTAATCCCATCTATAAAATTGTATCGACAAACATTACAATTGTCTTAATTCATTCAATATCGTTAATTGCCTTGAGATCATACAAAAATGTTGTTTCAACAAACGAACGGAAAAACGAGCGTACTAAACCATTTGATTTTATCTACATTTCATTGACATAAAAAAAATTGAATATCCATTCGATTTTCATAATATCCTATCCTATCTTTCACATGAGATTCTCTTTCAAATAAAAATTTCCAAATCGTCACATACCATGCATTTAAAAAATGCGCTCTTTTTCTTAAACCGTCCGACATGCGATAATTGTAATAATCGGATGATAAAATGATCCGTAAAGATCAAAATATGTAGTGACATTCATCCTAAAAAATGCATGTAAAAGTGAGACAGAAACATAACTTTCTTCATTCGCTTGCCACAAAATTACAAATATTAACTGCGAAAAGAGAAAATCCATAGTTAAAAATTTTTTTAAATCTATTTCTTAAAACGTCTTTTTTGACGCCACAAAAAATATTACATATTTATTGCACAAACTTGAAGGAAAAACAACAAAAAAAACCTCCATTCTCAAGGACGATACAATTTGAAAAACCTGACAAAAAAAATTTGCAGAGCATACTGTCGATAATTGTAATAATCGGATAATAAAACGTATACATAAAGATCAAAATATGTCGTGAAAATTATCCTAAAAATTCATGTAAAAGTGAGTCAAGAACATAACTTTCTCCGTCCATTTGCCACAAAATTGCAAATTGTATCTGCGAAAGGAGAAAGTCCATCGTTAAAATTTTTTTAAAATCTATTTTTTAAATCGTCTTTTTTGACGTCACAAAAAGTATCACATATTTATTGCACAAGCTTGAAGAAAAAACAAAAAAAAATCCTCGATTCTCAAAGACGATAAAATCTAAAAAACGTAACAAAAAAATTTGCAGACATTCGAGTAGTACATGAACGTGAACTTTTTACGTCAAAATTCGCAATTCCAAATTTGAAAAAAAAATTGTTTTCCGCACGAAAACTTTTTATCACCTGACACAAAATCCCCAATTATCCAAAATGCAAAAAAGCAAAAATTGCCTGCAAAAACGAAATATCGAAGCTGCGAAAAAACCCAAAATCGTCGATTGCAACGAAAGCAACCCGCGATTGTCATATTCGTATGTGACGATCGTCGTTGCGTCGAATTCGCCCAAAACACTTTGCACTCGGTGAAAATCGATATTGTTGGAAAAACCGATGGGAAAAAAAAGACAAAAAAGCAATAACAACACTCACCTGCTTCAGGAAATTCCTGCAGGTCTGAGGAACGATATTTGCCATTGTTAATAACTCGTAGGAGCGAATGTGAGGACACAGACACTACGACTAAATTTGGTTATGTAACGCGTAGGTAAGAAAAGCCGTGCGCGAATTTTCCCGGCAGGATAACCCTAGGACGTGTGATTAGGCGATCGCTCGAGTCGCGCCAGTGTTTCGTAATGTGTGTGAGTGTGTTTGGCGTTAAATATGCGCGCAACGCTCGGTAAGCGCGTGATAACGAGTCACGGGATCGAGATTTCGAATTTTTGTTGTTAACGACGTTACGAACGACGTTTTGGTGGTTAAACGATTTTCCATGGCGGTCGAGCGATGATCCGTCGTCTTGATATCGTTCATCGTTTCTCCGGGAGTGCGCGTAGTGTTGAAAATAGTCGAAAACATGTACAGGTCAGTGAGTCATCCCGTTTTTCGAATAAAACGCCCGTTTTGCGCCTTTCCCTCGTCTCATTACCATCCCCTTAAGCTTTTTTCGCGTTAAATTGGGAGTTAGGTTATGTTTGAAAGTCCTTTTGCCGTTGGTTTAAGGTTAGGTTCACGTCGGAACAGCTGATCGCGGAATCGCAGCTTCCTATTGGCTGAACTTGCGCACGGAGCCTTCCCATTGGCCCGGAAAAGGCGCCAGCCTGTGGCGGGAAAATTTGAATTTTTGAATGTACGGAATTGCTCTCGAGCCGTTTTGGAGCGGATTGGAAATTTTGGGAGTGATTGATTTGGAAAATAGAAATTAATTGAAAGTTGTTAGGGGGAAAATACAGCGATGGTTGTTGTCAGGGATAAATAAAGAGTTTGGAAGCCTGCGAGCTCTGCGAAACAATTTAACAAAGTTAACACAAATGGGTTTTGTAAACATCTCATGTAGTTTTTAAAAAGTAGGATATTCTTCATGGAAGAAAATACTCTGTGTAAAAAGTTTATTTGTAAAGAGCATTTTCTGGAAAATGCAAAGTAAACATTTTTAATCAATTACATTAACAAATGACTGGAAAAAATTTCAATCGACTACGTTGAAAAAATAAAAATAAATCTTTTAATTGACTACGTTAAAAAATGAAAGCTGCAAGTTTTTGATCAACTTCGTTAAAAAACAAATGTAAAAAAATGTCCAGCTATATCGTTGAAAATTACATTTTTTAAATCAACTATATTGAGAAATAGAAACTAGAAAGTTTTAATAGAATATGTAGAGAGAATAAAGCCAAAAAACTTTGAATTAACGCTCCAATATCACAACTGTTTTCTTCTACTTACAGATTAGTGCTTCAGATAGAAAAAAATGCGCTTCGTCGAGCGCCTGCCGATCCCACAGACTTAATAAAAGGAGGCGAAAAATTATATTCAACGAATGTAGGTAGCGGTAAAACTAAAGAATACGAAGGAAGAAAATTGGTTGGGTAAGTATCGTTATTTCAACATAATTTACCTCATAATTCTGCTCTGTTAATTATAAGGATCGTTGATTTTAACTGTGTAAACTACTATACAATAACTTTTCAACACGGAGCATATCAAAAATCAGCTATTTGCTATTTTTTTCAAACAAAATTTTAAAAATAACTTTTTTATATATTTACACCTTATTAAGCATTTTTCAAAACGTACAAAAATAATTCACACGCAAAAAATTCTTTTTTGTATACAATTTTATACGATAAAATCATGTATTGTATAGAATTGTATACAGTATAATTAAAAAAAAAAAACAATTCATTAATATCTCAGAGAAAAATATATGAAATTTTTCAGATTTTCGGCCGAAAAAATGTACACCGTAGTGGCCGACATAGAAAACTACAAGAAATTCGTGCCCTTCTGCAAAAAATCGGATATCTTGTCGAGAAGCAAAGACGTAATCAAAGCGAGTTTGGTAATCGGTTTTCCACCGATAAACGAGAGTTACACTTCCAAAGTCACGATGATCCGTCCTCACGTCGTTAAGGCCGAATGCACGGACGGAAAGCTCTTCAATCACCTCAACACTCTGTGGTTATTCAATCCAGGCCTGAAGAACAATTCGCAAACTTGCGTCATAGATTTTTCTCTCTCCTTCGAATTTAAATCGGTTTTTCACTCGCACTTGTCGAATCTCTTCTTCAACGAGATCGTTCGGCAAATGGAAAACGCTTTCGAGGAAGAAGCGCGAAGACGATATGGAAAACCGAGGATAAAAACCGTGCGATTGGAGCAATGACCGAAGTTCTTGCTGAAAGTAGAATTATCAATTATTCATTTTTGTAAGTCAATGCGAGTGCAAAAAACAATATTGTCGCTTTCGAATTAATTATCTATTTATTCTATATTTAGATATCAATCAAAATATTCGGACAAAATATATAAACGTTTTTTGTATCGGAGCACAGAAAAAAAGAAGACAAAAATAGTAGACTCACAAAATTAATAGGCAATTCGGTTTTGAATTAATTATTTATTTATTCTGTCAATGTTTAGATATTACGCAGAATATTCGGGCAAAATATATGAACAATTTTTATTGAAAATATAAAAAAGAAGATAGAAATGTCATCAAAGTTCAAAAGTTTGTTATTTTTTGTCTGAAGCCATAAAAATGCAACTTCTGAATTTTTTAAATCTGAATATATTTACAAAAATTACTCTTTGACGATGACAAAGTCTTGGCAGTTGCGCAATGCTATTTTTTTTTAAATGACTGAATTAATGCAAAATGTCTGTAAATAGAAAATTAATTTATACTTGTTATCGATAAATTATTGAAAAAGAAAAAATGCTACTTACGGAATAATAGGAAGAGGACAGAGAGGTTTACTCGCTGAATTAAAACAAATCAGCGGAGCATCTTTTTCACTGTACAGTCAAAAACACAGAAGTAGTTTTCATCATTGTGTGTATTTTAAAAAACTAATAACATCCGAGTGAAACATGTTCGTTTGTTTGTTTAATTTTAATGCGTGAGGCTGTAACCTAGTGTAATTATCATATCTTCCATTCTGATCAATCAAACACTCACACATATTCGCGATACAATCACGCACAAAATGTATATTATATTCTCTACGTTACCTGAATGTTATTACACAAACGTGGTTCTCGTGAAAGAGAAAAGAGCGCTGGGAGCCCTTGTAGCCAAAAATAACGTCGATTCTGAGTGGGTCGTAATAAATTAACATTTCTTTATGAAATTTCACGTCTACAATATTTCTTGGAGAGTTGGCCAATAACATTTACTTGATCCTCAAATAACTGTTTTAATTACAATTAATCACACTAATTGTAATTTTTTTCGAAACAATTAAAATTATTTTTGGTAATTATAATTGTTTTTAGATCAATTGAAATTACTTTCGGTAATTACAATTTTCGTTCAATCAATTGCAATTATTGTCAGTTATTTGTAATAAGTAATCTTTCATTACGATTTTGCCCAACTCTAATTTCTTGCCACATGATATAATTTTTCTTACAATTTCTACGCGTGCTGCAACTTTCCTCTAATACTTATTGTCAGGGATGGCCAACATTCTAGTGAAAATTAAAAATAATTTTTTCAACTGAATTCGTTCGGATCACCGCGCTTACACAATTGAATTATTTATCGTCGAACAATGCACTGAATTATACATATATGATTATTTCGAAAGCGTGAAAAAAATTCATCTTTCCACAAAAAATTATTAAAGATTTGTGATATTTTCAATGCCTTTCCAATCGAGTGGTGCCCATCCTTGTTTATAATAATATTTGCCTAACTATCAACGTGACAATATCATGACTTTTTTTATTTAAGAAAAATGATATTCGTTTTTTTGGTCGGACATAAAATATTTAAATATCGTGTTTTTTGTTGATCTTTCATACACTCTGTATAAAAAAAAAAGAAATAATTAAAGGGTCAACGTTGAAGAGAAAAATATCAAATTTCGTTCTCCAATTTTTCAACTCGTGGACCTTTAAATATTTTTGCATAAATCCTCGGCAACGTCGATTGCTTTTTCAAAAAGGGCATTTTTAAGCAGGTATAAAAATAAATAAATAAAGATCGAAGTATTGTCACCTTGCAAATTATTCTACTCCAGAAAATTAGAGTTTAAATATTTCGGTGTGTATTTTTACATTTTTTTTTAATGTTGCGTGGCTCGACAAGATTATTTTTTTTAGACACAATAATTAATTGATTATAATCATTTTCAATGCCTTTCCAATCGAGTTATGCCCATTCATATTTCCGATAATATTTGCTATTAAGGTGACAATACTACGATTTTTTTATTTTTAGAAAAAAATTGTAATTTTTTCCAAACATAAAATTTTCAAATATTGAGTCTTTTTTCCATATCTATTATACTATATATCAAAATAGAAATAAAATTAAAAGCTCAGGATCAGAGAAATGAACAAAAAAATGATTTTGTCCAATTTTTCAATTTGTTAAAAATCCTTAAGAATTCTTATTCAACAAAAATTGTTGACAAAATGTATTTTGGGCTAGAAAAAATATATTCTCTGACAGGAATATAAGGAAATAAATAGAGATCAACGTATTGTCACTCTACAAACTACTCTACTCTGGAATATTGCAGGTTTAATATCTCGGTGTGTGAGTTTTTGTTTTTTATATGTCGCACGGCTCGATCAGGTTGATTTTTAAACTACGAAGGCGTTAAGCTCGCGAGCTTTCTCATCGTCTAACGAATATTACAGAGCTCGTTTTCTACAGGACTTTGATTCGTCGAGTAAAACTACAGTCGGATATTCCCGCGAGTTGCGAGGCGTTTATATGGGGAATTTCGCAAATTATTAATTATTTGTAACTCAAGTGGTCGATTTGGCTAAAACTTTGCTATCATTAAATACACCGTACAAAATAGTTTCTTGAATTATTTCAGATTTTTTGAATTGATCTTTGAAGGTTCTTTAAGGATATCAAATAATCGCAATTACTCGATTACCTTCTTAAAATTATTTTAATACTGAATTAATGATCTGTAAAAAAAAGTCAAGACGTATCCCTACGTAAAAAAGTCTCAGGTTCTTGAATTTTTGAATTTTTGGATCTTGAATATTTTTTTAGAGATCATTAATCCTGTATTAAAATAATTTTAAAAAGGTAATCGATAAATCGCAATAACTCGGTTATTCTTAAGAAACCCGAAACTAAAAAAAAATAATAATAAAAATATGAAATAATTCAAGCAACTGTTTTCTCCTGATATTCATTACAAAGCTACAGAAAAATTGTCGAGGCGAGGTACAATTTTTTTTAAATAATTGGCGAAATCTTGTAGGCGCGTTTTTTTTGAGTTCTAATGGATTTCTATGACGAAAACGGGTCCATATGCTTTCGAGCACGTTATATATTGTCTTTGTTACTTTAAAAACTAACTGTTAGGGCTCGATTACCGCGGAAGAGCCGAAGAGAGGGAGAGGAAGGCAAAGGGTTGCAATTTTTAGTGTATCATTATTTTCTCGAAGGTTGTGCCGAACTAATTGCGTTCCGTTAACTCTCCACTAGAATCACACTTTATCTTCCTAATGAATTCGTACAAAATGATTAAGGTACAAAAATCCGATCGACCGCAGATTGCAAACGAAATTCGGTATCGAGTGAAGAAAAAATGTAATTGCGATTGGCGGAAAATGAGAACAATAAATAGAACTACTGCTTTGCATGTCCAGTTATCGTCGCTTTCAAATAAATGTGCCCGAAATGAAGAAGACTTGGGAATTCTCGATTATTTATTCCTCGTTTTATTTTTAAGGGAATTCTTGTATTTTAACTGTATTCTTTGTTTGCCCTTAAATTTATTTTTATTTTGCAATTAGGTAAAGGAAATTTTGTAATGTTTCTCGATGAGATATTGTAGGAAAATATTTTCATTTGGGCCGCCAAATAATTTTAATTTTGCTGATCGTTTCTGTTGAGTGGAAACATAATTAAGCTCATATTTTAATGACTGTATTCTGAGAGCTTTAGCGCTGACACTGGTCAATCAATGAAATTCAAATTTCCTAGACTTTTTGCGACTGTCTGTGCGATCAAAACGAGCTACAATTTGAATCGGTGTGCCTAGTCGTTACAGAGTTACATTTAATTTGTGTGACTTCTAATTTTTTTTCGTTGATTCTCAATTTTGCCCGCTTATTTTTAAGGATTCGAAATATATGGTTGGAATTTATGAAACACACTAACAGATAATTTCGCTATACTCATACTCAATTTTTTATAAATTTCCCTACATTTTCAGGAATCAGCATTTTTCTTCTTTTAAGATTCATTTTTTTCGTCGTGTATCTTTTCAATAAACAATTAAAAAGAGATAAACATTGAAATATCGTTAGAGTCGAGGCACCGACTACAATTACATGCCCGATAAATTCCCAAACGTCGAAGAAAAAAAAATCCTCGGAACAAGTGAATAAAAAATAAATGAAAAAGAAACACTGAAATTACGTAAATTAGGTGTAACTCTGTAATCGCTCTGGACACAAACTTGAATCTTAGCTCATTTTAATCGCAGAAACCGTCGCAACAACTGTAAAAAGTTTCAAACTTATCGACCGAACAGTATCGACGTAGTTCTCAAAACAAATGCCCTTTTAAATACGATCTTCATATTTATCTTCTTCCGGTTAATTTCTATACATTGAATCGCAACGACGATAACTGTCCATCAGCGTCTAATTATGATTGGAATATGGGCATTTAAAATCCTAACTCGCGAAAAATATGGGCGCGCGGTTTGCGGATTAATGCTCGTCGAAAGCTCTGTCTCGGGTTTAAACGACATTCTACCTAATCAATAAACGCTATTATCACTGGTGTACAAGTCACTCTACCCTGTGCGACGTTCGCCACATCGTAGAGACGTGGCTAAGCAATTTACAGGCCTTACATCAAATACTGAATAATTGAATCGTGTATGTTGCCAAGCGAATAAGCCTGAGCCGTTTTTCTTCTTCTTCTTCATCGAAATGATTGCACGAATATGCACCTCAGTAAAGTCCATTTTCTCGGGTTTTTCGCGCCACTGTTTTTCACTCTCGGGAAAAATGAAATCGGGGCACGGCTTTGCACGAATTTGAGTAGTTGAAAAAGTAGAAAATGTAAAAAGGTTCGAGCATTTAGGTACAATGGGATTTGCGTTGCAAATTTCTTTGCAAAATATGGGCGAGAGGGAGGAAAGAATAACCCTTTGAATTTCGCACTTTTACAAAGTCAATAACCAACGATATTTTTCTATCGTTTTTTTTTAACGTAAATTATCATTCAAAGACGTTTTCAGCTCGCTGAATTGAAATGACGAATTTGTGCGGAAAAATTGCTTCTTTGGTTTATACGTCACCAATTTCGAAGCAAGAATTCTTAATATTTCCAATAGGAATGAATTTTCTAATTGTGCGTGAAAGTACAATTGCTATTTTTCCTTTTTAACTTGCAAAATACAATTTTTATTTAGGAATACTTTTCCGCAATTCAAAAGTCAAATCAACGTGAAAATCGCGTTTTTTACCCAGGCTTTTTTTTTGTTCCTGATGTTAAAGGTTGAAGATGTTTTAAACATATTTTATAAATCGAAAGTTCCATTAGAGACAAGAGAAAAATAAGGAAATCTGATTTTCGGCAATGATGATGGCTAAAAGTTGTTCAACTCTATTTTGTCTTCAAACATTGGTAGATTTTTCGAATAGGCTTTCAACTTTTAGGCTTTTTTCGTGTCGTGGAATTTTTATCTTCCAATCAAATCGGACTTTCCTTTGGAAAAGTAGGTTTCAAAAAATCTTCAAGATGAAATCGAATATCGTGGTCCACAGTTTGGCAATTGTGCGTAGAAATTGGGCTTAAGAAGGCATCGAAGGTAGAATCAAGAGAAACGAAAAGCAAAATTAAACAATTTGGATTCACAAATTTTCGAGGGAAAACTGGTAAAAACTGAAGACGAATCTAAGTAAAAGAGATCCTCCTAGATGCAGAAAAATATTGCAAAGCAATTAATTTACAGAAAAGTAAATTTATTAATGCGTCATATTATCCGCATTTTTTGTAAGCCAAATCTCCAATTGTAATTCGATCCTGACAATCAATACCTCGTTTTGTTCATCAAAAAACCTTCTACAAATTCGCCGAATAATTTCCATCATGTTCCTTCCCAATTACCAGAAAAACTTCCTAAAAAACCTCCTAAATCTGTCTCTATTATACACAAATGGCGATTATTTACAAACCCTGAATACAAACATTCATCTTGATCAGCAAATTAATCCAGCATCAATTAATGAACAAAATGAGTCATCATTTGTCAAGATCGAAGGAAAATTGCAAATCTGGCTACCGAAAAACTAGGAACAATCCCATAAATCAATCCGATAAATCAAAAATCCGTCTCATTAAACCACAAATAGATTTGTGTATATATAAATTTTCCTTCACATTAACCGGAATCTCTTTGATCCAGAGGAAGCTTCAACTACTCCAATTTCCCTTTTAAGGCATCTCAATTTTACCGACTTGCCTCCTTAAATTTCGCTTGGGTTTCAAAGGGTTAAGGGCAAAATAGCGAGGCTTTTTCGATAGCGATGGGGGGAAAAGTTAATTGTGCGCGGCCCGTTTGCCGTTCATGTAGCCGATCCATCGATCGGCGGTGGTCATGAAAATCTCGTCGTTGTCGATTGTATTTAGAAGCAACAATTGATTAATGTGCGTCGAGTGATAATCCCAACGCGCGAGATTCGGGGCTATTTTAAGGGTGAAGTGTCGAAGATCGTAAGTCGTACCCGAGCCCGTGTCGTAAAGGGTGAGCATGTTTTTGAGGGAAACCATTCCGCGATCGAAAAGCTCGGTGGCCTCGTCAGCGTCGCGACCGCTCGCCACGCTCTTCAGGTCGTAAAGACCTATCAGAGAATATATAAAACCGTTGAGAATAAAGGAAGATGGAGTCGTCGGGTATTCCTCGTACCACACGAATTTTTCAAGAAACGTCGCGGCCACTCCGCCCTTGTTTGAAGAGACTCTAAAGGGCCGAAGGCCTCTCACCGCCGCCTGCAAGTACCTCTCGTCCCCCGAGTGGTAATACGCACGAGCCAACACCGAAATTCCGTGGCCTTGGCCCATCGCCGAGTACCTGAAAACGAGAGGAAAAGAACATACATCACCACGATTTTTGTAGTATTTTAATCCGTGATATTCTAGCGCTGCATAACAATAACTCGTGCATTTGTGTGTTAAATTAAACAAAAAATTTTACTGGCGTTTTTATTATTTTCTTCGGGTTTTTGTAGATCGTTTTTGGTTTATTGTACACGGTTTTGTTTTATGTATGGGTATATGGGTAGATTGTTAAAGATAATGTAGTGGAATATTGCAACATCAGATATGAAGTTTTTGCTCATAATCTGTAGCATCAATTGCTTATCCACTTGCATTGGATATTAAAAGCAACAAGAAGTAGATTTGAGAAATTTTTAATATAAAGTGTTACTGAATGCTGAGATTTTATTTAAAAATTTACTATCGTTATATTGTTATCTTCTGGTTTTTGTATATCACTTTGTTTTATGTATGAAAAATTGCAATCCTGGATATGAATTTTTAGTTCATAATCTGTAGCATTAATTTCTCGTTCATGTGTATTAGATATTGAAAGCAACAATGCGAAAGAAGATTTGCGAAAGTTAGTAAATTAAGTGTTACTGAATACTGGAATTTTGTATTCCGATTGTTTTTCTAAGGTCGCCTGTAAATAATGTTGGAATTTTGGAAGTTGCGATCGTGCTTGACGAATAATTCGTTATAATATAATTGTTCAATATTATAAAATCTCACCATCCAGGCTCGAGAATTCCCATCCCACTGGCGACTTTTCTTCTCACAGGATTGGGCCATCCTCCGGAAGTGACGTTCTGATTAGCGACGAACCATCTCGCGGCGTCGTAAAATTGTTCCATGTGTTCGCTGGTGGAGAGGGTGACGTTATCTATTCTCCCGGCTCCGTAAAGTATAATCTTAACGAGCTTGAGTTTCGACCTGGTGATTTTTCGCTTCGTTTTGTCGACGATATTCCAGCCTTTTTGCAGATCAACAACGAGATCCCTGGTCAATCTTCTCCACTGATTGCTGTTCTGTCCGATGCCGTAATAAATGTGATTGTTGTAAGAATGAAGGACGACGTTGCTCGTCGTGTAATGCAAATAATAAATGTCCTTTTTCTCTCGATTTTGCATGATAACCGTGATACTTCCGTTGTCTTTAATGCACAGATCGAGCTTAAGTACAAAATCCAAAACGTGATCCATCGTCAGGGAAATTCCGGAAGTGCTTGTTTCCGGGGTTGCGTATTTTAATACGTAACTTCCGACCCTTTTGTCGTAAGGACGGGAAATAACCGAACCCTGAGGTACCGTCCAACTTTGCTTTACCCGATCGCCGTCCTCCAAAAGCTTTTTGTGAGGCTCCGGCTCGGTCAAGTTTTTGCTGTAGTGCGAAAGACCAAATTGCGCTATTTGCGTCGGGTAGTAATATCCTTCGCTCTCCCATTGCGTCGACATCGGCACTCCGTCGCTTCCGCTCACGCATTTAACTCGGTCTCGTACCTCCACGTTGTAATTCTCAAAAGTCATGAAAACTCCTCGCGAATCGTACTTTCCCTTGGGGCGCACGAACTTTGAGTAACTGTGCAACCACTCGAAACGCTCGAGGCCGTCGTTCGTCGTTAGCTTTCCGTAAATCTGGAACATAGGGTTGTGTTTTTTTTTTTTTTTTACTCCTTCAAAGTTTTTTCTTCAGTTTTAAAGGAACAGCGAAAAATTGTAAAGAGGGATTCTTTTTTTTTTAAGTCTTACGTTAAAATTTGTCATTTAGTACGCATCGCATGCATTATGCAATTTTTTAAAAAATTTATGGGCTTGAAAAAAAATGAAGAAGTATCGGGAATAAAAGTGAAACTGCTTGCAAAATTAATGTGAGAATTCTTACTTCAAAATACTTGTGGATGAATGAAAATGGAATGTAAACTTCTTCTCCTTCCTTGCGACATCCTATGGAGTTTCCTCCATTTATGAAGCAATCTATCTCCTGATATCCGGGTTCATTGTTATTCGTAATACGATCCTGAAAGAAGAATTTTCGAATTTTGTCACAATTATTTCAAGTTCACCTGTAAAAAAAACACATCGACTAATTAATTGGAATAATAAAACCGTTTGGGAAGCACAATAAGAAAAAGGACCAAAAATCAATGACGAAATAAAAAAAGGAGCTGCTAATTTTTAGCTGATTCGCTGAATAATTCTTAAAAAATTAATCAATATAAAAGGAAAATTTGTGTCTACTGCGAACTAAATTTGTAAAACAGATTGGATTTTATAGAATTCATTGAAAATCGGAGCTGAACATTCTTTGTGTAGAAAAAAAAATGAATTACGCACTCTGTGCTGTTGGTATGTTTTCCAGTCAGCATCCCTGAGGAAAATCCCATTGCCACAATTGTTCCACGACGTTAAAAGACAACTGATGACTGCGACGATGAGGACCAGAAGTATCGTCTTGAAGTTTATTCGCATCATCATATACAACCTAAGCAATAAAATCACCAGTAAATTACCTAACATCACTAAAGCGATACGATAATAATTTCCTGACGCAAGCTAATTTCAATCTTTGTAACACTGGGAGAAATTGTAAACCGATGAATGCAGTAAAAATTGAGATCGGGTCAAGTATCGTCTAGAAGTTTATCTCTGGAACTTCATGGCCAATTAATCGTACATCGGTCAAACAATCGCTAAATGATTCACAATAGTCATAATTTTTATAAAAATAAGAGAATGGTCATGGATATGTTGAAGCTGCAGAGATATTTATAAATTTTTTTTTTCCGTTATAATGTTTGTCATTTTGATGTGTGAAAAGAATAAAATTGCGGATTACACTAATTTTTGTTTTTAATTTTTGTAGGATTATAATAAAAATTGAAGATAGACATTATTTTTATACAAGAGCTTGATACACTTTTTAAAAGTTGGAAAAGATGGAAATTTAATTGAATTCAAAGCAAAAATTCTAAATTAAACATATTGTCACCTGTAATATATTTTTTTGTATATTATTTGCTCTGTATATTTTTTTGTGTCAGAATACACAAAGTTATTTATAATAAAAGATATAAGAATACAAACATATTTGGGTGATATATTTGGATGATATATTTATGTATTAGATGCATAAATCCATATAAATTTTTCTTAAAAATTGTTTCTAGATTGCAATGTCATTTATTATTTTTTACCTTAACATTTTTCGTTCGTTTGCGAATTTGCTCTGAATATGATATTATTCTTAAAGTAGATAAAATGTTACAGAATTTTTTTTATTAGCATAAATTTTTAAGAATAATCCCCAATAATTAAGACAATTGTCTTGTCCTAATTATTCATAAATTTTCATGCGATTTTCATTGCTTATTCACATTCGCAAACTATATAAAGGAGCAAAAAATCCTGAAAAATTTAAGAATCAGCTTAAAAATATAAAAAACACTAACGAACGACCAATCAATGACTCGATTATCGTAATTAACCATAAAGTTCAATATCGCCTTCATTGATTCACAAAACTTGACATTTGCAAAATAGCAACCACAAAAAATAAGAACCTAGTGAGCAATCTAAAAATACCCAGAATAATCATCGACCAATGACAAAAAATATCATATCCACAAATTTTAGTATCAATTTCATTGATTATTTACATTTGTATACGATTATCAAGATTTTTTGTCTACCAAAATAAAAAAAATTCACTTTCATGCTTTTCTTTTTTTCATAAATAATAATAATAAATATACAGAAACAGCACGGAAATTAATATTAATTTTTTTTTGTTTATCAAAATCAGGTTAAACAATCAAAACTCACATGACACGAATTCCACAAGCGATTTTTTCTCATCATTTTTCAGGAGCTTCGAAATCTCTCATTGTTGATTCCCTGATTTTTACATTTTTCATCGAGTCATGAGAAAATAATAATAATTTCGTTGGGATCGACGATTTTGCTGGTGTCGAGAATCGAATTTTTTGCAGGCAAATTATCGAATCTGGTAAATAAAGTGGACGATGGAATGTGACACTGTTTTCCTCACGCCCCTAAAACGTCAAGTCGCAAAGTGGACTAAACTTGGGACAGCTGACGCACGTCAATGAACTTGACAAGACACGAATCTAGGCGGTCCATGCACATGGAACTTGTACGCAAAGTTGGGACTAATAATCCTTCGTGACTCATGAGTAGCAGCAGTAGGTGGCGGCGGAAAAGGCTTTGATCGGGCACTGAACAGCTTGGATTTTGAGGCAACCACGAACGTCTATAAGAGCATCGAGAGCACGTTATATTTACGAATAATCGAGTGTGGTGGGAGATATTTTCGTCGTCGATCACTTACCAACGAAGGGTCAAGCGGGGCGGGGGGGGGGGGGGGGGGGGGGTGTTACCGACTGCGCCCGGCAGACTAGAGGCTATTGTAAAATGTCGATGTGTGTATGTATATAGAATTGTTGAGCGCTTGAAAATCTAAAACTGGACAGATTTTTTTTCCAAATTTTTTTTAAATCTAAATTTTAAAAAAATCAATATTTTTTTGAAAATCTAAATTAAAAAAAAAATCATTATTTTTTTGAAAATCTATATTTTTGTAAACTTACGTTTATGTGAGAATATATATATATTTTTGAAAATCTACATTTTTTCTGAAATTTGTATGTATTTTTGTTAAAACTCGTATTTGTTTCGAAATATCAGAAGTTTTTCGAAAAATGTGATTTCCGAAAATCTCTGAGACCAAAGTATCCAAATCCCTAATTTTTTCATTTTATTGAAGTGAACATTTTAGGCAATTTTACTGAAGAACTCAAATTGATTCCTATGTATTATCCATCCATAGCTTTGGAGAAATTTAATTTGTTTTTTACTTTTCAAAAATTCTAAATCCGCATCGACCAAATATTTCCTACAATTTTCTTGAAAATCGCTGATTATTCGAGCAGAGATTTCCCAAAACTCGGCGCAGCCTTTTGATCCATTGACTTTTTCAATCCCTCGTAGAAGTTGGTGAAATAAATGCGAAAAACCCACACAGCGTATCGTCAATTACATGTATTTAATTCATTACATAAATCTTGGTGGAAAATTCATCTACTAAAAAATACCATGGATTATGAATTGAAAACTACGGGTGTATACATTTTTATCGCAAAATTAACTTCTGCCATCAAAATTCTTAGCGAAACGCTAAAAAAAAGCGTACATTGCACAAAAACCAACAATATTTCTTCAAACTCAGCCAGTTTTTTGATCGGCAGAAGTTACTTTGAGAGTTAAAAAAATTACCATTGCAAAAAGCTCACATATAAACCAGCTAAAAATGGGAAACGAGATGATAAATCGTGGCGTGGAGTCTCGGCGGCTCAATCCAAATTCTTATCGTCGAAAAACGCAGAAAAAGTGACGAAATTTTACAGCCAAATCCACTGAGGAATGACGCTCGAAAATTCGAATTTCTCGGGCTGTCCAATGTGCGAAATATTGGCAAAATTATTGGACCATTCGAAGGAAGGCGTGAGAGTTCCGAGCGTCAATTCGTGGCCGAAAGGCGGACCGGAGGTCGCTTCGAAACTGTCGAGGCCATCGGCAGTAGCGATTGAGATTTTAGTGTCGATTACTCCAAATGCTTTTGGTTCTTTTTCTAAATCGCCGCGGAATACAAATTTTCCGAGAGGATCCAAAACGTGCGAAACCCGAGATTCAGTTACTTCGACCAATTCGTTCTTTGTGGTTGTCGAGGACGAAGAATCGCTTTCCGAGGCCTCGGGCTCTCGACGATCGACGTATCGCGAAGTTCCGCGCATTAATTTTCTTATCGCCTCGACGTTTGTGATGTTATCAGCGAAAAATCGTGTCAGATCTGCGTTGGAATTGTGGCGTGGATTTATAATGGGATTTTCGCTGAAATGACCCTCGGAACTTTCCCCGGAGCTTTCGGAAGCCCGATCCTCGAGAATGGAACTTCCGTCGCAGAAAACGAAGCCGTACTTCCGGAAAATTGCGGTGTAATCCGCTGAGTGCGTCTTCGACGGATGCTGCTCTATCAACCAGACGCTCGAATCCTTTGGCTTTACCGATAACCACTGCAGACGACTCGATTTTGTCTTCTGAAGCTTGTGCGCTGGGTTTCCTCGCGCCAATAAACGCGACCATGTGCTCGCTTCCGTTGCTAGTCTGTTTGCAGCCATTATTCTCGCTGGTGATAATACGCCCTGAATTGCCTGTAATAATGCAACAATCTTCGTTTATTGGTATCGAGCGGCGAGCTGCGCTTTTGAGGATATTCATTTTACAAATTAATGATTATTGATCGGCGAGCTTCGCTTTTGAGGAAATTAATTTTATAAGTTACTGATTATTGAAGGGCGGGCTTCGTTTTTGGGAATTATGACTTTACAAATGAATGATTATTGAGAGGCAAGCTTTGCTTTTGAGGGAATTAATTTTATAAATTGATAATTATTGAGCGGTGAGCTTCGTTTTTGAGGAAATTGATTTTACAAATTAATGATTATTGAGAGGCGAGCTTTGCTTTTGAGGAAATTGATTTTACAAATTACTAATTATTGAGCGGCGAGCTTCGTTTTTGAGGAAATTGATTTTACAAATTAATGATTATTGAGAGGCGAGCTTTGCTTTTGAGGAAATTGATTTTACAAATTACTAATTATTGAGCGGCGAGCTTCACTTTTGAGGAAATTCATTCTACAAATTACTAATTATTGAGAGGCGAGCTTTGCTTTTGAGGAAATTAATTTTATAAATCAATAATTATTGAAGGGCGAGCTTGGATTTTGAGGAAATTAATGATCATTGAGCAGCAAGCTTTGCTTTTCATGAAATTGGTTTTACAAATTAACTCAGGACTTCTGACTAACCGAAAATTCGCAAATGAAACTATCGATAAAAACGTGAATTCATCGACGTATTTTTTCTCCAAAACTTGAATCACTTCAAAATCCGAAAAATGATAAAAATTGGGTACTCCTCGATAAATTATTTGAGCTTTGAAACGAACAAAAAATGGGTAAGCACCGAAAAGGGTCTTTTCAATATTTTCAAAAACTTAGTCACCTTGAAAATGGTAAATGTGAGAAATTAAGTCGGAAAAATTCTGTGAAAAAATAGTATTTTCCTTCCGTCAAAAACTTTAACGTTTAAATTTTCAATTGAAACCCAAAATAGACGATTGCCTTTGAGAATGATGAGAAAAAAATCTCAAATTTGGGTTTTCTCTTCATTTCGGTTTAGCGAATCATGAAAAGGATGAAAAATAAATAAACACTAACGGAATCCAGTTCTTTTTCCTTCTGTCGCTGATCCTCCTGATCATTTGAGTCTGCTGTCGACCGGAGATTCGGTTCCGGCGAATCTCGCAGCGGTATTCCAGCGAATATCAAAAGATTATCGTCGTTGATGGCTCCACGCGCGACGTAATATTCGTCATGCGAGGAAACAGCTCCAGGATAAGAAGACATGAAGATGGAACGAGTGGGAACTCGAGGAGCGTGCCTATTTCCGGACACGTGATACCCGAAAGTATAACGCTTCAAAAGCCTCAGCATTTTTGCGTATCTGTTGCAAAAAGAAGACAACAAAATAAGATGAGAGTCGTCGAATCGCCCCATTAATTCAATAAACGTAGTTTATAATACGAATTTTACAACAATAACCAACGATTATAAAATTGTGTAAATATATTTGTGATTTGAATAATAAAGTACTTTATCGACAATTATTCTTTAATCGATTTAAAAAAAGCTTGAAACGTTTCTTTAAATGGAATCGCGATAAAATTGTCGACGTTTCTTTTATTTAATATAAGGAACATGTAATCCTTTATTGCTAATGATTACATAGTTTTACGATTTTATTTAACAGAAATTTCCATTAAAATATGTAGAATTTATGTTCAAATTGTACTTGAAATTTATTGTTATTTTCCATTGATTTACATGATTTTTTGAAACCACATTGAAGAAAAATTTCATTGAAACATTAATGAACAATTTTTTATCTATAATTATTGCTCAATCGATTTTCAAAAATGCTCGAAACGTTTTTTCAAATGGAAACGATTATGGAAACGCGATAAAATTGTCGACGTTTCGTTTATTTAAAATAAGGGACATGTAATCCCTTATTGCTAACGATTACATAGTTTCAAGATTTTATTTAACAGATATTTCCATTAAAATATGTAAAAAATTGTATCAAATTGTACTTGAAATTCAATTTTAATATTCCATTGATTCACATTATTTTTCAAAGCCATATCAACGAAAAGTTCCATTTAAACATTAATGAACAAAAAAAAATGATTTTGGGCCTTCGTTCGATAAACAGTTGCTCTCTCTGGTGTTTTGCGTTTATTGGGACTTCCGTTGATAACAATTATCATTAAATACGCTTAATTAATTTCTGCGATACGTACGTGATGATGGCGGATTAGCCAATAGCAGCATAAATGAATAATTTATCGAATAATTTTTTAATTGAAAGCCTCGAGGAAATAAAAATCGTCAAGCTTGTTGTAAACTTACGGTGCAACGGTGTTTTGCGCAATTGTTAAAATTGGATCGCGTCCCTCGGCGGTTCTGTCGAAAGACTTGACAAAAATCACTCCACCGTTGCCATTTGTAATTGCAGGCATTTCGGGTAACTCGTTGGAAATCGGCGACGCGGAGACTATCGATTCCGCCTCCACGAAATCCTCTGGCAAATCCGAAGCCATCGCCAACCAGAGAAAATCCTCTGGGTCAATTTCTACTGTTCGACGACTGCGACGCACTGCGAATCTCCAACCCGCTTCCATTCCGTCCAATTGAGCGTAGAAAAGTCGGACCTAAGAAGAAAAATCAAAATTTCATTCTTTTGAACATTTATACCACTATTTGGAAGCCTCCAATTTTTTATGTATTGAATGTATTTTTTATAATGTTATAGAAAGTATTTTTTACACATTTTTCGGAAGAAAAGAAAATGTTTTTAACTAATTTTGGAAAACCCATATAGAATATTTAAAAAAATCGCTTAAAATAATGTGATATTCGTTAGGAACTTATGGGAAGAAAATAGTATTTGTTGAAAATAATTTAGGCATGAAAAATGTCATTAAATTGACGTAAAGAAATTTTTCTTGCATTCATTATAAGGAAATTTCAATTCGTTGAGAAACGATTATCTCCATATTTATCGGAATAAAAACGAACAAATTTTTGGGCGAAAACTTGATTTAAATTCATTGAACAAAAATGTTCAATCAATATGGGAGAAAAAGAAATTTCGTTACTTTTATTCTCTTCCGATAAATTAAATTTAATAAATAAAAATTTATTATCGGAAGAGAATTTGCCTTCGATTCGAGTTAATAGGACATTTTTATTGGATTTCTTAGAGAGAAATTTTCGTTAAATTCGACGGAAGAATATTTAATTTAATCTATTAGACGAACATTTTTTTGCTAAATTTATTTGAAGCAAATTTCCGACAAATTTTTATGGTAAATCTCACCATGTGCCAGAAAGGATCTTCGGTAGCAAGGAGATTTGCTCTTTCCCGTATTACAGCTGTATTATCACGCAGCGATTGCCTTATCCTTTCGCAACGCTCTTCATTTTCGGAGGAGGAGCACAGAGTGCCGATGGTGTTATACCAATGATGATGAATGAGTTGCCAAGTCAAACTACCCTCGAGAAGACCCGCAGCATACGCCTGTACAGCATCCGGATACGTTGGTGAGCTTTCAATTTCCACGGTTGACCATCTGATGAGAAAAAAATAATGAAAAATCGGTCCTTATCTATGCAACAGATGCTGAAGATGTAACCGCAGTTGTGAATCGATAAAATGTGAATACAGGATAATTAAAAAAATGTTTTTAATTGCTAAACTGTATCTTTTCAATTTATTGGATGAATTGAAGTGATCGCTTGGTAAATAGTTTATGAAAATAGTATAAGATAGTCTGTAATTATAATAAAAGAAATTTAAGGAAGGATCAATAGAATATTAAGGATACATCGAAATTATTGAAGCGTTTGAAATAAATATGCTGTTCGACATGGAAGTTCTGACTAACCCGGTCTCCTCGATTCTAGTTTTGTAATAAGCCCTCGCGGCTCCTCTTGGGATCGAGGTGAGATCATTTCCTTGGCCCCAGAAGTCGATGCGATATCCTCCCTTGTGATTCCAGAATACCGTGGCCGAATAGGTTCCATCTTTATCAATGCTGCAATGTGTTAATTTCGAATTTAGATCAATTACGCAAATAATCGTTACACCGTAATCAATTTTTCTAATATCCCTCGTTTGATTTATTACTGCAATGAAATCCAACATTTAATTGGACTCATCACTATAATAATATCCAACATTTGATTTTACTCATTTCTACAGTAAAATACAACATTCAAATTTTATTATTATTACAATAAAATCTAACATTTCCTTCTACTTTTTGCCACAATAAAATCAACAAATTTGATTTTACTTATAACTATACTAATATCCAACCTTTGATTTTACTCATTTCTACAGTAAAATGTAACATTTAATTTGAATTATTATTACAATAAAATGTAACGTTTAATTTTACTTGGTCAACATTAAATTTTGCCATTAAAAATCAAAACGAGATACTATTTTTTTTTTTGGACTTGCTAAATAATAGAAAATGGTGAAAAAATGTGATTGTACCCGCCAAACTCCCCCAGGACAATCGCGCCGATGCCAAGAAGGCCAACGGCGACGAGTATGTAGGTGGAGATCCTGGTCTGGAGCCACGAGGCCCCCACGACCTTCAGCATGGCTCATCGGTGAGCTAATCAACTTGGTAATTGTAATTGGCGAAAGATTGGAAAGAAGAGAGACGGAGAAAGGGTGAGGGAGGAAGAGATGGAAAGAGAGAGAGAGAGAGAGAGGAGGAAACTTTACTTTGCGTTCTCAACCCATCGATGACGGGAGACCGAGCCACCCCTTGTTAGTGCAGGATTTATCTGCCAAGTATTTGCTCCAGGTCTAGAGTTGGACTTTCTGAAAAGAAAAAAAAAAAAACAAAAATTAATTCATACTATCCTTGTTACATACGCAAAATTATTTACATTTAATACTGTAAATTCAAGCAAAATTTCCACCATTTTTTTCATTATGCTCCAAAAAATTTTAATAAGCTATTTAAAAAAAACATTATGAATATAATAATTTTTACACAACCAATATCAAAATTTTCATATAATACTGTAAATTGACGCTAAATTTCCGGAATTTTTTAATTACGCTACAAAAAAATCTTGACAAGCTATTAAAAAACTAGTTGACAATTATGTGTAATAACATCAGACCTTCTGAATATCTACCTAATCTGAACTCAGAATATTTGGCATTTATTTTCATTCAACCTACCAACAAAAAATACTATATTAAATGTTTAGTTTCCATTTTTTCATGTATACATTAATTATCACGCATCACATTATCTATTTAATTTTTTTTTTGCAAACAATTACCAAATTTCATTTTTCAAAATTTCCAAAAAATGTTGCAGGCAAAGAAAAATAAATGTATCGCATCTATTTCTAAATTTTAAGGAATAGTAATAAACAATTTTAAACAATTTTAAACAATATTTCACACGTATTTTCGTTCGCCGAATACACAAACAGTTCTGTACGTTTTTTTTTTTTTTTCTTCATGTTTCTTTTCCGTGGGTGGTCGCTAATTGTATTATCTATTCACGAGCGATAATAAAGTCTTGGAGGTCTATTAGATGCTCTAGCACCGCGACTAACGATTCATTATCGCTCCGAGACGACACGAGGCAGAAACTTGAGACGCTGTTGAATTACGCATTGAAATGCAACACTGGATACTTGGTTTACGTAAGAAAAAGTGAATCATGAAGATCGGTTTGTTCGAGAGTCGAAAGTTTATGCGTTTAATATCCTAATGAAGAAAAAAACGGAAAATTAAGAGTTCACAGAAGATATATTACACCGTTGAATCATTTTAATTGAAAAATTACCCGCTCGACGATCATGACTATTCATCAGTTTGCCGCATTCTTGAAATAATCACTCCACTTTATAACGAGTCACATGTATATACGAGATTGATCATTATTAAAGCTGATCGAGAGTATTAAATTATCGTAATATCCTCGTACCAATTATTCTACCGCGACGCGTGGTTTTATTTAGTAATTTCCTTGTTATTATGAATTAATTGTCTGTGACAAATTAATTCCTGTAGGTAAATTAATTGGTATTGACAAATCAATTCCTGTATGTAAATTAATTGTTATTGACAAATTAATCATTTTAATTATTATTACAATAAAATCCAAAATTTGATAGTTTATAATAATTGCAGAAAATTAATAAAGCCAGTTTTGCTGGAAATTGATGCAGCTTATGATCGACTGTAATGGCAAGTATTCGCGGGGGATAATAATCGCTAAGAACATTGTCAATAATATTAATAAATTTTTTATGTAGAATTTAAATAAATTGTGAAAGTAATAATAAAACCACAATCAATTTTTCAATATCCCTCATTTGATTTATTGCTACAAAAGAATGCAATATTTAATTTTAATTATTATTACAGTAAAATCCAAAATTTGATAGTTTATAATAACTGCACAACATTAATATGTATAAAGCATTGGTTTAGCTGGAAATTGATGCAGCTTATTATCGAGTGTAATGGCAAGTATTCTCGGGGGATAATAATCGCTAAGAACATTGTCAATAATATTAATACATTTTTTATGTAGAATTTAAATAAATTGTGAAAGTAATAATAAAACCATAATCAATTTTTCAATATCCCTCATTTGATTTATTGCTACAAAAGAATGCAATATTTAATTTTAATTATTATTACAGTAAAATCCAAAATTTGATAGTTTATAATAACTGCACAACATTAATATGTATAAAGCATTGGTTTTGCTGGAAATTGATGCAGCTTATGATCGACTGTAATGGCAAGTATTCTCGGGGGATAATAATCGCTAAGAACATTGTCAATAATATTAATACATTTTTTATGTAGAATTTAAATAAATTGTGAAAGTAATAATAAAACTATAATCAATTTTTTAATATTCCCCATTTGTTTTATTGCTACAAAAGAATGCAATATTTAATTTTAATTATCGTTACAGTAAAATGCAAAATTTGATAGTTTATAATAACTGCACAACATTAATATGTATAAAGCATTGGTTTAGCTGGAAATTGATGCAGCTTATTATCGTGTGTAATGGCAAATATTCTCGAGGGAGAATAATCGCTAAGAACATTGGCAATAATTTTAATAAATTGTGCAATGAGCTGCGACGATGCGGAGAACATAATGATCGCTCAGTTGTTGAGTTCAGAGGGTCAATCACCGGAGCGCGTCCCTCAAAGCGCGTCACGCTAATTCGCTACGATCTTCCACAAGGAAATTCAATGCAATATTCTAACTCCACCTTGAATAGTCCGCGAAAATCTCTCTCTCTCTCTCTCTCGCCGACTCAAAGATCGCTATTTGCGCAGTTGTGCGACTAAAAAGCGACTAAATCAATGTCGCACCTTGCCGCAAATGTGACGAGGTCAAAAATAGAATGGCTTTATTTGCGAAATCCGATCCCACGACAAATACGCGAGATTCGCTCAAATTCAAAAGCTCGCTCGTCGCCCTTAAAATAGCATTTCTTTGTTTTTGTTTTGCAATTGAAAAAAAAAATTTTTGAAAAATCGAGATTAGAAAAATAAAGCGCTTGTGATTGTCGATGTTTGGAAAAATTAGCTTTTCGAATTTTCCGGAAGAAATTTATGAAGGTGATTTTTTTTAAATTAAATTATACCGATGAGATTTTTTTTTTTGGATAATTAGATTGTGGAAATATTTAATAATTTTTAGTAATTTAAAAAAAAACAAATTGAGCTATTTCTGATGCAACAAAACCACAAAATTATTTCTTTTTCCAGAAACTTTAGTTTTTGATGAATCTATAATAATAACGAAACCCATTAAAATCCCATAAATTCCCATGTAGCTGAAAATTAATTAACATATCCAAAGTCTGACAGAAAGAAGTGAAAAATGTTAAGATATGCACGAAAAAAATTCCATGGAATGAGAAGATGAGTAACGTCTTAAAACTTTGATATCGAGCACATGTTGCATCTGGTAAACTTGTTATCTTCTTCAATGACATCAAAGGCATTTTAAAGGCCATCCAGTAATTTATTCTCACACGATGATTAAAGCTCAATAAATCGTTCAAAAAATTATTTTCCAAACAAGATACGAATTTGAAAAAAATAAAAAACAAAAACTTCTGATGAATTAATGATTTCATAAAATCCCATAAACTATCATAAAATCCTATAAAATCCAATAAACACCCATAAAATCCAATAAAATCCCATATAATCCCATAAAATCCAATAAAATCCAATAAAATTCAATATAATCTCATAAACTCCCATAGAATGCGACAAAACTTCGGTAAAAAAACAAATTTAATCCTCGAAATGCCAAAAAAAAAATCCTGAGTTCCACGTTCGAAAAATTCCACTAACCAAGATATAAAAAGTAAATATATTTTTGGAGCGAACATATCGAGCACGTGTTGCACCGACTAAAATCGTTATCGCTAATACAAGACCAAAATGTACTATTACTCCAAAACAATTAAAATTCTATAAATTATGCGATCATCACAATTAAATTATTCCTACTCCAAAAAGGCTACATTTTTTATTTAACAAAAAACGACTTTTTCAAATTAATGATAATTTAACAATAACTGACAAAAAACACAACACCTCTTAAAAAAATGAAATAGGACCCCCTAGATACCAAAAACGAAAATAATTGTATCAACTCTCTCGAAACACGACATTTAAATTATAGCTGCTCCAAAAAAGCTACAATTTTTTTTCCTCAAAGAGCAAATTTACCAAATTATAGTATTTCATTATTACCAGCCAATAAAACTGAATAGCCGCTTAAAAAAATTAACACAAGTACCCGAAACGAAACCAAAAAAACCCAAAAAAAATTGTTCTTTTAAAACCTTCCACCCGAGGCTGAAAAAATTCCACGAAACAAGAGGACGAGCATGATTTCGAAGCTAACACACGGAGCACGTGTCGCACCGGCCGAAAAGTCCTTATCTCCTCCCGTGAATTCGAAGCCTGACACGAGCTTCCGTGGATAAGCGTTGGATAATAAAATGACGCGGACGCTCGAGGCGATGACGCCGGTATTGGCTGTAATAATACACAGGGGACAATACATAAAAGCCTGTGAAGCTATATAGCGAATCGCGAGGTGGTCAGGAAGCGAGCGCGCGTTGCTGAATCATGAGACGACCGCGTGCCGAGCGATCGGCGCCTTGAAAAACGGTATTTTCAGCACTAAAAAAAAAAAAAGAAAAATTGCACGTGCAAAAAAACCATAAATTTTTTTTTTTTTTTTTTTTTTTCATTTACTATTTACATAAAAATATTTCATTATAAATTCGCATAGAAAGAAATGGCAAAAAAAAAAGAAGAAAAATAGAAAAAAAGAAGAAAAAAAATGTAGAATAGAAGCGACGCCGACTTACCTCGCGATGAGTAAAAAATCGGCTGTCGCGCGATCGGTGATCGACTGATGCGGTTCATAAGCCGCAATATAGATTACATTCCTTATGGGTTACAGATTAGCGACCGTGGATTACGGCTCATGGACCAGTTGCTCCGACACTGAAGTCCAAGCGTTGCGCTTATTGAGCACTCAACTTACGCTACTACACAATCGTGTAGGCCGCGATCGACTGAAGCCCCGACGAGCAGCCCCGCAGACGAGAAATCCAACTCGGACATATTCTCATTTCTCCCTCCTTCGGACATGGCCCCTACTCCGGCTCTTTTTCTCGTTGAGCTTCGGTGTGTGGCTCTCTACAGCGCGACGCTCTTCCCATTCCCACCGCGTTTTCTTCACCGCTCAGAGTGTGAAACTTTATAGTATAGTATGGAGTTGCGAATTCTCTCTCTCTCTCTCGGTCTGGATGTCGCGGTCGCTGAACGAGCGACAGCTGCTTGTCTGCTTGGAAATTTTCTCTACCTAAACACACACAAAGCCATTTATTTACAGCGGAGTAGCTGGCCAGGACTCAGAAGTATATGGCATTCAAAGACCGGTACTTCCGAGTACCGATTTACTTTGAGCATTGGAGTTTAAGTACGGTAGTTTGAGATGTGTAGTTTAAGTACGATGATTGGAGAATAGTTGTTTAATTACAGTATTTCAAGGAGATTACTTCAAGTACACTAGCTCAGGTACATTACTTGTAGTTCATTACTTCAAATTTATTATTTCAAGGACGATACTTCAAGTACACTACTTCAAGTACATTATTTCAAATACATTACTTCAGGTACACTACTTCAAGTACATTACTTCAAATTCATTGGTTCACATACGTTACTTCACGTGCGTTAATTCAAGTACAATACCTCAGGTACATTACGTCAAGTTCATTGATTCAGGTATGTTACTTCAAGTGCGTTAATTCAAGTACAGTACCTCAGGTACACTAGGTCAAGTTCATTACTTCAAGTACAATACTTCCAGTTCATTACTTCAAGTACAGAACTACAAGTTCATTACTTCAAGTACAGTACTACAAATTCATTACTTCAGGTACATTACTTCAAGTACAGTACTACAAGTTCATTACTTCAGGTACATTACTTCAAGTACAGTACGACAAGTACAGTACTACAAGCTCATTACTTCAAGTACAGTACTACAAGTTCATTACTTTAAGTACAGTATTTCAAGTTCACTACTTCAGGTACATTACTTCAAGTACAGTACTTCAAGTTCATTACTTCAGATACATTACTGCCAGTTCATTAGTTCAGGTACTTACTTCAAGTACATTACATTAAGCACATGACTTTGAGCAGATCACTTCACGTCCAAAAAAAAATTAATAAGGGCTTGCAACACTCTTCATCTCACTTTTTCAGTGAAAGATCGAGTCAGAAGTTTGATACGTACGTGAAAAAGTGCGCACTGATTATACTATAGTTAGCTACGAAGCATGAATGACAAATGATTCTACCTGCTTCAAGACCCAACTGTACCTGCTGATGAAGAAAAGGCCTGCAAAGTCATTCATTCTTCAGGAGAGATGCTTTCCCACGTTTTCTTTAGCCTATAGCATTGCTTTGTATCGTGCCGCATTCTTCATTCTGTGAATAGAAAGTGGTCACAATATGAGACGAATGGAATGTGCTTTCATTCCATGTGAAAATTTAATGATTGACCAGAAAAGTTGCAATTTTTATCGAACTCGTATTTCAAGTTGCTTAATAATAATTTGTACGCAATATCCTTTACAGATTTAAACTGACGGGCAAATCTCAATTTTAATGTTGTAAAAAATATCAATACAACAAATAGGAATTAAACAGTGTTCCATTTATTCTACTGGCTGTAATGAAATATAATTTAGCAAATAAAAATAAAATAAAATCCGATTATTAATTCGGAAAGATTTTTGTTTTCTTTTTTGAACTATTTCACAAATAATGCGTTTGTAACTCGAAAATAATATTAAAGCAGCGTATCGTTGAAGAAAAATAGTACTCATGAACGTTACAAAAAAGCATCTTAACAGATGTGCGCACAGTAATATTCAATTATATTTAATCAGGTCCAATCGAGGCTCGTTATGGCGAGGGGACGTTTTAATGCGAAAGCTTCCTCAGCTGATCGGTTGCATAGCTATGAAATTCTTGGTGCTGAGATGATACTTAATAATTCAAGTATTCTTCATCTGAAACTCAAAATATTTGAACTTGAACGAAGATGAAAAAGATTGTGCAAAAATTGAACGGAATATGATTTATTATTCTTTAATTCTTCAGTTTCTTTGGGCCAAATGTATTTTTTTCTTTTTTTAAATTAGTTTCTCATCGCTCTGAAAAAAACGATTAGCACCAAGCAATTAATTTTGTCTCTGTCTTCATTAAATATTTCTTCGCCTTTTAAAATTTTACTAAGCCGAAATCTATTTTTACCTTGTTACTAATAATAATACTCTTTTCTTTCTGACATTAAAAAATATCTGACAAATAGAACTTTGATCCTATTCATTTAATTCTAAGCGAAAGAAGATGAAAAATAAACGGCTCGTATTATGTTATCGGCGCTAAAAGCTTTCAAATTAATTTTTCTTCACTCTTAAAAAAATGATTAGCAGCCAATGAATTTTTTCTCTGTCTCTAATTAATGTTTCTTCGCACTTCAAAATTTAACTAGGCCGAAATCTATTTTTACTTTGTTTTTAATAATCGTTTCTTTCCAATAACTTAATTTCACCCAAATAATTTGTTCTGCCTATCTGACATTAAAAAATATCTGGCAAATAGAATTTTAATCCCGTTCATTTAATTCCAGGCGAATGAAGATTAAAAATAAAAGGTTCGTATTATATTCTCGGCGGCAAAAGCTTTCAAATTAATTTGTCTTCACCCTCAAAAAAATGATTAGCAACCAATGAATTTCTTCTCTGTTTCTAATAAAATTTTCCTCCCAATAATTTAATTTCATCCAAATAATTTGTTGTGTCTATCTGATATTAAAAAATATCTGGCGAATAGAATTTTAATCCCGTTCATGTAATTCTAGGCGAACGAAGATGAAAAATAAAAGGCCCGTATTATATCGTCGGCGGCGAAAGAGCCTCAGGCCTTTTCGAATGACGCCAGCAAATCGAAAAATTAGAGGCTCGGATGAATATCGGACGAGTCTGGTGAAGTTCCAACACGTTAAGCCACCGACCGAAGGATCTCCGGAATTTCTTCATTACTCCGGTTGTCCCCGACGAAGAAAACTCTTCCTGCCGCTGGAATGCTTCGCGGGGGAGGCTCCGGAATCCGATATCGCCGCGATATTAAGATATTTCGCCATCCAAGTCCGCAAAGCGCTGGCGCAGTTTCTTCCTTCGACAGGATATCCTGAGGAGAAAGAGGACGAAAATTTCAGTGCGAGTCTGCGAGGAACCGAGCAAAGGACTCGATCGGTCTCGTCGCGATTAATTCAAATCTACTTCTCATTTTTCAAATTTTAATCCAACACCAAAAACGAGAAAAATTAAATTAAAAATGGAATTTTTGGACCTGAGAATTGTACTTTTTTTGGGTTTTCTTACTTTCGCCAATGCTGAAGTTCGTGGTAAAGTAGAACCGGTGCACTCTATTCCGCTGGGCTCCGAAGCGAGTTTCCATTGGAGGTAATTTTTTTTTTCCTATTTTATGTCATTTCCATTTTTGCAAGAAATTGTTGGTTGAGCTCGTTTTCATTTTCATAATGAACAACAACAGAACAACATTTTTTAAGCCTTTTTTTTAATAATCTTTGGGAAGAATATTTTTGAGCTTTTTTTCATTTTCATTTTTGTGTATGGCATTTTGTGAGCTCTTTTTTTATTTCCACTGTTGGGAATAAAATATCATTAATTAAGTAATGTATTTCGTGTTATTCAGAGTCGAGCCGACAAAGGAATTCGTTCAAGTCGAGGCTCATTATTACGCTGAAGAAAATTCGTGGTTCGCTCTTGGTTTTTCCGATTACGGGGATACGAAGCTTGCGGATTATTGCGTGATGTGGACGGACTGGAGAAGAAATGTTCATCTTCAGGTAACTTCCCCTTCCGCTTTCGATCAATTCCGGGGAAATGTTTTTTTTTTTTTTTTGTTTTCGTTGAATCGAAATTGTATTCTTATATTTTTTAGTCAATTATTCGTTATTAAATTTTTGTTTGAAAACCGAAAAAAATGATTAAAGGATACCTGAACAAAGGAACATGGAAAACTAGAACTGAATCAGCAGCAAGATTTCAATTTTTTAATAAATAATATCTAATAATACTAACATTAATCAATGACAAAAATATCAACATTTTATTCTTATACTTTTTAGTAAATCATTCATTAGTAAATTTTGTTTAAAAAATGAAAATCTGATTAAGGATACCTGGACAAACAAAGATGGAAAACTGAAGCTGGATTAGCAGCAAGATTGCATTTTTTTAATAAATAATACTTATTAATACTAATATTAATCAGTGACAAAAATAGCGAAATTTATTCTTATATTTTTTAGTCAATTATTCATTATTAAATTTTTGTTTGAAAAACGAAAATATAATTAAAGGATACCTGGACAAACGAAGATGGAAAATTGGAGCTGGATTAGCAGCAAGATTACAATTTTTTTAATAAATAATACTTATTAATACTAATATTAATCAGTGCCAAAAATAGCGAAATTTATTCTTATATTTTTTAGTCAATTATTCATTATTAAATTTTTGTTTGAAAAACGAAAATATAATTAAAGGATACCTGGACAAACGAAGATGGAAAATTGAAGCTGGATTAGCAGCAAGATTACAATTTTTTTAATAAATAATACTTATTAATACTAATATTAATCAGTGCCAAAAATAGCGAAATTTATTCTTATATTTTTTAGTCAATTATTCATTATTAAATTTTTGTTTGAAAAACGAAAATATAATTAAAGGATACCTGGACAAACGAAGATGGAAAATTGGAGCTGGATCAGCAGCAAGATTGCAACGACTTCGCCTGGAAAAAATCAGGAAATTTAACGAAATTCACTTTTACAAGAAAATTCGACACCTGCGATAAGAGAGATTATATCATTGAGGTAATTCGTCTATTATAAATCAATTTATAATCAGATATGGATAAGTATATTATTACAATTTTATTAATTAAAAAAAAAAAAATACAAAATGCACCTTGCAGAGAGGCACGACGCACGTCGTGTGGCTAAAAGGAAAAGGTCCCCTCTACTCGGTGGAGGGTCTCGTTACATCCGACGCTACGACATCCGGCATGACGAGAATGGAATTGCTGAGGATGACAAGAGACGAGCCACGATTTCCGCCGGACACTTGGAAATTCGAGCTGCTGAATGATCGCGTTAATGTGCCAAATCTGGAGACGACTTACTGGTGTCGCGTTGTCAAACTTCCGGAAACTTTGAAACAAAAGTGAGACATGACCTTTTCACAATTTTGCAGAAAAACAAATAATTATTGATAAGAGGGCGTTAAAAATTAATTCTTCTTCGATGAAAAGATCGATGAATATTTCTTCTTTTATAATAAAAATGTATACACTTTTTTTCGTTGATGAAAGAATATATAAATATTTCTTCTTTTTGCAGACACCATGTGTTGCAGTTTGGTCCAGTTATAAAAAAGGAAAACGAGCATCTCGTCCATCACATGGAAGTCTTCCATTGTGCTGGTCCAAGTGATTTTCAGGTTCCCTCGTACAGTGGTCCTTGCGATTCTCCGAGTCGCCCGGAAGCTACGCAGGTTTGTCGAATCGTTCGCTAGAAAATAAATAAATTTGACGAAATAAAAAATGTGCAAGTTCAAAATCCGATTTTCAAAAAATCTGTAATTCAAAAATGTAGAATTTTTTTCAAATCGATAATTCAAAAGTGTGACAATGTAAAAATTTGGAAATTTAGAAAACCAATAATTCAAAAACGTAGAAATTCAGAAAAGCGATGATTCAAAAATTGATTATTCACAAATTTATAAATTGAAGAATTCGACAATTCAATAATTAAACATTACTCTATATTAATCTTCACAGATTTGTAAAAAAGTGTTAGCTGCCTCGGCAATGGGAGCTAATGCCTTCGAAATTCAATTTTTAAAAAATGTATAATTCAAAAACGTAGAAATTTTTTAAAATTTGATAATCAAAAAGTGTAACAATTTTTTAATTTGAAAATTCAGAAAAACTATTATTCAAAACTTGATAATTCACGTATTTAGATATTGAAGAATTCGACAATTCAATAATTAAACATTACTCGATATTAATGTTCATAGATTTGTAAAAAAGTGTTAGCTGCCTCGGTAATGGGAACTAATGCCTTCGAAATTCAATTTTAAAAAAATGTGTAATTCAAAAACGTAGTAATTTTTTAAGAATTGTTCATCAAAAAGTGTAAGATTTAAAAAATTTGGAAATTATGAAGAGCGATTATTCAAAAATTGATGATTCACGTATTTAGACATTGAAGAATTCGATAATTCAATAATTGAACATTACTCGATATTAATCTCCATAGATTTGTAAAAAAGTGTTAGCTGCCTGGGCAATGGGAGCCGATGCCTTCGTCTACCCTGAAGAAGTGGGTCTTTCAGTCGGCGGAGAAGACTTTAATCAGTACGTGATGCTCGAAGTCCATTACAACAATCCAGAACTGCAAAGTGGCGCAATCGACTCGTCTGGCATTCGTTTTCATCTTACAAAGACTCTAAGGGAATTCGACGCCGGTGTGATGGAGCTTGGATTGGAATATACCGATAAAATGGCAATTCCACCGCTCCAGGTACTTTCAATGGCTAAGAAGCGCTTCAATTATTATTTCCTATTTATAAACAGAAAACAAAACCTAGCACGTTAATTCAAATCTACTTCTACGATTGATACCCTTAAAAAATCCCGGTAATTTGTATGCATGACTTTATTAATTAAATTGAATATTCTATGGTAATAAAAAGTGACTAAAATTGAAGTAATTTTGCAGTAAAGTTCAAATGAATAATGAGAATAATTGCACCACATCTTAATTATGCTATGATGAGAAGAAAAATGAATGTAATAACATAAACAGGAAATATTGTAAATGAATTTCAATTCGATAAGAAATATTCAGAACATTTTTTTTTTTTTTCATTGATAAGACAAATACACTATAAATATTTCTTCTTTGATAAACAAAAAATATATAAATAATCTACGTTTTCGCGAAAAGTTTGTGCAAGTTAGATCGAATTTTGCAATAAGTTATATGCGTTATAACGTTAAATTTTTTCAAGATGCCAAAAGTTTATTGTTAAAAATGAATTATTTGATTGCGTGGATTAAAAGGACAATATTTATTTAGGAGGCATTCGAATTATCTGGACACTGCATCGCCGAGTGCACTGGAGTTGGTCTGCCACAGTCTGGAATTCACGTTTTTGCTTCTCAATTGCACACGCATTTGACCGGCACAAAAGTTATAACTCGGCACATAAGAGACGGTCAGGAACTTCAGCCTCTTAATTACGACAATCATTACTCGACGCATTTCCAGGAGATAAGATTGTTGCCAAAGCGCGTTACTGTTCGTCCGGTGAATATACATTTTTGTTGTTGTTGGAATTATTTAAGTATAATAATACAAAAATGACAAATCTCATTAAAAATGATTATCGAATTCCGAAGGGAAATTCGGTATTCTTTTTTAATTTGAGAAAATTATTGTACGAAAAATCGCCCAATTGTTGATTATGATGTCCTAACCGTGGGGAAAAAAATGAAACCCCATTTTCCCTGGTTTTCTGGATTAAAAATGAATTTCGATTTTGCCTGATTTTCTGGATTAAAAATGAATTTCGATTTTGCCTGATTTTCTGGATTAAAAATGAATTTCGATTTTGCCTGATTTTCTGGATTAAAAATGAATTTCGATTTTGCCTGATTTTCTGGATTAAAAATGAATTTCGATTTTGCCTGATTTTCTGGATTAAACATTAATTTCAATTTTGCCTGATTTCTTGAATAAAAAATAGAAAAATCTTTCCTCCGATTTCGCGGATGAAAAATTACATACAATTTTTCGTTCTTTCCTGAATAAAAAATGAATAAAAAACTATATTCTCTGTTTTACGGGATTAAAAAATAACGTGCCACTTTGCCTGATTTCCTGGATTAAAAATTCAACGCCAATTTGCTTAGAATCCACTGGTATTCCTTAATTTCGATGTCGAAAATTCATGAATTCATTTTTTCTCGATTCAACAGGGAGATTCTCTAGTTACCACCTGTACATACAAAACATTAGACAGAAAGAACATAACTCTCGGAGGATTTGCCATATCGGACGAGATGTGCGTTAATTACATTCATTACTATCCGAGGGCTCGTCTCGAGGTCAGTAAATAAATAACATTTTCATGGATTCTCATTTTAGAAAATGAAAATAAAAATAAAGTTTGAACATACGTTTTTTAAAATAAATTCCAGGTGTGCAAAAGTGCAATAAGCGACGACGCTCTTCGCACTTACTTCCGGTATCTCCGCGAGTGGGAAAATCAGAAAACAGGTGAAAGCCAAGGAATATCAACGAATTATCACAGCATCGAGTGGACGAAAATTCGGGTAGCCGCTCTTCACGATCTCTATCTCGCAGCTCCGCTTGGTAATTATTTTCTTCATTTTTTAAACTTCCTGCCGATGGATCCCAGAAAATTAACACAAGTCTATGAAACCTCCTTAAGTTGCAGTTATTCATTAAGTTCATTGATAGTCCCGCGAGGATATTACCGGAGGAAAAATAAATAAAGACACCAAATTATTTATACAAAATATATCGAATTGTCACGTGTGTGAAATTTTTTAAGAAGCTCGCACTACTTTTACTTTTTATATCACTAATTTTTCGCCACCTTAAAAATAGTCTTTCCGCGAGGATATTACCTTTGGAAATGAAAAAACAATAAAACCCAATTAACATAAGTCGATAAAATCTCCTTAAGTTGCAGTTATTCATTAAGGCCGTTGATAGTTCTGGACCTGCGACGATATTAACTGAAAAAAAAAAAATTGAAAACAGCATATATTTTATTAAAAATACATCTAATTGACTCAAGCATTTTGCTATTAAGAAATCAACTATACGTATGTTTTATTCACCGATATATTTTGTTGAATAAATTATACAAAAACGAAAAGCTGCATTATTCCAGTCAAAAGAATCAGTACAATTGAAGCAATTACATACCGTGTCAACAATTGTTATCGTACCAAGTTTATGCAGTCGAACTCTCCATCCGCGTGCTGAAATTTTTAGAAGAAGCTCCCACTACTTTTACTTTTTGTATCACCAATCTTTCGCCACCTTAAAAATTGTCCTTTCGCAGGAATCCAATGCAACGGTTTGGTCAACTAACATAAGTCGATAAAATCTCCTTAAGTTGTACTTATCCATTAACGTCGTTGATAGTTCTGGACCCACGAGGATATTACCTGAGAAAAAAATGAATTAAAAACGCCAAACAATTTATAAAAAATACATTAATTGAGTCAAGCATTTTGCTATTAAAAAATCAACTATACGTATGTTTTATTCACCGATATATTTCGTTGAATAAATCATACAAAAAACGAAAAGCCGCATTATTTCAGTCAAAAGAATCAGTACAATTGAAACAATTACGTGTCAACGTATGTTATCGCCCAATTTTCTAGCAGTCAAACTCCTCATCCGCGTACCGAAATTTTTCGAAGAAACTCGCGCTGCTTCTACTTTTTCTATCACCGATATTTCACCACTTAAAAGTTGTCCTTCCACAGGAATGCAATGCAACGGTTCGGATGGCTCTCGATTACCTGGTTTATGGGACAACATCGCAGCCACACCGATACGTTTACCTCTTGGACCTCCAGCTCGCGACTGTTCCGAAGGATCGCAAGGCGAAAATGCTCCGAAAATGATTTCGCGCTAAATAAACAAATAAACGTGTGGAAAAAATGAAGTAAAACATCGTTATGTGGTATTACAGTATATAATAGTTGCGAATCTCGTAGTCATATGATATATAATAATAATAATAATAATAATAATAATAATAGGTACGTCGTTTTTGTGTCTTTACATGTCGTATGAATGTACAAAAGTTGGCGCGAGGCGGAAAAATTGGCCTTGCCAACGCGTTATAAAAATTAAAAATTACTCGAATAATATTATCGTTATATATAATATATATAATATATATATTTATATATGTCTATAAAGAGTTATAGCTACGCGTCAGCATACGTCGGCATATATTTATTATACAGACTCGTCGCGAGGCTAGCTGCCCGCCGGCAAACGGAATACAAATATCAGAATATAAAAACTCGTCGTCGTGTCGTTGTATACCAAAGAAAAGAAGAAAAAAAAAAAAGAAAACACTGCAACGAGAACGATGCACCGCCTTATCCGAACAACAACAACAGGACTCTGTCCCTCGGCCGAGGGACGATAAAAAGTACAAAACGAAACTCGAGCGAGCTTTCGTGCTTTCGTTATAGGAACACACTGGTTTTTTAAACTTTTGTTTTTTTTTCTTTTTATTCTAAAAAAATGTTCTTCCTTTCTTCTTTTTTTGTCAATTCTTCTGTCTTTTGTTTCTTTTTCAATTTTTCTCTTGCTTGCGAGAGTACGTATGGTAAAGCTTTGTCGATTATAGTACACCGGACTCGTTTTCTTGCGGTCCACTGGAAATCTTTCTTTTCGCAAATTTTCATCGTACGAAAATGTGACACTTTTTTGTTTTTCAAGCGTCGGATAAAATATACGCGCATATCTCGATAAATTGTGTAGCTGCACGCTTTTTTGTTCGTTTTTTGAAGTCTTTTTCACGCTTGCGAGGAAAAAAATGCGAATTTTTAGTCGTTCTCAATGAGGGCTTTTTTCGCCAGTTGGCAAAAATAATAAACCACACTCTTTTTCTGTTTATTAAGAGCGACGACACATTTTGTGATCGTAGAACGTTTTAAGAGGATAGAGAAAATATACATCCGCCAAAGAATGTAGAAAACATCCGAGAAGTTGAGCGCCAATTCGACTAGATTTACAGCTCTTTACCCTCCAAAATGTACCCTTAATTTGAGGATTATTCTGCGGAGAAATTTGTCGGTTTCTTTATTCAAGAAAAGGATATTCGAGCGAAACGATAGATACAATTTAATATTTTTATTAAAAGGCGCGTTTTAAATGATTTTTGTTTCTATTTTTTCTGCAGCCTGTTGTTATTCGTATTTCCAGTGGACACGTTTGTCGTATTTTTGTTCAAGTGCGCCTCTCAACTTTCTTATCTCATTTTTAAAAAAACTACGGATCGGGATTTAAAGCGTCGCGAAATTTTAGCATCGCGATGCTGATCGTTCCCGCGATCAAATGCGACTAGATTAGAGCGATCGATTGTTTTGCTGAATGTTCATCTGCAGGAAACAGTAAAGAATACCGGCTTGGGCCATCACGTCGACTGTGCCCGCGGCGAGAGGATCGCGGCTCTTGGGATCGGTATTTCCACGGGAATTGTTCGACGTTCCGGGACGAAGAAGCGTCGGACCGAAAACAGTTGCCAGATTGTGGAGCGACATTTTGTTCTGCGCTTCGTGCTTGTTAACGCGACTAAGATGAGCCAGAATGAAATCAATCACGGCTTTGTTCACTGCTGGGAGACCCTCGTAGACTCGGCGGAGAGCGACCGCGCGATTTGATTCGCCGCCGCTCTGAAAAGCGTCCACGAAAGCTGGATAAAGAGCGTCCGTGAAAAGAGCTTCGGGCATCTCTCGAAGGTACAGCTTCAGAACTCCCGTTACCGAATGTACGTCCACCTATACATTTTTATTCATATTATCGATTGATCTATGTTTCGAATTATTAATGTGTGAAATTATTGATGTATCGAATTATCGAATTTTTGAAATATGGAATTATCGAATTATCGAATTTTCGAAATATGGAATTATCGAATTATCGAGGTATCGAATTGTCAAAGTAACGAATTACCAAAGTATCGAATAATCGTAGTGGCTAAATTATTAGAGTATCGAGTTTTGAAAGTATCAAATTATTGGGAGTATCGAGTTATGAAAACATCAAATTATTGAAGTATCGAGTTATGAAAATATCGAATTATCAAAGTATCGAAATATCAAATTATCGAAGTATCCATTAATATTTTCTGTACTTTAAAAAGAAGTATGAAACCGTTGACGTTCTTACCTCCTTCAAAAGTTGTTCAGCTTCATAGGAATTGCTTTCGAAGGATTTTCGAAGTTTGGCAAGATCCGAGGCGGAGCCGGAGACTCTGTAAAGTCCAACTTCAGCGACTCCTCGCCTCTCGACTTCGCGTACGCACGCAGTCACGATGAACGGAACATCGCGCTTTTCTCTCCTGTAAACGACAAACACTCATTTTATTCCCGATTCATGTGATAAAATCGGCAATTAAATCAATTTAAGCAACAACGACGAAAGTAACGATTCTCACTCACTTGCAAACCTGCTGAATTTTTGCGCCGAATAATCCCTGCGGTTTTGCGGACGGTACTCGCCGGAGAGTCACTTCGCTGGGTACGAATCTGAGGGCGACGTCGAGACTCGCGGGCCCGAGATTCAAGCCTCGTTCAACCTGCTCAGATTGCAACCACGATCTGCTCAATCGCTGCGTGCATTTGCCACGCAACACCGATCGCGTGCCTCCGCACTCTTCGTACAAAAGAATTCTCACGTTCTGACTTCCTTCCAGCTCGACGACGAAAGTTTCACCTTCATTTTCCGAGATAAAATCGTTTAAAATGAGTATATTCATATTTTATTTCATAAATGATATTGGAAAATTTATGAAATACTATTATTTTTCATGAGGTAATTTCAGAATAAGGATTCTTCTCCGATAATTCTGACTTATTGATTTTGATTACAATATACAATGTTGAGAATTTCATTGCAATTCAAGTTTCATTAAAACGTTTCGTGAACATTTGAAAGACGTTTAACAATATTTGACGTGTACACATTGTATTTCACTGAACTTTGACTTATTTTCATTGAATTCTTTGTCAAATTACATTTTTTTCTAACCTCCAGATACATAATCGATTTTTTATCAGATTGCCGATTGATCGGAATTAAAAATTGATCCTTCAATTAATCAGTTGTAAGAATCGATTTTTTCTCGCCAATTTTGCCCATCACTTGAAGAATAAAGTGTATTTTTAGCAAAGCATTTTGAAAGTACGCTCACCCCACGTCGGCGCTTGTCCTCTGGCGATGCGACTTTTGGCTCTCTTGAAATAATGACCGTAGCTGTCGACTTCAACGATAACGTAAAGATCTCCGGGTCTGTCGAGTCCGGGCGGCGTAAGGCCCACCAACGTTAAATGAAGATCTCCGAGTAGGAGACTCTCGTCGCGACCGGATCTCAAAAGATAGCTGCCCATGTCCGTTTGAAGATAAGTTCGGCAAGCGGTAACCCAAGCCTGGAGTTCGTACATTGATAACGGTAGCGGTCCTGGCGGTTGTCCTCCCTAAAATTTCCAATTAATTGATTAATCGATTACTCTTGTCGCTGGAGAAAAAAACAACATGAACGTTGTAATTTGAGGATTAAATTGGGAAATGACCGGAAATGAGCAGGCTAAAGTTGTTTTTATTTGCGGAAATTGGTCTTCTCATTATCAAAAATTGTTATTAACTACTGATAACTAATTTATCAGTTGATCGATGATTTTCACAGATAGAAACATCCGATTTTCTTATTCGAACATCGATTTGTGCACTGAGCGGAAATTACGAAGCAAAAATTGTTTGTATTTGGGAAGAATCGTTTGGGCATTACTAAAAATCGTTACTAGCTATGAATTACTAATCAATCAATTAGAACAATTGTTAATCAAGGTTGATTGATTAGTTTTATTGATAGAACCATCAAATTTTGTAATATGAAAATTAATTCGTGAACTGCGGGGAAATGATGAGTCGAAAGTTGAAAAAAATTGTTTACTCGTCGCTAAAAATCGTTACCAATTAGTCCTTACTAATTTATGGATTAATCGATTGTTTTTATTGATGAAATCATGAAATTTTGACGAAATGAATTTAAATAACGAAGCAAAAGTTATTTGTATTTGGGATGAATAGTTTTTGCATTACGAAAAATCGTTAGTAATCAATTGCTAAGACTAATCGTTAAAGTACCTGCTGAAGAGCCTCTACAGCCTCGATCCACTGGCACCTCTCGAACTCGCTCGACAGGAAAAACGTGTAAGAATTGTGAACGCGCTGTTGGCTCTTGTGGCTAACGCGCAGCACCAAATTCGGCGAAGCTAAAACCAACTGAGCCTCAAGCTCCGCGAGCTTTTTTCGATTCTTCTCCGAGACTCGGCCGCCGAGTCTTGAACGCTTTTCGTCGCCGCGTTCCTCCCACAATATCTGATCTCTCACAGTGCAAGCTTGCGATCTGTAATACAAAAATCCAATAAAATCAACGTCTTTATTTAAACAATCTATTTTTTAAATCCATAGAATCATTTCGTTTAATTTTCATGCGAATTTTCAGCGTAATAGCTAAGAATGTACTCGAATTGCAGCGACAACAGACATTTTTTAAAATATTGATTGAAAATCCGACTAACTTATGATACTTAGACAAATTGAAAAAAAAAAAAAAAAAAACACACATTTTTAACAAACATCCAATCGAATAGCACTGTATATTCACTTACAATTTGAGGTGATTCTGTCGTTTAGTTTTAATGTGAATGCAAGGCGACATTTTTTTAATGCACTTTTCGGGATTTTACGAATACATTTTTTAAAAAACGTCGTTGAGGAAATAATATTGATCACACAATGATCTCAACGAATGTTAATCAACCAATTCTTTCTGTTGTCAATTACACAACTTTAAGCCAAACGTTATTTTTCCATTTTTCTGCCTCTGAAGGTTTATATTTAAAAATAACGAGGATTAAGTTATTATATTATATTTGATCATAATTAAAAAATAGTTTATAATAATTATCATATTTAAAAAAATACATATACCATATTATTTTTGAACTTATACTGCTGCCGAAAATGTTCATTATCCACGAACTTTTGTTACGCAGGAAAAATAAATAAATAAATATTGCATTTTGTACCTCAGGGACACGACGTTTGCAGGACTTGCTTCGCGAGGCTCGATTCCATCCTCGGAAACGTTCGCCTCGGCGACCGGCACGTACCATTTGAGCTCGAACGTAAATTTGTCTCTTCCCGAAGCTTTGTACTTGGCGCAAGCGATAACATCATTGAAGAGGAAAAGATGTCGGAGTTTACGATGTCCGTCCGAAAGCTCGACGACGAAAGAATTTTTCACGAGTCTTCGTTGCGCTCTATCGTGACTCTGCAAAACACAAAACGAAAGATCATTATTGGCTTCAACTTCACGTTTTACTGAGTTTTAAGCTCAGCAGAGTAATAAGCAATTTGTTTTTTCGCCTTACCGGAAACATCGATTTTGTCTGAATAATATTGAATTCGTCCAAAAAGTTTCTCGTCATCGCGAGTGCCTCGGAAAGCGGCGTGTGATCCGCGTGATTTCGCGGCGTATGCTTCAAAAGATCCTGAAACAACGACAATAACAAAAATCGTCACTTTTTCGAGAAAATTGAATTTAACTACTTCGGGAGACGAAAAACTCCACTTTTTATAACCACATACTCAGTTTTTTGAAGCAGTCATTCAAGTATCGAAATATCAGGTTGTCGTGGTAGTTATTTTATCGATTGCGAGATTATTTGACCAAATATTAAACTTCGTAACACTGCTTTTGATTTAAATTGCTATTAAAAAAATTTGTACTTATATTCAATTTGAGTGAATACATTTACAGTAGAAAGTTCGAAATCACTGTTTAAATATAGCGAATAAAAATTGGAAATGCGCCATTTAATATCGAGCAATTAGTAAATCGCAAGGATTTTATTGAACGCTTAATTGTTGCAAAGTTATTTTAACTCGCAAACTTTGGTTATTTTCTGCCACGAAATTGCGAAAAATAAGGATATTTACGTATAAAAAATTATAAACTTTATAACTTCTCGGAAAAATGTATCGTTTAAATTGAATCTCTTTTTTTTTCGTGGAAAATAAGCTTGACGAATATTTACGTGTAAAACGAGAGCGTTTTTCTGAACCCGAGCAACGGGTTTGTGAAGTAAATCTTCGAGGGAAAGTCCAGGTCCTTTAGGAAAACCCCTGAGTCTTATGTCTCTCGTGATTTCGCCGAATTGCGTTGAGTGAGCTGAGCATCTGCGCACAGTGTCCGTAGCACGTGCGTAATTGTGCAAAAAGGCACCGTATAATCCTATATTACTGGCCATTACCTACAAATAACAATTTATTTTTAATTAATTTGTTTGGGTAATAAGGTAATTTCACGCATTATTGACAATCGTTTGTCAATGGACCATTTATTGTAATTAACATTTGCAACAAGTAAAATAATTACGGTAAAAAAAAACCACACATATATTTTAGGTTGTTCATTTGGAGGCGATACTCACCCTGAATTGTTCACCGATTGTCGTTTTGTTGTCCCACGTCTCCAATTTGGCGCGCAAATCGTCTAGAAAATTTTGATGCAGTCCGTGAAGCTCCGGAATTTTGTAGAACATCGTGCCGAATTCTTCCTCGGATATCACAGGCTGCGATGTTGTCAAAGTGGCTCGGATCGCTTTCATATACTACAATCGTACGTGCAATCATTTCAGTAAATCCGATAATCGATTAGTAATCGCAATTATTCGAAATATTCGATAAACGATTAATAATTACAATTATTCAAGAAATCCGATAGTCGACTAATAATCGCAATTATTCGAGAAATTCGATAATCAATTAATGATTGCAATTATTGAAAAAATTGGAAAGACGATTAATAATTACAATTAATCAAGAAATTCGATAGTCGACTAATAATGGCAATTATTCGAGAAATTCGATAATCGATTAATAGTCGCAATTATTCGAGAAAATCGATACCTGATTAATGATCGCGATTTTTCAAGAAAAAATGATCGTTTCTCAAAAAATCGAATCACAATTCCGTATCTCTATAATTCTTTGATGACGATAAATTCATTGTCCTCTTACTTGCAGCATCACCGTCAAACATTCGACGTAAATTCCCTCGCTTTCGACTACCGAATTGACGATACATTTAACCATCGTGGTTCTATCGTCATCTCGAGTATCTTTGTCTTTGTCTTGCTGCCTTCGAGGAGTTGTCGGTGTCGGAGATTCCAAGCTACCTTCGCTGAGACTGAGAGGCTCAGCATCGCTACTTCCGGTCTCGTTGTCCGTGCTTAAGGCTCTGAGAAGAATAGGAGGCGCCGGACTCGCGCCTTCTTCATCTTCGCTGTCTATCGCTGCTCTGTGTCTATAATTTTGAGTTCCAAAGTTTTTTTTTAATAAGTAAAAACAGCGACGCTGAGAATCATTAAAAACGTACATTTTTTTAAACTGACAAATCTCGAAAAGTTCTTTGAAAGTGACTGAAAAAGGTCATGTGACGTCACGACAAGAACTTTAATTGCTAAACACTTCATTAGTGATATAATATGTACGTGGAATTTTCTTGACACAACGAAAAATTTAAAACACTTATAAACTAATTAAATGCAAAACAAAATTTACTCCGTTGAAAATGCTAAGAACATCGAATTTCAATCATAAATATCAGTAATATCGAAATTATTATCATTTATTTCATACCGATAAAAGAGATTTTCCAGCGAATTAAAGTGAAAATCGACAAAAATAAATAAATATTTAAACTCATTTCATTTAGCAAATCTCAAAAACGTTTAAAATCTTCCCTCATTTTCAAGAACATCCTTCTCACTTTTCATATTGATAACCATGATTTTTCACCGATTTCCCAAAATTATTGGCCATCTTATTATTTTATTCCCGTTGTTATTATCAATATCTTCATGAACAAACCGAGCAATACTTATTTATTGAGAAATTACCCAATATCGGTGATTAATTCAAAGAAAAAAACCGAATTTTCGAATTATTAAAAAAAGTAGATAATAGAGATTATAAAGATTTTAAGAAAGCGTTTTATTTTTATCTTACTGAATAAAATAGTCGATGTTGACGTAATTGCTTCGATTTCCTGGGGAATCGGGAAGCGAGGGCGGTCTTCTTATGGGAGCTCGACCGCTGTTGCTATTATTGCTGCTGATGATTTTACTGTTGCTGTTGGTGTTGCCAACGCCGATACCGATAGCGCTGCTTCCGTTGTTGTTCGTTACGATCGGTCGCCGAGCGTCGATGTAAACGTATTCGCCAGTTTGATCGAGAGCAACGGAGTCGTAATAAGGTTCCTCCTCCGATACTTCGGCATCTCCGTCCTCGCCGCCGTCCTCATTGACAGCCTTTTCACCCTCTGAACATTTACAAACCTCCTATTAATCTCGTTATCATCAATAGAACGGCGAATAACATTTTTTATATTAAACGGTACGGTTTTCGAGAAATTCTGAAATGTTTTTTGCATTTTTCGCCCTCTGAACGTTTATGAATATCTTTTCAATCTTGTTATCATTTATAAATTTCGAAAAACGCAAGAATGTTTTTGCATTCACTGAAATTTCATACGTTGCAGAATATAATATTCAAATTGCACCGTAGAATCTCCCAAATGTCGATTTTCATTGTAGACTGATTGAGAGAAGACGCAAAAAATGTTATTTTTGTATAAAATTTTTAAACTTCAGTAGCTTGGCAAAATATTAAAGTGATAAAGAAAATAGGAAAGATTTACATCCAGACTCAGCCTCTGAATGTTTATGAATATCTTATCAATCTTGTTATCCTCAATAGAACAGTGAATAAAATTATATATTTTAAAGAGAATAATTTCGAAAAATTCAAAAATGGTTTTTGCATTTACTGAAAGTTCATACGTTCGAGAATATAATGTTGAAATTGCACGGTCGAATCTCAAATGTCAATTTTCATTGTAAACTGATTGAGAACAGACGCAAAAAAATTGTATTTTTGTATGAAGCTTTTAAAGTTTCGTGAATTAAGAGAGTAATAAGTTTCAAATTCAGACTCAACATCTGAATATTTATGAATAACTTATCAATCTAGGTATCGTTATTGTAAAATTTATTTTTTTAGTTCGTTTATTACATGAAAGTGGCTAGATTTGCAAAGGCCTAGCGTATCTAAATCTGTCGCCTCTCTTTTTCCACTAATTAAGAATATATGTAGAAAATGTTAAATCTAAATATAAAGATTTAAAAGTTCAGTAGCTTATGAGAGTAATAAGGCTCAACGACCCAGTTTTGCTGTCAAAGGTTTATAAAAAGGGCGTAAATGAAGCGTAAAGAAATTTTCCTCTTGGAAAAAAAAATTGTAGCTTCACCGCTGTTAAAATTAGAACGATTTCTATATTTAGAAGAGCGGCTTTGACGAATTACGAAACACTTAAGCGACCCATTTTTCCTCAAGCTAAGATAGGAAATAAAAGGATTTTACAATGACGAATTATTGCCGGGGAAAAGTTGCAAATTTCCAAACGTTTTACTGCCAAAGATTCACGCGAAAAAAAAAAAAAACAGTTTCGTAATTCTACATTTATTTTTCTTAGATACGAAATGAATCGAATTTTCCAAAGTTAGTGAACAAATTTTTTTCTTCTTTACAAATAAATATAAACTTAATTTTTATCTCAAGCTAAAATGATATAAATTAGTTAAGTGACTGAAAAAGTAATAATAAACTAAACTAGAAAATGGTACTTAAATTTGACCCTACAAATAATGCGAAGGAGGAAAAAAAGTACGAGTGATGTCATACGGATGCTGTTCATCCGACGGATGACGCATTTAGAGCTCCATGACTCGACGCGATATTAAATTGATAATAAACGAACGAGGCTTCCGAAAAATCACATAGTTGACGATAAAATTTGCAACACGCTACGTTTTAAAATGAGATTTGTCTTTTATTCTTTTTGGGGTAGATCCAATAGTTTTTCGTCATTTAAAACTTCATAATGTTAATTTTTCAACTTCCGATATTTATTTTCACCTAATTTTGTTATTATTTAAACCCTTTATAACTTTTTTTTTTCATTTTATGTATACTATGCGTAAACATTAATTTTTTGCACATTGTGCCTAACAATTAATTTTGCCCATACTACGTCATAAAAAAGTACGTTTTTCGTTCGCGAGTATCGTAATTTTTAAATCACCTTAACTGCGGTCTTACTCTTTTTGTTTTCATTTGATGTATACTGAGCGTAAACATTAATTTCATGCACATTGTGCCTAAAAATTCATTTTGCGCGTACTACATCATAAAAAAGAAGATTTTTTCGTTCGCGAATATCGTAATTTTTTTCATTATCCTAACTGCTATCTTACCCGTCTTGTTTTCTTTTCCTTTATACTATCCGTAAACATTAATTTCGCGCACGTCGTGCCTAAAAATTAATTTTGCGCGTACTACATCATAAAGAAGGAGATTGTTTCGTTCGCGAATATCGTAATTTTTTAAATTATCTTAACTGCTGTCTTACCAGTCTTGTTTTCATTTTCTTTATACTATGCGTAAACATTTCTTTGGCGCACATTGTGCCTAAAAATTAATTTTGCACGTGCTACATCATAAAAACGTAGATTTTTTTCGTTCGCGAAACTCAAAATAAAAAAGTTTTTTAAATTATGTTAATTGCTGTCTTACCCTTTTCGTTTTCGTTTTCGTTTTCGTTTTCATCTTCATCTTCCTCCTCCTCCTGTTCCAATTTCTCTTTTTTCGAGCTTCCGGTTACCTCGATAACCGTAACGTAATTACTTGGCACATCGGGATCACTGTTCCTCCTTATCACCTGACTTCTCTCCAAGCTCCCGGGAATCTCGCTTTTGGGTCGTCTGGTTGAGGTCAACGTGCAGCTCAATTCGGAAACGCACTTGTCCTGCAATTTGCTGATATCGCTGATGGTATTACTCGCGGGAATCGTCGTCTCCTCAGCCAAAATCTCGCTAACGTTGCGATTCGCTCCCGGAGAAGTGTCTTCTGCTCTGTTCTCTTGTATACTCTTCCTTGTGCTTTGACGGAGCCTCCCAGAACCGTCGTTTTTGCTCTCAACGACCGGTGAGCTGGAATTTGAGCTGCTGGCTAGTTGCTTGTGTCTCTCAACATCAGCCAGTAGCCGTTCCAAATACTCAACGTAAAATTCTTCCTTCTCAAGTTCCTCCCTCAGAGTCGCAACCTGTTGAATACACAATAAATCATTATTTGTATTCAGCAATTTTCAAGCATTTGTTACATTTTAAGTTGCGTATTTAGGAATTTTTTACAAGTCCCAATTTTGGAAGTTGGGTGTCCAGAAATTCAGTAAGGCGTCGCGATGTTCAAAATTGTGTATCCAGAAATTTTGTAAGGAGTCGCAATGTTCAAAGTTGTGTATTCAGAAATTGTGTAAGGAATCGCAATGTTCAAAGTTGTTTATTCAGAAATTTTGTAAGGAGGCACAATATTTAACGTTGTATATTCAGAAATTTTGTAAGGAGTCTCAATGTTTAACGTTGTGTATTTAGAAATTTTATAAGGAGTCGCAATGTTCAAAGTTGTGTATTCAGAAATTTTGTAAGGAGTTGGGATATTTAAAATTGTGATTGCCAGAAGTGATAAAAAAAATTCATGGTAAATTGTATGATTATGTTATGATTAAATGGTTATTCTAATCATCTCTTGGTTTATATTTTCAGAAAATTAAGGACAAAGAGAGATTCAATAGCAGATGGGATTATGTGTAAATAGACATGGTGCTGGTTTATTCATAAATAAGGATTTTTATTGCTTATTATTATAAATACAAAAATCTCACGTTAAAAATTGCTTCACAAATATACATTGAATTCTTTATCACCGCAAACCCAATTCCTCCTAATTCCAAAAAATGCTGCAAATCCCCTCAAATTTTCCAAATAAAAATTCTCATTACTGTCCCAGACACCATAATCTCCTGCCCCGCAACAGCAAATCTGCTCCAAGATTGCAAAAGGACATCGCTCCACGATCAAAATACAATTTTAATCTCAGTTTATTCAAACAAACTTATATTTCTCATAAACAAACTTAAAAAATTCATCGACAACCAATCATTAAACTCTTTATCCCCCACATTTCCAAAAAAAAACCTACAAAACCCTTCAATCACCGAAACAAAAAAACCCACCGGGGTCCCAGAGACCCCATTCCCCATAATCTCCTGCCCCGCAACACCAAATCGGCTCCAAGATTGCACAAGGACACTACTCGACGATTAAAATGCATTTTTAATCTCATTTTACTCAAGCAAACTTACATTCCTTATAAACTTAAAAAAATTCATCCACAACCAATAATTCAACCCTTTACCCCCCCAAATTTCCAAGAAACCCCTAACTCACCAAAGCGAAAAAAAAAAAAAAAAAACCCACAGGGGTCCCAGAGACCCCATACCCCATCACCGAATTATTTGCCATCATCTCTCCCTGTCACGCAACACCAAAGCTGAGTCATAAGAGGGGAGAGTGCGCGAGTTGCGATAACCGCACAAAAATCAGCCTCTACAAAATCCCTCTCTCTCTCTCTCTCTCTTAAAAGTGAAAAAAAAAACGAAAAACCTTACCTTAAGTTTGTGTTTAACGAGATTGGCCCTGACGTCCTCTTCCCAGGCAGCGGGGAGCGCGCTGTCCGGGAACCTCTCGACCCAAACCCGCTGAAAATCCCCGAAAACGCTCATATCTCGTTCCCGGTCCTTTGGGCGGTACGCGCGGCTGACGTACAGCACGCGACTCCCTTCGTATTATCGGCCAGTGACTGTTCTCTCTCTCTCTCTCTCTCTCTCGCGCCTCACCTTCCTCCCGAGACACTTATATATACGCTCACCAATAGTAATACACCGCCGCCTCGTTGCGCTACCCGAAACTGCACAAGCGCACTCGGCGCACGCACGTACGCACCCACATAACTCTTTAATATACGATAAGTAACAACACAACACAAAACAGGACTAGACAATATAAAAAAAAGAGAAGTAATGCAGCGATGAGTATCGCTGGTGCGATTGTGCTGCTGCTCTTACTCGCCACTCTAGCTCTCTATATCATTCGCTGATATTTTCACTGTGCGTGATGTTACGCTCGAGGAGCTTGCGCCGTATGCGCTGCATGTGTAGCGAAATGGTAGAGAGAGAGAGAGAGAGGGGGGGGGGAATAAAAAAATGATCACTGATTCACATTTGTGGGTGATCTGTGTGTGTTGTTCTTACGATTGGCGACAATGAACCACTTGGCTGCAGTTGGCTGCACTTGTCATTCTCAACTCGGGGATTTTTCTTATTCCTTCTTCATGGTTTTTTTTGTTATTGTTTTTTTTTCTTCAATTTTCGTAATACTCAAATTTCAGTAAGTTGGGTGTAAGATATTGTCGAGAAAGAGAGAGGGGGACAAAAAATGATTACTGATTCACAGTAGTGGTTCATTTGTGCATGTTATTCGTATGATCGGCGACATTGAACCACTTGGCTGTAGTTTTCATTCCGAATTCGGGGATTTTTCTTATTCCTTTTTCACGTTTTTTTTTTTCAATTTTCGTAATACTCAAATTTCAGTAAGTTGGGTGAAAGTTATTGTCGAGAAAGGGAGAGAGAGAGAGAGAGAGAGGGGGAAAAAATGATATTCACATTTGTGGATGATCTGTGTGTGTGTCTTACGTTTGCGTCAATGAACCACTTGGCTGCAGTTTTCATTCCGAATTCGGGGATTTTTCTTATTCCTTTTTCATATTGTTTGTTGTTTTTTTCAATTTTCGTAATACTCAAGTTTCAGTAAGTTGGGTGAAAGTTATTATCGTGTGTGGGTGAGTTTGTGTTGGCGAGAGACTGCGCTGGTGTATGGGTGGACGGATGGATGGATGGGACATGGATGCTCGTGGATTATGCAGGAGTTTCAGGGTGCAGCGGCGACGGAGATCGGAGTCTCGGTGGCTGCTACAGTCTTGGGATTGGAGGCTAGTTGCGCCGCGAGGTTCGCTCGTGTGTGGGATAAATGGGCTATTTCACATGGACGCACACGACGCGGCGGCGCTCGAGTCACGAGGCGAGACGAGATAGTGGTCCTCTCTGTTCTGCCTTGCGATATATGTGTTGTGTGGGATTATTGGACTCGGTCGGTAATGCAAACTGCAATGAATTTTTTTGGGTTCCATTTATCGACATACAGTGGCTGCAGAGAGGTGGGAGATAATCGGTCCTTTTCTCGGCTTTCCGCCGAAGCACGAATCGCGAGGGCAAGAACGAATCTACTTCTCGCACTCTCTATTACCGGTCTCGGTCGATAAAACAGAACGAAACACACATCTTCCTCGATATATTGCCGGCCTCGGTCGGTAAAAAAAGCAAAAAAACGCCTCCCTCTCTGTCTACTACCGATCTCGATCGACAAAAAATAACGAAACATCTCTTACTCGATCTATTGCTGGGCGTTGTCGGTAAAAGAGGGTGAAAAAAGCATCGCTCTCTCTACTAACGGACTCGGTCGATAAAAAAGGGCAAACACACACACACGCACCATCCTCAGTCGGTAAAAAAGGGGGCAAAAAAACGTCTCTCTCACTCTCCGGCGCCCGCCAATACCCCTATCTCGCTCCGAACTCACTCGGTAAGTCGCCAAGGGATGAAAAGAGATATCTCTCGACCAACCCACATAACCCACACTACCAATCCTCACAGATACAAATGCCCTCGGCAGCAGCACAGACAACAACCCGCCTACAGCTCTTCATTCACGGAGCGCGAATAGAACAACTCTGTGTCCGCGATCCAGCGACCCAATAGGCGCGCAGCTGCCGAACCAACAGCAGCAGCGGCAGCAGCTTCACGATAATAGTAGTCCCAATTCCCTACACTTACACACAAAGCAATAATATTATACAGCAGCGCTATACACACACCACAGCAGCCTCTGCTGTGCGTCAGTGCTGGTCTCGCTGGTCAGTGTGCTCAGTTGCACAGCGAGAGAGGAACGTAATATATACGGGAGATAGGTTCTGTGGCCGTTCCATCGGCGTGGGTGGATCCTCGATCGAAAGTACAACACACAAAGGTGCAGCAAACTCACAAGCGTCTCTCCGTTATCAAATATCCAATCGATCTCTCCGAAATACACAAAATTCCGTGATCTAACCAACACGGTATTATTATTATTGTTATTGATAAAAATTTTTTTTTTCAAACGCGTCTATAGATAAAATTTATAAAAAATCTCGCTAACCCGATAATTGATTGATAATAAAAACGACGTTGTTAATATTATTATTTTACCAGCAACCGGAAGTGACAATCGAGATAAATAAATGAGCGAGACGATGGCGAGGAATATCCTCGCGATATTCGCGATCGGAATATTCGCTCAGGTTATGGGATTTAATCTCGAGGCTCGGATACCTGTTATCAAACGCGGAGTCGCTGGATCTTATTTTGGTTACGCCGTCGCCGAGCATCAAGAGCTCCAGGATGAAAGCAATCCGAAACCCAAAAGCTGGTGAGATTGGGATTTTTTTTTTGGTTTTTTGTTTTTTTTTTTTTTGGCGCGGGGTTTTTAAATGGGTTTTTTTTTTTGCAACTGCGGTTCAGGGGACGAAAAATTTATATTTTGGCATCGTCGAAATTTTATGTTGGGGATGTGACGAATTTTAGTCACACCCTGAGCTTTATTTTTGTTGTGCTATTACTACGAATGATTGGTCACGCCTTTCTGGACATGTATATATGTGTATTTGTGTGTGTGCAGGGCGAGGGGGAGGGGGAGGGGGGATATGAGTTTATGCCGGCTATTTTTAAACGTAAATACCGCAGTTAGCGGACTGTGGGAATTACGAATTTTAGACACGCTTATTTGGAGGTTTTTTTTTCCTTTGGTCAGTTTGGTCAGTTTTTCTTGGCTTGGTGAAATTATTGGAAGATTTTTTTTTTTGTGAGTTTTGGTCAAATTTTTGTGTTTCTTATGTTTTTTATTTGGTTTTGGAATTTTTTGGAGGTGTTGGATTATTTAATTGCGAGTAGTGGGTATTGGGTTTGGGGTGCAGGTTTACAGGGTTTTGGTTTTTATAGTAGATTTTTGAGGGTTTCATTTGAAGTGTTTTTGACGATTTTGTTGTTTGTTGTTTCATGCTCACTGGACTTTGGTCTCAAGATGAGATTAAAGAATTCCATTAGCAGAAATTTTATGTAATTAAAAGATGCTTTTGATTTTACGATTTATTTGGCAAATTTTTTTCATACAATTTTCCAAATGTGTATAAAAGTATTCTTTCCATGTATTCAGAAAAATATATAAATTATTTCCCTTTTCACAAAAGTTTGGTCAACGGGTAATTGATTCAACAATTTTTGTTCACACAATACATTTTGCAGGTAATATTATGCAAAATCGTATTTCCAATATGCTTGATTTCTTTTTCAAATTTTGGTCTAATCAATGTACTCAAAGATCTCATTAAATCTCAAATTTGGCTCGACCTGTTAACCATTCATTACATAATAATTCAGTTCTTTGTCAATGCTTAAAAAACTTTGTAAATCGCTTTCTCATGATGTTTCGTTTTTCTCAGAGAGAAATCTATAAGAAAGTAACAGGAATTGTTATTTCCATAGCTAAAAACACGATTTTTTTTTAGGATTTTGGTGGGTGCTCCACTTGGAAAAAATCTGCAGCCAAAAACCAACAGATCCGGTGCTCTTTGGCAATGTCCTTTAAGCACAAATCCAGAAGACTGCACTCAAGTTATAACGGATGGTCGAGAAAGTGAGTATTTTTATTAGAAAAAAAAAAAAAAAAAATTCTCGAAAATGACAATTTTTTACTGTATGATGATAATTCCGAAATTTTAACCGCAGGAATGTAAAGATTCTACGGCCACAGTACACGACTTATAATATTTACAGCTAAAAGTAATTAATAGTAGTTAGAAAAATAGCGAAAATTAATAATCGGCAAAGGTGTAAATTAACTGCGATTAGTATTCGCCGCGATAACAGTCATTGTTCATTATTAATTCTCATTAATACGCAATTTATGTTGAAAACTGTCTTTTGATTGTCTTAACAGCGCCAGATGGTGTGAACGATTCAAGTAAGTGAAGCTGAGAGGCTCGGCCGACAATAAAAGCCTCGAAAAAATTCTTTGTTACAAGTTTTACTTGCAGGATCTTTGAATCTGCGCATGAGAGATGCTGATTTATTGGCCATACAGCTTGAGCTTCGATGGCACTCGCTGTGCACTGAAAAAATTGCAAATGCACCCAGGAATGTTGAAAAAATTAACCGCAGCTAACAACCGAACGATTTGCCAAGAGCTTTGATTTTTCTTTTTTTCTCTAACAATTTTTTGTTTTCGTTTGTTTCTTCGCTATGAATCATTCAAAAATTATTAACATTTTTCTGACGCCTTAATCCCCAAACTTTATTAACTTTACACGCCTGTTTTAAATCTTCCAAATAAAAAAAAAACACACACACAAATTTACTAACGAAAAACATGCGAGGATCATGCGATTTGCGATTTATGCCTTTTGCGATTTGCTCCAAAAATTCTCGCATTTACTGACTTATTTACACGATCAATTTCACAGGCTTTGATTCCGACGACTTGACGCCACCGAGGAACGATGAAATAAAGGAAAATCAGTGGCTTGGCGTCACTGTCAAGAGTCAGGGAGTCGGCGGTAAAGTTATGGTGAGATTTTTTCATAAGTTTTTTGATTTTTGGTAGAAATCGGTTTATGTTAATTTAAAACTCAATATCTCGAGCACAGTCTTGAGGATCGAGTTGAAATTTGGTATGCAATTAGAACAATTATGGCCTTCTGCTTGTAAGAATTTACACGCGGACTGAAATGCCTTATTAGATTTTATCGTATTTTTTACCAACCTTTTTCGGTGCATAAAATGAATTTTTGCGAACTATTTACGGTGCGCAAAATGAATTTTTGCGAAATATTTTCGGTGTGTAAAATGAATTTTTGCGAAATATTTTCGGTGCGTAAAATGAACAAAATTCATTTTCGCCAGAAAAAATTTTATCGCATTACAATCATAATGTACTTATTTTTGTCATTACTAATTAAAGACTACAAAAATGTACAGCGAATTCTACAGAATTCCGCTGTCAATTTCGATATCATATTTCTCAATAAATTATCTATATTGTGTAAAATGCACACAATCTTTTCGTCACTTTTCTAACATAAATTTTTTTGAAATCTGAATTTGTCCTGCAAATAAAAAGCATTGTTAAAGAAAAAGTACAACAGTTCTGTTATTTACTGAAACTCTGATACAACTACTTTTTTACTGTGCAAATAAAAGAATCGTGGAATTGTAAAAATGCAATAATGTTTATATTCATTTGAAATACTCCAATTAATTAGGTTTGCGCGCATCGTCACATCGTAGCGAGCAAGGACTCGCAATGGGGCCAAGGTCAGTGTTACATACTCACGCACGACCTGAAATATCAGGACCTCAAGAAGCCTTGTGCCGGAAAACCTACAGCCAAGTAATTTCATTTTATTTTAACTCTTCCATTTTTTTCTTCATTGTTCCATCATCGTTATATTCACAATAATTCGCCAAACTTACACACATTATTACCAAAATTAACTCATGTACGCTTGCACAAATATTAATATCGATTTTTAACAAAATCGAACACCAAATGCTGATATCATAATATTGAAGCGTCCGCACGAGTTTGATTCGCAAAAAAACAGATCGATTTTCAATTTTAATACAATATTTCCCCGAGCTTAATTTTTTAAAATTACAAAACACCGCTAAACGATGAAGTTATTATTTTTTTACAATTTATTCATATTAATCAAATAAATACATTAACAATTTATAAACGACAATTTGTTTGGTTCTCAAATTTACGCACTAACCTTAAGACATCGTATTTTCAAAACATTTTGTTTTACAAAACTCGATCTTCTTTTTTTTTTAACAAGTGATGTTACTTAAAAAATGATAAACTTTATTTGTGCAAAATAAATACATAAACAAATAAATATATAAAATGCGTAGAAGCGAGCAAGAAATAGTGAATTTTTGGGTCTTAGGCCACTGAAGAAATCGTTATTTCAAAGCGGTTTGCCAAAATTTTCTAAAAATTTTGTTTTTTTTTTTGCATTACCTACGATTTTTGCAACGCGAATAATTAATCAAATGCGTTTCAGAGCTCACGAACAGTACGGCTATTGTCAGGCAGGTACCAGCGGAGTCTTAACGTCCGAGGATCGTGTAGTAATCGGTACCCCTGGGCCCCACACGTGGAGAGGCACGCTTTATCTTTTCACCGTCTCCGACGAATTTCTCACACGTGATAATACTGTTTATAGCGCACCAATGCAAGAAGCTTCGCCCGTTAACAAGTACAGTTATTTAGGTGAGTTTCAGAGTCATAATTATATTTTTAAATATTTTTTCCTTTTACTCCTAAATTTACTTAATAAATGTATGCTGTGAAATATTAAATGCTAATTAATTTTCCATCAGCGCCGCGCAAAATAATTGAAGGACACGTTTGTGAAACGTTACTTAAAATACTATCTCCATATTCATTTTAACCAAATAAATTAATCAGGGACGAAAAATTTTTCGCCTTGTTTCTAATGAATTTTGCTCTGCTCTTAATAAACGCATTTTATCCGACGATTTTTTTCCTGAGTGGCAATTTATTCACAAACAATTCGTTATTAATCCTTCCATGAAATTGGATTGATTATAACTTCCTGTAAGAATTTACTTTCGATTATCAATGGTGAATGAATGTGGAAGCAAAGTAACAATTACTTGGGTGTAAAAGACTTGAAAATAATGGCAACGTGATGAAAGTTTAGAAATTTACTTGAATTGTTGATCCAAAATGTATAAGCATTTTATTTTTACAAAAAATGTATATTTTTTTTTTTTACAATGCTAAGAAATTTTGCTACAGGATCTTAAATTATGTTTATGGAAGATCGGCGTGTCTTTTTTTACTTTTTTTTTTAGAATGTTCCCTTCTTATTTTATTTTATTAATTACTTTGTTAATTTTCATGCCACTTGAAAATTAATCTTGAGTTTGATTTTTGGTTTTTAGGTATGTCAGTGGCAGTGGGCAACTTTTTCGGCAAGGGATTGGCTTACGCTGCTGGCGCACCACGTTCTAATGGCAACGGCCAAGTCGTAATCATGACGAGAAAAGATTTTCGGCCTGATATGGACGTCGCCCTTACGCTCGACGGCGAACAGTTCGCTTCGAGTTTTGGCTATGAAATCGCCGCTGCCAATGTCAACGGCGACAAGTAATTACGCTTTTACATCACACAAACTAAATGCAATAATTCATTGTCAAAAATTGGCGTTAGAAAAATTTTAAAGCTATCAGGAAGCGAATTTTTCGCGCTCGAAAAATTTCAAATATAAAACACCGCTATAAATTGCTCTAAACATTTCAATGATTTCTCTCATTTTCAGCATTTTTTTTACAATCTTTACAATAGAATTTGCAGAAAAACGTTCAGAAAAATTCCGAATTCAACAGAAATTTAGATTAAAATATCGCAGATGTAAATTCAAAAAGATTTAAGTTGTTTTCGTTGAACTTTCCTAATTTTTGAAAATCCCTTCAATCGATTTTTTTTCACTGTCCGTCGAAGACTGAATATTTTGAGCACAAATTTCACATACTTTTTTGGATGGAAGAAAGAGAATGACAATCTTTTTTTTTTGCAGAATAACCGATCTTATCGTCTCCGCGCCGTTCTATTTCAACAAAGCGGAAGGCGGCGCAGTTTACGTGTACACAAATTTGTGCAGAGTGAAGCGAGAGAGTCCGGAATGCAAACCGACGAAATTGGTCGGTCGGGAGGATTCACGTTTTGGTTTTGCGCTGACGAATCTCGGTGATTTGAACAAAGACGGATTTGAGGACATTGCGATCGGCGCTCCTTACGAAGGAAAGGGAACGGTGTATATTTACCTAGGATCGAAGAATGGAATAATCACAGTCCCGTCGCAGGTACGCCGTTCATATTTTCGCTTATGTTTATTGAAGAGTCAAGAGCCTTTAAAAAATGAATAAGAAAACAAAATTCCCCCAAATTATTTTGTCAATAATTGATCAACGGTTGCGCCTTAACTCGTCGATTTAGCTGTAACTTTGCTAATCTTTAATACACCGCAAAAGATAGTTGCTTGAATTTTTAAAGATTTTTTCGGTGCCTTCTTCAAAATTTCCTGAGGCTACCAAATTATTGCGATTTTCCGATTTCTTTCTTAAAATTATTTTGATACGGGATTAACGATCTCCGGAAAAAAGGTCAATACATATTGTTAGGTAAAAAAGTGTTTGTTTAAAAAAATATATTATTCGTATTTACAATTTCTTCTGCTCACTTCTCATCTACTCTCGTGTCTCATTTAATCTTAATTTAATTTGAGATTTCTTTTTTGTTCTTTGCTTTTTCTTGATAATATATTTTTCTTTGGTCTTTAGGGAATGAATATTTCAGAATCATATTAAATTATTCTGTACTAAATTATGGTAAACGACACTATAGTATTTGTAGCGATAAATCTCGACTCGTTTGACTATTATTTAATTTGAGAGATTTCTTTTCTGTTCCCTGCTTTTTCTTGATAATACATTTTTCTTTGGTCTTTAGGGAATTAATATTTCAGGATCATATTAAACTATTCTGTACTAAATGATGGTAAACGATACTATAGTATTTGTAGCGATAAAACTCGACTCGTTTGACTATTATTTAATTTTCGAGATTTCTTTTTTGTTCTCTGCCCTTTGTTAATAATTAATTTTTCTTTGCGCTTTAGGGAATTAATATTTCGGGATCATAATAAACTATTCTGTATTAAATTATGGTAAACTATACTATACCATTTGTACCGATAAAACTCGACCCGTTTGACTATTTTTATCGGCCATGTGCGTTACTTTAGGTGATTCACTCGGAAGATACGCCAGTGCCTTTAAGAACCTTCGGATATTCGTTGAGTGGCGGCATAGATATGGACAAAAATGGATATCCGGATCTCCTCGTGGGAGCTTACGATAACGACGCAGTCGCCCTTCTGCGAGCTCGAAAAATCATCGACATAACGACCTTTATTCAATACTCGAAAAAGGACGGAACTTATCAGGACAAAATCGAAGCGATTGATCCGAACAAACTTGAATGTCGTATCGATAACACAAATTATACATGGCAAGTAATTGCGTTAAATATTGACATGGAATTGATTTACAAAATATTTATCAATTATCATTTATCGAATTTGACAATGCGATAGCGATAATCTTGTTAGCACATTCTTTAATATCAAATTTCTTCGTTGAAATTACATCAATTAGAATTGAAAAAAAAATTTATGATCTTATAATGATTCACAGTGAAAAAATTGTGCAATCGTTCATTTACACGTTAATGTCGTCGCTGATAATTAATTAAAATACGATTAATTCATGATAATTATTGAAAGTTGATAATTAATCGGTAATTATTTGATTCGTTTAGGAAAAAAGGCTAAAAAATGTGAGTGTGTTAGAGAAATGTTTGTTAATTTGCAGCTTTACTTTTGAGGCCTGCTGCAAGACGGAATCCCTGACGAAAAACGAAGACATGCAGTATCTCGAGTTGAATTACTTCATCGAGGCCGAGACTTATTCCGGGGCAAAGAAATTCTCGAGGGTTTGGTTCGGATCGAGTAAAACGAGGCCGCATTACGTGAATCGTACCGTCAGTCTCGATCCGACAAAACTTGTCCATTGCCAGCGCGAAACGGTTTACCTCAAGGAAAACACGAGGGACATTCAGTCGCCTATTAAATTCCGATTGAATTACACGCTCATTCAGGACGAACCGGTGATGCCCCCGGAAGGCGCTCCACTTCCGGATATCAAAAATTATCCGATACTCAATCAGCAAGAAGCCGCTCGAATTTTCGAAGCTGTTTTCCAGAAAGATTGCGGTGACAACGATATTTGCGAGAGCGATTTGCAGATCGAGGCCAAATTGAATCTCTCCGGTACGTTGACCTCTAAATATTGGCATTCATTTTAAAAACACGAGGACGCATTGTAGAAGCACATTACTCACATAATTGCGAAGCAATTTGCGGCATTTCATTGCACAGAAAATTGCATATTGCTTCGTAATCATTTTTTAGGATTCGCAAATCTTCTATGATAAAGCACACAAAATATTATCCTTGGACTTGTCAATTTTAGAGAAAAAAAAAAAACAAAGCATTTGTTGCAGTCGCGATTCTCACTTTTCTACTTTTTTTAACCTTTTTTTCGAAACAACCAAAAGTTTGATTGGATTACAATTGAGATTCAAAAAAATATTACAAGGATAATTTATATATATTTAATAATAATTTGAAAAAGTAAAAACGTTAGAAATAAAATAATTAGTCACTATTTTCGTCATTAGTAAATACAGCAGTTCGCTTATTCGTTCATTTCCTAGTTTATTATTACGATGCGGATACTGAAACATATATTCTTTGAAATTTAGCGTCGACGATAAAGCCAAATTTCTACGAACTCCTTCTGGGCGAGGTCGAGGAAGTCGTCGTCGACGTGAGCGCTGTGAACGTCGGGGAATCGGCGTACGAAGCGCAGCTTTTCATCAGCCACTCGCCGAGTCTAAATTACATTGCGAGCAAAAGTAACGAGTCCGTTATCTGCAATTTGCACAATACGACTCTCGTGATATGCTCGATCGGAAATCCCTTCAGAAAGGCAAAGGCCGTGAGTATACAAGTGAGATTCGATCCCAAAGGCGTCGAGGACAACGAACCTCAGTTAGGATTCCTCATATTCGCCAATTCGACGTCGAACGAAGTGACGAAAAAGGCGCCAACGAAATTGCAGGCAACTGTACTGAAAAGAGCCGAACTTTCGATCAAAGGGTAATTTTTCATAACAAAAACCTTGCGAAAAAAGGCCTAAAAGTGTTATTCATCGAACGGCGCTAAAAAACGCTTTTCTTTTCGTTTGCAGAAGCGCGAAAACTCAGTGGGCTTATTACGGCGGACCTGTTATCGGCGAATCCGCGGTTAAAAGCTTGAGCGAAGTGGGACCGAAAATCTCCCACGATTATCAAGTGTTCAACGAAGGCCCGTGGAAAGTGAGGAGCGTCGAAGTGCATATTTCGTGGCCCTACGAAGTCGCCAACGACAAACAACAGGGAAAATGGCTGTTGTATTTGGAAGAAATGCCCACCGTTGAGAGTAAGAATTTTTTTTTCAGATGAAGCTATTTATTTTGCTGTAATTCATCGTAAACTCGGGAATGTGCTACGGATTTTAATTTTTTTTTGCTTCTTCCGTTTATTGCCGAAAAATTTTCAGGATTCAGACGATTTTATTTCGTTTTTTGTTCAATTATGAGACGTTTTAAAAATGTGAAATTATCACATTATACTCGCACATATTTCACAAATTTCGTCTCATTTTGTTTTTGACACGTAAAGATTTATGAAAAAAGAATTACAACAATAATACAAAATTAGTAATTTGTCATTAAACGTTTTCGCATTAGAAATTGCAACAAAATCGAGGATTTTTCGAGACAAAAAAGTAGAAAAGTCTCTTAAAATTGAAATTAAGATGGAATCTACGGCAGAGAATTTATGCCATTAGACTTCAGCTTCACGATTTGGAAATTTTTCATCTTGTTGCAAAAAAAAGCTACGGATGAACGTAGTTAAAAATAATGTTTGCTTTCAGCATTGGGAGAACGCGGCGTTTGCTCGCTTTCGGGCGACCACGAGCCAAATCCTCTCGGCCTCCCGGAAACTGTGAATTCGACCATTTATAAAATTCCTGAATTGACCACAACAACGACGAGCGCTCCAAGCAATTTTTACATCAATCGTTCGACTCATTATTACAGCAATCGTACGAGCAACTTTATCAGGGAAAGGAGAGACACGGAAAAGGTCGTAAACACGAGAACGATTATCGACAACGACGGACATCGTCATCAAGTCGTATCCATGGTAATTTGAGGGCTTACGTCTGAGTGAAGAGCGAAAAACCATTATTAATGCTTTATTATTATTTTTTTCTCGATAAATATCGACATTATCGATCTATTTGTTTTTTCTGTAAAAAGAATTTATATTGCAGAACATTGAGGAATTTTTTTAAAAGTTTTCACTGTTAAGTAACATTTTTATGCGTCGAAAAGACGTTTTTTTCAAACACGCGGCGCAATAACCACAATTTTACCTTTCTAATTTATTTAAAAGGAGAAAACCTATTTATTCCTCGCAAATGATACATAAAGTGATTTTCTACGGAGGGAAAATTTTTTTAAAATTAATTAGCAAAATGACAGCCATTCAAAATATTAAGTTCATTTAACCCATTTTTTTTTAAATAAAAAATTTCTTAAAAAATGTAAATCCAAGATAATAAAGTAGTCAAATATACGTTAGAGTATATCGGTAAAAAATTTCGCTTTGGAAATCACGTTTTGAGAAAACCGCGATTTAAGTTTTTCGCGGTGGGCTGTAATTTTCCTAATACGTTGAATTTCGACTTCCAAATTTAAGGCAGTATTCTTAGCAACATGAACTATTGAAAGCAACTTTCAAATAGCTTTGAACATGTGTAAATTTTTTTTTAAAAGCTTATTTACGATATTTTTCCTCTTTTACTTAATGAATAATAATTTTGTCTGTTTCATTGCACAGAATTGCAAGGCCGGCACTGCCAAATGCTTCAACATTAAGTGCACAATCTACAACTTGCAGAGAAAGCAAGAAGCGATGATAACCGTGAGAGCAAGGTATTTATTTTCCGCTCGATAAAAAATACGCTTAATAACCGAAATATTCGTTACCGACGTAATTATTTTTATTCTCTATTTGCAGACTGTGGAATGCAACTCTCGTCGAGGATTATCCGCGAGTGGATAAAGTGAGAATTGGATCCAACGCCAAAATCGTTATTCCACCGAACGTGGAAATTCAGCAGGAAAATCTCAGCGATGATCAAGCAATCGTAAGTAGCTAAATCCGATAAAACGTTATCTTGAAATGCATAGTTACTCTTATTACAATTCACATATCAATTATTTAAAAAAATTGTAGACGACATTCTTTTCCAATGAGGAAAAGTAGCCTAAGAAAAATTTCCTTCCGAAAATACTCTAAAATGAAACACAATACACTCAAAAAACATTTATTACAATGAAGTCTCGTGAAAAACAAAAAACATAACGCACCTTCTAAAAAAATGTTCAAGCAAAACATTTTTACCTCATGAAAAATTTAAATCGAATCAAAGTCTACTCAAAAACGCAATGACTACTCTAAAGATATATTCGCATTACAGAAATTTACCCTTCATTTATTTTTGTTTTTTAACCAGGCGGAAACGATTGCGTATCCCGATATGCTGGACCATCAAGAATCTGAGCCGGTGCCAATTTGGATAATAATCGTGGCGATATTAGCAGGACTTTTGCTGCTCATACTCTTGATTTTGGTGCTCTGGAAACTCGGTTTCTTCAAGAGACGTCGACCAGATCCAACTTTGTCTGGAAATCTGGAGAAGCACAGAGAAGCGGATAATCCAGAAAACGAAGCGCTCTTTAAGCATTGAGAGTAGCAAAAAAGAAGAGAAAAAAAACCCCGAATATCGACTGCGTCGGCAGGGCGAATTTATTTATACTTAAAAGCAGAAAAATTGGACGATCACTGCCAGATAAACCGCCAGAAACTTTTATCGTCCGCCCAGTGCAGCTACAGGAAAGATAAAAGCAGGAATTGGCAGAAATGTAACTAGAAATTAATATTATATCATTACTCAATCGATGATGCATTTAGGGGAGAAATTATCTGATTAATTGGTTATTCAATAATCCGGATAATCAATAACTGATTACTTGATTGATCGGTAATTGGAATTTATTGTAAATCAATTTCTCAAGCAATGAATTCCCATTGATAATTAGTTGTCAATGAAAATCAGATATTAACTGATTACTCTATTAACTGTTAATCAGGATATAATATTTCTTGATTAGTCGATTAATATTTTATCGAAACTCGAAGTTTTCCATTTTCTACGACAAAAATTCTCTGGATAATCGAATTATTTTTTATTCTGTTTACGATTTATCGATTAAGCGAATACTTTCGAGTTCCGATTGACGATTGATTGAGTAATCATTTTGAAATACCGATTTCTTATTATTCGATTAATCAAGTATTTCGATTAACGTTTAATCGATCATTGGATAATTATTTCAATTGTGATTAACGGTTAATGAAGTAATTGATATATGATCGATCTTAATTAACGATTTACCAAAGTAATCGGTTATTTGAGCTAAAAATGTTAATGCAGTTATTATTAATGCCGAATCCTGGATAAAAGAAACTCTGGCAACTCCGAGTCTCGACAAGACTGACTTTACGCACCGGTTCAACCTTTTTTCACGGCTAGCAAAACAACAACGGTAAGAAAAGACTTTAAGCGCGTGCATTCATTCGAATCAACGCTAAAACATTTTTCTATTAGACCACTTAAAAGTCATTTCATATCCTTCGTATCTTCCACTCAAAAATACTTTTTGAAAAAGGCGGGAAGCACTGAACTAACTAAATCGGGAATAATTTTGAAAAGCATTTCTACAGTTCGTTATAGATTAATTAGCTGATCTTCAGAATTATTTGTGCAGCTGCATATTTTATATAAATTCATTCGTAATTATATTTCGAAATGAAAATAGGCAAAAATGGGAATGAGCATTTTTCCAGTTTTATTCATGATTAAACCGCAATTTTCGCGCGTTTATGAAGATCGTTGGTTTATTTTGTTTGTTGAAAGATCAGCCATCAATTCGCTGAAGGACATTTTTATATCATTGTCCGTTTGTAAATTATAAACGTTTAATCACCGAATTGTTGCAACTTTTAAGTTAGTATTTTTATGCAGTAATGTAGACTGAAAAAAAAGAATCTTCGAAAAATAGGAATGAACTCTCATTCCTAATCGGCCGATGCGATACGAATTTTAACTTTTTCATTACATTGAGAAACAATTTTTCGTAAATAATCGTAATTTTTGCGATATTTTTATTTAACAAACATCGTATTTTTTATATTTAAAATTTACGTTGATATCCAAATTATCTAACGGAACGGAAAAAGTATTAAGAATTTTGGGAATGATTTTTTTTTTTACTGATTACAACCAATTTTATTAGTTTAAAGCGCTTCGCCTTATTTAATCGGTATTACAGTCGTTATCGAGTGATAAAAAAAAAAACAAGTATATCCTCTCAACTGTGAGAAAAAACGCCATACGATAACTATTTTTGTACAAATCACGCGAGGCAGCCAGTGTTAATGTTGAGTGAAATTTCTAGCGACGAGTTTTATTTTATACGTGACTAGATTATTGTTGACGAACGATTGTCTCTTCGTTATTATTATTATTTTATTTACCCTTTCGTCGATTTCGTGCCTTTTACGATAACGCTACAGACGAGTACTTAAGATATGCAGAGTTAATATTGTATATTTATAAAATCATCGATCGCGATGTCTTCGACGCTTTGTTCATTGGTTTCTATTCTCATCTTAATATTTAATGTCGCCAAACATTCCTTGAAAAATAAATAACAAAAAACGAATAAAAAACGATGTTAACTCGAGTCTGTGCAACTTGAAACTCTTATATCGACTACGTGGAATCGCGTTTTATCGCAAACCGAACGTTACTTAAGCACCTTTTTACGGTTATTTTAATGAAAATTGTATCAGAGTCTACTTAGATAGCGAAAATTATGAAAAATGTAACGATATTATTGCGGCAAAACGAATAGACCAAGAATTACAGATTTAAAAAAATTGCTTTCATTTTTCTAGCCTCCTGTTTCCCGATTACATGAAAAATAGTGTTTTAAAATACCTCGTTATTTTTGCTTCCTCATGGAGGAAGCTTTGTTTTCATGGAAAACACTTTTTTCGAGTTTTTCATGTCAGCATGCTCAGAATCATCTAAAACGTCGAAAAAATTGTTTTAAAAAAGTGCGTGTGTGTGTGTGTATGTGTGCTTCAGGAATCGAAAATTCAATCGTCCATAACTCGCGAATAGCACGATCGATCGAGCTCAAATTTGGCACACAAGTAGAGTAATAACTCCTCTTCAATTGCTGTGATTTTTAAGAAAATATATCTATGTATATTGATTATTTCGAATTTTTAATTTTTTTGAAACTTTTTGAAACTCTAACTTTTGTAAAGGTTCACTCATATGGCTAAATACTTCTTTATAACAAGACACGTTAATAAATGCTGTTTGGTATTGAATTTCGACAAAATCGGTAAATCGGGTTTTATAGAATGTTGAATTTTTGTAAAAAATAAAAATTTTGCTATGAGTCACAACGAATCTCAACAAATCACTGAAATGTTCTACAAACGAAAAATAACATACAGCCCTGCTATGTACCAAATTTGGTGCCGTTCGGTAAAGTCGTTCAAATTTTACACCATTTTGAATATTTGAAAAATAGACGCTATAACTTCCGGAAAAGTTAAGAAAGTAAGACAAAAGTTCGTGCCGAATAAAAATGAGATGTGCCGGTGTTTTATTTATTTATTCAAAACAAGGATGCTCAGTAGAACTTTGCACATCGCTTCCTCATCAAATTTTGCTCTTTAGCAAGCTTCCTCTACGAGAAAGCCAAAATCAATTACAATACTTCCGCGTAGTTGCTTTGTAAAGAGCAAAATTTAATGAGAAAGCAATGTGAAAGGTTCTACTTTGCCTCCTTTTTTTCATTTACTTTGACTCTGTAGAATTGCAGATGTTACACGTTAAATAAATCTTACGAAATGAGAAGCCTGAAAAAATACTGCTTTTGATGATTATACACAAAAATTTCACAGACTAGATATTTTTTATTTTCTTCAATCTCAAAAATCACAAATGTATCCGACGAAATAGACATTTTTCATATTTTTTATCTCTAAAATTACTATTTTTTTTAAACCTAGTATTTGAATATGACTGATCGGTTTATATTATTATGTACTGCTCAGAGTTTGAAACGTCCAATTTCCTCTAAAAAGGAAAGATCTGATAATGCATATGTGTCGCAAACTTTCAATTATTCGAATGTACTCATTTTTCAAATCTGTGACGTTCGTTTTATCGATGAATCTCACATTCTGAAACGCAAATTATTATAAAAATTCGACACTGTCTAACGAAGTACGACTTTCGATTCTTCAATCACTTATCACGATAAACGATAAACTTATTAAGCAAATCGCTATATTCAATTGGATGGATTTCCTCGACTGTTTACCTTAAAATTCGTAGCTTTATGCACAAATTGCTGCAAAACTTATTCGTTGCTAATGTGTAAAAAAAATTCTAGAAAATTCAAAGTTGCTTTATGAAATGAAGGTATTCCGAGCGCGAAGGTGTGGGTTTTATGGGTACCCGGGTGAGGCCCCTAATATTATCAAGAATCTAACGCTGTACTGCCATGAAATGATTTGAGAATCTTGTCAAAGGTCGTATTAAACCCCGTAGTGTAAAGAACAGACCGTATTTTAGTTTTTCAAAATAATTATACAATTTTTCAAAACTTGCAGGCGTGAGCTCTCACGAGCGATCTGGCACCGTTTTAATTGAACGAATGCCTATCCCTGCTATACATAGTACGTCAAGTGAGTTACACTAATTGCATTATTAATGCGAATTATTAACAGAAAAATAAGACCGGCATTAACGTCAATCATACATTTTTTTATTTAGCGCGTATCAGCGACGTAGGTTATAAGCGCAGCTGATAGCATTGTGTTCAGCATTGCCAGCTATACGTCGCAGGTACCGTGACACTCATTTGATAATAAACTTTTTCTTACACCTTTAGATAACATTTTCGCACGAAAAACTTCGGTGAGGTCTGTTTTTTAAGCACGATAATGTATCTTCGAAATTTGCTGTGTCCATTACACATTTTATCTTTCCGATGTCGAGATGTTTGACTAATGAAATGTGCAATTGACGAGCGGACGGCAACTTTTTCCATCTATTTCTGTGCTAATGTTGCACTTTTGAAATGATAAAATCATCATTAAATGGCCGGTTACTACTGGGCCTGACATCTTTAACGTGATTTTACGTAATTAAACTTTAATATAGCCAAATATTATTGAATTCTGAAGACTATGAGCTTACGCTCGGAATACCCTAAATGTGTTAATATTCTCGAGAAACATTGTCAAAAATTCAAGGCTAGTCTTTAAACTTGACATTTGAAAATCTCAAAAATTGCAGAAACTATGAAAAGCCCTGGACGAAAATTGTAAATATTCAGCGCAGATCTCGTAAAAATGATTTTTACTTTTCTTGAATTTCTAAATAGTTAATCAGATATCGAAACAAATTTATGTTTTGGCACAAATAATTTTAATTGTAAAGTATTATCTTCGGTAAAATAAGAAAATATTAAAAATGATAAAAAATCTAAACTAAAAAACATAATCAACTAATTAAATATCCATTTGGGAATCAACCATTTAAAATATTTCCTAGTAAGAAAATGATTGCTATTGTACATAATATAAATTGTTACAACGATAGACAACAGAATTTGAAAAATTGTGAGCACAAAAGTGGAAAAAAAGATGTCTCTCAAGATAGGCCAAATTTATCATCTTCGCTGATATGGGATAATGTAGAGAGCGATTCTCCGGATATTTACTCAGAAGACAAAATTGTAAGGAAGATAGACGTCAGATTAGACTAATCCGATTAGCTACTAAAAATTGCCTAAGAAAATCGCGTTGAGTAACGCGAGTTAATACGATTCGAGTATGTTTTGCCTCATTTTCTCCGTGGAATGTTCACTCAAGAGTCAAAGAAAACTTCGGCCCTAATTGTAGAATTCGTGATCCAAAGTTCCCAGGCTGCTTTGTTTTCTGAGATACTGGCAGTCCAAAATCATGAATCTGTCAAAGAAAAAAATTGCAAAATTAGAATTTTAATCGCAAAACATTATTAACAAATCCAAAAATCATCGTTTTTGAAACGTTTTTTTTTTTTTTTCCTCAACAAAACTGATCGTCTAATATTATGTCTATTTTGTGCACTATTTATTTTACGTTTTGACTATTTGGAACTACTAAGAAAACCAATTAATTGTTATTTTTTTGAATTTCGATATTCTTATCAATTTATCTATTTTAACAACAGATAATTAAACTGTTCGAATTTCGATGTCCATCTGCAATAATATCGGAAACACTTGAAATTTCATTCTGCGAAATTAATACCATTTTCTTCATATTTTTAGCTATCATTTATGGCAATTTTTGAAAAATATTTCCTGAAGATGATTAATTGTGTTCCCCCTTGAAAAAGGCAATAATTCATCTTACTTGTACAAAAGAATGGTAAGCGGTGCGGTAGACGCGTGCCAAAGAGCGTGAGCGTCAAATATCCAGAAAAAAGGTGGAAAATCGGCGACTTCCAAAAGCGTGACCGACACGGTCAGCACATTGAACCAGCCGATAAGATAAGCGTGACTCAACTTCCTCGAATTTCGGTACCACCAAATCATTGTGATAAGAAAGGTGAGGAAACCTTGAAAAGATAACTAAAATTTAAGGACTGCAAGAGTTTAAATAGTGCATATTCGGTAGCTTCAGCGATGTTCAATGAATTTTTCTCATTAACAATTCAATTTTGCAGTCGTTTAGGGAAAGATAAATGTATTTTGAAAAATGAAGAATCTAATTGAAACGTTTTTCACTATTTTTCGACTTGTCTAGAAATTTTTCTATAGTTTCAATTAGCACAAACGATTTTTTATTCCTGTCAATCAGTGCATTACAATTGGCTGTACTTTTGCAACAAAAAAAGTCTTGGCACTCGTTGGACTTCAAATCGCAGTAGCTACTTCAATTTTCTCAACTTTTAATTACCAAATAATATATTCATTTTCATGTTGTATCCGTAGTTTATTTTCCCTGACCACAAGTGAGACAAGTGGGCAAAGAGGACGCTTATGTAAGCGCACGTTATCACAGCTAATGCTTTTCTATTCCTGTATGCTATTCTGAAAGAAATGTAAATTTTTTATCGTGAGTTGGAAACGTAATCGTTATCTTTGTATAATGTCAAATATTTCTTCATCTCATGAGGTCATTAAGTTTTTATAATTTATAAAGCAATTTTATTGAAAAATTCAACTTCCTACTAATGAAAAGATAACAAATTTGGAGTTTTTTAATGGCCTGCAATGAATCTGTCAATTTCTAAATTCGCCAAAGTCTGACAAATCCGAAATTTGCCAAATTCCAAATTTGCTGAAGTCTACATTTGTCAAATTCGAAATTTGCTGAAGTCTACATTTGTCAAATTCGAAATTTGCTAAATTCTACATTTGCCAAATTCCAAATTTGCTGAAGTCTACATCTGGCAAATTCCACATTTGTTGAAATCTAAGTTTGCAGATTAATGCAGTGTTTTAAAAACTAATTTAAAGATTTAATTCATCAAATAAAGCAATTTACCTCACCAGCATGCAGTACAGAAGTGTAAGGACAATGGCAAAGGCACAGGAATAATCCATCATCTCTGTAAATGGTCTGTCTCTCGCATGAAAAATTGAAGACCAAAACCAACCATTTAAACACACCTAAAAAAAATTCCCCCATTATATTTAGCACTTCTAATCTTAACTTAGATATGCTCAAGCACTTAGCTGCACTAAAGCTCAAGCACTTTTCATCATTTAAATGTTTTTAATTATTGAAAACATTAAAATATATACATATACATGTAATTACCACTGTAAAATATGTCCATACAAGTGTCATTGGTGAATCTGCTCTTGTTTCGCTTCTAAATTTCCTGTACATTGTTACATGTGCATAAAAGTTGAGTAATGAGAAAAATACTGAGGCTGGTTCCTGTAGACCAAGTATTCTAATAAATGGCCACTGAAAAACAATTAGAAATTTTTATTTCTTACATACTTTAGTAACATAAATCATACAAACAATATAAATTTAAAAACCTTGAATGTTATTCCTAAATTGAAATTGCTTTCATTCAACACAAATTGCATACTTTAAGAAAAATTTGCTAATGAAAATACTCATAATAATAATTTCTCAAACTGTGCTCCTAAATTTTCTCCTAAAACTGTGCTTTTAAATTTTCTAATTAATCACAGTTAATTACTACAGTTATCACAATTTTTTTAAATCAACAATCAATAGAATACTTTGCCACAAAATCAAACAATAGCAACAATAATTCATGATTATTACAGAACCAATATAAACTACTTTCCAAACAGTACTCCTAAAATTTGCAAATTTGATAATAACCAATTCTTCCCATTATCAAATTTTTTTTTAAATCCAGCAATCAATGAAATACCTTGTCACAAAATCAAACAATAGCAACAATAATGCATGATTATTAAAGAACCAATATAAACTAGTTTCTAAACGGTATTCCTAAAATTTGCAAATTTTATAATTAATCAGTTATTACCACTATCTCAATTTTTTTAAATTGAAAAATCAATAAAATACCTTGCCATGAAACTGGGGTACCTGATACCCATGTCTTGTGAAAGCTTCTGCAGTTTCCCACATGCATTTATAGCTGCACTCATCTTCGCAGGTCCAGGTGAGCAGAGCATTATCAATGGGCGAGGCTCTGATTTCGTACTGGACATCTGCAAATTGACAGGAAAGAAAGAGATAAGAAAGAAGCTAAAGATCTCAGAAACAAAGAGGAAGATAACTAGTCAACTAAAATTGAAGAAACAAATGTTTATGAGACTCACTGTGTTTGCAGGAAGCAGAGTAACATTCGGGAATGCACTGCGTGTAAAATTCGGATCTATCGCCGAGAGAACCCAGCGCCTTATTCACAAAAAGAGCGTTTATTATAAATAATGCTGCTTGAAATTTGCACATGTTTTGCTTCAATGCGCTGCAGTCATGACCTATCCTTTTCTGGCGAGGATTTAAACGGGTTTGGTTTGGCTAAGACGCAGCCTATTAATTGTACGCGTGTTGCGCTCTGGTGGCGTTAATTTAAAGGTATTCCTTTTGCTACTTGCTAATCAAATCAGTGCTAAATTTGATAATTGTTAGATTTTTACGAAATCCGATAATTGGCTGTTCTTAAGATGGGCTTAGTAAATTTGTGCCATATTTCTGCGCGTTACCTCATAATTTGAGCTCTACCTGCCGAGTAGTTTAGGAATAAAAAGTTTTAAAAATCTTGAGGTGTGACGAGGCAGTGAGCCTCCCTCACTCCACCTCGCAATTTTGAAGCCTATTATCTCCCAAACAACTCGACAGACAAAGCTCAAACTTTGCGCAAAAGTCCTGAAGCATGGCACGAATCTGACAACCTTCTACCTTCTTAAAATTAAAGGTCATTTATTCAGCAAATCCGAAAAACAAAAGAAACTGAGGTTAGACATCCATCCCTGCCCCGCTCCACCTCGAAATTTTGAAAACTTCTATCTCCCAAACTACTCGACGGAGAAAGCTCAAATTTTGCGGAAACGTCACTGATCACGGCACAAATCTGCCAACCTTCTATCCCCTGAAACATCAAAGTCATTTATTCAGCAAAACCGAAAAACCGAAAAATGAATACAGAAGTCATGCGTTTCACATTGCGCACCAAAATTCCCCGCGGTGCGCCTCCGCCCCTTGAAAAGCTCTTTCGCTCTGGAAAAAAGAAAACATTTGAAAAACGATCACTCATTTGACTAGCGCGAGGCGCAGTAGCTCTCCCCAAGAGGTCAGACTAGGTCAGCTCAGTGACGTAACCTAACCTGTCGTGCACTGTCGCCCTCTGCGGTGAAAATTCAGAAGCGCTGATTCGCGGGGGGTCCGCGGGGTGCGGTGCGTTTGACGGCTGTCCAGTTATGTTATGGCGCAGCAGAAGCAGAAACGGAGCGAGCCATCGACGACTTAGCACCGGAAAAAACGGCTCCTCCGCTTCTGTAAACACATCGGTCAATTTCGCAAGCGCTCCTTTTACATTATCGCAAAGAGCCTCGCAATCGACTGCGAAACAGGATTGTTAATCCCGGAAGTGAGAGCGCGAGTGAAGGGCTGACCTTCGAGCCCTAAGCCAGTTAAGCCAGCCTCGGCTTCGCTTATCCTCGCAAACGTCAATCGAAGATTTAAAATTTCGTGTTTTTTTTTTAACAATTAACAAAATACGTAAAATTTGTTAAAAATGGTTCAACAATATCAATCACCTGTGCGAGTCTACAAACATCCGTTCGCCCTCGTCATGTTGGTTCGTTGTTATTATTATTATTATTATTGTTTAAAAATGATAATTTAGATAAATAATCGTAATCATTGTGCTCATTAAACATAAAATGCCTATTTTAGTGCATGTACATGGTTTAGATATTCTATAGCCTTCGGAGCTGCGTTACCTCGTGTTATCATGAAATATTCATTGCGCAAAGTGGCTACTTTCTCCTACTTTCATCAAGCGCATTATATAGTCGTCCGATGTAGAGTAAAGTTCATAGGAGACCTTGGCTCGCTTCAATGTCACGGGCGAAGGTCGCGATAGCGTGTAAAACGGAGAACAGGATCATGCGTAAGCGAGAAATGCATTGAAATATTCATCGTCATCGCGGATGGCTTCGTTATGTAGTCTCTCGTCTTCGCACCTCCATTTTCATCGTATTAGTACAGCATATGTAGTATGTAGTCGTGCGCATAGGACGGGAGAATTAATTGCGGGCTCCCGATGCGCTTTTTTTAATTGGTGCAATGACTCCGCAGGCTTACGAGAAACGGTTTCCCACGTGTCCGCAAATTCCGGTTTTCGTCGGATGCGACGTTACGCTGGACGAGGAGAGCCAGGGTGGAGCTATTCGAACTACCGAAAGAAGGTGCAAACTCAACGTCGAAGCTCCTTACATTCTCAAAAAGGTACACAATTTATTTTTATATGTTAAACATTTTTTAGCTCCAAAATCCACTCTTGGAATTAAAATTTATGTACTATGATAAAATTAGCGGAAATAGGATTGAAATTAGAATGATTATTTATTCGTTTGTTTGCAAATAAAATGATAATTGGAATTTATGACTTTGGAAATTTTGGTAATTTTGAATATCCTGGGAAAGATAGGTCCATTTTTTCAGATTTTTTTCAAAGGATTTCAAGGCTTTTTAAGGGTATAAAATTATTGGGATTTTTGGATTTCTTTGTTGAAATTATTTTAACAGGGCATTGATAATCTCTAAAAAAAAGGGTTCATTTTGCATATTGTGTCGGATGTCCAAAAAAAATTAATGTTTTTAGGATCTGAGAATTTAAAAGTAACAGAAATTGACTAATTAATTAATGAACAAGTTTTGAAAGGGTTTTTACTTTATTGAATTGTTTATTTTGTATTTCATTGGAAAGCTGATAATTTTTCAAATAAATAATTTTATATCGATGCTGTGTTTCATAGGTGACTAATATTTTCATACATGTAGAAATTAATAATCATTTACTGGAAATAGTATTTGTGATTTAATTTCACTTGAATTACAGAGAAATTATTCTGCGGATCAAGAGCTATTGATTTGGAAAAATAGAATTGTTTGGAAAGTTTAGATTCAATATTTGCAATTTTTCTTTCCCACGATTTCTTTAAAAAAATTGTATGAAACTTAAAAAAATGTGTGAAATGTAAAATTTTCTATTGCGAGATCTTTAAATGGACAATGTAGTATTTAAAAACTGGATTGCATTTGAAGCTGTAGTAAATTTCTGGCATTCGCAAATATTTGATGAATTATTTCTCATGATTTCAAGAGCCCTAAAAAATTTCGCACACACACGATTTTTCTCTAAATACTTTGAGTAAATAGTTGGACAAAATTCTGACGAATTTCGATCGCTGTTACGGTGGAGACCGCGAGTTGTTTGTTGTGACTTTAGTTTCAATCAATACCGCGGTGAATATTTTACAGGTTTCGACTTTGTCGAAGACTCGGTCCGGTAATTAACACGATTAACGATCGGCGTGACCGTGGATGGAAAAACGTGCGAATTTCAAGTACATTCTCTGTTCAAAAGACAAAAATGTTCTCTAATCAATTCAAGAATTCAATTAAATAACTGCCACAAAGTGCTCATTACAAATTGAATTAATTTTTTCAAGCAATTTGCAAAAATATTAACATTAGGAAAATTCTTCATAGAATTCTTCCTCAATTCAGCATAATAATTCATTCTCTGGTCAAATGAAGAAATTTTAACATAACGGAATTTTATTGATTGTGTTAATAATCCATCAAGGATTTTAAAACTAACATCAAAGTTTTGTCATGACCTACTTCTAAGGACAAAAATACTCTTCAACAAGTGCAAAAATAATTTAGTAACCACTGCAAACTGTTTACTACTATTTTTTTGAAGCCATGTTAACAATTTTTCCAAAATATTTTTCATATTTTCAAAGCATAAAAGATAAATAAAAATTCAATTAAACATGATTACATTTATTTAAAATCTCTAAAGTAAACGTGCCATAATATTTATGTTAAAAATACTTCACACTTGCAACTAACATTTTTCAAATCTCTTTTGCGACTTGAAAAATATTTATTTGAAGCTTTCCGCTCGCTTATCGAGTCTCTTATCTTTTTTTCCATGAACATTGATTATCCACAAACTTGACACGTTATTTCCCTGGGCAGCACAGTTTTTTAAATAAGTTTCGTGCACTTTTAATGATTGCAGTTTTTTAGATTTATAATAAATAATCGTGAATATTTTCTTGTTTCTTCGAAAACCAAAGCTGCAAAAATCCGTAAAAATATTAATACGTTTTTCTGGGGTAAAGAAATCGTTAAATATTCTATAAATAATCATTGATCTTGTTCAAAAAATTTTTTAACATTAATCATGTACACTTTTAATGATTGCACGTTTTTTGATTTGACAAAAATAATCGTGGGTATTTTTTTGTGGCTCGATGAACGAAAAAGTCTGTTACAAAACAATAGCTCAAGATCTTTGTTTCCTGCCTGCATTCAATCAAGGCTAAAATGTTAGTCCTTGAGTCTGTGTGGAGATTGTAAACGTCGCTTGATTGCATTGCAGATTATAGGCGTCGACTTCGTCTACTTCATTCAGAGAAACGTCCTTGACAGACGAAACAGTATTTTGGAGATTGAAGCTTACAACGAGAGTTTTTCGACCCGTGTTACTGTTGTAGAAAAATGTAGATACTTTGTGAGTGTTTCTTCTGACGAAAATATTTTTAAAAATGGCACAGAAGCCATTTTCATACTAATCAAAAATCGACTACCTTCAGACTGTTAATTATCATTTCATTTCGTAGATTCATCCGGAAAATCCCGAGTGGACGTGTTTCGAACAAACAGCGAGCCTGGACATAAAAAATTTCTTCGGCTTTGAAAATTCCATGGAAAAATTAGCTATGAAGCAATACGCTCAAAATATCGCCAAGGTTTGTAAAAATAAATCTCTTACCTTTCTCTTTCTTTTCAATTAATAACATTTTTCTAAAATCAATAAGATCTTTTCTTCTATATTCATGCCAACTACAAAAAATCATTGAATGACAAAAAATCTGCGCGGTGCACTAAAAATATTCATGATCGTTTCCAGGCTAAAGCAACTGCCGAACATTTTACTAACAATCATTGATGTTTTCTTCCTGAATTTATGCTAGTTCCAAAAAATCATTGAATAAACGAAAACAAAAGCTGCGAAAAATACGTAAAAGCGTTAATACATTTTTTCAGGGTACAAAAATTGTTAAATATTTTATGAAAGATTATTGATCTTATTTTCTAAATTTTCGCGACTTAAAAAAATTGAAAGAAGAGAGAAAAAACGCAGTAAAAAATTGGCCGATTTTTCCAGGGTAAAGAGATCGTGGAATATTTTATAAATCAATTGAAAGAGGAGGGCGTGACGTACGTGGAGCCCTGGAAGGATCCTTTGAAGGACGAGCAGCAGGCTCTCCAATCGCAGCCGTCCGGAAAAGCGGATAACGGAAAACCGTGAGTAAAATGAGAGGAAGAGGAGGCAAAGGAGGCGCAATAAAGAGAAGCGCGGCAATAATAATAATTGCACATTCGTGTCCGGAGTAATAACAGCGTGTAACGATTGGGATTACAGGGAGACTGAGTTGGAAGAGGAAGAGTTGGAGAAGGAGGACGAGGCGTCGAGTTTAGAGCAAAGCAACGAGGTCAAAGTAATGCCAAGCGCAGAAAACAAATTGCCGAGCAGTAGAGGTAGGGCCAATGGTAATCGAGCAACGATATCACAGCAAATTCTCCAGAAATTCATTAAACCAACAACAGCAAAACCATCGGCAGTTATTAAGAAGGATCAGTGACAATTTTTTGAAAATCAAATCACTGCTCAATTTTCGTAATTGATGTTTTAAATTTTCAGACCGAGGGAAAAATTTATAGTGACGAATTTGCAGCATGATTAACTGACCAATGTCCACTTTTTAAATAGACTGTATTTTCGTTCGATTACTTTTGTAAATCGTTAATTGAGATTAATCATTTGTCGATTATTTCATTAACCGGAATAATCGCAATTGAGAAAAGGAAAAATTTCGCCTTTTCATGAAATATTAATCGACTAATGAAGAAATATTTTATTCCGGTTAACAATAGATCAAGGAATCAATGAATATTCGATTTTAATTCACAACTGATTGAATAATCGATAAGAATTCAGTAATGATTTTACTCGTTGCTTGAGAAATCTTCAATTTACCACTGATTTCACTCGAAAATTCGTCGCCGATCCTTTTCAATCGTGGCAAATTTCATCCTCTCGATTATTTATTTTCAGAAATACAATTGTCCTCCGATTACATCGAGAGATATTTGGGAAAATTGGACATGATGCAGGAGAGCAAATTGGTGCAATTGCGACACAGTATCGAAGAATTGAGGGGAAGTTCCGTTCCCGGAGACGCGACATTGCTGCGGTTTTTGCGCGCGCGCGAATTTGCCGTTGAAAAAGCCCGGGAAATGCTAACGCAATCGCTGCACTGGCGAAAAAAGCATCAAATTGATAAACTGCTTGAAGAATACGAGGCGCCGCGTGTCGTTAAAGACTATTTTCCCGGTGGATGGCATCATTGTGACAAAGGTTAATTCGCGAGTTCACTCGCCGAAGCGAAAGACACGCGATACGGAACGTGTTCGTTATATCGTGATGTTCTTTTATGATTGCAGATGGGCGTCCGCTTTATATATTGCGGCTGGGTCAAATGGACGTGAAGGGACTCTTAAAGTCTATTGGAGAAGACGAACTGTTGTTACTCGTAAGTTTATCTTCAATTATCCGAGTTATTTTATTTATTTGTCTGTATTTATTGTTATTTATTGAGTAAAGTGATGAAAATATGTATCATTTTTTACATATAAAAGTATACAGAATAATAATAAGTCGATGAAATTTGAAAAAAAACTATATTTCTTTATTGGGCTTTCTATGCCAAATATTGTTTGAGATATTTCTTTTCTTTCGGTTGAAGACAACATGTCAAATTTGTTTCAGTTTTTTTAAACGTTTAGACGTTTTTTGAAATTATGAATATATGGAGTTGAAGAAAAATCGGCGTACATTGCAAATCTGGAAGAAGTCGACGATAAACAACGAAATTTTTGGTCCACGAGCGGAAATCGAGAAATCATTTCCGCTATTTTATTTTATACTCGTAATTTTCAGATGAAAATAATTTGTCAATATTTCGAAATATTTATGAATATTTTCAGGAATTTATGAATTTTTAGCAAATTCGCTTTAAAATTTTTTTCAAGTATTTCCAAAAATGTGTGGGCTCCTCGCATTTCGATAAATACGAAAAATAGTTTTAAAAATACGTTTCAATGATCTGAATAAACGCAATAGCAGTGATTTATTATTACGAAATTGCAACAAACATTTTTTGCAAATATACGTATTTCAGTCGTTGCACATTTGCGAAGAGGGTTTGCTGTTGATGGAAGAAGCGACCGCAGTAACGGGTCATCCAGTCTCCCAATGGACATTGCTTATTGATTTGGAAGGCCTGAACATGCGTCATTTGTGGAGGCCCGGTATCAAAGTACGTTTCCTTAAATATTAACACCATTTCCGCGATATTTTCGGCTCCAACTTGACGATTTATTTCCGTAGGCCCTTCTGAGAATAATTGAAATCGTTGAATCCAATTATCCGGAAACTATGGGAAGAGTTTTGATTATTCGTGCTCCTCGTTGCTTCCCGATCCTTTGGACCCTGATTAGCACTTTCATACGTAAGTCGCAGCGAAAACCTATTATATAATTAGCAAAAGTGTAATTACAAATTAATATTATTTCATCCGTCAATCAAGCATGAATTTAGGGGATAAATTTTAGCGTTAATTGACTATTTAATAATCCGAATAATCAATAATCGATTACTTGACTGATCGGCAATTGGAATTTATCATAAATCAATTTCTCAAGCAATGAGTAATCATCGATGAATTCTCATTGATAACTCAATAAATTGTCAATGAAAATCAGGTATTCGCTGATTACTCCATTAATTGTTAATCAGGATATAATATTTCTTGTTTACTCAATTAATATTTTATGGTAACGAAAAATTTTCCATTTTCTTTATCAAACATTCTCCGAATAATCGAATAATTTTTAGTTCTGATTGCCGATTAACTCAATAAACGAACCCTTTTCAGTAATTATTGATTATTCTTCCGAAAATCGAGCAACTCCTCGGCATGATCAATGATTTATCGATTAAGCGAATAACGTCGAGTTGCGATTGAAACTTGTTTGAGCGACCAATTAATTTGAAGTACCGATTACTAATTATTCGATTAATCATGTACGTGATAATTTTGTTCAACTTTTCATCGATTATCGGTTGATGAAGTAATTGAAAAATTATCAAGTCTAACTGATCATTAACGTAATTATTAGTATCGAAAACTGATTAATTGCCGTGATATTTATCGTAAATATTCAAATCTCAATCAGCTACATTTTTTTTCGCTATTTTCGCGTTTAATCCGCGATTCCTGAATTGTAGACGAAAATACGAGAAACAAATTTATATTCTACTGTGGAAGCGACTATCAAGAGGCAAATGCTGGCGGATTGACGGACTACATCGATCACGAATTTATACCCGATTTTCTTGGAGGTCCGTCCGAGGTAAGCGAATTTTTATATTTTTTGTATGCCCTCTTTTTGTAGATTGACACTTAGTGTAATAATGCATTTCGTTCGGCTACTTAGGAAGGTATGAGCGATCAGTACAGTATGATACCGCAACACTTTTACCTTCCCGATCCAACTGAGAGCAGCGTAAGATTTACAGAGAGGGAAATAAATTGAAGAATTAGAGAAAGAACGAAAAAAATGTTGAATCAAGCAAAGTTTGCTTCCCACATTATTCGAAAATGCACGAGACGTTTTCGCCGAAAGTTTTTCTAATAATCCATCGAACAAATCTACACTTTGACGATTTTTCAAAAAATGTTGCTTTTTATTTTTCGAAAAAAAAATTAGGAAGATTTTGTATCTCAACAAATCGACAAAAAATTAATGGAGACTAATATTGTCCTGGAGAAGCATAAACTTTATTGCTTTTCGTCTCTCTTTCTCTGATATCCTCTAGAATTAATGTTACGTGCCGCCACACACAATTTACGAATTTTGCTTTTCTTTATCACGCGCTGAAATTTGTCCAGGCTTCGACGAAATGTTGAACATTCCTTTAGCACGCAAACAGAAGAAACAGTCGCCGCAGCATTAGTAGTGCTCGGTGATGGGCAATATTTGAATTAAGTTATTAAAAATTAATAAGTGAGAATGAAATTTAACGTTAGACGAACAACGTTTTCACAAATGTTCGTATCCAAATATAGAATGTTATAAATCAAACAATGTCCAACTATTTCCGACGGAAATGAACAACAATAATATAAATTTTTTAATGGTACAACACAAAAATTCGCATTTTCCTCACTCCTTTTATTGCAATTCACTATCAGATTAATAAAAAAATTCATACATATTAATTTTCAGATGTAAAATATTTATAAAGAAGTAGTATCGATTTTTTTTGCGATAAATAAACAAATGTTGAAAATATAATGAAAACTTTTTATGTGAGCCAAAAAAAGCTTCGCTTTCATTGAAATTTAATAGCATTCGGATGAAATTGTTATTTCAATTATTGCCTAATAGTGTTCACTCGTTTTCGACGTTGTCGGCGATATTTCAGGTGTTAAGTGTACCGATTATTACTATTCAAGCTCTCGTTTATTTGTGCATCACAGACCGACATTTTGGAGGGCGGCGTCGTACCCAAAAATCTGTACAGGTTGGATTTGGAAGGACCATCGAGTGAACACGAGCACAGCCTCTACAATTCCATCAGCTTGAGCCGAGGACAAATTCATCACGTCGCGATAAACACCAACGATCCAGGAGCTGTTTTAACGTGGGATTTCGACGTTATGAGACACAATGTGATATTTACGGTGCTCCACGAGACAAGGGACGACGTCGACGAGGCTCTTGCAGGTAAAAAACTTCATTGCCATTATTAATTACCAAATAATTCGTTTGTCCTTTGCAATTAAATCCAAAAACCTTGCAAATTGCTTCCTAATTTTTTTGGTACTTTTTACCAAGGCCTTTTTTTTCAGTTTCCTGATAGAGGAAACTTTGCAAACAGCAACAAATAATGCGCAAATAATTTGCTCATTTTTTTAACTCTACGAAAGTTTTAACAAAAAAATTCAGTGTCGTAAAATTTGAGCCGCTCGACCGATTTAGGTCAAACTTTTACCTAAACTTTGTGCCATATTAATGCGTACGTGAACCAAATTCGAAGCTGGTATTGCGTATGAAATTTGGGATGAATTAGCCGAAGTTGGCTTAAATTGTAACGTCAATTCTTCGACGATTAAAAATCCTATTAAATCCGAAACTCTTTATGAATTTGCACCAAATTCGATATTGACTATAGTTGGATATTAATCCGTCTTTGCGGAAAATTCCAGCGGGTTTGGTCGAAATTAACTCGAATTAGAACGAAAATACCGATTTTTCTAATATTTAAAATTCTATAAAATTTGAAGCGCTCTATGGATTTTTCGAAAATTTTATATTCAACGTCGTTTTTCGTTGCTTCACTTCTCAAAAACGCATTTACCCCAATCTCAAATTTTGTACGACATGCCATTTTTTTCACGAACGGATCATTTTGTTTTGTCAATCAGCTGCGACCTTGGAACAGTCTTCCGGTGGTCCGGAATCGCCGTCGTCACTTCTTCGAGAGTGGAAGGATGGCGTGGATTGCGTCAAAGTGGAGCCCAGCATATTGTGTCACGACGGCGAGAGTATTCAGGTAAATTGGTCATACTTTTTTTTTCCTTTCAAAAAATGCCCATACGTTTTTTTTAAATTCCTCAATGTTCTTTGGTAGAACTTCTTTTTACGAAAAAAAATTGAAATTGATCACACCGAAATTTATATAGAAAAAAAAATCGTTAAATACTGCATAATTTTTCGCTCGTTTATTTAAATGTAAGCCCTTAAATCGTTCCATTAGCAATTGAAAAATGCCATTCTATGCGTTTTTTCCTTTCAAATTTAATTCCCCGATGAAAAATGTGTTCAAAGAAACAAAAAAAAATCAAATAAACGCGACTTTACAGCCTTTTATTCGGTAAATCCGTTTTGAATATCGTTTATTCGGATTTTAGGGAACCCATATAATCCAAGAGGCAGGAACGTATATTCTGCAGTGGCAGAATGCCGACGAGGGAGAATTTTTGCCGTCCATCAGTTCGCATAAGGCGCAACTCATGTATTTCTACGAGGTTCTGCCGTCCGTTCATTACAGGTAATGATAATCTTCGGAATTTCTTTACTAAGAAAAAAAAAAGCAAAGCGAGCGAAAAACAAACAATTCAAGATTGTAAAAAATACTGAAATTCGACAAAATAGCGAAGTTTCGAAAAGAAAAAAATGCAAATAACTGTTTTTCTTCGAAGCCGAATTGACATGTTCCAACCGAAATTCAGAATTATTCAGACCTCGCCGTAAAAAAATCGAGTCAATCGTACAATTCGTTATTGAATTAGAGAAAATTAGAAAAACACCGCGTTTCTAATTTACAAATATTTGAATCTAAAACTTGAAATCTTGAAACGATAGCCCAGAAAATGCTTTAACACAAGGTTTACGGACGTTTCTTATATACCTATTTCCACGGCACCTGTAAACTTCACGGGTGAATTTAAAAAAATGCACTTTCTTTAAAAACCGATTTATTCAAGTTGACTCCAAATTGCACAATATTTGCCTTCACGTTTAAACAAAGTATAAAGAAATAAAAAGTCCTTTAAAAAGTTTGAGTTCCGTCAAATTTACGGGTTCCTTAAGTCTAGTGTTAAAAAATGCAACAAAAAAAAGTTCTTCTAATTTCTGCTAAGCGTAAAAGTTCAACAGGTAATTTCGACAGCTGGTTAACTGGCAAATAAAATTTTTCTGTTACACAGAGGCTCGATGATGAGTTTGCAGTCGGCGGTAAGCGGAAGATCGGTCGCGAGTTCGTCTCTCTCCAGATGAGAGGGACAAATAGCCAGAAACCGCGACGAGGAAGAGGAGAACGGCGGTGGCGGTGAAGGCAGCGCGAGTATCACTATCGAAACTGGCCACAACAACTGATCCAGTGTGAAAAATCGAAGAAAAAAACAGCAAAACGATTCTTCCCCGCGAAGAGAAGAAGAACCAGGAAAAAACGGTGAAACGTTCTCGGCCTCTCCTCGCATATCGTCCGCGTTGACCAGGTGCGAAAAACGCCAAAAACCGTGTCAGTAAAATCGTAAAATAGCGGTAGCTGTGTCAAAAATCCGCCAATCTATTGACTAATTCATAGAAGAGAAGAATAAGAAGAAAAAGAAAAAAAAAGAAAACGTGACTAAAGGAAAAAGAGAGAGAGAGAGATATAGAGATAGAAAAGAAAATATTACTCGTGTTATCTCAAAGTTATGCGTGTTCCGACACGGCGATGTTACGAGTTTGACAAATTATTTTCATACTTGAAGGAAAAATAGCCCGCGAAGAGTATATAAAGTTACGATATTCCCATAGATTTTTCCCCCGTCTGTTGAAATCCGCCGTTTATTTCCGGTGACGAACAGAAGAATATTTTTCGGTCCCAAACAGTACGAAAAAAAAGGAAAAGATAAAAGAAAAATGGCCCCTTTTCTTCCGTCTCTCGGTGCTTGGAGTTTTAAATGTCTTGTAAATAAGTTATTTGACCGCAAGGCCAAGATTTTAATCAACGACCTGAAACCTCGTTTTCATCTAATCGTCCAAATGAAAAACAAAAAACGAAAAAAAAAAGAAAAAAAAAAACGGGAGAATAAAAGAAACATCAATTACTGTCTCGAAATATCGCCGCCCGGTCTAATAAGTATTGTTACTTGTAGCGCGACATCGTAGTTTTCGATTTATTCTTGTAGACGCTCGCTGTAGACAGTCAGCAATTAGTATTCGACGATTTCATCCAGACACAACGAATATTAAAGAGTTATTACGGAAGATATTAGTATATTAAGTATACGAAAAATTTGGGACGATTCGCCGATAATTTTGATGGGTATTATCATTTTTTTTCTCCATGGAGACTCATTAAATCAGTAAAATCGGAAATTCTGATTTAAATAAAATGATCATGTAAACGTTAAAAAATTGCAATTGAAAAAATATGACTGGAACTTTTGTTGTTGAAAATTCATTAACTCGGTAAAAATAAAAATTCTGATTACAGGAAAACGATCGTGAGAGTTTAAAAAATTACAAGTAACTAAAAAATACGAGCAAAATGATCGTTAATGTTTTTTTTGTCATTTCTGGAAAGTTTCGCGGATTCGTAACATTTATATTGATGCATTTACAAAGATATTAATTAATTATTTTCATTTTTGATAAATCTTTTCAGTCTTATCCAGAAAAATCCTTTAATTTCTTACCGATTTTCATGCTTCGTGGCTTATTTTGTTACTTAAAACATTCTCTACAAATGGGCGGTATAAATATCTTGTAGAATTAACCATTAAATAATTACGGCCATTTGTTTTTGACCAAATTATACTTCGTAACAAAAAGGCTGTAATTTCCCTATGATCACAATTATCGAATATTTAGACGATTCATTTGTAGAGGCTATTTTCAGAAACAGAACAAACCACTACTCATTAAATTCGCCCGAAAACAACCGGTTTTGAATCGAAAACAAGGAAAGATTGCGAAAACGAAGTAAATATTTTTGTCTATCCTTTTAATTTTCCATTAATATTATATAATTCGCAGAGTCTCACAGAGTTTCGTAGAATTACAAATATTCGGCACTGATTTCGCAATTTCAAAGCACTCCAATTTTCTTTATGAGGAAACTCTCCCTCATTCTTCACTCGATTAAATAAATCGATTAATTAGGAAAATCTCAGTGGAATAAAAAAATTGTGGTACTCATCATTTTTCCGGTACGGTCGAATTTTTCCGCAAACTGAAGTTCATACTTACTCAGTTGATAGATTTTTCTCCCAAATTAATATTTAATTTGATATGTTAACGAATTTACGGTAATATTACAATTTTAAAAAAATTGCCAACAAGTGCAATCGCTGCTGTAGGAGTCTTAGACGCGAAAAAAAATCTATGTTAGCGTTCGTGCCTAGTGTGTGCCTAGTTCCTTCCACCCGCGTATTTTCTCAGCCGAGAAAATCGCGCAGACCAGTTCCGGGAAATTTTTGTGTAGCCAACGTAGAGAAAGAAATTTAAATAGATGGAAAACCTTTAAAAAATCGGTAATTCACGTCGAAAGCGAAACCTTCGCGTCTTCGTGAATCGACAGATTTTTAAGTAGACGTTCAATCAACTAGCGAAAGAAAAAAAAAACAATTATCTTCGAATGTACGTAGTTATTTAGCACGTGTTTCAGTCTTTTCACGCGAATCATTGATTTGTGATAACAATCAGGAACACTTACTCTCTTTTCGTTCGAACAGTCATGAAAACGAATACGTAAATAAAAAAGTATTTTTAGAATACTTTTTTGATGAAATTTTTATTGATTATTGCACCTATACATTAATATAATGCATAGCGAATCAATAATTTACTAAAATTGTTTGTTATGTTCTAGAATCGTGAAAATTCTGATTTTTGCGTTATAATTTATCGTGGTTTTTCGATATTTTGAAAAAAAAAAAAAATTGAGAAGCTATTGTCGGTACAGTCAAATCAATCGCATATCAAGATTTTAAAAATGTACATGTTTTCAAGGGGAAATTAATGTAATCAAAAATTTCATAAAAATCAATTGGCAAGTAAAGCGACGAAAATCACTCGGTGAATTATTAAAACGTTTTTCAATGAACAAAATGGGCTATGGTTCGTCAAAATCAAATTATAATTACGAATTTACCTTACAAAAAACTGTGAATAATATTTGTTGTTCATAATTGAAGTAAACGAAGTTACTTTTCTGTTAATTAATGGCCTCGCATATTTTTCTACATTGAGCAGAAGCTCTGGTTAAGATTCACATTTTTTTTACCATTTTTCTTAGAAAACGCGTAAAAACAATTTTTGACGTCTAAAAACGAAATCTGTGCCGTCGATGGCTTCTTAAGTACATTTTAATGGAAACATTAATGCCCGGCTCATGAATAATGAGAGTAACTGCCAACCTGATTTTCACAACCGAAAAATAAGCCCGAAGAAGTTCCGACGTGAGGTACACATGCTTTTTTTTTTCAAATAATTTTAATTGATTTTTGGATCCTTTTGAGAGTGAAAAATCTGTCAATTATTGTCCAAAGTTTTACATTCCCACTTTTACCTGACGAGCATGATCAATAAAAGACCATGAAGAAGAAGAAGAAGAAGAGAAGGCAATTATTACAATTTGTCTATATTTTATTCGTTGGACCTCCTCATTCCTCTCCTGACCTTGGGATTTCTTTTTTAAATAGTCTGCTCGTGCCGGAGATAATATATGAAGGTGATTCTTTTGGCGAGTCATTTATGAAAAATTCCTATATCTATCCAATTGCAGCCTCTTTCGTCTATCTTCTCTTGAATCCATACTTTTTCCTCTCGTAGAAGAGATCTGTCTTGGAACTTCCCAGATTTACTATTTTTGGACATCCGTCTCGCTGAAAAACCAAATTTTACGTTTCTATCTTTCGTCGGTAAGAACAAATTCAAAATAAAATATAGGTGCAAATCCAAAAATGTGAAATAAAAACCTACAAGCAAAATTTCAGATAAATAAGGATAATGCGACTGTGAGATACGAATAGAAAAGAAAAAGGAAAAAATGCAAATCTAAACACAATGGACTAAAATATACAGTGATGAAAAAACAGAAAAAATCAAGTAATTCAAACGAGAGTGGTTATTCGAAATAATAATTTTGCAACAGCGAGATACACCGATATTTATTTACGAATGGCATTAATTTCACTTACGTCTTTCTCTTGAATTGTGCATTCCTTGCAATAATAAGCGTCCGATACACCCGGACCTCCGCAAATGACGCATCGTCCTTGGTACGATCCGTAGTTGCACTCGTCACAGATTCTCACGAGCGTACATGGACGTACATAAGAATCGCAGATTACGCACTTGCCGTCGCATTTCTCGCAGAGACGACCGATGGCTGAGGGTTCGAAAAAACAATAATAAATCGCTTTGTGTTCTTTTGAAATTCGGTTGATTTATAACGAACAAAGAGCGGCGCTGGCCTTCGTCTATTCAATGAGACAGGATTTTGAACAATTATTCCAATATTAACAATATTCACAAATATGATCGAAAAACTCAATTTTTGTGCTGAAATGACAATTAAAACTAATTTGAACACTGCAAAGTCCATATAAACGATATTTTTGAGGTTAGGTACGAAGTGACATTGATTGAAAAACGTGATTTTTTTACAATTCAAATCATTTTAATCGCTCAAATGTTGACAATACGCTTGAGGATTATCGACTAAGTCGATAAATAATCGCAAACTAAGCGTAGAAACATGAAAACGAAGAAATAATCGAGAATTTCGAGGTTAGGAACTCACCGACGCCGGGTTGTTTACGACAGAAAATCAAATCCGGATGATGCTTTGCCATATTTCACTTCAATTTCACGATCTGCTGAAGAAACTGCGCATTAAACACCACAAAAATATCACGCACTACGCCCGAAAACGTCAAATAAATGGATAAATCGTTGGGAGTACATAAACATTCGTTTTCGGCTGCTGCTGAATTAGCGAAATATTTGAGGTTGGGTCGTCGCTAGATGCGCGAATGCGCGCGCAGCAGACAAGTCGCGGTTATTTTTGAAAAACAGAACTCGATACTCGCGTTCTTTCGGCGTTTTTTAAAAAATCCCCACTCTCCGAATGAGAATCGGAAAATGATCTACACATTTTATTTCTGCGAACGAAAAATTCATAATTACAGCGCGACAAAGTTTTTAAATGACAGAATCATGGAGCCTAGACTACTCCATATAGACTACTCCAGTACTCTAGGCTCCATGCTGGACTCCATGGACAGAATAATGGGCTTAATTTTATATTGCATTTTTTGCAGTTAAAAAAAAAGTTCTTAGACACTTTTCTGCGCGGAAAATTCGATGGTCGTGCGCGCGCATGCGCACTATCGATTGTCTCTCGCGTCAATCGGCAAAAATACTGCGAATAACCTAACCTAACTGCGTATTGCGAGTCGAACTCTCAATTTGCATCAGTTTTTTCTGATTTTTACGTCAAGACGGACGTAACCGAAGCCGCAAAAGCGCCTTGAGTGTTTCCAGTACTCGAGAAATATTTGTCACGTTAATTATCGCTGTTAAATGCGATGAACTTGGAGATTCGGAGCTGTGACAGAAACGTCAAAACTTTGGGAGTTGTCACGACAAAATCTCGTCGCCTTTTCGCCTCTGACGCGTAAGACAATCGGAGGCAGAAAAAGGAGCACTACGCAGGAGTCTAAAATGTCCAAGAGCAAAGCGGCGTCCCGAAGGATCGCTGTCGATCTCCTGTGCAAAAATGGTTGCGGCTTCTACCGAAACGCCGAGTGGGAAGGCTACTGCAGCAAATGCTACCGAGAACATCTGCAGAAGCGAAGGGCGCAGAGAGATCGCACCGCAAAAACTCACAATTACGAAGGGTAAATTTTGGAGCGGCTCGAAAAGACTTTATTTTTAGCTCGTCTCATGAAAAAACTGTAGTCTGGACTGTAACGATCAATCGCGTGAAACGGAAGCTTGGACCGGAATTTTTCTTACAGCGGTGCTGCTGATTTTGTATTTTACAGTTTTCCTTAAGAAAAAAATCGATTTTCTGCCTAATATCATATGGGAAAGACAATTTTCCATTTTTTTAAATTTGTGAGAAGCTTTCCTTTCACAAGGCCCGATATTAGGGTTCGTAATTGACTTTTTTTATGTTACAAGATAAGAAAGTAAAACCGTTTTTATTATAGCGTTTCTTGAGGCAAAAATTATTTAACGTTACGTTCGCACGACGATAATGATTAATTTTGCGCAGAGAAAGTCCGCTGAAAGCTGCTGGTGGATCCTCCGGCCACAGCAGGACCGACGACCCAAAACGTCACCACGAAAAGAAAAATAAGCTGTTGAATATATCGTCGTTTTTCAAGCCAACTGTAAAAGGTATGAAATACAACGATTCACCGGTGCAATGATTATTAAAAATATAATATGAATACTTTGAGCCACAAAAAACATTATATATTCAGCTTTGAATGGAATTCAATTATTCAAAACAATTTATTCGATATTCGTAATTTATAACTATTATGACTATTAATATAAATATTTATTTGCTCGCTTTTATATTCAACACTTTTCCCAATTGTCAAAAATTAATCATTTATTATTTAAAAAATAAAAAATAAACAAAATAGGCGAAGTTTCATGAATAAATTGTACGTTTTTATTTAATTTAAAAAAAAGCATTTACCGATGTGAAGTATTATTATACCAATTTTAATCAACGGAAACATCGACTCAAAAATATAATTGCAGTAAGTGAACTTTAATAACAAAAATTTTTCGATCGAAATTCGATCTTATTATTTATTCAGCTCACGGATACGACGATAATCAAGATGTAGATAAAGTTAAGGCGGAGAGTCGTGAGTTGTTGGCTCTTATACAAAAAACGCCGGCTGAAAAGGACGTGCAGAAATGCATAAATTCATTTGTAAATAAAATAATGCAAAACAAAGATTTCAAGAGGATCGAAGAGCTGTCGGAAATTGCGCAGAATTATTATCAAGGTTTCGGTAAAAGGATGGAAAACAGTCCAAATTATGCAGGTACTTTTACCAGGAAACATTTTTTCATTTTATCCATCAAAGATTTTGAGATATTAATTGGAGAAAACAACATTTTTCACCAGGAATTTCGCAGGAAGTTAAAGAACGGCTAGCGGATTATGTGGAGAGATACGCGATGACCTCGTTGTATACGACACTTTTCTGTCCCCAATTTACTACAGATGAGGATAAAGATTTGGCTATTCAAAATAGGTAAGCGTTCAACTGATTTGAAAAAATAAAATAAAGAGCTTTATCATCTCATCCCTCAATTTCTTCGTTAAGGTATGGAACAAATTTTCCAAATCTCAAGACAATTCTCTTGCGATCCCACATCGAAATTTTGAATTTGTTACACAATCGTAAGACGGATATCCTTTTTTCTTTGCATACGTAAAAACTAACGAAATGTCGAATAAACGAAGAAAAAAAACCATGAATAAATTTGTTCGTTTTCCATTTAATTGCATTTACAATGCAATCTTTTTTAAATATTCATTATTTAAAAAGGTCCCAAGAATTGAAACTAAATATAAGAAACAAAATTATAATCATTTTACTTACAGTTTCAAAGCCAAAAATTGTATTAAAACATTTTTTATGTACATTAAAACATTCGAAGATTAAAACAATTTCTTTAATCAACTTTTCTCGATATTTTCGCTGCTCCGAAATGAAAATCTCGGGTAAAAAATCATGAAAAAAAAAGAAACAAGCGTAGAAAAAGTTGGAGAATCTCTTGGAATAATTGAGAGCTAAAGGCAGAATTGTTCAACAGGATAAGACAGTTAAATTGGGTGAGTGGGAAGCACTTGGAGTGCAGGATACACGAAACGAGTCCAGAAGTTCGGGAGCTCGTGTACACATCGATAACCGATTTGTTGAATATGGATTCGGCGAAGGCGCCGCAAGAAAAATTGGCGTGCGTCGTTCATTGTTGCAGAAATATATTTTTGCTGCTTCAGCAATCCGTCGGAGGTCCAGCGTCGGCCGACGAATTTCTTCCGGCTCTGATTTTCATTGTTTTGAAAGCAAATCCAGCGAGGCTAAAAAGTAACATCAACTTTATCACGAGATTTTGCAACGCCAGCCGATTAATGACCGGCGAGGGTGGCTATTATTTTACGAACCTCGTAAGCTCTCGTCTGTTTTGGAAATCGTTTTCATGATTTTTCCGGTAGCCGCACCTTTCAATTCAAATACCATCGTCGAATTTCCTCTCAATATTTGCAATTGCAGTGCTGCGCCGTATCGTTCATCGAAAATCTCACCGCCGAATCGTTGAACATGACGCAAAAAGATTTCGACGCTTACATGTCCGGCGAACGAGTACCGGCCAATACTTGGGAATCGGCGCTCACTATTTGCGAGGTAATTTTCCAGTACACAATCTCTTCTAGATGCACGGTAATTGATAAAATCTAGTTGAGATTCAATGCACGAATAGTGGACATTTTTATTCATAAATTGGTGTACTAAAAATATATAAGTGCAATCTAAAAAAAATGTATGGTATAGTCAATTTCGCTCACTATTTGCGAGGTAATTTTGCAGTACACAATCTCTTTTAGATGCACGGTAAACGAAAAAAACTAGTTGACATTCAATGCACGAATAGTGGACATTTTTATTCATAAATTGGTATACTAAAAATATATAAGTGCAATCTAAAAAAAATGTATGGTATAGTCAATGTCGCTCACTATTTTCGAGGTAATTTTGAGGTACACAATTTTTTTAGATGCACGGTAAATGAAAAAAACTAGTTGGCATTCAATGCACGAATAGTGGAAGTTTTTATTCATAAACTGTTATACGAAATTAATTATGTATGTGCAATCTAAAAAAAATGTATGGTAAAGTAAATTTATACTTCACGTTAACTTTGCTACAAAAGTACATTAATTATGTATCACAATTGTATATTTAATTTACCAGCTTATCAATAAAAACTTCCAATTTTTTCTAACAATGTAATCACTTTTATAAAATTTACTTGAAATTTGATGCCCAAGTACTGGAGGTTTTTACAATTACCGATAACATTAATTTTTTACAACTGGAATTATAAAAATTGATCAATTAATTGCTTAAAAAAATATAATTGTGTCAGAAACTTTTTTTCAAGATGATCAAATTTGCTTGGAAAAATAGTAACTACGTAGCAAAAAATGGAAATATATGATATAATGATTTTTAGGTACGTGGAATTAACATTTCTTTCTTTATAATCGAATGTAAATGCTTTTTTTTTACAGAGTTTGCACATGATGTGCGAGGAAGTGACATTGCTCGACGATTTGAAGGGAAAAAACGAAAACCTTGTGAAGGAAGCTCTGGAATTGAAGCAAGCGATGCTCGATTTTCACGAGAGAATAAAGGCCGAAGTTAGTGCACTAGTCGTGCGAACGCCGTTGATTATATCGCGAAGCCAACGGCTTCCGACTAATCTGGACTGTGAACTGGACATGGAGTCCTTTCAACTTCCGCCGCCCATAATACCCCAAGTATAATCTTCATTCCGACGCGCTAATCATTTTAATTGGTTTATTTTCAAAATGTTCCGGATTTATTGTTTCCAATTTCTCGAACAACGATTAAGGAGAAATAATGATTTTGTGTGATTAAGGCGAGGGAATTTGTTAAAAATCAGTGATATTTTTTGAAAAATGCAGCTAATATTTTCTACCATTTGAAAAACCATTTGCTTGAGATATTCATTTACAACAAATGCCAATTACCGATCAGTGAAGTAATCATTAATTGATTATTCAGTTAATTAAATGATCAATCAATTAGAAATTCTTTAATCAACCAATAAAATTTTCGGCGATTTCGCAAAAAAAAAAAAAATACAAAATCCTTAGAGAACATGTTCTAAATTTGACAATGTTTCGCAGATTTTCTCGCAAATGGCGAGCGACGAGACGGATAATTTACAGCCGGGAGCGATTAAAGCTTCAGACGGAAAAGCGTCATCCTCGTCGACCGACGATTGCGGATGTATAACGCCCTCGCCGACCTTCGATTTTCCGCCTTTCAGCGACGATTGCTGCTTGGATGGAAGTCGAGCGGACGACGACACGAGTCTCATTAGTCTCGAAGCTCAGTCGGACTTTCTAATGAGCGGCGAAAGTCATCAAGGCCAACCGGAAAGTTTGTTGGACAATTCGCCGCAAACGCGAGCTTCGAATCTACCGTCGCCTCTAAAACCCGCAGCTCGTCCTCCTGGATCAACGACCGAGGATTATCATGGATTTACCCTTCAAGGATCGACCATACAAACGATTCCCTGTAATACCGGAGATCTTTCCCTCAATCACTCGTCCGAATTTGAGTCTGACGCTTATTCCACGTACTTTCACAATATTTAAATACTCTACGTCCTCCTGCTCTAGATTATAAGAGATATTAATTATAGTGAGTAATAAAACAACAAATCGAACGAGGTACATACGTAATTTATATTTTTCGCCCGTTATCGTAAGGGTCGATTATTTTATTCTTAATTTATCTTTTTTTACAGACGAATCTCACAGAGCTTTGACTTTCTGCGAAATTACTTTACTGCGGAATGTGATAGTAATTAACACTGGATTAATTTTGCGAGTATCAAAGGTTTTTTTTTTATATTTGTCAAGCATGAACGCTATTCAAAAAATTGTTCAATTATCTATTTGTTATATTTCATATTGTCAGTGGAAAAAAATCAGGGAATACGCGTTTCTCAAAAAAGATCTCGATTTTTTTGTGGAAGACGGAATTTTTCGAAAAATCTGATTAGTAGTCAATGGATTATTTTGTTTTTAAGTTATATTTGTTTTACACGAAACGTTTGACGTACGAAATATTTGTTTTACACGTTTTAGACGAAACTCACGGAGATTTGACTTTCTGCGGAACTACTTGACTGCGGAATGCGATAATAATTGACACAGAATTAATTACACGAGTATCAAACTTTTTTTTATAAAACGTTTTTCAAGCATAAACGATATTCAAAAAATTGTTCATTTGTCTATTTGTTATATTTCGTGTTGTTAGTGGAAAAAAATTAGAGAATCTGAGTTTCTCAAATAAGATCTCTATTTTTTTGTGATAATACAATTTATTTTATTCTACAGGTCACAAGCATCGTGCACCAAATGTCTTCGTTGAGCGCGATGCCTGCTGCATCTCTGCATTTATGAAAAAAGTTTCATATGATTGGAATGATTAGTCGAGACATATTCTGTCCACAAAAATTTGATGTCCGCTATATTGTAGCACCGTGAAAAAAGTTGGTGACGTGCGCTTGATGGCTCTTAAGAGGCAGTGATACTTCCGCCACAGCTTCCAAAAATTTTTAAACCTATTTTCTCCCCAAATACTCGACAGAAACTTCAATAGGATTTTCAAATTTTTATAGGATCTGCGGAAGTATTGCAGAATTGACTAAGCTTCGGACTTTATAATATTCAAAGCCGTTTGTTTAGGAATATCGATAAAGGAAACTGTACAGTGTTGTTCTTCGTCACAATTAAAGTGTAAAGGAAAAATACGAGATGTACTGACTTTAGAATGCTGAAACACAGTTAGCACTATTCTGCAGTCAGTACTTCTCGTATTTTTTCTGACACCTTAATTGTGGCGTAAAACAACGCTTTACAGTTTTTGTTACCGACCGAGCGGTGACACATAATTTTAAGGTGATGTGTTGTTACACTGACTGAGCCGCCATAAGTGCGAGTGAGATAGCTGAATCTTCGCGAAGCGTTATTCTTCACCACGGTTGATTTTTCGAACGAAAATCGAGATGTACTGACTGCTGAATTAAAAAACGTAGTCAGTACTTCTTGTATCTGTCCTGGCACTTTAATTGTAACGAAGAACAACGCTTTACAGTTTTTTGTTACCGACCGGGCAGTAACACGTCTCCTTAAAGATGATGTAAAACTACTCGGTCGGTATTGAAAACTGAAATCCGTTTTTCTCTATGAAAAGGTTGATATTTTGGAGAAAAGATGAGAAAGTCGCTCTCCGCCTAATAATTTAGCAGAACGACTTTTTCGTTTTTTGCCCAAAAGATCAACGTCAGTGGAGAAATTTGGGATTGCAGGATTAGCTCTGTCTTCCTCGCACTTATTGAGTTTTCACATCACCTTAAAGGCGCTTTCCAAAATATTCGGAGCTTAGTTCGGATTCGGCCGCAACGAGCGCTGCAGTCGTCAGCGTGTTCCCCCACTTTTCTACTTTCAAACTTTCAAATGTAAAGGAGCTTCGACGCTATGTTTATTTGGAGCCGGTTTGTCGTCGATTTGGTTGCCGGAAGAAACGGAGGTTAAAATGGTATTTAATTTTTGGGCCAACTCCAGATGACAAATGGACAGGTAATTTACACTCTTAAGCCAATGTTATTTTCTGAGATTTATTGGTGAACGTCATTTTCGTACGTTTTTTTGTTTTTTTTTTTTTTTTGTAGGATAAGCAAAAGGTTTGGCGATGGAGCTGGAATAAAGTGGCTGGTGATGCCCTGGCAACCGCTCGTCGCATCCGATCGCGCGGTTCTCGCAGCCGTCGAAGAATCACTCATCAATAGCCTGGATACTACTCTTATCGTTCACACTTGCCAATTTGTCAGCAACGTCATGCTGCAGGATTTTCCAGCCGAAGTTTTCCTCCAACGGCCTGCTATTGCAATGGTAATTGCGCTGTTGCAAAAATACTTTGGGTTGCATTAGTTTTTTGGACTTTTTAAAATTTCATCTTTTGCACTGTTTACTTATTTCATTTGTTTTATATCTTTTATATATTTTAAGGGATCGAGCGCTTTTATAAGGCAGAACTCAATGCTAGTCTGTTTGTGTACTAAATTTGATCCTGGTATCAATTCCATTTCCAGATTCTCCAAGCACTGCTGGAAAGAAGTCGAATAGATTTCAAATCGCACACTGAAATTCCTAAAATGCATAGTTACTTTCATGTAATTTTACTTCGTTTTGGAAACACTAATTTCCTATGCCTATTACAAAATTCACACACATTTACTTTGGAAAAAGGCAAATATTTCTTACTCTTATTTCTCAATTCCATTACCAGATTCTTCAAGCACTGTTGAAAGGGTGTCAAATAGATTTCTAATCAGACACTGACGTTCCTAAAATACATAATTACTTTCATGTAATTTTATTTCGTCTTGCAAACATTAATTTTCTATACCTATTACAAAACTCACACACATTTACTTCGGAAAAAGGCAAATATTTCTTACTCTTATGTCTCAATTCCATTTCCAGATTCTTCAAGCGCTGTTGAAAAGAAGTCAAATAGATTTCAAATCAGACACTATAATTCCTGAAATACATATTTATTTTCATGTAATTTTATTTCGTCTTGCAAACATTCATTTCCTATGCCTATTACAAAACTCACACACATTTACTTCGGAAAAAGGCAAATATTTCTTACTCTTATGTCTCAATTCCATTTCCAGATTCTTCAAGCGCTGTTGAAAAGAAGTCAAATAGATTTCAAATCAGACACTATAATTCCTGAAATACATATTTATTTTCATGTAATTTTATTTCGTCTTGCAAACATTCATTTCCTATGCCTATTACAAAACTCACACACATTTACTTCGGAAAAAGGCAAATATTTCTTACTCTTATTTCTCAATTCCATTTGCAGATTCTCCAAGCGTTGCTGGAAAGGAGTCGAATAGAGGGCGGAAAAATCGTGCCTGGGGTAATAAAAGCGCTGCACAAACTGACGCGATCGTTACGGTACCGAATGTACTACTATTGTGATCCTTGCATCGCGAACAAGAGGCCTAACGTTATTTCCGGTCAATCGGAAAGCAGTTGGGCTTACGAATCCTCGTCGGAGGATCGCGAGAGTCCGGAAGGCGCTTTACCGGAAGCGAATTACCAAGCGTATCAGCAGCAATGCGCAGCGAGTCAGGAAAGTCACACAGAAAACGGAGGAACGAGCAACGTCGACGATTCTCTGCTTCAGCAACAGCAGATGCTGATTCCGATTTATTGCGTGGAAAGTTTGAAGCACGTTTTGAATTTGCTCGTTTCTCTTCCCGAGGACGAATCGTTGCCGCTTAAAAACGTTAAAAATATCTTGGATCTTTCGTCGGAACTCGTTAATTTATTGACGACGAGTTTAACGCCTTCCGTTTGGCTATCGACCGACGATTTGTCTTTAAACGTAATCGATAATCTCAAATCACTCGCAAAATTGTTTGGCGAATTGGCGCAATTTTATGGCGCCAGCGATATCGATTATCACCGCATAACTTATCTCCAAATTGTCTGTTTGATTGGGAAACTTTTGAGCGCAATTGTGCCCCTCGAATTGGCTGATATTGTCCTGCCGAAAATTCTCAAAGTCGCGATCAGTGAGGCGGTTATCGACGCTCCGATTTTTCTTATGTATCCGGGATTGAATTCTACGCTTGAACAGTACGCGAAGGTAAATTATACTTCTCCTTGATTATTTAGTACTTAAACGTATAATTTTGAATTAGCCAAAAAAAAGTTATAAACAATTCTTTTAGATGATGAGTCTGTTTTGAAAAATGTTGCATTTTAATCTATTACGTGAATATCGAGGTTCATAATTTTGCAGTTTTGTGAAGATTTGCATGAAAATAGCTTAACGAAATTTTGGGAAAGGTCATTTTCATTTAATCCATTTTTGGGAATAAATATCGTTTTTTTAAAGCGGATTTTTTGTGATTATGATTTTTTTTTACAATATCTTTCAACTCTACTTTTTGGATAATTATAAGTACATTTTTATGGAAAGATTTTGAAAAAATGAACTATATCTATATTTCATATAATTCGAATGAAAAATGAATGAAGAATATTTAAAAATGAGGATTTTTGGTTTTGATCTCGAATAGCTATTTAGCGATCTGGAGGCGACTGAATTGATGCAATTGTTCGACGAGACTCGTTACCTCACTGGCTCTTTGAAAGCAGCGATTACTTTGATGAAGGAGACCTCTAATAATGTGCGTTCCAATGGAGAAACATTGAAGATTATGTGGGACTCGAAATCAAGCCTTTCTTACCACAAACGGCTTTCCATCGTCAAGAAATATGTCTCCTTTTTGCAGGAAGTCAACGTGTGAGTATGCATATTTTTTGTTATAATTATATTCGTATAAATCTTCGGCAAATTCGAATATTCGACAATTCATAATATTCGGCAAGTTCGAAAATTCGACAATTCATAATATTTGGCAAATTCGAATATTCGGCAATTCATAATATTCAGTAAATTCGAATATTCGACAATTCATAATATTCGGCAAATTCGAATATTCGACAAATTCGAATATTCAGTAAATACGAATATTCGGCAATTCATAATATTCAGCAAAATCGAGCAGTCCTATTTTTCAGCTATTGTCATTCAATGTGTATACATATTTTTTGTATTAAATCGCAGTTTACTCGAAAACGAGGAGAAGGAATTGGCCAACAAATTGATTCTCAATCTTCTGTCGAACGCCGACGAAGACGTAAGAAGAAGCGTTTACACCGAATGTCGAGACGCAGTTTCAGCTACTTTGGGAGTGGAAGCCAAGAAAATTGGAAAACACGCGTGGATGAAAGTAGCTTTTCTTTTGGAAGCGAACGTTTTGACGGAAATCGTTTGTCACGGAGCCGCAGGAGAAGACGAGACGGTAAATGATTTTTAGAAACAAACTCAAATAGCAACTACTCCTCTTAACAAATGCTAATCCAAAACAAAAAATAGCATTTCTTTCACCAATAGAAAGCAGAACATTTTTCGTAATAAGGGCAAAAAACAAACGTGATTTCTTTCAACAGATAAAAAGCCTCGCAGAAGACATTCTCGTGTATATATTGAAGGGAAAAATTCACATTGGGGACGAGGCATGGTCAAAATTACTCGAGGAAGGGTTGATCAGAGTTTTGGGACTTTTGCAATGCCTCGCCGGCACAGAATCGACTCTCGGTCAGTGTGTTACGAAAATGCTCGATCCAGACGTCTACGCGAGCATAAAACTTCCTTACGTCGAAGTTCTGAAAGGAAATGCGAGGCTCCTGTATGCGGCGGACAGCGGCCTCAGAGAAGAAGCCCTTTGCAGATTGATTTTCCTGCTGGGAAGGGAAAAAGACTCGTCGAAAAAGCTTCCCCGTCTCTCGTCTCTCCACGGACTTCCTCTCAGTTCTCTTTGCATTATTGAGAGGTCTTCCTGCGGTTTTAAACGTTCCGAAGGCAGTTATCAGGTCGGTTTTGTTATTGTTTCTTTATTTTATGTTCGAATAATTTCGCAAATTATTGACTGCCGTTTGTACCTCGTCTCCCCGATTTCGCTGTAACTTTGCTGTTGAATATACCGTAAAAGGTAGTTGCTTGATTTTTTTACATTCTTTCAGAGGATTCTTCAAGTTTTTCTGAGGCTTTTGATTATTGCAATTTTTCGATTTCCTTGCGAAGTTTTTTTTTTTTTTGAGAATTTCAAATTATTGCAGATTTTCGATTTCTTTGCTGAAATGTTTTCATCGGGATTTAAGGGGATGCTGGACTGGGCGATTTCGTAATATACACTATTCATCGCAAATATGCTACAGATATACTTCAAATTTTGCAGGGATTTAATAAAAACCTTCGTGTTTCGGTGTCCGGTCTGATTTGACACATCTGAGCCCCAGAAACGATTATATCTTACTTTAACCGAACTTTTTGACGTCTCGAACGGCCATATTGGCTTTTGAGAGGGTCAGTAATATACTTTTTTTAAACATTTGCTCTATGTCTTGAACGGTAATTCGACCGGTCGCCGAAGCGTCAAGGTTTTTATTATCTCCGTGCAAAAGTTGAAATATATTTGTAGCATATGTACGATGAATAGTGTATACTACGAATCGCCTAATCGACTCCAGCATCCCCTTAATGGTCTGTACAAAAAAATAATCAAGACTTATTCTTAGGTAAAAATGTTCAAATCAATTTTCCCAGAAGAAAAAAATACTCTTGTTCGGATCCGAAATTGACTTGTAACTTAATAAACGAGTTTTGAAAGGGTTTCACTTGCTAAATTGTTTATACCATGAAATTTTTCCTTCGTTATCCTATTTTATTTTGCTAATTGGCATTCTTTAACTTTTTATGAACAAATTAATGAAGTTTTTTTTTGAGTGAATATCGAAGATTCCCAATCCGATTTTACACGGTAATCATGTAGTACATTACATTTTAGTTATTAAAATAATTTTTTTCATCCATTTAACACTTTTTATTAGAAGAAACGTTATTATTTTTTTAGACGAGCAGTTTGCTTTCGGTACTTGAGCTAATAAAAACTGCGGACGTCGAGCCGAAGGTTCGAAAATCGGCTTTGGTACAAATAAGCGTTATGCTGACGGATACTTGTCTGCACAAACTCTTCGTTCGCGAAAACGGTCTTCAATTAATTCTCGATATCATGAACAAGGCTCTGGTAAGTCTCTTCGGTTACTTAATAATTCGCTGCAAATTCTAGCAAATCCGAAGATGTTTTCTTTCAGATCGAGAAGGAATACGGCAATTATCCGGACTCAGTGATTCCCATATTGTCGATTTTAAAAATATTGGCTTCGACTCAATGTTCTGTTCGTCACGATTTGTCCACGCGATCCGACGTCTTCTCCAATATTCTCCGCGGTAAGTTTGAAATAAGTATCAACGCTGCTGGAGAAATAAAAATGATAAAGCTTTCTTTTATATTAAATTTTCTAGGTACAGATTATCTCTTCTTTGTTTAAAATTGATTTCTTAGTCTTCAAAATTTCATTAGAATAAGAAGCTAAATTGAAAGTTCGTTGTTATTTGTATGGTAAGTTTGAAATAACTATTAACGCTGCTGGAGAAATAAAAATGAAAAAGCTTCCTTTTATATTAAATTTGCTAGATACAGATTATCTCTTTTTTAAAAATTCATTTCTTAGTCTTCAAAATTTCATTAGAATGAGAAGCTAAATTGAAAATTCATTGTTATTTGCACGCTAAGTTTGAAATAACTATTAACGCTGCTGGAGAAATGGAAATGGAAAAGCTTTCTTTTATATTAAATTTGCCAAATACAGATTATCTAATTTTTATTTTGTTAATTTTTTAGTCTTCACAATTTCAATACGATAAGATGCTAAATTGAAAATTCGTTGTTACTTGCATTGTTCACTGTAACTCTAAAATTCCAGATAATCGAAAAGAAATACAACGAATCACTTATTTTAATATTCAACTATTCGCGTACGTAAAATCTACGTTTGTGTTTTTGAAAGGCCACCAAAATACATGCAAAACAAATAGCCTCGATTAATATTCCGACTCGTAATTGAAGGAAATTTAATTATTATTTATATCGCAAATTGCAAATCTCGAAATTTCATGAATAACTAATTACACACATTATTTTCCTTTAACATATTGTCATACTTACCATTATACTTTGCCATTTTAAGCCTCAAAACTGGCACTGGAAAACATTCGAAATAACAAAGTATTCTCATTGAAAATTAGTAACAGCACAAAAAATGATAAAAATTCTTTCTCGAATAACCGATTTTAGGGTTGTTCCTTTTTCCGAACAACGAGTGCGTGAAAATCGACGCTTCTCAGCTTCTCTGTCTGCTGTTGTACAGCGAATACATCGTGATGCCTTCGACAGCGCGAGAAAACGAATACAGTATGATTTCTTTGCCTCACATCGTCGCGACGAGGATGCGATTGCCGGTTAATTGCAAATCTCATTGGCGAACAAGTTTGCATAAACGTGCGGATATTTCCAGTGAGTTTACGACAAGTCCTCAAATAAAAAATTGGCGAACAAATCGTGAAGGAAATAGAGTTTACAATTTTTTTAAATCCAGTGGTCAACAGCAGCAAACCGAGAGCTTTGACTTTCGTGCGTCAATTTTGGCTCTGGCATTGGAATTACGCGGACACAACGACACTTTTTACGCCTTGGGAGTCGCTCAACGATCACGACATTTCCGAAAAGCTTCGAATAACGAAAAACGAATTTTCCGCCCTTCGCAACACTTCCGTTTATTTCTGCGCTCGTCACCAGCTCATGAACATTCAAAATTCAACGACGCACCTTCAGGTCTCCGCAGCTTTGGATTATCTCTCGATGTAAGCGAAAACAGCCCCGAAATAACGTTTCCAAAAATAACTAGAATCAACGATTCGCGATTATTCTCTTAATAAAGTTTTTCAGGTACTTGAAACTGTGGAAAATGTTGTGCTACGAAATTTCCATGGACGATCTTGACAAATTGCCGTGGGAACAGTCGTTCGTTCGTTTTCTTCTCTCCCAACCGACCAACAAAGAGGATTGCGAGTTGTTCGTCGAAGTACTTAATTTTTTGTACGTTTATATAAACGCTGAAATGAGTGGTGAGTGCAAAATAACGAAACGATCGAATTTTGTGTAATAAATTGGACGATTTGTTCATTATTTTCGGTAAAATTTTCTTTTTGTGCTTTATTACAGGGCAAAATAATGGATGGCTCTGCAATATTATCAGAAAAAACGTTACGAGATCGCTGAGCGATTTGGTCGGCACGATAAACACGGATAATCAGGAAGTCCACGAGGCGGTGCTTAAATTAGTTCGCTCGGCTTCTGCGATGGAAGAAACTCAGAAAATCGCTGAGGAGACGCAGAATGAAGATTCCTGGATTCCTTTTATCGAGCTCATCGTATCGAATCTCTGCTTTGGCGATCAACAACCGCCACCTCAGCAGCAACAGAAACAACAGCAGCAGCAACAACATTTTTATAATCTCGGTAAAAGTCGAATTTTTCAGTGGCTAAGTAAATCCTTCTCGCGAAGATAATTTTGGAAAAAGCACAAAATAATGTGGTCCAAATAATTTGATTATTATCTATTTTCTCATGACAATTTCTTATTTTTTCAAATCAATTAAAAGTTCAATAAAGTTTGCGGAAATCAGCTTCAAAAAAATCTCGAAAATGAGACTTAAAAAATTCATTTTCTATAACTTCAATTTATATGACAGATGAAAAAATTGCTTGTAACTCCGTAGAATAATTATACGTTTAACTATAGTATTTGAAAAAATAATCGAGCATTTTTTCATTATTGATCTTTGATTTGTTGAATTTTTGGGAAGTAGCTTATCTGGATTGGTTGCTCCGTTGTCTCACGTACCTGACGAGCAAGTGCCAGTGGCGAAACCACAAGAATCTCCTCACGTCCCTCGGCAATTCTCTCATCGAGCTCATAATTTCGTTTTACGGCGCGGGAACGGTCAGCTTCATGGGCCTTTCGATAACCCGAAATTCCATAATATGCCTAAATCATTTGCTCTACGAGATGCAACGAAATTTCGGAAAAAACGTAAGAAATTCAAAGTCAATTTCTACACAGCTTACAAATAAATCCGCTTACAATAACAAACTACAAAATGCATTCCATTGATGATAATAATTTGAATAATCCCGGAAAATCGCAAGAAAATTGCTGTTTAATGAGGATTTTTGTTTTGTCTCGGTAACAAATATATAAATGAAAATATACAGAAAGATCGCTTCAACTGCCAAAGTTATTAGCTAGAGAACGAAGTTTTTATTCGGCCGTTTCAGGCCCAAAATTTTCCATAAATAATTCGTATTTTCGTTGAATTTATTGTAGGAATGGATTGATTTTTGGTATGAAGAAGATCGTAACTTAAGTTGGCTGCCGATGCTTTGGAGAAATCGCGATCCACTTGTCAGAGCCTCGGCGTTTCAGCTTTTGGCCGGTTTGACGAAAGCCGAGCACACGGCTTCTCAATTACTGAAAGTCTTGGCTCTCGCACCAAGCGATTTGTGTCACACCTTGCTTCGCTACGTCACGAACAGAGAAGAGTGTTGCATCGTGAGGGAAGAAGCGTGCATAGGACTTGCAAATTTGGTCAAGAATTCCAGTAAATCCGCTTTTCAATATGTGAGTTTTCCGAATTTCTCTCTTTTTTTGTTCAAATTTACAGCTGGAAATTCGTAGAATTTATGAATCATTGCTGTTGTTGTTGTTTTTTATAGACGGATTCGCTAAAATCTCACGCTCTTGTTTTGTACATCGAGCAAAGCAACGTCTATTACGAAATCAGTGTTCTCTGTTCGAATATTTATACGGGCACGTCGCTCGAATCCGAACAGAAAGACGCGATTTGTACACGATCCGAGGACAGCGAATCTTTGGTAATTTTTTGCTTTTGTTAACATTTTTTAAAATATTTCATTCAAAAAATTGGACACTTTTTAATTTTTATTGATTTGCGTTTACTGCTAATGTATTTTTTAAAACTGGTTTGAAGTTTTCCTTAGCTGCGCGGATATTCATTGCCAAAATTGGTTTTTATACTGATAGATATTTGCAACGAAAAAAGACCGTACGAGAAAGATGGAAAAGAAAGTAATTTGATAATATGGAAAACGTGTTTATCGTTCAAATTTATCGTGAATTTACTTGAGGCTTCAAAATTTCACGGAAATATAAAACAAAGCGAAAATTGTTTTTGTTGTTATCGACGTTAAAATTGTTATATCCATTTTACACATTGAATATATCTTAAAATAGAATTTTCTAAGTATATTCTCGTAGCAGGGAGACGATGACGAAAATTGTCGGCACTCGGTGGCTACGCCGTCTCTGATAAGTGCCACTTGCAATTTACTCAACAATTTGATTGTTGTCGGGGGTCCGGAAGTCGCCAAACATATTTATGAACAATCGTTGGACAAATATTTCCTAGGGCAAGTAATTTTGTTTACGTGTCGTGATTTTCTTCGTACAAATTCATCGATTAATCGTGATTATTAACAGAATTGTATTTACTTATACAATTTTATTGATTAATCGTGTTTATCAATAAAAATGTATTTACTTATACAATGTTATTGATTAATCGTGATTATCAACAAAATTGTATTTGTAGATTTTCATTGATTAATTGTGATTCCCAATAAACCGCATTTATTTACTTAAATTGATTGTTTAATCGTAAATCTCGATATTTATTTCGTCGTCAGATGCTTCGCTGAAATTCCTGCGTACAACGAGCTGGAGCGAAAGACTCTGGCTCAGTACTGCGACATTTTGGAGATGTACATCAGCCTCTGCACTCTACTGACAAACTGCATAACTCATTGTCAAGAATTCGCAACCATCGCGAGTTTTTCAACCGAAACTCTTTATCTGCTGTTGAAATACTTGGACAAAGAACACTATTGTAAGCAAATATTCAAATTCATCGAGAGTTTTCCATCGAAAGCCTAAGCGCAAATTTGCCCGACTAAAATTACAATTTTATACATTATTAATTTATTCACTAATTTATTTATGCCGTTTTCTTCATCAATTTTTTTCTTATGTATTTTTTAATTTCATCCTCTATTTTTCTCGGCCATAAGAAAATTTTCATTTTTTTATACAAAATCTGTTACCAGAACATGTAAATGATGTCAAATATTCCATTGAAAAACTGACACGAAATTACAACTTTTGAGACATTGTTTTTCTCCCAGAAACTTCAAGATTCCGCGATATCTTCGCTGCAATAGAAAAATTGCGTTTTATTTTCATAAAAAATCCGCTTTGCTTGAATATGACAATGATGCCAAATTTTCCATTGAAAAACTGGCACTAAACTACAACTTTTGAGATATTTTTTTCTCCCAGTAACTTCAAGTTTTTGCGATATCTTCGCTGCAAGAAAAAGCATTTCGTAAAATTGTTGTTGAAAACAGAGGTTTGAAAAATCTGAGAACAATTTCAATAGAGTTTTTAGAGGTATTTCTTGCCTAATTATGGACGATACTTGAGAAAAAGCCGAGAAAAAAAGTGATTTAATTGGCATCGACTGAAATTCGTCGAAAATGAACGGCTTGTCTGCTTTTTTGCGTAGTCGAAGACGAAGGCCGCGTTCTGTACTTGCGGAAGAGCCTCTGCACGGAGGTTTACAATTTCCTGTCGGTGTTATCGTTAACGGAAAGCGGCCAGCAGCACATGAACGCGATAATCACAGCGACGGAAACGTCGGGAGCTCGGCACATTCTCACCTCAATTTGCCAAGCGATGAAGGATCCTCTTCCGGAATTACGCATGAGTTCAATCGGCTGTCTCGCGTTTTTGCTTTCCCAGGAAATTCAGAGAAACGGCGAGGATCAGGATAACGAGAAGAAGAATTTTTCCGAGCAATCGTTGTCGTTTGTGCTCGACTCTAATCTCGTTGTTTCTTCGGATTCGGTGCACGACGACGATTACAATTTGCGCCAAGTTTTGTCGAGTATCAATCGACTCTCGGTGAAATCGGCGCAGGAAAAGAAGCCGAAAAATCGAGAAGAACATCGCGTGCCTCTCGGCGCCGAAATATCCAAGACACTCATACATCTCTTCATCGCTCACAATTATGCAAAATCGAAGAAAGACGCCTCGACCCTTTCCAGAGACAAAGATATCGTCACTGGCGCCCTTTCCAATCTTCTCGGCGTCTCGATGGAAGCCAAAGCGACGGCGATCAACGAAAATCTTGGGGAAACTTGTCTGATGATTCTCAAGGAACTTCACACGGAATTCACTCTACAGCCTTATCAGATTTACAAATCGAAGAGTAATCGGGAGAAGAAGGTTCGTGGGATTTTATATTTCGTTGGGTTTTTTTTTAAAGACATTTTTTATCATTTTTTTTTACGTTTTTGAGGAAAAAATTTCCCGTATTTTCAGATTACATTGCTCGATATTGTCTTCACGAAAATGATTGAATCCTGAAGCAAAAATCTTTATCTTTTAACGATTTTATCGTATTGCGTGGCACACTTAAACTTGCAACGAAATTCAGTGTCGTCATGTTCTCAGAAATCGGTTGATACTTGAGGAAAAAAAATTCTATCTCGCGTCTGGTAATTCCGATGGGGATGACACTTCGTTTTTTCCCGTAATCTTAACTGGGTCAGAGAGAAACGTCGGTACGGAACTAAAAAACAGCCGTATCTCTCGCACTTGCGAAGCTGCCGAGGATGTTTCACTTCCTCGTTCGCTTCAACAGAGTAAAATCTAGGCTTCGCTTTGAGAGTAAAATCTAGGATACGTAAGAAAAACCCTTAAGGTGATGTGCAATTAATCGATTGGTATAGTAAGCTGTAATCTATTTTTCTCCGCTACTATTGATCTTTTGGACAAAATACGGACAAATACAATAACAATAGCGGAGAAATTTGGGATTGTAAAATTAGGTCTATCGCCCTCACACTCATCGAGTTTTCACATCACCTTAAGGGCTTTATCTGCGTAGAAGAAAGCCCGAGAAATAATTATTTATAAAAATCATCAAGAACCAAAACAAACAAAACAAATAAAATGTATAAGTCACACCCCACGTAAAAACAAAGTCGCTAGCGCTTAGTTATTGATTCTGCAATAAACTTGTTTTTATTTAGAAAGTCACTCCTTTTTCGAGTTACTAATTCAATTGAAGCTTCTGGCAATTCTCCGCAATTTACGACAATAAAATAATCGAAAAAATGATAATTACTAACAATTAGACGACAAAGTTCCCTATTTTTTTTTTGTTTTTGCGCAGGTTTATCCGCTTTTGGGTGACACGAGGCGCGTTCTTGCTCTCCTCATGAATTTCTCGCACAAAAGCGTGGAAGTTAAGAAGAGACTCGCGCGATCTGGGCTAGCGGACGTCCTGCACAAACTTTGGGCCTGGATATCGCTCGATGACAAAACTGTTACGTCAGCGCTCGAGCTCGTCGCTACTTTTACGACCAATTGCACGGAAGGTTTTGTACATTTCTTCCTCGAAGACGAAACTCGAGATTCGTGAGTTCCTTTCGTTAGCACGGACGCGAGAAAAAAAAACTCGTTAATTGCTAGCGGGAGAATAACACGATACGGATTATATTTCATTTCCTTTCGTAATCGTTATCGCATTTTATTTCTATCAGGCACGCATTCGCTGACGTTGACAACTGCGCTGCACGGATCGGGACTCAGGAGAACTCCGAACACCGCCTCGCTTATACACGCGATAATAAATCTCGTCGGCAGGGAGCTCGAAAAAGCCGGACGTAATTTTGACAATCAGAAACTCCACTTTGCCTTTCATGTTTTGCGAAACTCCGTGCATGTTCACGAATGTCGCGTCGCCATTTCCAAGGTAATCACGATAACGTTTTAAGCACACGAGGAAAAATGGTTTTCAAATGCCCTTCGAATTTCGATAAACACTAATGAAAATGAGGGAGTTTAAGTTAATAGATATTTTGACGTTTAAGAAAGGAAATTGGAGGCAATATCAAATTTCGCGCTGTATGAGGTCAACAAAAACGGTAATGAGTAAATGCATTTTGGAAAAAAAAAATTGCAGCTTTAAATTTAGGCGAAGCAGATTTTTTTAAACATAGTTTTGCACTCTTTATTGGGTTTATTGATTTTCAAAGTCTGTTTTGAATATTGATAAAAATTGTCACGTAAAAAGGGAGATATCCGCTTTATTAGCTTGCCAATTATCGTCTCGAAATGAAGAACGGAGTCCTCGTTTGTAAAATATTGAAGGATCAAACCTTCGATTCACAGACATTTGCTTACTTTTTTTTTAATCAATCAATTTATTTATTTATTTTACAGAGGATGGGATATTTTGTTGAAATAAAAATTTCTCATGATGATAATATCAATGAAAATACAAAAAACTGTTACAAAATTATGTAGAAAATATGAAAAACCATAAAAATCAATCAGCGCCGCGTATTTGTTAAACGGGCGAAAAAAACAGCATCGAAATATCAACGGAAATATCCAAGGACTCACGAACAATCACCAGACACTTTGTCTCGCATTTAAATCTCCAAAAAATAATATTCACGAATACAAAGTTATGCAAAATCGAAAACGCGCGTATTTCCGTTCGTTTGAAGACATCTTGACAATTGTTTCCAAACCCAATGCTTAAAACCTTTTAAATACATTAACATATCGTCCGTTTTGACGATCTATTGATAGCTCTCGATTCGTTTTGTATTATTCATTGGCCACGATCGAATTTCTTTGACTTTTCAGAGCAATCTTTTGTCGCTTTTTGGAAAAATTCATCCGGCAAGCACAAAACGAGCGAAACCGTGGCCTTTGCTTGAAGTTTACTGCCTGGAATTTCTCAATGACTTTACGTTCTACGAGGAGGGACAAATATCCGTGACAAAAGTGAGTTTCGATCGGAAACTCTAAAATTGATTTATCGGCCGGGAATATAATCGACTAATGTTTTATGTATCCGTTGTTGTTTTTGTCCGGCAAGGCAACCGATGGATTGGATGTTCTCATCGAGCTCGCGAGGTCCAACACGCCAGCCACTCGTCTACTTGCCATTTCGACGCTACGCAATTTAGTATTCAATTCGGCCAACCGACCGCGTCTTCTCGCATCAGGTGAGCATCGAATACATAAAAAATCACTGCAGCCTAATTTATTAGCCTCTTTCTTAGGGAATTTATAAGATGAATTGTTCGTTCTTATTTTATTAACGTTTTTGTCTTTATTTTTATTTAATTTTTTCAGTAAATTTATTTATTTGTTTATTTTTTTTTGTATTATGATTTATTAAGGTCTATTATATTTGTTGACTATATTTGTTTTTCATTTTATTTTTCAAATAATTAATTTACTTTCGAGTTTAGAGTTGATTTTTCTTTATTTCTGTTTCAAGTAAACACACGAGTCAATGAAATTTTTACCAGACAAAAAATTGGCAACCGGAAATACGATTAGTTTGAATTTTTTCCGTAGACGCGATAATAATTTTTTCATCGCGAAAATTATTTGGTTTTTTCGTTGTACCTTGAATCCGTACACGTAGGTCAATGACCTAATCACCAATGATATGTTTTTGAGTAAATAACTTGAGTTTTTGAAATAAGATTATCGACCACTTTTGCTTGAATCACGAGGTGGAAATTTTTATTGTGCATTTTTAAATTGAGATAATCGGTATTATTAGTTCTTTGGCAAATACATTTTCTAAACTTACACAAAAATCGATAAAATTTGACATAGTTGTGTATCTTCGGTTTAGGAATAAAATAGCTTTCCATTTGTCCCTGAAATGAACATTCAAAACTTTCAATGATTTTTATTCATTATAAAAATCACTGTCTTCCTGCATTGGCGATTACATCTTCCAAAATTAAAGACATAAATTAATAAATTTTGTCTCAGACACGTAGCTTCATTTTAGAAATGAGATAGCTTTCGAATTAATGCTGAAATGAAACAATTTTATCTCAGCCACGTATTTTCATTTTAGAAATGAAATAACTTTCGAATTAATCCTGATGTGAAAATTCGGAACTTGAAATAATTTTGATTAATTATAAAAATGGCTGTCTACTTGCATTAGTTACTACCTTTTCCAAACTTGAAAGCATAAATGAAAAGAAAAAATCCTAGTCGCGCACCGCAATGTGAAAAATAAGATAGCTTTTGGTTTGTTCCAGTGGCATTTATAAATCTTCTGCATTCAACTTTCAAACGCGGTTCATTCAGCGAAATCGGAATCGCCGGTTCAATTTTGTGGTCGTTGGTGAGCAACAATCAAAAGGGAAAACTGACGATTCGCAGCGCCGGTTTTCCACAGAGTATCCAGGAAGTTTTGGGCCGTTTGACGCTCCTCAATACGCCGGACGAACGGCAGCGTCAGGATCTGGCGAAAGTTCTTCATTACGTCGTGCGAATGCTAAGCTCGTCGGAATCTCGAGCGAGTTCCACGGAAATTGGCTGATCCTGAGCCTTCTTCGTCGAAAAATTCAGCAACCTGCCATTTTCCATTCCTCGCCGATTTTATACGGTAAATAAAGAATATTGTTCCTTTAACGCGCAACCTTTTTTCCTTTCTTCGCGTATCTTTACACTCGACATGCAAAACAATTCGCGAAGATATTTTCGCGAATCGTCGTCGGTTGTGCGTACATGATAATCAGCCACGTTTTCCGATTGAAACGCGACAACGGAAAATTTTCGAATGAAATTTCAATGAAAGTTAAAGCACTTGTTTTGCTGAACTTACGAATTACGGCAGTTTACATTCGCCAGTCCATCGTGAATCAATGGGAAATTAAAAGATTTTGATGGAATTATCGAAGATTAACTGATACACCTGATTCAATCAATTTTAATGATTATCTTTTTCTCAGGTTTTTTGTGTTTAGCATTTTCTGCCAATTCAGTCAGTTTTTATTTTGACAATCTCAGATTTGGCCCGTAATTTGGCATGTCAAAGTACCACTAAAAAGCGCTCTGATTTTTTTCCGATGTTGAATTAAACATTGAAAAAGGGGGGTTTTTTAAAAGCGAAGATATCTCGGAAATTTGAAGTTGCAGTAAAAAAATGTCTCTGCCTAAAAATTGTAGTTTGGTGTTGGCTTTTCGATGGAACATTTCAAATAATTTTCACGTTTTTGTAAAACTAGTTTTTACCGACTAACGGGGAAATTATTTTTTCATTAGAAATCGGAACTCTTTTTTCGGCTGAACAAATTGAAAAGTATTTCTCGATGATTGCTGATATCACAAAAAAATAACCAGAGTGGCACAGATTGAAGTTCTGGGGCAAAAGAAAATTAAATAATACTACGTCGTACGAAATCGATGTACCTTTAGTGTTAATTCATTTTTTTCTTCGAAATTCATGAATTACAATGCTCCTCATCAGCATCCTAGTGTATTTATAATTTACACAAATTTATTAAACGAAACATTTGTCTATGTGCACGTGATAAACTCGAGAATAGTTCGATCTTTTATTGACTCGCGGTTTTGAACAATTGAATCTATCATCTCGATAATATTCGGAAGTTAAAATAAAATATCCACAAATAAAAACGCTGTTTATGTGATTTTCGAAAATATTCTGACAATAAATACAGAATAATTTCCCATTAAAATCCAACATAAAGTGAACCATACTTTAAATCCAATATCCAAGCATATTCCGACATTAATCTGGAAATTGAGTAGAAAATCTTCCTGCCAATAAATCCACGAATAGAAAAAAATAATAATGTGACAAACGAGCAGATGGAGGGATTTGAAAACTAATGCGAGGCTTCGCGCTCTCGTTTCGACGATAATATTGAAATGCATCCGTCGACGCGGAGCCAGATGCTCGATTAGCTTTTCCAATCGGTTTTATCGGGCGTCGTTCGAGCGCCGGAAAAATAGCGATTGTTTCAATGAGTTATGCAAACGAAAATCAAGGGAGTCGCGATTCTCGCGTGCAATCGCGCGGAGGGGAAACGCGGTATCTCGTTTAACAATTGCGCCCGTATGATGGAGGAAACTGGGTGTTAGTTAAGCAGGGTCGACGTCAACGACAACTATATAGCCGGATGTTTGCAAAGCCTCGTTGTTCACGAGCGAATCGAGCGAGAATCTCTTCCCACGATTTTTCGACGCTGTTCTCTCTCTCTCGGTGAACGGGTTCGTCAAGCCATTCGGGCCATCTGGCTGACGACAGAACTCCCGCAAAAACTAGAAAGCCCAGCCTTCCGGCACTCCGAATATTACGCGATCGTTAAACATCGAATTTACGCGCTGAGCTATTCCAGCATCTTTTTAAGACTTCTTCGCACGTACGTTTTTTTTAGCAAAACTCTGATTATCTTAGAATTTTATAGCATCAGCGACGAGATGGAGATTAGGAATGAAAGTGTAAAGTAGAACTTTGGAAATTGCTTGTTATTTTACGAATTTTTTACGATGAGTAGAGAGAAAATTATCATTTTAGTAACTATCTATCGAATAATTACTGCAACTGTGAAAATAGTTGCATGGACTAGAAATTAATAGGTTCCAGCAAAACTGTTATTTTGTTTGAAGTTTATAGCACTAACGAGCGGATAAATATTAGAAAAAATGTGTGTGAAGTAGAACCTTGAATATTGCTCATTATTATAGCGAGATCGTTGAATATCGAATTTACGCGATAAACTATTCCTACCTCGTTTTAAGCGTTCCTCGCACGTACGTTTTTTAGCAAAACTCTGATTATCTTACCATTTCATAGCATCAGCGACGCGATGAAGATTAGGAATGAAAGTGTAAAGTAGAACTTTGGAAATTGCCAGTTATTTTACGAATTTTTTACCATGAGTAGAGAGAAAATTATAATTTTAGTAACTGCGTGACGACTAGTAATTTTTTGTCCGTAAAACTATTTTTTTAAAAGTTTTTATGACTATCGAATAGTTACTGCTACTGTGAAAATCGTTGGATGGACTAGCAATTCATAGGTTCTAGCAAAACTGTTATTTTGTTCGAAGTTTATAACACTAACGAGCGGATAAATATTAGAGAAAATGTGTGTAAAGTAGAACCTAGCAAATTTTTGTAATAATATTTAACGATTTTTTAATGGCACTCAGAATATTACGCGATCGTTAAATATGAAATTTACGCGCTGAACTATTGCAGCCTCATTTTAAGAATTCTTCGCACGTACGTGTTTTGAGCAAAACTGTAATTATCTTAGAATTTGATAGCATCAGCGACGAGATGGAGATTAGAAATAAAAGTGTAAAGTAGAACCTTGGAAATTGCTAGTTATTTTACGATTTTTTTACCATGAGTAGAGAGAAAATTTCTCACTGAGACAAAATTATAGTTTTAGTATTATAACTGAGTGACGACTACTCATTTTTAGCCCATAAAAAATTTCTTTCTATTGTCTCCAGAGCTCATGAATATTTTCTTTAACTATCAAAACCATTTTTTTTTTCAATCATCTAGACACTGCTGAAAATTCATGAATTTTTTTTTTGTAATTGGGGATTTATAAGCTACTACTTTGCAGGCTTTTTTCAGATACATCACAAACGTAATCATCTTTATTTCACTCTGTGCGAAAAACGCGATTTAGCACACACTTCACACGTTCAAATCTCCATTTTCACAGTCTATGACATAAAATTTGGTGCGATACTCGTGCGATAAACATTTTGAAACGCGCTGTAAATTCCCACTCGTCAGGAACAATTTTACCGCACTAGTGTCGTAATGTACATTTCTCTTATAGGAAATCGTTAGATAATTAGCAATTATTTTAGAAAAAGAACTTTAAAAAAATCTATACTTCGTGAACATCAAAAAAATAATTTACTAATTTTATACATACCGATCTCTGTTACTTTTTTTCATATATAGTAAACACGATCTGTTTATATATTTATCTTCTTTATTTTACTGTTAATTAATGCATCAAAGTGTATGGAAATAATGAACAAAAATGAAGCAATGATTTGATTAGTGGAAAGCGATTGAAGCACCTTAATGTGCTGCTCCAATCTCTTTTGCCGATCGCCAGGGCACGAGTTGTACGTACATTCGATTTATTGTGATACGTCGGAGCCTCGAGACACGGCCGATAATAATACATATGAATGAGATGAGAAGGCGCGGTTTTCGCTTATCAAATGCGTAGCTGTCGGAATGTCGACTAATCGTGGAGAGTCTTACAATACTTTTTTTTTTAAGACTTAAAGACAATTCATAATATTCTGGTAAGATCAAATCAACGATTTTTTGCCCATTCGAAAAATCCACGTGGAATAAATTAAGAAATACATTTGTAAAATTCATTTCCATGATTTTTTATAAACGAATGAATTTTTTTCTCGCTTTTTTTCCGCAGACTAAGCAATACATTTTTTTTTGTTTCAGTTCCAAGAGGTTTAACACTAAGTTTTGAAAATTTACGATGGAAAAAAGAGTAAATTGTATTGCATAAATAAAATACAGTCCAAGTTCACTATTATTTTGCATTTCGCATATATCGACGCATCTTTCGACTTCGAGGTCGTAAAATAGTGTAAAACATTAACGAGACATGTTTCTGACATCGGAAATTGCCATTTAATTCGCGATCCGAAAAATCGCCGATTTTATATTGAATTTTTTGCTCCGGAATATCCAAAGGAATATCAGAAGGAAAAAATTTGAATTATTCTCTCATTAGTCCCCGCAATAATACGTTCCGTGGTAAATATTTTTGTTACGACATATCGTCGGAATGAAAAATATTGTAATACCAGCCGACGATGTTACATTCGCGCACGTTTTATCCCAATAACCAAGCAAATCGCGGATTAATAAATTCACAAGTCATGAATGTGTTCACGAATTTTGCGAATTTTGGAAATTATGGAATTTTACAGCTTTTGGTCATTTTTTTACGTCTGCAAATTTGGGAAAATGATTAAATTATATGAGTTTTAGTCCTTTGAGAAACTTGGAAAAATTTTATTGGTAATCTTTCGATTTCTACAAATTTATCAAAATTTGAAAATTCAATTTTCATTCTTAAATTCGAGAATTTTTTTAAGTGCAAATTTTCAAATTGGGAAGATTTTACAGTAAAAAAGGTCGTTTTTTTTTTTTTTGTTGCGAATTTACAAGTTAATTTCTACCAATGATTATTTATTATATTTCCACAAATTCTGAAGACTAAGAATTTTAAGGCAGTCACTTTACCCACAATAATTAAATAAAGTGTACGAATTAGTTAATTAACAGAAATTGAAGACATTTTTATTTTCTTTCATTTGGTCATTTTGATTCTCCTGAGATGGCAATTTCTGCGAGGATTTATTAAATTTCTACGTCATATCTCGGAATCCCAAACAAAAATATGCGTCAAGTCACATTTTTTACGGTTGCGTCAGAATCTTTATAATCTGATGAACATGTAACATCTTTATTTTCACCGTTATCTAATCAAAATCGCGTAAAAAAGTTGTCATATCTAAAGTGGTTAATTTTAAAGCGTCAATTCAAAATAAAAATAAGATAATATTATTCAAATATAATTAATTCTGCACTTCATTTTTCTGCTCCAAAATTTAAACATGGTGCAAATCTTCGATTTTCCGATCATCAATTAATTTACCAAACTCTCAGAAAAACCATTTATTTAATTTTTTTTAATTTCCTATTTAATTCTGAGCACAAATTTTTATACGGTCATATTTTTACTATTTCTTACTGCAAAAATTCTCACAATTTCAACATTTTTATTCAAAGCCACGAGAATATTAAAACAAACAAACCCAAAATCTCATTCAAACAAATTTAATCGAAGCCAACTCTTGGCTATTGAAATGCAATAGTTGTAAGCAATTCGTTCAGGACTTGTTTGTGTATATACGTGCTAATATTTATTCTTTGCTTTCACGAGCTACTTCAACGCGTGGTAATGAGGATTCCAAGTTTGCCATAGGCGTGTTAATTGGTGATTAACGCGTGGGTGGCCCAACGATATCTCCTGTACGCTTCGCTATACATACGGGGCATTCCATGTCAACTCGGACTCTTCCATTTCATCCTCCATTTTTTAAAATGCAACCACAATTTTCATTAGATTTTTTTTCAATCAATTTGAATACTTATGATTCATTACAACGAACATATTAAAGGCCGTAATTTTTTGATCTAACAAAATTCCTCGTAAATTCGTGTAGAAAAAAAATCGAAAAAATATGGCAATTATTTAAGTCGATTCATTGGGACGTTCAATATGCTCTCGTTATCAATTAGATTTTGGGTAGACATTATTACATACAAAAACGAAGGAGACGAAAATTCTCTATAAATTATAAGATATGTTTTTTAATCTGAGTTGAAAAAATTGTTCTGAAGAAATCTCTCCAAATCTGTTCAAATCGGTCTCCAAAATGCCCAAAATCCATGTTACATTTCATGTACCAATTCACCAATTATTCATTTAATAATTGTGTTTAATAATCAAATTAATTAATCCTTTGATTATTAGATTCAATACAAACCTAATAATTTTCTTATAACGAGTTTAAATAAATTAATTCACAATTCTATAAAAAAGACACATTTTTGCAGTCCACAAATAATCCCAAGTACACAAATTTGAAAAAAGCGTAAATCAAATATTGGTCTTACATTTAATGCAACAATAAATATTTCATATCTATTTCACTAAAATAAAAAAAAGTAAAAACTAGTTGCCAATTCACCAAGAAAGCCAATTTACGTTTTTCTTTATAATTTATAATGCGTACAACAATCCCAAGTATATAAATGAAAAACAAAATTGCTAATGAAACCTAAAAAAAAATTTGTGGTTGATTTTTGCAGGCGGAAGAGTAGGATTAAGAAATCGGGGATGAAATCGAAGAGGTCGAGGGTCAAGAGGCAAGTCGAGTTGGTATGAAATGCCCCATAAATAAGTACCGTACATGCGATATGTACGTGAGAGGGCGATCAAGAGTCAGAGAGAGAGAAGACTCGGCAGCGAAGCAAGTGGATTTAAATGAAAGGTGGTCGTCGGCTGCTCTGCGGACTCATACAAGTGGTTGGGTCGTCGTCGACGGGAGGAGAAGGAGGAGGGCGGTTATATTGTGTTCGTTCGGGGCCTGTGAAGGGTCACGTGACATCGGATGGATTTGCGTCAATGCTGACCTCCGGGGAGACGATATTCTCTCTCCACCACATGCACACCACTTCGCGGGGAGCGTGTAGCGTGCGAGCGACGGGTTTGTACGGTGTGAGGCTCCGCACCGACTCCGAGGATCCCTGGGACTAACGAGGCTACGAAACCGCCTCTGCTTCTCTCGTCATTTTATACGAGTCGCGTAGCTTCTCCTCCTCCTCCTTCTTCTTCTTCTTCTTCTTCTCGCCTTTTTTCTCTCCTCTCTTTCCTTGGGAGAATTGCCCATGGGCATCAGTTTCTTCAGTTTGCTTTTTTTGTTATTCTTCTGTTTGGTTTTTTTTTTTCTTTGCTGCTATGCAATGGGCGAAAGAGACTCCGTTTGTTGAATTTGTGATGCTGATCACACGAAGAATAAGGATATTTAAGAGAAAAACAACATTGAAATGTGTTCTTTATTTAACTCGGTGCGAGAAACTGGGTTTTCTGGATGTGCGTGAAAGCGCATTTCTCGCACCGAGTTAAATAAAGCATATTTTTCGTTTTTTTTTTTTAAATTGTACATTCGGTTTTGTTTACGTTTTTTCTTGGTCTTTTCACTCGTTGGAAGTGTGATGCTAAACCCACGAGAAAATAGTAATTTACGATACTCGTGCGATAAAACTTTTACTGACGCGTTCGAGTTTCCAACACGAGCCAAAGGTGATTGTCGCAATAACACGAGTCAATAAAACATTTATCGCACGAGTATCGTACGAAATTTTATTTCACAAGCTGCAAAAATGCGAATATTTGCGCGCGAAGCGTGCGTAAAACCGCGTTTCTCGCACCGAGTGAAGTAAACGCACTGTCATTTCACAAAGTGCGAAAGTGGGGATTTGTTAGAAAGATTCATGCCAATTTTTATCAAAACCGGTCAATTATTTTTCAGCTATATTGCAAGACAAGTTTGAAAAAAAAAAAACAAAACGGGACAAAAAACATAGTTTCCAGAAAAACGTGTTTAAATTGTTAATGAGCAATATTTTACCTGCCTTTCGGCTCTAAGAGTTTGTAATATTAGAATGACTTCGAATCTGCTTCTTGGATTTTGTATTTACATTTAACAGATATTATATTCATTTCATTTAGTGAATTTGTTGTCGATTTTTTTTAGCTGATGAAAAAAATCGCTGACCAGAGATAAAAATGGGAGAGGATTTTGGACTGGAGCAGCTTTTTCACAGCGATTCTGCTGCTCGCTTCTCTGCACTTCTCTCGTCCTTTCCTTCTTCTCAACGAACGCACAGCGGACCACACGTATCGAATTCATTCACTTATTACTCAAGGCTTCATCTCACCTCTTTGCCCCTCCTTATCCAACGTGAGGAACGCGACTAAACAATCGATTCTACGGGACTGTTTTTATGAGGAAACGAACGACGCATTGCGATCCGATGTATTGCGAAAATGAAAGGATTTGTGAGGGGTTTTTTAAATTCTAGACGGAACAGAAGAGAGTCATTTGAAATTCTTCGAGCGTGATTTTGCAATCGAGGCTTGACATTGATAAATTCAACATTTATTGGAATAATTTTAATTATTCAAATCGACGACTTGTAGCATTTTAAAAAATCTTTTCAAATTTTCCATGAGTTAAATTTGATAATAATTGCATTATCGAAATATTAACTCATTGACGTACTTGTGCAATTATCTCTTCAGTCTAATTATATTTCGTGTATTTTCCGCGAAGATAAATCAACAAATTGCGAGGGTCATTATCGAAAAATGTCGAAATGTCGATTGTTTCGGAGTTGGAGATAATGCTCATTATTATATTTTCAATATACGTCAACAAGTCAAGTAATCGATTAAGATCTTTACACACGCGGTCATTTTTTCCGAATCTTTATGCAAAAAATTATAAAATCACTCCTTCTGCATGCACATCGCCAAAAACTTCAGCAATCAAAGATGAAGTGCTGCTTCACGTGTGTGCCAAATTTCAGCTTTCTCGATTGAACGGTTCCTGAGTTACAGGCAATTGAAATTTCGAAACCTGCACGCACGCACACGGTCATTTTTCCAAACCCATTTTCCGGATATTTTACCACTTTCTGAGTGTCCTCACACAAAAGTCCCGAAGAAAAAAATCGCCCGAAACCAGAAGTTTCCTCTTTAAACACGGAATTTCTTTTTTCTTTTTTCCCCTTTCTCTGGTTACAGTTTATTGTTGAAATTTCGAAACCTGCACACACGCACACGGTCATTTTTCCAATCCCCACTCCCGGATATTTTACCCTTTGCTGAGTGTCCTCCCATAAAAGTCCCAAAAAAAAAAATCGCCAGAAATATAAGTTTCCTCTTTGAGCAGGAAAAGATATGTCTTTTTTCGCCTTTCTCTAGTTACAGTTTATTCTTGAAATTTCGAAACCTGCACACACGCACACGGTCATTTTTCCAATCCCCACTCCCGGATATTTTACCCTTTGCTGAGTGTCCTCCCATAAAAGTCCCAAAAAAAAAAACCGCCGGAAATATAAGTTTCCTTTTTGAGCAGGAAAAGATATCTCTTTTTTCGCCTTTCTCTAGTTACAGTTTATTGTTGAAATTTCGAAAACCTGCACACCCGCACACGGTCATTTTTCGAATCCCCATACCCGGATATTTTACCCTTTGCTGAGTGTCCTCACATAAAAGTAAAAAAAAAACATCGCCGGAAACATAAGTTTCCTCTTTAAGCAGGAAAAGAAATCTCTTTTTTCGCCTTTTTCTAGTTACAGTTTATTGTTGAAATTTCGAAACCTGCACACACGCACACGGTCATTTTTCCAATCCCCACTCCCGGATATTTTACCCTTTGCTGAGTGTCCTCCCATAAAAGTCCAAAAAAAAAAATCGCCGGAAATATAAGTTTCCTCTTTAAGCAGGAAAAGAAATCTCTTTTTTCGCCTTTCTCTAGTTACAGTTTATTGTTGAAATTTCGAAACCTGCACACACGCACACGGTCATTTTTCCAATCCCCACTCCCGGATATTTTACCCTTTGCTGAGTGTCCTCACATAAAAGTAAAAAAAAAACATCGCCGGAAACATAAGTTTCCTCTTTAAGCAGGAAAAAAAATCTCTTTTTTCCCCCCTTTCTCTAGTTATAGTTTATTGCAGTTTATTGTAGCATTGAGGAAACTTTTCGCCAACACTTTCTACGTGTGAATTTGTTCTCGCGGAGCATTTCACCGGTCGGGTGGCATAGCAAGCGGCTGAAAGAACGGCCCAACGCACCAAGAGACGTCATGTGTGCCCGCTATGACGCACGTTCTCGCGTGCTCTCGGCCAGAAAAGAGATAAAGCGGTAGGCCCCCTTATAAAACGCGCGATAGCCGCTCGGACAGCGCGAGACTCTGCTTCTCCTCGCGAAATGAGTATCCGCAGCTCTGCCTCTCCCTCTGCTCTGTCTTTTCTCTTTATTTTGCAGTCTGGACGCCGTTTCGTCTCGCCTTGCCTTCTCACCTTCCGGTTAACACACCCCGAGGACTCAGCAGCTACAACTTTACCACTTTCCTCGTATTTCTTTAATCTTGAACGAGATTAATCTCGTGCAAAAAGTCAAGAACACTCGCGCGACACAATTTTTTGTCAACTTCACTATTCTCCGTCTGACCGTTTTTTTTATTTTTTATTTTACACCTTGGTGCAAAAAATTGCTCCGTTTTTCTTGCAAATTGCCATTCGGTATTTACGCAGGAAATTTCCGTAAGCTTACCGTCATTTTAGGAGAGAAGAAATAGTATGGAATAAAACGTGTGCGAGAAACTAGAAAGCTACTTTCTCGCATGCTTTTAGAGCACTCGTGGGAAACAAAACACTTTCTTGCACACTTTTAGCGCACTCGTGGAAAAAAGCCACTTCTTTGCATACTTTAAGCAGACTCGTGAAAAGAAGCTACTTTCTCGCATACTTTTAGCACACTTGTGGAAAAAGCCACTTTTTTGCATACTTTAAGCACACTCGTGGGAAAAAACCACTTTCTCGCATACCTTTGCTACACAGCGAACGAAGAAATAGCCAAGTGATGGCAATTGGGAAGGAGACAGCACTTTTCGGTGGAAAAGCCCACTTTTTCGCACTAGTATCTTGATAGTACATAGTGCAACTAGTGCGTAAAGTAGGTAATTTCAGCACGGGTGGCGCATAGAAATTTTTGTAATAGCGGTGCGCGAAGCGAGCTTTCTTCGCGGAGGTTGAGCGAAGGAAAGAGATACTTTTTAAAAGGAATGTGTAAAACGCACGAATAAAGTTAGGCTTCACGCACGTTTTACTCAGGAAATGCTCCGAAAACGAGCACTTTACGCACTCCCTTCGGGAAGTCCAGTTTTTCGCCGAAACCATCAATGCGAGATACTTTGACAACATTTTTCTAAAAAAATGGAAATAATCTTTTTGCATCAGCGAAAGTTATTATTATTATTGATCATATGGAATGTCCCATACAAAGTAAATATAGGACATTTCATATCAATTCGACAAATCTCCAACCCTGACCATTCTGATTGAATCTGTTATGTTTTTTTTTTTTTTTTTAATACACCAGAGTAATCTTCGATTTACTTTTTATTTTTTTTTATTTAAAAAATGTTTATTTTATTATTTTTTATTTATTTATTTTTCTTATCGGCCAATCTCCAACCCTGACCATTGTGATTGGATTTGTTATGTTTTTTTTTTGTTTCATTCACCAGAGTAATCTCCTATTTACTTTTTATTTTTTAAATAAAAAAAAATTTATTAAAAAAAAATTTTATCGACCAATCTCCAATCCTGACCATTGTGATTGGATTTGTTATGTTTTTTTTTTTTTTCATTCACCAGAGTAATCTTCGATTTACTTTTTATTTTTTTTTATTTAAAAAATGTTTATTTTATTATTTTTTATTTATTTATTTTTCTTATCGGCCAATCTCCAACCCTGACCATTGTGATTGGATTTGTTATGTTTTTTTTTGGTTTCATTCACCAGAGTAATCTCCTATTTACTTTTTATTTTTTAAATAAAAAAAAATTTATTAAAAAAAAATTTTATCGATCAATCTCTAATCCTGACCATTGTGATTGGATTTGTTATGTTTTTTTGTTCATTCACCAGAGTAATCTTCGATTTACTTTTTATTTTTTTAATTTAAAAAATGTTTATTTTATTATTTTTTATTTGTTTATTTTTCTTATCGACCAATCGCCAACCCTGACCATTGTGATTGGATTTGTTATGTTTTTTTTTTTGGTTTCATTCACCAGAGTAATCTCCCATTTACTTTTTATTTTTTAGTGTCTCCTCGTGGACCCAATCTACACGAGATTTATCTCGTGCAAAAAGTGATAAAAAAGTGGCGAACAACAACGTGACGTTTTGCAATTACACCGGTCGGTGGCTGAGCGTCTTGTACATTCACACCTTTGCCTGACGCAAAACCCAAGAGCACCGTGTTCCCTGTGCGGGCGAGGCTGTAGATGGAAAAATTTCTTCGCCTCCAAGGTGAGAGAGGATGGCTTCGCAATGAAATTACAGACTGCTTGGTACATCGGCTCTTGTTATTACTCGCTGGGGATCTTCGAGGATAATTCGTGCGTAGGAGAGAAAAAGGAGAGAGAGAGAGAGAACGGAGCATCGGGGACACGGACCCGGTGATATTCCGTCCGATTGCTAATTGCATTGGCAAACCTTATTACTCGAGACTGTGGCAAGAAGAGTAATGCTCGAGTCAACAATCTGAAAAAGTTTATGGACCCCATTAAACCCACAATTAGGTGCCCATGATATTGTTGTGATTGCTTTAGTTAGGCGCGTAAAACGCACGATTTTTTCCACTGTGGATACAAAATATTTCACGAACATTTGGCCGGAAGCTTCGCTTATGTTTAGATGGTTTTGGATAATTGGGCAATTTTTGTGGGGATAATTTTGTTTTTTTTTTTTTTTTGTGATTCAGATTAGAAATATTGTATTTCAATAATTTGTTTTCCCTTGTGCTCGAGTCAATAAGCTGAAAAGTTTATGAACCCCATTAAACTCACGATTAGCGCCCATGATATTGCCTTAGTTAAGCGTGTAACACGCACGATTTTTCCACTGCGGATACAAAATATTTCACGAACATTTGGCCGGAAGCTTCGCTTGTATTTAGATGGTTTTAGATAATTGGGCAATTTTTTGCGGGCATAATTTTTGTTTTTTTGTTATTCAGATTAGAATTATTGTATTTCAATAATTTTTTTTCCGTGTGCTCGAGTCAATAATTTGAAAAGTTTATGAACCCCATTAAACTCACAATTAGCGCCCATGATATTGCTTTAGTTAAGCGCGTAACACGCACGATTTTTCCACTGCGGATACAAAATATTTCACGAACATTTGGCCGGAAGCTTAGCTTGTATTTAGATGGTTTTAGATAATTGGGCAATTTTTTGCGGGTATAATTTTTGTTTTTTTGTTATTCAGATTAGAATTATTGTATTTCAATAATTTTTTTTCCGTGTGCTCGAGTCAATAATTTGAAAAGTTTATGAACCCCATTAAACCCACAATTAGGCGCCCATGATATTGTTGTGATTGCTTTAGTTAGGTACGTAAAACGCACGATTTTTGCACTGTGGATACAAAATGTTGCACGAACATTTGGTCGGAAGTTTAGCTTATGTTTAAATGGTTTTGGATAATTGGGCAATTTTTGTGGGGATAAATTTTTTTTTGTGATTCAGATTAGAAATATTGTATTTCAATAATTTTTTTTCCCTTGTGCTCGAGTCAACAAGCTGAAAAAGTTTATGGACCCCATTAAATCCACAATTAGGCGTCCATGATATTGTTGTGATTGATTTAGTTAAGCGCGTGAAACGCACGATTTTTCCACTGTGGATACACAATATTTGACAAACATTTGGCCGGAAGCTTAGCTTATGTTTAGACGGTTTTGAATAATTGGGCAACTTTTTGTGGGCATAATTTTTGTTTTTTTTTTATTGAAATTAGAAATATTGTATTTCGAGAAATTTCTTTTTCCTTATAGAGAAAAATTTGTTTTTATGAAAAAGACGTTTCCCCGATAAGCACACAAAAATTAATTGAAATGCAATATCTTTTCACTGTGATATCATATATTTGACGAAAATTTGATATTATTTTTCCACACAATAAAAAATATTTCGTCTTACTTTCAAGCTAAAAGCATCGAAAATTCCAAGACTCTTCGGTAAACATTTTATCAATCGAATTATCTTGGAGTTCAGCGTTCGTGTCAGCAATTTGGAAAGTTTACTGACCATTTCAATTGCACAATTGAGCGGCTCCAACTTGTTTTGGAATTGTTTTAATGACGCACGATTTTTTCATGGGTTCATGGAAATATCTTAACAATCGTGCGAGAAAACACTTAACTGAAGATAGTTTCTTTGGGCCGATCGCTGGTTTTATTTATGGGAGATAATTTTTTCTTGTTTTGCTGATCAAGATGTGAAATATTGTACTCCGATAAATTTTCACGTTGAGATAAGAATATTTCGTCGTGAATTATTTTTCAGAAGATGAATAAATGGCAATCCAAAATTCCTCGAGTAATTTTTTGTATTATTTGGATGAGATGAACATAATTTTCGTTTTGTTTTATGAGCGCAGATCGACAATATTTATTTATTCAATTATTTCTATTTGAATTATTACATTCAGGTTTTTTAAGACAACGTAATAACAATTTTTAGGCTGTAATTTTTTTTGAGAGTATAAATACATGGTATTTTCGTTTTGTAGTGAATTATTTCAATTTTTTGATGGGAGATGATTTTTTTCATTTAGATCACTAAATGTGAGATTTATTGTGCTCCAATTATTTTTCACAGAAGACTCGAAATATTTGGTTTTACTACTGAGCCAAAAGTGCCGAAAATTTCCATTCTCTTTAGTAAAAATTTTATCAGTCGAATTATCTTGGAGTTCAGTGTTCGTGTCAGCAATCTAGAAAATTTACGGGCCGCATTAAGTCCACAATTAAGCGTCTATGACATTCTTACAATTGTTTTTGTTATGCACGTAGCATATAAAAATTTTCCACAGTGCTATCGAAATATTTGAAGGTGAATTTGTGCGTAGGCGAAATAATAAAATATTAAATATTTTAACGAAATTCGTAGTTTTATAAATGAAAAATCTTGCATTTATTTCCAATAAATTCATAAACATAGCTGAATGTTATTTTCTTCACATGCTGAATTACTATACTATATATCTCATTTTTTCCCCATTTTTTGCGGCTATTTCTATCTTTATTTCTATATTTTACAAAAATGAATGAATATTATACAATATTTCTGGGTCAAATTTTATAAACGTAAGCCTCGTCAATATATATATATCATGTTGTTTTAAAAATATATTTTTTTTTTTTCTGTGACCAAATATGTAAATTATTTTTTGTATACCCTAATAGTTAAATCGCAAAATGAATATTGAGTTTTTTCTATTGTTCCTAAATAGCGAAATAGTCAGCAATAGATAGTTTTGGAAAAAATGATTGTGGATTTAATATTAGTTGGCCGTTATATTTCTTTTTTGCTTATCGTATCCCAATAATTTTAGTATATTTTGTAAATATTGCTAAGAAGATAAAAAAAATTCTCTGCTGATATGATAAAATAAATTATTGATCGAAGCTCTGACGTAGGCCCGAGCTCATAAAAGTTTCATTAACTTTTACGATCCAATAGCTTAGGTATTTAGCGTCAACGATATATTTGCTTGGGAAGATGTAGTGCAATTTAATTTGTTTTTACTTGGTATCTTGGCGTCACGGTGGCGAATCTTCGTGCAAATTTGCCGGCAGGAAGATTAAACACCTGCCGAGAATACATCACAACTTGAGATGCTTATCTTTGCTCCAGGTGACGACCTCGTCTCAAGTCTCGTGGCTCTCAAACTGCTTTATCCAATTTTAACAAAAATTTTCATACCCTAATTCGTAACTTTTGAGCGAACTGCTAAAAATATCTATTGAAAAATTCATAAAAAGCGCGCGAAGTGAACAATTTTTTTTCGAATTATTCCCATTATTACACACATTTTTCTACAACTTGAAAGTACTCTCTCCTAATTTTGTACTAATTGGAGTTCTAAATTCAATATTACGATAAATAGTCGATTTCTTTAAACTCAATACGTGTTGGAGAATTGAAGTCGTAGAAAAAAAGGTTTCGACAATACTCAAAAATTAAAAAAATCATTCCTGTTTTTTTTTATTATTATTAGTGAAAAAGTGTTATTTCCTCGACAAAATTATGTTTAAAATTTTGCCGACAAATCAATAGGAAACTACAACTTTTGTGTTGAAACATTTATTTCCTATGACTTAAATTTAAATGTTTATGAAAATTTATTTCCTATAACTTAAATTCAGATATTTTGTCATTAAAGAAATGTAGTATTTTCCTCAATATTGTGTCTCAAAATCTAAAATAATAGATATCAGATTTTGTGTAAATGAAAAAGTGTAGAAATTAACAAAAAAATTGATATATTTTATCAGATTTTATGGGACTTTGAATTTTTAATTTTCCATTTTAAAGAAACCTGCAAAGCCAAAGATTGCAAATTCCTTTCTCATTTTTTTCACTGCTTACGAAATTTCCTTTGTACGGAAGTTAAAAGTAATCAATTTACTTTCTCATTATGAGTGGCAAAAAATAATGAGGCAGCAATTTGTGGGGTTTTTCTTTTTTGTATTTTAAACGTCTTGTAATAATCTTGTCGAATTATTAACAGTAAATGTGCCAATAGAAAATTGATTAAGCAGGAAATTAACCTGGAATTTGACAGAGACGTATCATCAAGGTAATTAATTGCAATTTTCGTGTTAATGATGGAATGCGCGGTGATTTGTAGTGGGCAGGAAAAAAATTCTTCAGATAGAGTAATTAAAGAGCGCAACGGTACAAAACGTGTATTTTATGCGTAGACAACGATAAATATCTTGGCTCCAACTTACAACTGGCAACAAAGTCGATGACTTACATTAAGGACTAATGACTGAATGTGAAATAATTATTCTCAATCGATTCAAACACGTGCATTTTTTTAAACACTCATTCTATAATTTTATCATTCACTTAGAGATTAAAACATTATTTTGTCTAATCGATAAAATGAAAATATAAATTCATCTTGGCTCCAACTTGCAACTGGCAACAAAGTCGATGACTTACATTCAGGACTAATGACTGGATGTGAAATAATTATTCTCAATCGATTCAAACATGTGCATCTTTCTAAACACTCATTCTATAATTTTATCATTCATTTAGAGATTAAAACATTATTTTGTCTAATCGATAAAATCAAAATATAGATTTTTTTAGATAGGCAGCAAATAAATATAATATGTTTTATGAATAAACAAAAATCATATACAATCTGAATTTGGGTATTTTACAATTTGAATTAGGAGGCTACAAATTACATCTCTTAAAAAAAATTCCTGGACGTTTGCTAAGTTGAATTATTTGTAAATTTTTGGAATATACAAAGGAAAGTATATGCTTTTTTTATCGCCCAGAAATTATTGAAAATGTTCAAAAGTTTCAAATTTTTTGTGTAACAATTCCAGGATAAAATTTTCAGGATTATTAATCAAACAGTTTTTAAAATCAGAAGAAATTACCATATTTTTTCAAACAAAAAAAAAGATAAAGTTTAAAGAAAAAACATATATTTAAATCGGGAGATTTAAAAAAAAAAGAAGATTAATTTTTTTAACCAGAAGGAAAGATACACGTTTTGTAAAGCAAAAAAAAAGATTAAGTTTTCTTAATGCTATATTTCTAACTGTAAATACTGCATAATGCAATTGTCCCGCAAATAATACACCATTTGTATTTCGATGACCAAACACCGGAAGTGTTAGTCGTACTACAGCCTGGGGTATAAGAGAACGGTATAATTGCGATTAATCAGCATCGCTATCGATGAATCGCCGCTCGCGGTATGAAAGAACCGCACTATGGGAGTTTACGTTGAGTCGGTAGTTAGTTAGCTGAAAGTAAGCAATGATTCATGCGCAGTCATAACACAAGATCCTCCTGAAAGTTAGCGATGAGCTTCTTCTTTTTTTACGACACGCAATTACCGCGTATCGTGCGTGTGTGTCACGAGAGGAAGCTTCGATCACACACCGATTTCGTTCATCGAGCAATCCCATGATTAATCGATTTTTATGCTTCAAAAAATTCGGGTGCCTCACACTAGTCAAATAATTGCTAAATTCTTTAAATCTTTACGATTTCCGGTGGTTAAAAAAAAAAGTTGTTTGTTTATACATTTTTAAAAGCGTTTTTACTATTTCTGAGGGTTTAATTTTTTTTTTTCATTGTTTCTGTATGAATTGTTAAAGCGTTTTTACTATTTCGGGTGGTTCAAAAAAAATGTTGTTATTTGTGGATACATTTTTAAAAGCGTTTTTGCTATTTCCGATGGTTCAACATTTTTGTTGTTGTTTCTGTATAAATTTTTAAAGCGTTTTTATTATTTCAGGTGGTTCAAAAAATTGTTGTTATTTGTGGATACATTTTCAAAAGTGTTTTTACTATTTCTGAGGGTTAACATTTTTTATTCGTTCTGTATTAAATTTTTAAAAGCGTTTTCACTATTCCCGGTGATTCCAAAACTTCTGTTGTTGGTTATGCATAAATTTTTAAAAGCATTTGAAGCGAGAATGAAAATCAAACGAGCGGCTACTGTCGAAACTGTTTTAACTAATGAATTAATTTACTATCTTAGTTATTGCGAATAACTTCGTTTAAAAAAAACTAAATCTTTTTAAATTCACATTTGCGTTTTTACAAAAATTGGTCAAAAGTTAATTAGGATGCATGGGTAATACGCGTTTGCACTGTGGCCCTTGAAAAATCCATGTCTTATAGTTTAAGCAATTCAGAACATAATTGTAAAATTTGAGTGTTCGTCACTGAGGCAAATTGCTGAGAAATTTGCCATTGAAGATAGTGCAAAATCCATGGGCTATTATTAGGGAAGCTATGCAGAATTTCACTTTGAATTCGAAATTGAGTTACTTAAAGTAAACTTTCACAAAATAAAAACTACGCATTAGGAACGTCTGAATTTCAAAATTCCGCTGATACAACATTTTTTAAAATATAACCGAGCTTTTGAACAAAAAATTACAATTTCAATGAAGCGCAATTACACAACCGATATAATTTTAATTATTCATACATTATTCTAAATTTCAGCCCTGATTCGAAGAGCATGAAGCAATCGAAGCTCCTTAATCGCGTGGAACTTTGGATCGTGACGAAATTTAGCAACAATTGGATTGGTAACTGTCTCGGTTACTCATGACGAGTTACAGTCCAGCGGCTGGCCAGGCGATGCAGAATTTTAATTAGCTACGAGTGGGAGTCCTCGGCGACGGAGGAAGTCCTTCCCCGGTCAGGACGTCCACGATTTCCGCTAGGATTTCGTCTATCGCTCAACAAGGTCGTGTACGCGCGATAAATACATATCAATTCGAGGGACACTGCGACTTGCGCAGCTTGATAAAGATGATAACATCAAAAACAGGCCTCAGTGCAAAGCGTTTCAATGCTTCTACTCGTCAACTAAATTTCATTTACAATTTTAATGTAAAAGAAATGTACGATTTTTATAGAAAATTTATTAACGATTTTTATGGAAAATTAGTGTGCGTATTTAATATAGAATTAATGTACAATATTCATATAAAATTAATGTAAAATTTGGATATGAATGTACGATTTTTAAATATAATTAATGTATAATATTAATATAAAATTGTTGTCAAATTTTGGTAAAAGAGTGTACAATTTTGGTACAAAATTTAAGTACTTTTACAAAAGCAAATTCTTTAAATTATCGTATCCTACACTAATTTTATATTTGCAATTGTACATCAAATTTCGTATACTCGTTTATTCATTAAAAATTTAGGTTCTTGGATATTTAATTACAAGTTAACTTTTTTAAGATACTGTAGGCAATTCTCGCGTACGGCTGAAAAGTCGTTTTTGCAGTCTTATACAATGTTATAAAAGGTTACGAGCGCTTTATGACGCCGGGTTTGACACTAAACTGAACTTGTTTATGACGTTTTAGGAAACCGAATCGCAATATGAATAAAACGGTGACATCAAGCTTGAAGTTCGATTTGACATTTCGAAGATTTTGCCGTGTACGTGTTACAGAACGATTTAAAAGGTATGAATGAAAATAGTTTTTTAAAACGCAAACACGTTTATTTAAATGTTTATGAATATTTCAAAATTTAATGTAGATTGATATCCATAAATGTCTAAAATTTCGAAATCTCTGAAATGAAAAACTACAACTGAACAAATTCTGACATTTACAATGTCACAAATTTCAAAAAAAGTGAAGACTTAAACATGATTAAATTGTCTGACATTTCGAAATTTGAAAATTAAAACAAAACGGGCACTATTTAGAAATGTGGGAATTTGACAAATATCTAACATTTGGATATTCAGAAATCGCTTTAGTTTCAAACACTTACAAATATTTCAAACAATTTTTTAATTTCTAATATTTGCCATAAAAAATGAGGAAATCCCTACTCTTCGGGATTATCAAAAATTCGTTTTTTAACTCCAATTCAAAGCCATCCAAAATAAAAATCTACTATTCAGAAACCCCCAAAACCTTGCGGATATTCTCCATCTCAGAATTCTCCAATATTTTTAATTCTCCCAATCTACAAAAATTTCGAAAAAATTAAATCCTTTCAAGCATGAAAAAATTTTCAAAACAATGATTTACAAAAAATAAAATAAAAACTCTTTTTTTCAGCCTGTAATAAAAAAATGTACGTTATTATTTTATACCCTAATAGTTGAATCGCAAAAATTGATATTTAGTTTTTCTATCGTTTGTAAATACCGAAATAATCAGCAATAGATAGATTTGATAAAATTATTGTGGATTCAATATTAATACTAATTTACAAAAATAAAAATAAAAATAAAACGCTTTTTTGCAGCCCTTCGAGCCCTGCATTTCCCCCGGACGAAATCCCACACATATTCACGGGTGTGTGTCTACTAGTAATAGTTAAATCGCAAAAATTGATATTCAGTTTTTCTATCGTTTGTAAATACCGAAATAATCATCAATGGATAGATTTGGTAAAATTATTGTGGATTTAATATTAATTTTAATTTAAAAAATTTCAGAATAATAATTTACAAAAATAAAAATAAAAATAAAAACTCTTTTTTCAGCCCTTCGAGGCCTGCATTTCCCCGGATGAAATCCCACACATATTCACGGGTGTGTGTCGGTCGTGTGTCGGGCGAGGAGAGCGGCCAGGGATCCGGAATAGTGGGAGAAATACCGAGGCATCGTTGCGCGCCGGAGAAGGGAAGCGAGGCGATAAAATGACGTTGTTTCACTCTCGGGTGTTCAGTAGTATCGAACAAGCGATGTAAAAGCGAGCTACGAGCAAGTCGATAAGATCCCAAAAAAAAAATCCGCTTTGCTTCGCCCTACAAAAAAAAAAGAAAGTCTACCAAACGAAACGCCGTAAAATTTCCACAATAACAAGAACCTCCGAGCACAGCAAAAATTAAAAACGAAATTAAAACAAAAATCTCACAATTAACTCGGTGATCGGTCCAAATGTGTGAACATAGAATTATCGACTTCCGGTCAGAAAACGATTGAAGAAAAACCAAAAAAAAAAAAAAAACAGTGGCAAATGTGAAATAATCAAAAATTTGTGTTATCGTGGAAAAACAAAAATTTGTGAACGAAAAAACAAAACAAACAAAACACGTGCACGGAAACAGTGAAAATAATTAAGAGAAAGAGAGAGAGAAAGCAATAGACGCCAGAGTTTCTATTGAATATCTGAATAATGTCAAGCAGTGTGTGCCACGCGCCTTTGCCCGCCCGGATGGAAGCATTTACAACGAGGATTTGTCTCCGAGCTGTGGACCAATATGAGCGGCTTCTTCAGGCCCATTTCAACAAGGTATATGCGCTATTAATGCGTACGCCTACTTATAGTGCTTAATTCCGTGCACTTTTGCCGACTTTAGCAATAGCCACTTTTCATTGTAGGCGTTGCTTTTGCGCTGGCGTAACAACGAAAAGGAAGTTGGAGAATTTGTGAGGCAAAATCGATACTGCGTTGCTTAGAGCGGCGCGGGTTTCGCTTGTATATATATATATATATGTGTGTGATATATAAGGGAAATATATATGTATATATGTAATATATAGGAGGGGAGAACGGATGTATGTGCAGCGATAATATTAGTGACTACTATGCGTCCTCGAGGCGGTTTCATTCCAGTTACCGTTATGGGAAACTCGAGCCTCCGATGGATTAGGCCTTTCCTTGCTCTGGTCTGTTACGCTTCGAGTCAAGTAGGTCCCTCCGTGAAAGGTCTGGCGACCTACTGGCTGCCACACTGGCCGCCAGTACGAGAGCTCGTGTTATAGTAGTGGTAGTTGTTGTATAGTGGAGTTGGACTGTGTGGTATGTACAAGGACGACGTAGGGATCCATCGGACAAATGGGTGGAAGGGATACATTTTTTTTGGTGACTGGCAGAGATTTTTTTGTAATCAACTGACTAAGAGAGTTGCTGGTATTAGGAGTGTCTTGGCGTTTGGTGGTAGTAATCGGAGCTGGGCGAGGTAGTTGAAGTACACGTTTGTGAAAAAGTACTTGAAATATATGTTTATCAGAAAAGTAATTGAAATACACGTTTATCAGAAAAGTAGTTGAAATACACGTTTATCAGAAAAGTAATTGAAATACACGTTTATCAGAAAAGTACTTGAAATACACGTTTATGAAAAAAGTACTTGAAATGCATGTTTATGAAAAAAGTTCTTGAAATACACGTTTATGAAAAAAGTTCTTGAAATACACGTTTATGAAAAAAGTACTTGAAATACACGTTTATGAAAAAAGTACTTGAAATGCACGTTTATGAAAAAAAAAAAAAAAAAAAAACCTTTAAATACACGTTTATGAAAAGAACTTGAAGTACCAATTACTTTTCACAAACGTGTACTTTAAATACTATAACTACAAATATTGTGTTTAAGTTGTCAAAACCGGTCTTACGATTCGACTTTTAGTTTTGGCAGTCTGAGAGAGTATTTTTTAGTTGATTCGAGACTAATTGGCCCCATGAGTGAAGTGCTTATCATCTTTAAATTTGAGCGTCCGGTTAACTTTCGTGATTAAGATGTTGACTAATAAACCGAATGGGAACAAGTTATTAGTGAGGCAAACTGTTTTTTTTTTGTTTCCTATCGTCAATGCCTCACCTTTTGTTGCGTCAACAAAACGGGTTTCAACATCAAATAACAATGATGGATATAGTTTTCGTAATTGGTTCCAGAAGTTGGAAAAATAAAAATACAAATTCCTAGTTTGTAATAAACCGTTTTTCTGCCTAGGTCGAAAAGAACTATTTTACTGCCTAGGGCGAAAAGTACCGTTTTTCTCCCTGCGATGTAATGAAACTGGATTACGTATGCGTTCGGGAGGTTAAAAATGAGTGATTTTGAGCCCGCGTTATGCGCACAAAATGAAGTCTTTTCAGCGGGGTGGGAAAAAGAATTACTTTTGCCACTAAATTAGCGGGTAAAAAAAATTAATTAGTAACGATTAATTTTTTCCTCGTTTTTGTTTTTTTCGTAAATTATTTGTCAAAATAAATTGCTTGACTTTTGTCAACCAATTAGTGACGCAAAAATGTAGCACTCATCTGGGCCAAATTTAACACGTTTTACCTGCTCGATCTTTAATGCCCGTTTTTCAGCCCAGCAAAAAAAGGAAAAAAGAGCAAATATAACACCAGACGGCTTTTAGTTTCGATTCGATTGGTCGGAAAGAAGTCTATTTCGGACGGATGAACGACCCATGCTTCCTGCTGACCTTTCGCTCTCCTCTCCGACCAGACAAACTGGCAGCGCACGCTCGCCATAAAGACAAACGGGCATCAAAATTGTCGTGCAAAAAAAAGGGAAAAAAAAAAACGCGACGGAGGAGAGACTCGTCGTCGAATCAAGGAAAACGCCTCACGATATACTCCTTATAACTTCCTCGGAAGAAACTTTATCAAAGCGCATAAAAATTGTTACCGGTTCTCGCGACCTCGAACACTGACGACTCATTATCACGGAGGGTCTAACGGGATTTTTTAGTTTTATTTTTATTTCCAACGATAAGTATAATCAGCGACATGAAAAACTAAAATAATTCGAGCTCATTTATCGACTAACAAAACACCGCGATAAAGCTTTTGTTGTTGCACTAAGCGTGCGTAAAACCCGGTTTCTCGCACTCAATGAACTAGTAGTACATTACGATACTAGTGCGATAAAACTTTTTCCAACGTATATGAGTTTGCAATGGAATATTATAATGCTAGTGCGATAAAAGCTTTTCTAACGTACATGAGTTTGCAATAGAACGTTACGATACTAGTGCGATAAAACTTTTTCTAACGTATATGAGTTTGCAATGGAATATTATAATGCTAGTGCGATAAAAGCTTTTCTAACGTATATGAGTTTGCAATAAAACGTTACGATACTAGTGCGATAAAACTTTTGCTGATATATGTGAGTCTGTAATAGTACATTACGATACTAGTGCGATAAAATGTTCTTCTGACGATTGTAAATCTGCGGTACGAGCCATAGATAAGCGTTGCAATCGCGCACGAGTAAAGTATACTTTATCGCACTAGTGTCGTAAAAGAAAGAAAAAGATGATTCTCGCGGCGGCGCTGATGTAAATCGCTGGCGAATCGTTTGTAAATCCATCGGGGCACATTTATCGGCTAACAAAACGCCGCGACAAAGCTTTTGTCGCTCCGCAAAGCCCTGATCGGTTTTGCCGTCGTGGAATGAATTCTCTTCGGGCAATCGAACGAGGACAAAAGGTGGAGCGGAGCGAGGGTAACGAGCTGCGGTATATATTTCTGCAGATTGCTTTTCAGGGCAATGATCGTTAACCAGCTTATCAGCCACAGACATGCATGCAACACAAGCTGCAGATTTCATGCTCCACAAGCTTCTTTGACGTTGCCTCTGCAATCTTTAACAACTTTTATTAACGCCGATTGCTTTTCAATTAAATGGCTAATCGAGCGTGATGCAGAGTTTGATTAGATGGAATCACTGCTTGATGCAAATGCGTCAGGTGTTCATCACAAGTGAGCAACATTTTTGTTGCGTTATTAAAAACTGAAGAATTTTCTTAAACGAAAATAAAAATTGTGCGGATTAATTTTTATACGTATTTTTTTATACATGAATTAATAAATTAATAAATTTCAATTAGTTGCGAATGAAGAGTTTATTAAGTGAGCAATTATTTGGAGCGCTCTTTTATTTAATGGCCTTCGCAAAAGATTATTTGGGGTTTGATTGAAAATTAAGGGAATAACTTAATTATGGAAACAATTCATTTAATAAATCATAACGCCGTGAATTGAAAGAAAAAAATATATATATATATATATAAATAAGCTTATTTCGAAGTATTTGGTCTGCAGAATTTTTGAATACAAATATGCAGACTATAATAAGCTAAAAAATTATTGTTGATGACTCACAATAAGCAGATGCGTTTGGCAGGTCGCAAAAAAATTCTCCCTTGAATGAATCAACAGTTTATATTTTGCATATAAAACCAGTAGTCAAACAAGTGAGATATTCATTAATAAATGTCACTTACAAAGTGAAAAAATTTTAATACATAAAATATGAGGGATTTTTTAGGCGAATGCACTTTTTTTTTTACTAAGCCTAAATAAGAACTCATTTAGACTTATTTATATATGAGAGTTACATTTTTTAAATAATTTTTTTAATAATTTTTTTTTCAATATTCGTTAGTTTTTGGTTTCCATTTATTGAAACACTTGAAATTTTTCAATTTGTTTAACTTGAAATTTACTGTTTTTGTTCTTCATTTTGATGTCAAGTTGAACATTTTTTCTTTTAAATTGTCAATAAAAAAAGTATAATAATTAACTGCTAATTACTTCTTCGTTTATTTTTGATGATGAACTTGGATTTTTTTGTTTAAATCTGCGAATTAAAATTCTTTCAACCGCTACTTCCTTTCTAAAAATTATTTTAGTGCTGGGTTTTCCCTCTTGGAAAAAAAGATAATGCAATTAATGTGAATCTAATGATAATAAAAATTCAATATTGGCGATGACGAAACTGGGAATGTATTCGCAGTTTTTTGCGGCGAGTTCGTGATTCGACAAGTGGTCGACTCGCGAGCCTCTTATCGTAACACATTTTTATTTTGCTCAAGCAAATATTGAGTTAATTATACGGGAATTTTATTTCCCTGAAAAAATATAAAAATTTCGAAGAATCGTAATGAGGCTCGTGATTGTCAAGTGACTACGATTAATCAATAGTCTATGTGCCTATTTTTGTGATCTCATTCATTTTTTTCATTTCATAAGCATACAAAATAATACATTTTTCATATAGATTATTAAATTGCATCTAGAATTTGATTTTTTACAAATACAAAGTAAAATCAGATAAATAATATATTGCTGGTATAAATTATTTCGCTGTGCTAAATATATGCAAAAAAATTATCCACGTGGAAGTCGAACACTGAAATAAATTTTGAACGATAATTGCAAAAAATCTTCTTTGATTTCTCGCCGCAAATAATTCGTCATTCATCTGCAAATATTTTATCCACGGTTTCGTCGGGAAATGTTCAGGAGTGAATTTCGCAAAGAAAATCATGCAACGAGCATTCGTGACGCTCGTGCATCGATAAAATTAATCGATAGTTTCGTAACAACGTTTAGAAATAAATTGGCGACGGAATTAAATTGAGAATGTGCGTAAACGCGAGAAAAATAAGAGGATTGAGTCATGGGCGGTTAACGAACGCTGCATGATAAGGCATTAAATATAACACGCGATTTAAGGACAGAGCCTCAGACTGTGTGCATCATAATGACCTCAGCGTGTGCCGAACGGATGTGTTCGCGTTACGCACATTGAGTGGCGCGGCTCGAAGACCCTCGACCAAGCAAATTTATTATTCCCCGCTTATGCTAGGCGCACGCTTTGTTGAGATCGCAAACGCGATCGAATCTTTGCGGTGTAATTCCCGCGTAATAGTACATTATGATACTAGTGCGATAAAACTTGTTCTGACGTATGTGAGATTGCAATTGTACATTACGACACTAGTGCGATAAAACTTATTCTGATATATGTGAGTTTGCAATAGTACATTACGATACTAGTGCGATAAAATTTTCTCTGAATTATGTGAGATTGCAATAGTACATTACGACACTAGTGCGATAAAACTTATTCTCTCGTATGTGAGTTTGCAATAGTCCATTACGATACTAGTGCGAGAAAATGTTCTCTGAATTATGTGAGATTGCAATAGTACATTACGACACTAGTGCGATAAAACTTATTCCGACGACGACAAGTGAAGATGAGTGTTCTAATCGCACGAGTATCCTAAAAAAAATGTTTATTTCATAAGATGCGAAAATGGGGATTTATGCGATGGGTGCGTAAAACCGAGTGAAATAATAACACATTACGATACTAGTGCGTTGAAACTTTTTTCTGACGAATGTGAGTTTGCCGTAATATATTACGCTGGGAAGACTCGTGCGCTTTATCGCACTTGTATCGTAAGAAGTTTTATTTCACAAGGTGCGAAAATAGAAATTCATGCACGCCAAGCGACGCGCAACAACAACAAAAATGAATTAAACCACAAAAAAATGATAGGAATATTTTGCGAACCCTTCTCTTGATTTTGCAAGTATCAGGCGCTCAATCCTCCTTAAGTCAACGTTACCATCTCGATACAAATTTATTTTGAAAAATCAATGCTTGGTATTCATTTGCTATTGCTCAGAGAAATTTCACATCCATGTGCGATTTACGCTCGGCGACAAACAGAAATAGAAGCGTACAGACGATAAATCATTGGCTCTAAACGTATTTTATCATTCCGCTTGTGGAAGTTGACGGCATTCTCCTTCTCCTGTGCATGCAGCAATGAATTACAATTCGACACACACCTGCTTTGTTTCTATTGCTATTTCTGATACTTCTAAAGGTCCTCGCTATTCTCATGCAATTGTCACGTGCCCTCATATTAACTACAATAATTAGCAGCAGCAGCAGCAGCAGCAAAAGAAGCGAAATTCTTTAGAAGCTCGTAATAATATTCTCAGCGAATAATTTCCGCTGTAAAAAATATTATAAAATTAACAACATGCTCAAAAAACACCATGATAGATTTATAAAGTTTTTTTGCATACGAAATTTTACCGAACAATGTGCATGAATTTTACCTCACTGAAATATTAAAATTAATATCACAAGTTGTGGTATTCACATAGACATTATTTCAAATGTAATTTCGAATTATTAGCAGTGAAACCCCAAAAATCGGGCTTTGTAGCTTGCAATGATAATTGGTGTTGGAAGATTCATAATGCATATTAATTAAAGTGTTCTAAATATTTTGGAAAATTTTCTAAACAAAAATTGAGGGATTTACAAAAATTCTCTAGAATTCTGTAAAAGTGTATAGAATTTTTCTAAATTGGTTTCTAAATTAATTCTACATTTTCCTGGATAATAAACAAAAAGTTCTAAATATTTTTAGATAATTCAAACATATTCGAAAAAAAAATCTAGATTATTCAAAATAAATTAAAAAATGTCGAGAAAAATTCTAGAATATTCTAGAGAAATCTAAAAATGTCGAGAAAAAAATTGTAGACAATTCTAGGACTACTCTAGACGACTCGAAAAAATGTCCGCAAAATTCTAAACCAAATTGCAGAAAATTCAAGAGACTAAACGAAAAATCCGTTCGTCTAAAATTCGTAGACACGTTGATAATAATTGGCAGTTTTTTTTGTTACAGCCTCCGAGCAGCGGAAAGGAGAGCAAGGAGTCGAAGCCCCGGGTCGTCCGGAAGAGTAACGAGCGCGTAATTTTGTCGCGAAGCAAGCAACATGAGAAGGATTCCGAGGAGCGTAAAAAAATCGGAGAATCCGGAAGGACATCATCATCATCAGCAGCACCAGCAGCAGCAGCAGCAGCAGCTGGCTCCCCGTCGACGGGAGCCTATTCGCCGGTCAACGCATTTCGTCAATGGCGAAGAAGCGGATCGGGCAGCAGATCCGAAAGCGGCAACGCGAACAGCGGCCTCCTGGTGGTCGCCGCCGCCGCAGCCGCCGATAACGAGTCCTCGTCGCACCGACGAATCGGTAACGGCGATGGAAAACCCTCGGCGCTCCTCAACACGACGATGCAACAATTTCCAAACGTACTGTCCGACACGACGATGCCCGAGGAGGATCTCTCGCTCAAGTATCTCGCGCTCGTAAGTACCTCAATTAATACCTATTAGCTAGACCAATATCGCGCAACGTCACGAATCCCATCACTAAGCGCTCCGCTAATTTTTTCAGAACGCCCTGGAATTAACTGCTCCGGCGAGCGACGTTTTGCTGAAGAATAGACTCAAGTCCTGGTTCCAATTGTCCGGACATCCCGACGGTTTCGCTCCTGCGGGTCCCGGAACAGTTTGGAAAAGAAGAACCGGCGGTGACGAGAATACCGAACGCATCGTCTACGAGAATTTGTCCAGAGACGAGAATGTGAGGGACTGCATACCGAGATACTATCGGGAAGTCGAGTACAAGGGCGATACCTTCATCGAACTTCAGGATCTCCTCTTCGGGTTCAACGATCCTCACGTTATGGACATTAAATTGGGCACGAGGACCTTCCTCGAGTCCGAAGTATCGAAAACCACTGCCAGACCCGATTTGTACATGAAAATGATCGCCGTCGATCCTCGGGCTCCCACCGAACACGAACACCGAACGAAGGCCGTCACCAAACTCAGGTACATGCAATTCAGGGAACAACAGAGCTCCACGTGCAGCCACGGCTTCCGGATCGAAGCCATGAAACTTCCCGGAGCTCCACCCATCACCGATCTCAAAAAAGTCAAATCCCATAATCAAGTTCTCGACACCATGAGACTCTTCTTGGGCGAACGATCCTCCACCAGGAAACAACTACTCGAACGACTATGCGACATCAGAACGAGACTCGAGAATTCTACCTACTTTCAGACTCATGAGGTAATTTTTTGCCATTTTTTCAGTTATTTTTTTTTTTTTTACATTTTTTTTATGGAGATAACGTGGATTAAATTTTGTTCAACTTTGTTTTTATCATATATTTATTATGAAAATGTTTTTATCAATTATACAGGAATTTTAGATAATTGTGGGGGTTTATAGTGAATATAAAGTGTCTATGGGGAAAAATTTGTATGCCGTTCAGAGATTTTCATTTTTAACAGCGTTATACACGTTTTTGCATTTGATGAATAATATTGGATGACTTGGATTTTATGTACATTGATTTGTGACGAGTAAATAGAAAATTTTCTGAATATTTTAGTTAATGAATTTGACAAAAGAAATGAAGAGTGGTAAATATAAATTGTTGGAAAAATTGCGATTTTAATGTACCTATGCACGTACAAATTGAAACTATTAATTTGTTATTTTAATGTTGCAGGTGATCGGCAGCAGTATTTTTATGATATACGACAACGAAAAAGTCGGCGTGTGGCTAATCGATTTTGCCAAGACTTACCGAGTGCCCGACGGTCAAATATTAAGCCACAGAATTCCGTGGAAGGAGGGAAATCACGAGGAGGGATTTCTCCTAGGACTGGACAACCTCATTTCCGCAATTGAACAAGTCGACGCTTCGTAGATTGAAGAATAGCGTGTCGGCGTTAAAATAATAGCGACGAAAAGCTTTTTGTACAACTGAGTTGAAAAATGCCCGGCATTTTTCCTCTTATCGTCTTATTTATATTACTGATAATACTAGAAATGTAGAATATATAATAGAGCTAGCTGTTTGACCAAAAGACAAATTCTCGAGGCAAACTCAAAGAAAGAAAGTTTCGTTAATGACTTTCCTGAAAAACAAAAAAAAAAACAAAAAAAAATGTGAGTGTGCGACGAGGAATTATCGGCGAAAGGTGCAATCGTCAATTTTTTTGAACTCGTTGCGATCCTTCGTCGTTATTTCTTCGATTCCCAAGCGTTTTCGAATAAAATCTAGATGAAATTTGGACTTTACTTTAGAAGAAGGACGAAAAAATACGGAAATATGTTAAATCGCGTCTAGAATTAATTCGCAAGACAACTCGAAAAATGTACAAAGCCAGTTCCCATCGATAGCAACTGCAAAGGCTTAAGTATTATAAATGCTAGTGTTTACTATTTTAATATTAGACGATAAATACTCGCGAGATATACTTGAAAAAATTCGTTAAAATTGTGCAAACGAAAGAATAAATGTTTGTTTTCTTTTTCAATGAAACGCACAGCTGAGTCTACAATGTTTTGTGACGTTCGTACACACGAACTACGTTGTTCTCCCTTATCGCTCTACTTTCCTGTGAATTATTATCACGGTTTATATTTGATTACACAACAAGCTACGCTCGAATTTTTGCGTTACGCAGTTTTCAAGGGTTCCCTCGACATTCTTTTTTTTCTCTCTTTCATTCTCATAAATTCTTCGTTCAATTTTATTGTAACTCCCCTTTACAAATTTCGTAATTTTTTATTTTATTTTTTATGTAAACAAGTGGTTATAATTTCGAAACGATGAATGACATAAAAAATGGTTTCCAGCAAAGGTTTAGAATGTCTATCGAGAAACTAAATGAGCTATCATTTGGCAAGATCCAAATAAAATTACAAATTTGCCTGACGAAAAGCTGTAAAAACGTGCCAGTGGATATACTCCAAAAATTGAGTCATTATTTAAAAAATTCATTGTTCTACTTTTTTTAAATATTAAGTAAGAGTTTTTTTTTAAAATTCAAACGAATCTCGCCTTTAAAATTATTTGAAGCTGTTTTTTTAAATTTTTTATATTGAGAAATCTTAAGAAAATAGGGTTTTTGTTAAATATTTGTTGAAATTCTCTGGTTACTTTAGAGCACCTATAAGAATTAATTGCTCATTAAGAAAACCTTGTTATTTTTGTTGTTAATTCTATTTTTGTGCAACTCGAGGAAATCGTTCCACTTTCTAGTGAATTATTATCACAGTTTACTTGATTACACAAGAAGCTATACATTCGAACGTCCAGTTTACGCGGTTTTCAAGGGGAGACTCGATATCCTCTCTCTTGCACTTTGCGATCTTTATAAAACTTTCTAGCAGTCGTACGATTGACGTCAGCAGAATGATAATAGAAGGAACCGAGTCTAAATCAGTGTCATCAATGAATATCTCACTTATTTCACTGCTATAATCATAAGAAAAATTTCTATTGTTGACCCATAAATCAATGAATTTTTAGGAATATTGCAACAGCATCTGGCTATTATTGTGCCTTCACAATAATTGCTTCTTCATAGAGGAAACTTTACACATAGAGGAATAAGCTTGGCAAAAATAAGAAAGAAATGTGTAAAGTTCCACTTTGCAACATTATCTTAAACTCATTTCGAAATCTGAAATTTTGAGAGATTTTAGGTATCTCGAATCAATACAAGAATAGTTGAATTCCCAATGAGGAATAAATTTGCTGAAATAATTAGCATTGAGAGAAGTAAGAAAGCAATGTGCAAGTTCTATTTGGCATTTTTTATTTTTGCTTACTTTCTCATGTTTCACGAAATTCACAGCGACACCGATAAATTTTGAAAAAAAAATTCAAAATAAAAATGAAAGGTAAACGCAAATTTTTCGAAACATTCAAAATCCCATAAAAACCGAACCGCATTGGTTGTTTTGTGTATTGTTGACCTATAAATCAATGAATTTTTAGCAATATTGCAACAGCATTTGGTTATTATTGTGCCTTCACAATAATTGCTTCTTCATAGAGGAAGCTTTACACATAGAGGAATAAGCTTGGCAAAAATAAGAAAGAAATGTGTAAAGTTCCACTTTGCAACATTATCTTAAACTCATTTCGAAATCTGAAATTTTGAGAGATTTTAGGTATCTCGAATCAATACAAGAATAGTTGAATTCCCAATGAGGAATAAATTTGCTGAAATAATTAGCAATGAGAGAAGTAAGAAAGCAATGTGCAAGTTCTATTTGGCATTTTTTATTTTTGCTTACTTTCTCATGTTTCACGAAATTCACAGCGACACCGATAAATTTTGAAAAAAAAATTCAAAATAAAAATGAAAGGTAAACGCAAATTTTTCGAAACACTCAAAATCCCATAAAAACCGAACCGCGTTGATTGTTTTGTGTATTGTTGACCTATAAATCAATGAATTTTTAGCAATATTGCAACAGCATTTGGTTATTATTGTGCCTTTACAATAATTGCTTCTTCATAGAGGAAGCTTTACATGAAAAATAAAAAATAAAATTCATCTTGGCTTATAATGTGCAAAGTTTTGCACTTTGCAACATTATCTTAAACTCATTTCCAAATCTGAAATTTTGAGAAGTTTTAGTCATCTCGATTCACAACCAGAATAGTCAAATTCTTAATGAATAAATGTGATGAAATAATTAGCAGTGAGAGAAGTAAGAAAGCAATGTGCAAGTTCTGTTTGGCATTCTTTATTTTTTATTTTTGCTTACTTTCTCATGTTTCACGAAATTCAGAGCGACACCGATAAATTTTGAGAAACAATTCAAAATTAGAATTAGAGGAAAACCAAAAAAATTTCGACAAATTCAAATATCCACAAAAACCGAACCGCGCTATCAATTTGGTTCAATTTTAACACGAAATTTCTGACAAACAGCTAAAAATTCGTGGGAACTAGAGCAATTCCGTTTTTTTTTTTCAAAATTTCAAAATTATTATAAAACCGAAATGTGTCAAGGAATTTTCATAAAATTTATGCCAATTGAAGATTAGCTAACACTGCACATATTATTTAAATTAACATTCAATTTAGTTACAGTTTTATGCATTTTTTGACATAAGAATCTCAACATTTTTTGTTGTGGAAAAAAAATGTTCACCTTGAAGAATCGAAAACGATGGAGAAAAAATCTAGATGCTTTTTTTATGTGAATAAATAATATAAAAAATCGTCAACGATATTTGGAAAGTCGTGGGTCGACTTGACACGGAATGCCCCGCATATGGTAAATCTGATACGAAACGCACTATAGCACACATAAGTCGGCTTTTTGATGCCGGTACGCGCGCGTTCACGTCGCGCGATTTAATCTCCATTTTTTCGGCTATAACCTCAAAAACATTGTTTCCTTGTTTTTTGTCAGCACACGATTATTATTTTTTTTCATCGAGAAATAAATTGGTACGTATTGATCATAACTATCGAGAAATATTAAAGTTTCATAATTTTTTATGTAACGATGTAATAATTATCGAGTGCGTAAAAAATAGTCAATATTTTTGTTGCTATTGCGATTGAGTCGGAATGCACTATATACGCAGTGGTTCAGTCAGTTTTGTTTGGTGTTTTTAGGATTCGTCATTGAATTCCGAATTTTTCAAATTGATGTGCCAAATCTTCAGGTTTAGATTTGTTTTTCAGCGGGAAAACATTCACGACAATCGAAAGGGCATGTAATCGATATTTTCTTCAACGATGGCCTGCAAAACAACTCCACAGGTGGTTTTCTAGTCGTCGTTGCTACTCGGTAAGAAATACGCGGTATTTGCGTCATTTATGAGGCGGAAATCGAAATATTCCAATTAGAAATTAATTTTGTGAGATTTACACTTTTACAAATTAATATTGTCATATTTTTATTTATAGAAATGAAGATTCTATCGTTTGAACTTGTAGAAATTAATATTGTGATATTCTAAATATCTAAAAATTGATATTGTGATTTTTTTATTTCTAGAAATGAATATTGTAACGTTCTTATTTCTACAAATTAATATCGCACCGTCACCTTAATGTTCATGCAGATTTTTTTCAAGTCAAGTCCCATAATAAGACATAGTTGAAAAAGTCCATATTTTAAAAAACTTTAGTGCAAAAAAAATGTTTAATAAAAAATTTCTGACTTTTTGAACTTGATTTTTCCTTCTGAAATTTATTTTGAAATTTTTTTTTTTAATGATCACGAAAGAGAAGCATGCCATACATTTTTTAAAAGTATCGTCCATGGAAAATCAGAAAAATTCGATAATGTCAATTTGTCCCGAAAAGTGGTTTTGCGATTCACAAAAAAATTTAGATTTCTTTATTTTTGCAAAGTATTACAAACATTTTAAATGCCCAGCTTAAATCATTTTTGAAATTCCTTGTCTCGTTTGCATCGTTTTTACGCAAAAAATTCTTAAGATAAAAATTGGATCACAGCAAACTCCACGAAGAATACAAAATGGATAAACCCTCAACGTCGATGGCAGATTCAACTATGCAATTTGATGCAGGCAACTTCAATTTGGTGACAACTTCCAGTAACACAATTTTTCGAATATTTGAATTATTGCTCCTTTCATTTACATTGTATTTAAATCTACTTCTACCTCATTTTAGCACCAATGAAGAGAAACAATCCGTACTTCAAAGACGAAGTGGATCATCCAAAAAAGCGCAAAGTCGAGCAGTCGCCAGTGAATCAATCGGTTCAGGCAGAAAATTATTATCCAATCGCGTCGTTGAAACCAATTTTCCACTGGTTAGTCAATCCAGACAATATGTTTGTCAATTACAAATACATTTTTTAAATTATTTTTTGGAAGCCTTGGAAGCAAATTATGGAAGCTCATTCATTTTTTCAAAACTCTCCAATAATTCATGGCTTTTTCAACAGTGAACAATAATTGAAAAATGAACAATTCAACAGGGAAAAAATGCATGAAAATAATAAATGTTAATATGAAAAATAAAAAGGCTTTTAGAGCTTATGTTATTAATTATATTAACACCGAAAGTGTACTTAATTTCAGTGTTAAAACAATTTTACCACTTTTTTAGATAAGCAACATTCCTCCAGTTTAAACAGACAATTTTTCAGTTATTCTTTTAATATCGTCTATTGAAAAAATAGAATTGAAATGTTATAATTCAGTAATATATAATAATAATAATAATAAATAAATCACTCGTGAAAAAAATCACGAGAATAAAATTCCATTGAGGGAATTTCACGATAATATTTCGGCACGAATTTTCATTGCCCACTGAAATTCATTTTCGTTTTTTCCAGCCCAGCAATAAAAGGAAAAGTGACGGAAATCGGCAAGTGGTTACCGTCTCGAAACAACACGAAATTTTTGGTTTTCCGTTTGAGGGACGAAAGTGGAGACATAAAGGGTATAGTGTTCGATCCGATGAGCGAAGATTTTCATAAGAATTTCAGGGTGATTAGCCATTTTTCCTTTCCATTAAAATGCTACAAATGTTCCTGGGATTTTTTATAATTCAGATAACGTTTCAGTTCGGCGCTACGGTAATTCTAAAAAATTCTAAGGTACAAGTTGAGGGCAAAAAAGCTGATGGCACCGAATCGTATAAGTTAATCGTCAACAGATTTAGCTCCATAAAAATCATAGATGTTTCACCGGCTCCTCCGAAGCCCGCCAGAAAATTGATAAGAGATGTTCTGGATAGCAGCAACGAGCGCGATATTGTTGGTCAGATATTATTGATTTTTCCTTAATAAAATAATTATTATTATATAGATAATTTATCGTACGTGGAAATCGCACTTTAACGTATGCTTCACTTTTCTATCCAATTTTTAATAACGTGTTTCATGCAACAAATAATTTTTTTATTTCTTTCCACGTTTTAATAAGTCTTTAATTTTTATCATACAATTACCAAATATACGCTGAGTCAATGAAATCAATTATCTATCTAAACAAACCAAAATTACGAAAAATTATTATCAATAATAGGTGACTAAAAAAAATTATGATTGCAGATGTTTTGGGAATCCTCGAAAATATCGGTGAAATAGAACGAAATTCTATGCGCGAAATTGAAATCGTCGATGAGAGCGCGACGAACGTGAGAATTTTGATTGATTTTATCTATTAAGAGGATCGCGTCAACTGAAAACGGGCAATGAAAAATATTTTTTCATAGTGTTGACGATGCAAAAAAAAAAACGAAAATTTAACTTGATAATACGACTCTATTTCGACAAAATTCGGAAATATGGAATGTTTTGCATGGAATTTTTTATTATGATATTCACATTCGAAAACTGTATTAAAAAATTGTGCGTTCTAAAAATGTCCTACAAAAATGAGATTTGTCAATAAGTTTCATCGTAACTTTATTAAAAATTCGGTGTTTTATAATGTCCTCCATTTTGTCATGCTTAAAAATATTTTCTGATAAACCCGTTGCAGGTGATGTCAATAAAGGAAAATCTTCTGTAAAGTAACGTAATTTTGTTTATCCAAAACGTAGATAATTTTGGTACTGTGGGACAAAGCAGCGCAAAACTTTGATGCTCCGCTGGGTTCGGTAATCGTCGCGTACCGAGTAGCCGTACGAATTTTTAACTCGACAAAAATTTTGAGGACTTGTCTCGCGACTCAATTGATGTTTGATCCACCGATCGAAGAAACTCAGAGGTAATTTTTTATCTTCATTTATACTACGAATAATAAATTGCGCAGATAAAAAAAAATTTCAAAATTCGATATCGATGGATTATTGATTCATTTTCGCAGATTAAAAAAATGGTACAGCGAGTGGACTGCCGCGAATAACGCCCGCGAATATGAAAACTCCAGGATAACAGATAACACGGTACGAGGCAATGATAATACCATAATTCTTCAGCGTCAAGCCGAAATTGTGGATTCTATTGCTTCCACTTCAACGTCAATCCACCAAAAAAATGACATTTCGATCGAAGACATTATGAAGTTACCGGCTGGAAGCGTAGTCGGTAAGCTTATAAAAACGTGAATAAAAAGTATGTTAAATTAAGGACTGACAGCAGTGGACGCGCGGTGTATGGCTTCGGCTGTCTACCAAGTGATACACCCGTGAAAATTTCTTGCCTCTTAAGAAGGAGTGATACTTCCCCCACCACTTTCAAAATTTTTTAAAGCTATTTTTTCGCAAAATACTCGGCAGAAATAGCTCAAATTGTGATAGAATGTACGGAAGTATTGCAGAATTGGGCTAAGCTTCGGGCTTCTTGATATGCAAAGCCGTTTGTTTAGGAGAATCGATAAATTACAAACTGGGGTGAGGTGAGAGAGAGACAAGCCTATAGGCGTTTAACATTGGGCGAAGAAATTTTCGCCGGTGTATCACTGAGCGTTAAACAGCTTCTCTCGCGGGCAGTACTTGGATGGGTGACCGCTTAGCTATGCACCAACTTGCGCGTTAACTGTTGAGTCAGAGGCAGTTTTTCTGACGTTCTGATGTATTCTCATACAGCAGAAAGCCAGTAAAATATAGCCGCCTGGTTTTCCGCAATTTCTCTGTGCCCTCTTGCAAATGCGATACAGTAATGCATTAGGAAAGAGTGGCTGCGGCTAACACTCTGGGAGGACTGAATAAAAATGGAAGGTGATGAAGGGAAGTGGGGAAAAACGTAAAAACCTCAAGAAGGTATAAGAAGGAATAATTTTTTTTTTAAATAACAATAAAAAGTATGTTAAACTATGTTGGTTTTCTCGTGGAGGAAGCTTTTCAAAAAGCGAATAATAATGAGGAAGCAATGTGTAGGTTCTACTTTGCATTCTTCATTCAAATGAATAAGTATACGTGACTGAGTTTTATTTAGTTTACGAAGCAAATTTAGACTAGATATCTCAAGATTTGCAAAAGTTAATCCGATAAAGTTAATATTCCTAATAATTCAAAATTCTATGGAATCAGAATTTTTATTGAATTCGCCTTACTCTCACCTAGGCTTTAAAATATTACAAAACTTTAGAATATCGGATTCGCTAATAATTGTCTTTTTGCGCACACAGTGGCAAGGTGAGAGTAAGGTAGCCGATAATGTCGATAGACAAAGCCTTTTAAAAAATTGTTAAAACTTTTTTCGCCTGGAATGTTTGCGCACGTAGATATTGTGGGTTTCGTTGAATATAAAGCGCCTCCATTGCAACAACAGACGAAATCAGGAACATTAAGGTGGATGAGGGTCTTACGACTCACGGATAAAAGTGATTGCGAGGTGAGTTTAATTTTGTCGTTTTACGAAAAAATAGTAGTGCGAAAAATGCGTAAATCCTAAATACAACTTTACCATTCGATGATAGATCGAACTCGCCGTTTGGGGTGACGGAGTTAAAAATCGCGATATTCCACTTTATTCCGCAATATCTGCAAAAAATGTCATGGTGCGGGATTTCGGAGATGTCAAAACGTTGTCCTGTCTTTGGACAAACTTAAAAATCGAATTCAACGTCCGGCGACGTCCAAGGTAATAAATCTTCACTGAACATTAATATCGAAGATTCCGAATTGCGCAACAAAAACGTAACAAATGTTGCACGCAATTGTTATTTATTAAAAATTAATATCCAAATACAAGAAGCCATACAATAAAAATATAAAAGTCTTCACCGTTTATTGTATAATCAATCACTTTCATTACAATGCCAATTACATCTTATGCATAATAATTACAGGCCGATAAAAAGTATCTCGAATAATTCGAGCGGCAATTTAATGGAAAATCCAGTGATCGCCGAACCGTCATCAAAATATTCCAATAAGTCTTTTAATCTCGGAAACATAACGACAATCGAAGAGATTTATAAGAGGGCGGATAGAGGATCAAAACACAGTGAGATTTGCAAATCTGATCGACAAAATATCCCATTGATTAACATCGATCAGTTGGAGTGATTATTGATATATATATATATATTTTTTTTTGCAGATATCGTGGCTGTCGTCAACGAATGTCAACCGCCTGAGGAGCAGCCAACTAAATCCGGAAAAATTACGTGGATGAGAAACGTAACATTAGGGGACGAGGGAAATAACCAAGTGCGTTAATTATTCATTTTACGGGATAATCACATTAGTAGTAGTAAAGGCTCTTTATTAGCCTTAGATTAGTGTAGTGTTATGGTCTTTCTACAAATATTTTTACATGGTGTTGATATTAATAGTAGTACATATATATTTTTACATAAATTTGTTGTTGTTCATTTCTGTCGGATTTTTTAATTTTTTTACAAAGCCAATGGGCCATCGACCGGGGTCCTTCAGCCCTTGAGTAATAATCAAATTATTAAATCGAGTGAATATGAACATTGTATTTAGGGATTAATCTTTTATTGATTTTTCGTAGATCGAATTGGCAATTTGGGGAGATGCAGTTAAAGTCAATGATATTCCACTTGATACTGTGATAATGGCGAGAAATGCTACTGTCCGAAATTTTTATCGCAAGAAAACATTGAATTGTCTCTGGGCGCACTTACAAATCGAGCCCAACGTTCCACAAGCCGAAAGGTAATTAATTTTCGTAAAACTTTAACGTCCGACTTTTTGAAATATTTTATCTGAAATTTAAAAACTAAATGTTCAAAGAATGGAAATAAAAAGCGAAATTATCGTTAATTATATGGATTATGATTATGTTTTTTACGATAACAATTATATTTCATGCGTAATCACTGCAGGCTAAGAGAAAGCATCCGAAATAATTCGTATTTTGACGAAAACGAAGATGGAGTTATCGAAGAAACTACCGACAACTCTTTACTTGGTGGAAATATCTCGTCGATCGCAGCGATGAAGGATTTTGAAGCGGGATCGAAACACAGTAAGATTCGATAATCCAGGCGAAAGATATTACATCGATATTTGTCGAAGCGAATGAAGTTTCTCTAAAAATTAATGTATTTTCATGAAAAAACCGTATCCATAAACTTCGTGTCACATTTTATAAATATTTATATTGAATTTTCGTTTGAATTTTTTCGGATTCTTACATCGCTCTTATTCACTTTTCGTTTAATATGTTCGCAAAATTTCTAAACGTTACTTTTGATATTCAATTACCGTGGACATTGAATTTTATAAAAAACTTATGTTGAATTTTCGGATGAACGGTATTGAAAAAAACGTAGCGATCGATAATATTCCGGCACAATTGTACCTGATTTTTCCACCGGTCTAATTCATTTTTCGTTGAATATGCCCGAAAATTTCGTGGTCTTACTTTTGATATTCATTTACCTTGCACATTAAATTTCCTAAAAATGTATGTTGAATTTTCGGATGAACGGTATTGGAAAAAAGTAGCGATCGATAATATTTCGACACAATTGTTTCTGATTTTTCCGTCGTTGCAACACATTTCTCGTTGAATGTGCCCGAAAATATCCACGCGTTACTTTTGATATTTAATTACCTTGCACATTGAATTTGATAAAAACTTATGTTGAATTTTCGGACGAACGGCGTTCATCAATATTGCGGGGCTGTTTGTTTGCAAACTTAAATATTGGATTATTGAGTTTTACAAAATACAGTCGCTTATTAATATTTTTTTGCTGTAGATATCGTGGCTCTTGTTACTAAATGTGGACCGCCTGCGCAACAACAAACTAAAGCCAGAAAAATAACATGGATGAGAGTTATAATGTTGATGGACGACAAAGACAACGAAGTGCGTCAATTATTCGTCCCTCATGATAATTAAATGATAAAATCTAGTCAATAAAAAATATGTACTTCAGGATTTATCGATCATTGCTTTTTTATAGATGGAAATGGCTGTTTGGGGCGATCAAGTTAAAGACAATGATATTCCACTCCGTTCTGTAATAATGGCGAAAAATGTTATTGTGCGGGACTACAGGAATGAAAAAACATTTAGCTGCCTGTGGACGCACTTACAAATCGAGCCCAACATTCCGCAAGCTCAAGAGTAAGAAATTCTTCATCAAATTTTAATGTTTACGGTTTCAAGAAATGCAATTAAAACGTAGAAAACGTAAAACTTTTATTGTTATTTGTGTTTCTAGAGAATATACAATACCATGGAAATAAGAAGTAGCATTTACATAACATTTTTAAATGGGAATTTTCAAATAATCTAATCAAAATGTAACAAATATAACTGATGAAACTCTATTTATAATCTAATCAATTTCGTAGCAATGATTAATTTAATTTTATGCATAATCGTTACAGACTAAAAGAACTCATTCCAAGAAATTCGATAACTGACGAATCGACAAATGATGTGATCGCTGGATCATCAAAATTACCCGAAAATTCATTACAATGTCCAGATATCACGTCGATCAAAGCGATAAAGGGGATGACGACTACAGGATTCAAATACAGTGAGATTCGATGATCTAATCGATTACGTTTGAGCAATTATTAATCTTTGTAATTTACATTTAAGCAATTATTAATCTTTCTTATTTACGATCAAGTAATTATTAATCTTTCTAATTTACCTTCAACCAATTATTAATCTTTCTAATGAACGTTTAAGCAATTATTAATTTTTATTGTTGTAGATATTGTAGCTCTTGTTACCAAATGCAATCCGCCTGTGGAGCAACAAACTAAAGCCGGTAAACAAACGTGGAGGAGAGTCGTAATGTTGATGGACGACGAAGAGAGCGAGGTGAGTTAAAATTAATCGCCCTAAAGGAAAATTCAGTGATAAAATGCTTCAGGATTCATCGATTATTGGTTATCGATAGATCGAAATGGCAATTTGGGGAAACGAAGTTAAAACCAATGAGATTCCACTCCATTCTGTGATAATGGCGAAAAATATTTGTGTGCGGGAGTTTAAAGGTGATAAAACGTTGTCTTGTCTCTGGATGCATTTACAAATCGAGCCAAACGTTCCGGAATTTGCAAGGTGAGTTTTTTACACTGAATATTAATGAAGAAGTCTTTGAATAATGGAATAATTTTTAAAAAATGTAATAAGTGTGACTGATAATTACATGTTTTTGGAAAAATAAGATTTGTCTATGATCTAATTTCATAACATTGCAAATTAATACATAAAATTACGCAGAAACCTGAAAAACCTCATTCCAAAAAAGTCAGCCACTGATGAAACGACAAATGCGGTGATCAATGGATCATCGAAAACCGCTGGAAATTCCTTACATTGTAAAAATATCACGTCAATCGCGAAAATAAAGGAGGACGGAAAAATAGGATCTAAGTGCGGTCAGTTTCAAGGATCTGATCGAACGATATTATATTTATACACGGAGCAGCGATAAGTGATTTTTCCTTTTTTTTGTAGATATTGTAGCGCTTGTCACTGAATGTGGACCGCCTAGGAGCATACAAACTAAAACCGGAAATGAGTCGTGGATGAGACCGGTAATGTTGATGGATGAGGAATTCGCCGAAGTAAGTGAACTGTTCATCGTACGGAATGATTACAGAAAACAAAATCAGGATTTTCGATGAATTCTGTATTTTAATAATTGATTTTTCAACAAAATTTCGTTGAACCTCGTAAAAACGCTAAAAATACTGTTTTTCTTTTTCTTCAATAATTCGTTTTCTTTACTTTTACATTGCATATTTGTGTACCTGTACTCACATATTTTACTCACTCGATCAAGAAAAAATATCACGATCTACAAAAAAAGATGGATAATCTAGTTTGGAAAATATGAGTGGGATTATAAAACTTCAAAATCAAATTATGAAAATTGATGACCATCTTGTGATTTTGTAAAGGATTCTCTCATTTTTTTTCTTTTTCGATTCGATTAGAAAAAGAGTTTGTTCCAAAAACTTTGTCCGTTTTTTTTTTTAATTTTTTTTTTTTTTTAAGTCTTGAAAATTCCCTCACTTTTTCCTGATTCCCTGATCTATTTATTCTTCCCTGACATTTCCCAATTTGCCACAGTAATAAAATATACATATGCTTACTTCCGGATTAATCGCTCATTCGTTATTGACAGATCCAAATGATCGTTTGGGGAAATGACGTTAAAGCCAATGACATTCCACTTCATTCTGTGATAATGGCAAGAGATGTTACAGTTCGGAATCACAACTGTAAAAAAACTTTAAGATGTCTCTGGTCAAACTTAGATATTGATCCCGACGTCCCTCAAGTCGCAAGGTAATAATTTTAACGCAACGTCAAAACCAGGAATTTTTTTAAGATAGAGAATTAAACTTGTGCAATACTTGATTGCATTAATTGCGTTGAAATGCCAAAACATTTTTAATGCAGACACCGATGAGTTAGTTACATATTAATTCCTTTTTAGACTGATAAAAGCAATCAAAAATTCTTCGGCATCCGATGAGGCAAAAAAATTAGCTGGTTCATCCAAACGCATCTCTGAATTACAGAGAAATTTCGCTGGGCGAAAAATCATCTTTACTCCAATTAGGGAGATTCAATCGGAAGAAACGACAAAACCGACATGTAGTAAGAGCCAAGAGCACTAAACGATATTTAGAATTAGTTTTCTCTGTTTTCAATAGAGGAAGACTTGCAAACTTTTATCTTTGAATCCAGTTATTTTTCTACACAATTAAAAGCCAACAAATAATTAACTGCATGGGATTTTTTGTATTGTTCCTTTTTACCGAGGAAAACGAAATCATTTTTTCTTTTTCCTTTTGTACTCTTAGATTCATAAAAAATATTTTTTGCCAGTTTCTACTGTTAGATTGGTGTCTTTATTTATGTTTTATATACAAATCGAACCGCCTTTTGTGTAGCTTCTGTTTGTCTTTTGTGGAGTCACTTGTCTTTTGTTCTAGATCATGCTTAGCCTCTGTGTTGGGTTTAGTTATTCATTGCATTCCGTCAAGACAAGCTTTCACCTTTGTGTTTTAATAAATCTTTTTGCTAGACAATAAACGTGAACAGTTTCTTGCACGACCCCCTGGTTTTCTTAACATCCACTTTTAAAACCATTAAAGCTATCGTCTTTCTTTCTGATTTTAGAGCCATTTTTTAAAACTTTCTACTTGCAGATATCATCGGTATTGTCATTAAACAGGGGCCGGAAATACAAGCGACTGAAACCGGAAATTATACTCATAAGAGAGTCCTGATTGTTGCAGACGAATCAAATTCGAAAGTGAGTGAATGATGTTTTGTATTTTGTTAACCGCATTTTATAATCTACGTATCTTAACAATTTTTTAGTTATCGTTGTTCATATCCGCGTAGATTTTCTTGACCATTTTTTATTTATAAATAATTGCTTTCTCTTTGTGTACAAAAATATTAGTCCATAGTTATGAAAATATAATCGATGAATTTCCACTAAATATCGCTCGTCCTTTCTATTATATCTTCTCGTCATTATTATTAGATCGAATTGACGGTTTGCGGAGAAGAAGTCATGAAGAATGAAATTCCATTGCATTCCGTAATAATAGCGCAGAATGTCACGATACAAAAGTTAAACGGCGACAAAACACTGAAATGTCTCTGGATGGATTTGGAAATTAATCCTGATATTCCAAAAGCCGATGAGTAAGACATTTTTTATTTGCAAATTGAAAGATAATTTTTTGTTATTGTACGCCAAGTTTTTTTTAACAATCGGAAAAATGTGGATTAATTTTTGATACTTCTTCTGCTTTTTCGACAGTGAGCTCGTGAGAATATTAGCAAACATCAAATACACTGCGAGGAAACTTGACGGTTCTCGCTATTCGGATTCGTTTGAGAAAATGCTTAAGGAAAGTGGAACCTTTTCAAAATGGGGTAAGATAACAAAAATTAGGAAACTTGTGATTATTTTTCGATGTAACTGTCGCCTCCTCTTTTACTCCTACAGATTTGATTGGAATTGTGAACGAAACTGAGTCGTCGATGCGATTGGATTCATCGCCCGAAAGTGAATACTGGTTTACGAAAGTGAAATTGCAGGACGTTGATCTGAATCGGGTGAGTTTTGTCCTCATTTTCCACGTTCCTAATTCCACAATTCATAAAACCGACGACTTTGGATTTGAAAAATCTGCTGAGAATCTTATTTTTACTAGACATCATGGTTTGCACATAAAATACTGCTCAAATTGTTTTTACATTTTTTTGAGGAAAAATGATTTTCTGACATTTCTGATTTCAGAATTTATAGATTGGACTTCCGGTCGAAATAATCCACGGCCATTTTTTTCCTCCAAGATATCGGATTTTCCGTGTTAATGTATTTTTCAATTCGTGTATTACACCACAGAAAACATTTGCTCAAAAATTGTGCATTGACTTAAAAACATATTTACACATTGACGGTTTTTACGTTTTCTTCTCTTTTGTATCTTCCAAATCGCCGATAACCTTTTTTCGCCTCCTCGCAGACAAAGTTTTGTCTTCGTGAAAATTGATCTTCTCGAGATCTTTACTTATGTGTTTTTAAACCGCAGATCAAACTTGTTATTTGGAGCAAAGAACCGTTGGACTCTAATATTCGATTGGACTCAATATTGGCCGCCAAAAATGTAGAAGCGCGAACGATTAACGACAGACTTGGATTTGGAGTTTTCTGGCATCTTGTTACAATTAATCCGGATATTCCGGAAGCCGAAAGGTGACAGAACTTTTTACACCCTGAAATTCTCTGATCCTGAAAAATCGAGCCTGTTCATATTTTCAGTTTATTCGTTCCAGACTCAAGCAAATTCGGGAAGAGAAATGGAATCCACGACGCTCTCCTGTACGCGAATATATCGACCCCGAATCTGAAGATTATATTCCAATTGCGATGATTGCACGATGGAACGAAATTGGCGATGGTCTCAGTAAGCTTCTCATTAACTCTCGTCGTATTTATCAAGCAAATTACAGATTTAGCTGGCATTTAAAACACATTTAATTTCACTTTTTAAAACACATTTAATTGTTGAATTTTGTGGACGCAATCACTTTCTTATTTTATGTATTTTCTGATTTTTTTGTTTCATTTTTACAAACATTTTTTTATATTCCTGAATATTTATTTTATATGTGCACCTTTTTTTTGCGAAATGTGAAATGTAATCGCAGTTTTAGACGTTCAATTGTTTAAATATTTCCTTAAAAATGAAGACAAATTTCACGTGAATTCTCGCATTTAAGTTGCACAAAGTGTTGTGAAAATTCAAAGAAAAAAATGTCGCTGATTAAATATTTTCAGATATATCGGATTAAAAAATCGGAAAAAAATCACCGTGACTTTTAGGGGTGTTTTGATATGATCAATTATGAGTGAGATTTGAGATTGTCTAATAAAGGGACTAAATTGATAGAGGAAGGGGAAAGCTTGGATCATGTGTAGTTTTGCAAAACAGCGAAAAGGGAAATTAAGGGAGAATGGGTCGAGAAAATAGACGAGTGGATAACAGGTTGGGGGGGATCTATCCTTAGAATTATCGGAAAGGCTGATAAATGACCGGTGGGTAGAGTTGTGTGAGTACGCTAAAGCTTTCGAAAAAATCGCTATAGAAAGAACTGCACTAAGAAAAGACGAAGGGGAGGAAAACCAAAGAGGAGAAGAAGGGAATTAGGTTTAAGTTTGGACAAGTAGTGTGGAGAAATATAAAAGGTTAAAGAAACCATACATTAACTAATTAATTACGCGTTGATTATGATTGATTAACTAATTAATTGATTAATTAATTAGCCATAATCAACACGTACATTTAAATACCCGTTTTATTTTGCTCAGATTTTACGGTACAATTGATTATTATCCATTTGCTCGTCTGTAGATACAATTGGCCTTGTCGTCGAAGTTAATCCCCTGAAGAAATCAGGCATCCAAAATATTTATTACACAAGGAAATGTGTCTTGCGAGGCGAAAATGAATCCGAGGTAAATAGCAGCGCTCCAAAATCGTCAATAAGTCTCCGACCATCAAATCACAAAAATATTATTCACGATCCATTGATTTTTTCAGATTGATTTGACGGTTTTCTCACTTCCGACAAAATCCTTTGAAATTCCATTAAATTCCGTAATGGTCGTGAGAAATGCAACGGTGAAACGTGGGGAAGATGGGAAGAAGTTTGCACTGCGTTGCCGTTTCCTTAATGTCGAATTTGACGTTGATATTCCACAGAGCAAAGGGTAAAGAAAAATCTACAAAAATGTGTTGATCTCTCAATTTAGTAACTTAAATTATCTACGAATTCAAATCAAATTGATAATAACGATATTCATCTGCGAATTCAGAAAAAATTCATAATAACGATATTCATTTACGAATCTAAACAAAATCGTAATAACTAAACTTCTTTTAAATAACAAAACAAATATTCGTATCATCTGCACTGAAACGTAAGATTTTCGCTAGTATAAATGAATTGATGAATGAGATTAGTGATCAGGATTTGCAAAAGAAAATTAAGGTCTGCCTAAAAGGGAAGCCTCGATTAATCATTTGTAATTGTTTTAAGAACTTTGAAAAAGTTGAAAGCGACGTTGAAGTAACTGAAGCCGGGAAAAAGACGATATCATTTGTATTCATACCCATATTCTCTGCATAAATGTTCCCATTTTCATGTCGCCTTCCTCGCAGTTTCAGAGAAGCTACTCTGTACACTTCCGGTCGATTTGCATTTCCGGAAGACGAAGATCCCCATCATTTTAGTGCCGTTCAGGAGATAAAGGAGACAAGACCGAAAGGATCCATGTCAAGTAAGATTTGAGATTTTACCGAACATTTTTTAGTGTCGCAAGCATTTTATTGCTTTAAATTCACTAGTTTCATGATGTTTTGTCGACGGAAAGGCACTGTGAATTTTTCAGACAAAATAAATATCCGTTTGTTAATAAAAAATAACGATTCTCCCGTTTTTCGAGTAAAAAATCAGCGCGACAATTGTTTCAAATGTCCCATTCAAAAGCTAATAAAAAAATGAAAACTTTTATGTGCGAACATTTCTTTTCAGTGCACTTCAAATTTCCGAAATATGTTCACACGAAGAAAAAGAAAAATGACTTCCTAAAATATCGAATTAACAAATCTGAAAAAAATCCATGTAGAATTTCTTTTTGTCTTACTTTGATTGACAATTCATACTTTCTTAGTTTGTTAATTTTCTAAATTAACAAATAAAAATTTCATATTTTCCGACTTCCTTGTCGTGGTGAACACTTTTTTTTCAGTTAAAAAAAAAAGAAGCCTTCCCAAATGAGGGTTCAAAATTGCAAATCTCTAATTTGTAACTTTTTAATGGTCTTGAAATTTTTTCCCTATATTAACAATTTTTTTAATCTTTTTACGTTAACCCGAAATAAATTGAATGATTAAATCTCTGGTATCCTTACATTGATCATTATCAGACGCAAATATTTATGTATGTATTGCAGATGTACTCGGTCTAGTCGTTCATGTGTTTAGACCACAACCTAAACGGACTCGAAAAGGAGTTGAAAGAATGCCTCCAAATACAAGAGTGACGTTGGTGGACATAGACAGCGAACCGGTATATTTATTGTTTATAAATTTGTTACACCCAGAAAAAAAATTTCTATCCACTGAATTTATGAGGGCCGAATGAATTTTTTCATTGTTCCTAATCATTTTTCCCTCGCTCTGAATAAATTTATTTTCCGGTAAAGATTTGCGAAATTCGGAAGTTCGTATGATTATTGGATTCAGAAAACAAAAACCTTTTGTGAAATAAATTTATTGGAGATAAATGAACATTTCTTCTATTTCTAATATCTTTTTCTTGGCTCTTAATAAATTCAAGCGCGCTCCTAATTATTAATTTTTTCTCGTTAATTCCAGATCACATTGATTATTAAAAATACTCCATATCCTGTTAACAATATTAAACTGCATTCGGTTATTGCGGCGAGAGATGCGACATTGCGAGAGTGCGGTGATGATAAATTACTGTGGTGTTTTTGGAAAAGCGTAGAAATCAATCCCAAAATTACACGAGCCAAAAAGTAAGATTTTCTTTCTTCTCACTTTTAATTAGCTTCGAATTTGATTATTTATTCAACATATTTTTGCTATGTAATCCCAATTATTCTATTAATTCATCTAATGAACCTGGCAATTTCAGATCTAAATTCAAGAACCTCAAGAGCAAGAAATTTCCCAGACATTTTGTGTCATTGAAGACGATTACGCATGATCTTTCGCTGAACTATTGCAGCGTAGGTAAGTGGCAAACATCGATTCCCGAAGTAGTTAATTTTTTTGGCCCTATTTCGTTAATCTATCGTTTTTTTTGTTTTGTTTTTCGTGCAGATATTATCGGTGAAATTGTTGAAATCGGGGGAACGATCAAAAGACTATACAATCCTAGCAGGAATCGTGTCGTGTATCCTTTTACCCTGAGGAACGAGATTGATGTGAGATATTTTCAGAATTTTATCGATTGTCCTCAGAATTTGTCACGAATTTTATGAATTTTTGTGAATCAATTTGCCAATTATTGACAAAAATGTGTACTTTATCTCGCCGATTCATCAGTAATTTTGTTAACGTTTAACACAACTCGAAAGATAATTTTCTGATTGTTTTTTCTATCTAGTTATTGAAAGTTTTCGATTTTTTAAATTATTTTAATACGAAATTAATGTTGGCTAAAAAATGTACGGACGTACAAAAAAGTCTCAGATTTCGAAAAGCAAATTAATATAAAAATCCGTAAAGTAGGTACAAACTTTTGCCAATAATTGACAAAATCACCCACGTTAAAATACTACCAAATTTTATATAAATTTATAATCGATCTTTTGATCATTCGTCGATAGATAATATTCCGTATTCGGGGATTTGGTGACGTCTGCTCCTCTTGGGCCAAAGACAACGGTGTTACACCAAATACCATAATAGCCGCAAGAAATGTTTTAGTAGAAATGGAGTTCACACCGGATATAGTGCTCACTGTTAATCGGTGTAATATAACAATTAACCCGGCAATTTTGGAAACTGATAGGTAAGAATATTTTTACTTAAAAATAAAGCAAATTTTCAATCTATTTATCCGGCGAATAAAACGATAAAATCGATAATTATTAGACTAAATGATTATTAATTGCTTGAGAAATTCATTTACGATAAATTCCAATTACCGATCAGTCAAACAATTGAAATTTTCTTCTATAAGTACGTGTTTGATTTAGTAATCAAATTATATCAATTTCTAATTATATTTTTGTCGTTTTCTGAACAATACATTTTCTTTTTTTTCAGAGGAGTTAAATTTCTTTGCAATGTACCAATAAAACGGATACTCAAAGAGGCGAAAGTAGGAGACATATTAGGTGAGAGTTAAGGCCAAGATTGGCCAACATTTTTCATTTCGAAAAATTCTACATCATTTTTAATTAGTGATTTTTTCAAAAAAATGTCTAAATAATCGGTTCATTCAAATAAATGCCACGTAATTGATGCAGGAATTTTCGCTGTGGTTAGAAATCCTTCGAGGGAAATGTTTGAGAGTGTAAATCTAGAGGATTTATCGGATGATAGTGGAGACGCAAACAAGATAATGAACAGCGGCGAAAGTTTGAAGGAAACCGTCAAACTTATCGATTCGAGCGGCGAAACCGTAAGAAACATTTGACTTTCATTAAAGACACACATTTTTAAAAATTAAAATTACCTTTACCAACGAATGTACTGCTCCATATATTTTTCAATTCTGGCGATGTGATACATCGTTTGATCGTCAACACTTTTTTTCGCGAAAGAAAAATATATGTCCTCAGATATTTTATACTTTTCAAATTTAAGAAAATAGTTAATGCGTTTTCACTTCCCAAGACAGAGATTTATGAATTTTGAATGAAATTTCAGTGTTCATAAAATACTTTCAGACTTCGCAACGATTTATTTTGACAAAGATCTTTTTATTCGGCGCTTTCGATATTTTATTGTTCATTTGAATGAATTCTAAATTATGGAGTTCCTCATGGAAATACTCGTAATAAATCGGTAGTTTTTTAAATTTCTCTTTACTTAGATAATTATGAGAATGCCTTCGTCGGTTGCCAAAGCTGTTAGACGAAATAGTGGAGAAACCGTCGCGATACGAGCGAGAAATTTGCAAGTTTGTAAATACAAAAGCGATTTGCAACTTGCATTTCGGAGTACAGCATCGTCGATCGATATTAACCCCGCAACTAAAGAAACTGAAGAGTAAGAATGGTTCATTAACTCGATTTAATTGATGGGAATACTCGGATAATTTTTATTTTCGAAAGATTCAAATGCGAGCTTTTTATATTTTGGTCGGCAGATTGCTCAAGTGGTACGAAATTTTTTGCCAAAAGAAGAAAATGGATGAGAAGGAAAAAGAAGAAGGAGGCGAACTTCCTCCTATTACTCCTATTAATTTGGTGCTCGAGAATTGCGCCAATGAAACTAAAGCCAGTTAGTTTTTCGCCCAATTTACTTAAGAATTTTGTATGTGTATTTTAAAAAGAACCCAATCGATTGAAGATCATTTATCTATCATTTTTAGCTATTATGGGAATTATGATAGCATCGCAATTATACAATTTGGAAGAATCTGACCTAAGATTTCAGGCTCGAATAATCCAAGTCATCGACGAGAGCAAAGCAGTCGTAAGTACACGAGTTTACAGGAATATTCGAATATTTGCAAAACCCTCGAGGAAATTAATGAACGAAACATAGAAGAATTGCCCGAGGACTCCAAAAAATCTTTCAGGAAATATTGATAGATTATGTTTTTGCAGATTAAACTTTTGTTGTGGAACTGGATGGCGAAGAACTTCGACGTTTCCTTAAATTCGATTATTCTAGTGAGGAATTTTCACGTTTACACGAACGGCGATATTAAATGCGGTGATTTTGGAACTGAAACTGTTTGCGAAGTGATTACTGCAGCGGGAAAATACGCAGAAGTAGCTCAAAGGTATGTAAATATTAAATTAACGTGATCTGCGAACAAGAGAATGAATTTTTCTTGGTACAACGAAAATTTTGACAAAAAATGTTAATACAAATTACGTTAAGACAATCGCAAAGTAGAAGTTTGTATATTTGACACGTTGCAAAAAGGACTACATTATGAAAAATGAGGATCTAAAAATACGTTACATTCTACTTTGCATATTATTGCAAATAAATTGAAAATTGATTTTTAGCGAAATTTTAGTGATGAAGCAATGATGGAGAAAACTTTGAAATCGAAACTTTTACCGATCTTCGCATCATAAAATATTATTATTTGAACATCGAACTTTTTTTTTTCAAATTCCAAATTCGATCAAAAAACTTAATTCTGTTTACAAGGAATGAAAATGCGACCAAAAATCTATTCAAATTGCATGACCCAATTTATTTAAATTGAGCTTACAAACTTATTCGTAATAGCTTTTTTTGGCGAAACTCTCGATGTTTTGGAAAATCCGTTTTTTTTTTCTCGTAAGATAAAGAGAATTTATCGGCATTTTGTGATTTTATTTGTTCTAATTGCAGTCTCAAATTATGGTTCACTGTGTACAGAGCGCTAAACAAAAATCTTACCGATGTCAGTGACAAAAGTTTTAAGGACTATAAAAATGCAATTGCCCTATTAAAAAGTATCAAAGCGGCAAAAAGTTCAACTGTTTCGTTAAATGATACCAAAAAAGTGGCGAAGAGTCAAACTTTTCTGAAAAATGGCACTGAAAAGATTCAAAGTCCAGCTATTTGTTCAAACAATCCCAAAATGTTGAAGAGTTCAACTATTTTAACAAATGATACTGAAATGGTTAAAGATCAAACTGTTTGTTCAAATGATTGTGAAATGGTTGAAAGTCCATCTCTTTTCTCAAATGAAATTGAAATGCTTGAGAGTCCAACTGATTTGTCAAATCAAATTGATACAGTCGAAAGTCAAACTGTTTTGACAAATAAGATTGAAACGGTTGAAAGTCCAATGGGCTTCGCAAATGATATTGAAATGTTTGAAAGTCCACCTATTTTGTCCGATGATATCGATATGGTGGAGGGTTCACAAAACATTCAAGAAAATCGAAGAAGATTTTTTGGAAACGATTGCTCTGTGAGTCAGAAGAACGAGGCAATCCCCGACTCATCGAACGTCGAAGACGTCATCGAATATGATGCCGATTCGCCGGATATGTTCGAAGATTGCTAGTCCGGAAGGAGTTCAAAAGTTGGAAAAACGTTTAAAGTGGTGACAAATTTCCTCTGATGAACTGAAAATTAAGTTTGTGCCAAATATTATTAATTAACAATGTAGCTTAGTTGCTAATTATTTGATTCAAGACGGTATTGAAAATTGCTCGCCTATTTCTAAACAGGCAAGTAATTGCGTTATTTGAAAATATATATAAATAAATAAAATTCACATATTATTGAACGTGAAATTCGTTATTTAATTAATGATGCGTATCGCACGACTGTGGGAAAAAAATGTTGCAGGTCATCGGCGAAAATAGAATGTATCCTTGCAAAGTCGCTTAAAAAAAAGGAATAAAAAAAACGCGCCAGGATTTTTTTGCAGAAAGGAATATTTACGACCCGAACGTTCCGCAGTAAGTAAGAATTCTGGTTTCCATAATTTACAAAAAAACAGGAGACGGGAATAAGAGGTTTTAAACTGATTCCACCAGTTTTTGTGGAGCTTGAAAAAATTGACATTCAATTGAATTTAAATTTAACGAATAATTTAATATCAACAAAGACGTTATTCTAATAAATGGGATCAATTTACGCTGACTTATGAATAAATGCTTTTCGCGACAGAGAACAAAGTTTTAGTTGCATTGTATTGTATACATAATAAAAACGAAATTTTATTTTTAAATCCAATTTTTATACATAATCTTACCAATATATCAGAATATTGTAAACAAAATTTTTGGGCTTCGCATTATTGTTGCATTTTGTAATCAGATAGTGTAAATTCAAAATAGATTCAAAATAAATTCGAAATCCCATATTACACTCCACATTTCTTCATGCTTTAAAAATCTGTTTACAAATCCTGTTCCAGATCCATCCACGATTTCGCTGCGGCTAAGATTCATGAAATTTCCCTATCTATGAAATTCGAATGAGCACCAGTGGCGGCCAGTCTCGGCTCGATTTACCACGCTCCTTGTCATTCCCATCGCTCGTTGCGCTCAACAATCGACCCTCGGCTATTGGACAGGTCAACGTTTCTCGGACTAGCAGCTGAATCGACGATGTCCTTCGGTTTCTCTCTTTTCTCCCCCTCTACGTCATTCTTAGGGTCTCGCCTCGCCTCTAGAAAAAAAAAACAATTTCGGTGACACGCTTTTTCCAAGCGTTCTCCGTTCTCCAGCAAAACAAGCACTTTTATCTGCATGTCGAATCTCCGACGTTTTGAAAATCATTGTATTGCAGCGTTAAGCAAAATGCCAGAGAAAACTATATTTTCCAAGTGTTTTTCGTTCACCTCCAGAAGAAAAAAAAAACGTAAAAACGGAAATTTGAATTAATTTTTCTTTAAACTAAAATTTGAATTAAATTTTTGAAAACTAAAATTCAAATTAATTTTTATTTAACACGTAAACTTTGTTATTTATTTTCAATTAAAAGAAATGATTTGTGTATCGAATTTTGAATGTTTTGCGAATAATTGCAGCATTTAGCAAGAGGCAAAGGGAAAGGGCATCCGAGGCTCCGATGCGAAATCGTGAAATAAAAGATAATGCTCTTGGGAGTATAGAATATACAGTGTTACATCCTGGCATGCATAAGTTGAATGAACGGGGGAGCAGCGTGACTTCTCCCACTGCTTACAAAGAGGAAGGGGCGAGGAGAGCGGCTTGCGTGGCATTCTTGTAAGCTTCTTTTCCTCCTCCGAATAGAAATGTGTCTATACAGCATGTTCTAGACGAGGCGGTAAAGTCCGAGAGTGCACCGGCTAAGCAGTTGTGATTGTCCGGTGGTTTTGCTCGGACGGGAGTCCAAACCCCATCAGGGAGCTTGAATTTTTGCGGGAAAATCGGTCAAGTTCGTTATCGCTTCAATTGCCGCATCTACCGAATGAAATTGTTGTTTTTTAGTACATGACGTTTAATTAAAAGTGTTAAAGAACAAAATAGTGTATGATAACATAAATTGGCCTACCGATTTAATTTTTTTTTCGACGAAATTTATATTACTATTAATTAAAAGAGGCTTAGAAAACGAAAATCGCTTTAATTGCCTTACCGAATTTTTTTTTTTTCAAATGAAATTATTTAAAAAAATCCATATTCGAAACTAGAAGAAGTTGTTTTCTATCCAAGTGGTAAAATATATTCCCTCGATAAAAAATACCGATTTTCAATTGAACGTCGAAATTTTTCAAAATGCGCGTCGGTGATTTGCGAGGTTTTCAAAAAACCTCGTTGCTGATACCCCGAATATTTTTCACGGGGCAGCATAAAAGTCGAAAATCGTTGAACGAAGTGATTCGCGGTTGGCGTTATTGCGGAACCGAAAAATCGGTATTTCGAGTGGAGGAGCCAAAGATTTCCTCGACCATTCGAAGCGGCCGGATTCCCGAGCCCGAAAGAAGCAACATTTCCGGTCTGATTGGATGGAGCATATCTCTCTTCAGCTCGGATCGTGCGCTTCGGCTTCACGAGCACGTGGACGATCTGCACAAAGAGCTCGGACCGATTTACCGAGATCGCGTTGGACCGGTTAACGCGATATTCGTCAATTCGCCCGACGACTTCCGGAAGATATTTCGAATGGAGGGTGGGACGCCGATGCACTTTCTGCCGGAAGCCTGGAGCCTCTACAACCGGAAGCGGCGATGTCTTCGCGGTCTCCTCTTCATGTAGGCTCAGAGCATCCTTATTACGTCGTCATTGACGGATTACTTCCGTATTTCCTGATTTTTATAATCGGTACATAACAAACGCGACGTACACGCGATTAAATCACTTTCGTTTGCAGAAATTGAGAGTTTTTTTTTTCTTTTTCTATATATCGCGCAGGGATGGTGAGGAATGGCTGCATTTTCGAAAAATCATGAACCGAGTAATGCTCGTACCGGATCCCGGTAATTCCATGGCTGGTCCTTGCCAGGAAGCGGCGAGGGATCTCGTTGAAGGGTGGAAATGCTTCGCGGACACAGACGAGGCGATACCGGATCTTGCTACCAGACTCTACCGATGGTCAATCGAGGGTAATATGTTTCTGCAAAAAATGTTTTTTTATTTTGTTTTGTTTTGCATTATTTCATAAGTAGAAATACATTGAGTGTAAGTTGAATGTAAGCGAATGTAAGTGGAGTGTAAGTCGAGTGTAAGGTGAGTGTAAGTTGAGTGTAAGTCGAGTGTAAGTTGAGTGTAAGTCGAGTGTAAGGTGAGTGTAAGTTCAGTGTAAGTTGAGTGTAAGTCGAGTGTAAGGTCAGTGTAAGTTGAGTGTAAGTTGAGTGTAAATTGAGTGTAAGGTAAGTGTAAGTTGAGTGTAAGTGAGTGTAAATGAGTGTAAGTGAGTGTAAGTGAGTGTAAGTTCAGTGTAAAGTGAGTGTAAGTTGAGTGTAAGTCAAGTGTAAATTGAGTGTGAATTGCGAATAAATTATCATCGCTCTTAATAACATTAAGAGCGTTAATACTGATAAATAAATTGTTCCTCTTGCAGTAATGTTAGCCACATTAACCGGATCTTCCTGGCATTCATACAAATCGAGAGTCGACAAGGAGACGCACGATCTGGCGCAAATTCTTCACAAAATATTCGCTCTAAGCGCGAGACTATCCCTTTTGCCCGCTAAGTGGGCAATGAGGCTGCAATTGCCCGTTTGGCGAGATTTTTGCAGCGTAGCTGACGACGCTCTCAACATGGTGAGATCTCTAGTACCGGAAATGGCTCGTCTCGAGGGCGACGGACTTTTGGCAATGATGAGCAACCAAGGAATTTCAAGCGAAACCGATCTCGTGAGGATCGTCACCGATCTCGTTATCGCGGCTGGTGATACGGTAATATTTTCTCGTTTTTTCTCATTCTAATCTAATAATTCGTTCTACGAATTATCATTAATAAATCAATTAAGAAGATTGATTCGTTTTTTTGTTCTGTTTATTTGCTAGTAGACGGCGTTCTCGACTCAGTGGTCGCTCTTCTTGTTAGCAAAAAATCCACCGGCTCAAGAGAAATTATTCAAGAGAATCAATCGACTGAACCGAAACGAAATTCTGGCTGATGCATTTATAAAGGCGATCGTCAAAGAAGCTATGCGACTGTATCCGGTGGCTCCTTTTCTCACCAGAATTCTGCCAGAGGACAGCGTTATCGCTGGTTATCACGTTCCAAAAGGGGTAATTAATTAATAGAATATCGAAAAAAAAAATGTTTATTCAATTTTCTTTTAAAAAATTTTGATTGCCTCTGAAGCATTTGAGCATTTATTATACGGTCGCGAACCGATTTCTTTATTAAATAACTGAAACGACAATGGAGTTCATAGCTTCTGGTTCCTAAAGATAATCAATCCTCAAAATAATGTATACTTTTCAAATTATAGAATGATTTTTTTTTTGTTTTGTTTAAATTCAGATGTAGAACTTGAGTATTATTGAATTAAATCATTGATAAAAATACTTTGGGCGCTCATTTGACTTTTATTTCCGCGTGTTTTGATTGCCACAGACACCAAAACTATATAGCATAATTTTGTTTCATTTCTTCAAATTTATTTAACACGAAAAAAATTAATGTGCTGCTGCAGGAACTCATCATTATGTCGGTCTATTCGAGCAGCAGAAGCGCCAATAATTTTCCGCAACCGAATGATTTTCTTCCGGAGCGTTGGATGAGAAACGAGCGAGGAAATTACGAACGAGTTACCAATCCTCATGGAACTTTGCCTTTTGCGCTCGGAGCGCGGAGCTGCATCGGCCGAAAATTGGCCGAAACTCAGATGATTTTGACTCTGAGCGAGGTGAATAAATTCGCTCAAGGATTTTATTTGTTTTATCATAAATAAACGAATTTTGACATTTGCAGATTGTGAAAAACTTTCGAATCGAGTGTTCGAACGCCGAGCGAGTGAAGATGATTCTGCACTTGATATCCGTTCCCTCGGAGCCCATAAAACTCAAGCTGTACAAGAGGCAATAAATCGGAAGACCTTAAATGCAACAACGAAAATGACCATTTGAAAAACTGTCGATAGACGTGAAGAAAAATATGATAATTAGGAAAAATATCGATATCCGTAAAGACAAAGATCATAAGATAAAAGTTTTGCTTTTCTTAAATAAATGGTTAAAGTGATTTACATTATAATGATAATTATGATGAATGAAATGATAATTATATTTAAATGATGTTTTGTTTATGATTTCTTTAGTCTTTCTTTGCTTGATGATCTGGAATTAAAAGCGGGTAACTTTAGAAAAATCGCTATTTCTGTCAAAAAAATCTTAAATTAATTTGAAAAAGCAACAAACAAAAATAATTGTATCAGCATAATTCATCAATATCGTGAGACTCAAACGACAAAACTGTTTCGGAAATAATGTAAATGTTCTAAAACGATTCTGGATATTTTGGGAATGTGTAGAGAATAACAAAAGTTTCGAAACTTAACCAAGTTTTACTTTTTTTCTTTAATAATCCGTTTTCGACATTCGGCAGTACAAGAGAACAGCTATCGACGCTGATTCCTGCGTTAATATTTCGCTAAATTTTTCATCGGCTCGTCGATTCAGTTTCCCAAGCAGCTAATAAAAAATTTGCTGATTCGGTTAAATAAAAATATAAAATAAATCGAAAACCTCCGGGCATTCGTAAATCATCGTCCAAACATGATTTCATCATTATGACTAAAATAATTCTCGGTAGATACAAACCAGAACATGATTTCGAAAATTGCCGAAGATTTTCTTTGTTTTTCTAAATAAATTTTAGACCTTAGTCGGCGTTACAAAAGGGCAACTATCGACGCTGAGCATGTTGATAATATCGCTAAACTTAATGTAAACTCGTGCGATGTGCAAGATGCTGCGGTAAGATTGCGTATATTAAATATACTATGTACAAATGTAGCGACAAAAGCAGAGTTGTTAATGCCTGATACTTATGGAGATGAAAATGACGATACAATCCGCTTCGTAATTACGTTCCCTTAATAACAACACGTAGAAATTATAATGAGATGAGTAAACTTTGGTTTGTTCTCCAAAAACAACTAATTTTCAGAATAACTGGCCAGTAGTTTTTTCGTTTTAAACCCAAAACTGTGCAGTTTCATTTTTCCTACTATTTCGATATTCGAACAGAAATTAGTACTTCGTCGCATCTATTTTCATGTTTACACACAATTTTATAATTGCTACTGATTATCGAGCATTTTCTGTCAAATAAGCCACTTTTTTGCGTCCGTCTTAAATCTGCTTCAGGAATTATATCAAAAGTACCACTGAAAGACACTCGATGAATTTGTTTCTTTTTTTAGATTAGAGATTTTTTCAGCCAAACAAAAACATTCGGTTTCGAATAAAAAATTATTCTCCCGTTTACTAATTTTACGCGATCACAAAAATTAATCCAGGATCTTGCAGGATGTTTCCCGATCGTTGCTTTTTGCTCCAGATTCTCGATGTATCTCTATTTTTTTCAATGACTACTATTCTCACAAAAAAAAAATGATACGCCATTATTTTCATGCTTCCTTCGGCGTTCCTACATTTTGGTTAAGATTCTGGATGTATTTCATTTTATCAGAATCGAGCCTGCTCCTCTCGATTCCTCGGACATACCGATTCGTTAATACTGGTGAAACAAAAATTAGCTGGCGTCCTTTGCGAATGCGCGAACGAGGTTGGACGGCCAAAGGTCACAGATTCCGATTTGTGTTCACGATTATTTTCGTAATTTCAGCTCACTCACAAAAAATGCGTCACACTTTGTAAAAAAATCGAGAATTCCTAAAATATGGCTAATAAATCTTTTGAACAATTACATAGACTGCCTTTTGGTGGTGTTTCGATGTGCAATGAATCTGAGAAGTTATGATTTGAGAAGAGATAAAAGTGATCCATTTGACAGCAAATATTTCATCGAGAAATCGCAATAACGCACGAAACCGGAGGGTAAAAAATGTTTCTCGAATCAGTGATCATTGTCAACTCTGCAAAAAACGTCGTAATTCCTATCCTCGCGCGGGCGCGAGCGAATTATCGAGTATTTGTCTAACGTTCTCGACGAAATCGCCGAAGCTCGGATCCCTGGAGAAGTCGCGAAAGGCCTGCAATCGTTGACTGCGGGTCATCTTTGCGGTGAGGAAAATCTTCACGCAGCGGGTTTGCAGTTCGTGGCAGGCATTTTCGCGCGACCAGTTCCAAGCGCGGCTCAGATTTTCGTGGCTGAGCCGAGCGATCGAAGTCTCGGTTAAGTGATCCGAAACATCGAACATGAGAAATTGGTCGGCCAAAAGAACAGCGTCGAGAAGAGCTTCGATTTTTCGAGCTCCTTGAAGCTCGTTTTCGCCGTTCGCAGCGGAGAGAAGTGTTATCAGTCCGTCGTTCGAGGCTTTCTTCAATCGCACCCGACTTTTTCCCGACTCGTTGAACGATCCTTCGAGCATAGCCGAAAAAACTTCGGATTTTTCGCAAAGATTCGTTCTGCTCGTTTCGACGGTGCTTCCATCATCGAGCTCGAAAGTAACGTTCCCAGAGTCTTCGGTTTCCTCGGTGGAAGACTTTTCATCGATCGCGAGAACTTCGTTCGTCTCGGACCCGGAATAATCGCTGTAGTTCGCTTTCTCGTCGCTAGGTTCGGGACCTGCCACTTCCAAGGACACCGCCAATCGGCAGATCGCCAGAATGGCCTCGTCGTAAAGCGCATTATCGGGATCCCCGAGGACTTTGAATATCAACTCGAGACCGCCGTGATTCGTAAGAAGAATTCGCAATTTCTCGCGGCTCTTTATTATAAAGGGGATCGAGAGGGCGACTATGAATTTTTGAGACTGCTGACCGCGAAGCAACAGCGACGCCAACTCGCCGAATGCCCCGCCCGTCTCCGCGAGCTCGCATAACGCTCTCGTGTACTGCTCCGTGCCGTACAACGTCTGCGCCTCGAACACGAAACCCTGGAGCAACAGTGGAACGAAGTACGCGCGATTCCTGAAAAGGAAATAATCGTTAGGCTTCGATTTTTCTTATTGCAATCACTCACTTCCCAGGAGAAAAGGGGCATTTTTTAAGGTCATTTTAAGAAAAAATGCCCTTCCCTCGTACGAATGCGTTCGGAATGTTTCAAAATGTTGCGAAAATCGTGTTTAAAAAAATTTGCCGCTGTGTATGTGCGATTTTATGATTGTGCGCATCATTTTACCTCGTAACTTGAAAACGGTTTCGGATACTAAACTGAAACTTAGACCAGATTTGTGAATTCCCGTTACTTCATGGAATATAGTTTACCGTACAATTTTTTTTGTAATTATGATTTCATAATAATTTTATTTAACAATTATAAAACGATGCCTTACCTTTTGAATAGCTACAAAAATCATAATTCTTCAATAAAAATTAACGGTAATCCATCCATTTTCCTCTATTTCTTTCCATATTGCAACAAAAATTAGTTTTTTTTTCAGCTATTCAAATGCTTACATACTGTTTTATAATCACTATACATTATTATCATGAAATTATAATTACGAAACAAATTGTACTGCGAACAATATCACATGAATTAACGAGGATTCACAACTCTGATTTATACCACATGTGGTAAAAATAGGTCCCCTAATTTGCACCAATTTTTAACAAATTATATGCGGACATTCGGTTTTTATTTATTTTTTTAAAGTCGTATGCGCGGTAAGCCCCGCATTTTTTGAGATATCACGTTAAAATTTGACGATTCTTCTCCTAAATCAATATCTAATACAGCTGAATATTATTAATTAATTTATGGATGTATAGATTTTTTAATGGAAATTAAAGAATTTTCGCACTATAATTGAAGTAAATTTGGAAAATTGCTTTACATTTATCTAAGATTTTATACGTAAAAAGTTCCATCACTGGGGCATTAAATTTCAAGCAAATTTTTCATGACAAAAAATTCCAAAGCCTCTGAATAATTGCGAAATCTCACCTGACGATTCTCGCGAGTATGACGGAAGCTCGATGATTTTTTGCCGCAGCGATGTAACCGGCCAATGCCTGAATTGTCGTAGGATCGGAAAGTCCGTCGATCGGATCGGTGGAATAACTGAGCATACTGAGAAGTGCGAGGGTCCAAATATGCGCCGCGTGTTCCTTGGACTCGCCCGTTGTGGCCGTCGTCTGCTCCTCTTGATCTTCATCCTCGGCGTCTTCGTATTTGTCCTCGAAGTTGTCAATTTCCGGTTCCAGAAAGCCAGCTTCCTTGTCTTCCTCGCCTTCGCCTCGAATACGCGCCGTCGAATCCGTTTCATCCTGAGCCTCTGCACGACCATTCAGCAATTTTACACGTGTCAATTAATTTTACGAAACTTTTCCATTTTTCAAGCCAGAATTTATAGCAGAGTTCGGCAAAGTACTTCAAGGAACCGCTTTCAAAATTTTTACGTTATTGTCCCGGCTCTTAAGGGGATGCTGGAATTGATTAGGCGATTCGTAGTATAAGATGATTGGAAGGTGCTTCAGTGAGTGACGGCTCATCAAGTTTTTGGTGAACTTTTACGTTTCGCCCTGATCAGGGCCTTTTCAGAATTTTATTATAGTTTCGGTGTTGAGTTATTTGTGACCTCTTTTATAACCTTGTGTGTGTTTTTTGGTTGAAATATCATTTGTTTTATATAGATCTTTTTGGAGTAAAATTGTTGACCAGACTCTCCGGTCATCTATGTTAAGTCTGTTTTGTTGTTGTTTTTGTTTCTTCTGTTGTTTAAAGTAGTATAGACTATTCGTCGTAAATATGCTACAAATCTACTTCAACTTTTGCACGCAGGTAATAAAAACCTTAATGCTTCGGTAACCGCTCGAATTACCGTTCAAGGCATAGAGCAAATGTTTAAAAAAACGTTTATTACTGAACCTCTCAAAAGCCAATATGGTCGCTCGAGATGACAAAAGATGCGTTGAAGTAAGATATAAACGTTTCTGGGGCTCAGATGTGTCAAATCAGACCGGACGCCGAAGAACGAAGGTTTTTATTACATCCCTGCACAATTTGAAGTATATTTGTAGCATATTTACGATGAATACCGTATATTACGAAATCGCCTAGTCCAGCATCCTCTTAAAAGCAAACCCCTTTTTTAGTGGGTTTTTAAAGCAATTTATGTATTTGTTATTATTTATAAAGAACGTATTGAGGATCGGAATTAAAAAATCTGACATTTTCATCAATTCTTAATGAAATATCAATGTTTTTTAGTTTAAACGTAAAGCGTCTCGGATTTCGCTTTTTTTTTTCAATATTCTAAACAAATTGTATTAAAGTATTGTTCCTCAAGTACAAAAACGTACAACGTTGATAATTGAACTTGCTGTTATTATATATTGTATTGATTTGCATAGAATCGTCTTAGCGCAAAGTGAAAAATAATAAAAATGTGCAATTTTTGGCTGTGCACATTTATTTTATCTTTTACTATTGCATATTTATGGTATATTCTCAATGAGAGTTATTGAATGTGACAAACCGTTGGTATCCTCGTTGTCGAGCCACTCATTGTCGCTGCAAATGGGACTGTAATTGTCATCGGCGTTTTCGTCGATGTCGGAAGCGGTGTCGCAAGGGGACAAGGGCGGAGTGCTTCTCGGAGAGAAACATCCGTTGCTCGTGCCTCCAGGACTCCAATCGTATCGAGGATAGTCAAGACTGAACCTAATTTAAAAAACAAAGATGAAAAACACATAAGCGTTGTAAAAAGCGATTAATAATATGAGGCAGCAATTTGCAAAATTCTAGTTGGTAGCTTTTAAATAATAATAAACTTAGGAGAAATATTTCGGTATTTTGAAATTGGTTAAATTCTGCAATATGTAACATTTTTGAATATCCGGTATTTGAAAATATCTAGAATTCAAATATATGCAGAATTTTGAAATATCTAGAATTCCAAAATATCCATAATTTTGAAATATCTGGAATTCAAAAATATCCACAATTCTAAAATATGCAAAAATGTTTGCCTGTGTCAAATGCCTCTCATTGATTTCGTACCTTCCAAACCGTTCGTTCGTCCTGTTGTACTTGGCATCTGCCTGCATTTGGGGCGACGTATCGGCCGATCTTTTCTTCCCATTTTTCCCGGCGCGTTCCGAAGCCTCGTTCGTCCTCGTCTCTAGTGCCATTTTCTTCAATTTATCGACCAAAACGTCGACCAAACCGTTCTTCACCATGATCGTGATGCTCTGGTCATCGCAGAGGAACTGCGCGAGGGCATTCAGCAGCATCGGATGATACCTCTCGTCGTGAACTTCGGCGAGACGTTCGAGAATGACTTCGAGACCGGAACCGGTTCTGATCTTGGCGCGATTCACGGCCTCGCGACAGAAAAGACAAAGACTGACGAGACTCTCCCACGAAGAGGCGGAGGACGACGAAGAAGATGAATTTCGGGGTCTGGAGGCTCCGGAGGAGCGACTATTCACTCTCACGGCTTCCACAAGACACTCGATCGCTCCTGAACATCCCAAATCCGGTCTGCGCTCGGCATTTCGACACAATTTGTACAAACATTTGATCGCCGTCTTATTATTCGCTCGGCAATAATCGACGATGCATCGATAGCCGTGAAGGCCTTTCTCGCCTCGCATTTGTTCTCCAGATCGAGGATCCGTTCCAGCCACGAAAACGTACATCGCTTTTAAGCACGACTCCGCCAATTCCACGTACTTCGTGTCGTTGTCACGCTCCAAAAGCTTCTTCTTCGATTGCACCAAAAGCGAAGTGATGGCTTTTATCGTTCCGGCCTCGAGGATTTCCTCTCTGCTTCCCTCGTGGATGTTCCAAATATTTCGAACCGCTCTCACCGCCATTCCCAAAGTTTGCGCGTTCGTGTTCGATCGCACAGTTTCTGTGAGAACCATAATTGCGCCCGCCTCGCAAAGCGCCTTCGCGTGAAAACTCGATTCCGAAAGATTTCCTATTAATCTGCACGCTCGGCAGTGCATCGTGTCGCCCGACTGCAGATTTTTTAGTATCCATACTACGTATGCAGCTATTTTTGTTCCTTGCACCTGAAAGATATTGTTTTTGGGTGATATTAGAAACTCTTGACAATTCGTTTTTTTTTTTGCTTCCTCATAGAGGAAGCTTTGTTTTCATGAAAAACTGTTTTTTTTTCCCGAAATTTTCACGTCAGCATGCTCAGAATCACCTAAAACTTCGAGAAAAAATGGTTTTGAAAATGAGTCTATGTGTGTTCCAGGAACCGAAAATTCAATCGTCGACAACTTTCCAATGGCACGATCGATCGAGCTCTAATTTCGCACGCAAATAGAGTAGTAACTCCTGTTTAATTGCTGTGATTTGAAAATATATCTATGTATACTGATTATAGAGAATTTTTAATTTTTCTGAAAAATGTCGTATACTCTCTAACTTTCGTAAAAGTTCGACGATACGGCTCAATAGTTCTTCATAACTAGAGACACGTCAAATGCTGTTTGGTATTGAATTTCGACAAAATCGGTCAAGCGGTTCGGATTTTATAGAATTTTTAATATTTGTAAAAAAATCATAATTTTGCTATAAATCACGTGGTTTCTTAACAAACCAACTGAAATGTTCTACAAATGAAAAACTTTCTACCAAATTTCGTGCTGATCGGTAAAGTCATTTTGAATACTTGAAAAAAATAGAGATTTTCGCTTTAACTTCCACAAAAGTTAAGAAAGTAAGACAGTGTTTTATTTATTTATTCAAAACAAAGATGCAAAGTAGAACCTTGCACATTTTTTCCTCATTAACTTTCGCTCTTTACAAAGCTTTCTCTATCAGGAAGCCAAAATCAATTACAATACTTCCTCATAGAAGTTGCTTTGTAAAGAGCAAAATTTAATGAGGAAGCAATGTGCAAGGTTCTAGTTTGCATTCTTGTTTTTTTTTGGCTTATAGAGGAAATTTTACTTTCGGGAAAAATGGGATTTTCCGGATTTTCGTGTTGAGTAAAATCGGCTGAAAGGAGAAAAGTGGCTCAGAATAAATGTGAGGATGGATTTGGGCTAGACAATCCAGCAAAATAAATGTCTAGGCTTTTCTGAAGCTGCTGGAAAAACTCAACATACAAATGTGGGCAGTCAAGTTCTTGGGAATCAGATAATTATTTTGTTTTCCAGTTATTACTGTGAAAATCATTGGAAGAAAAATTCAGTTACATTTTTTGACAATCTTAGAAGCCTTTCAGTTGCATGTATTATTTTAAAATGCGTGAAAAGTAGACAAAAGAGTTTTTCATTTATATACTTTTTTTTTTCTTTTCTCAAATTGTCTTCACTATTATAATATAAAGAAAAAATAAAGCGAGCAGGAAAAAATAAATAAAAAAACTGAACATATAGAAAAAGCTCAAGTCTCCCAAAATCTTGTCCCAGAAAATTCAAGAAAATTATTCTGAATGCCTGGACGCATAAATGTTACTGTAAAACAGATTTAAATAAAATCTGAATATGCGAACGAGCTTGACTTCCCAAAAATCTTGTTTTCCAAAGTTCAATTACTTCTTTTCGCAAACCATTAGCTCAAAACTCTTACAGAAAAGAGTTAAAAATGTGGAATAGAGTTGAAAAAAAAAGAAATTAAATACCTCTTCTCGAACATTGGAGAGGAGGCAAGCATTTGCCAAGATGCTTAGCGTCGCGTCGAGCACCTTTACATTTCGATATCGCAGAAGTTCCACCAGCAAATAGACTCCGCCATTGTCTAGGAGTCGTTGGAAGCATTTTTGATCGCTCTTGATTTTGGTAAGGCAAGAGACGATACCGCTCCTAGAATTCTCCTTCAAATGCGTGGAAAGCTCTGCGACGAGTGGACACTTTGATTTCGCAGAGCCCAGGGACATCTTACGAGCATCTACATCGGTCGAGGCTCGCATAGTTTGACGAGTGCTCCGAAAGAGAAATAAAAACCATTAAACCGTCTCGGACGGTGCAATGGAAAATTGGGTGGAATTTTTTTGATGAGCCGACGAGTCGCGAAAATGCGCGTTTACGTGCAAATTCCAGAGGATTCTAATTCCATTCTCAGTCCTCCATTTGGCTCTGCTCAAGAAAAATAACTCAGCCATGTCAATGATCTTTTCACAAGATATTGTGATTTTTTTTTTTTTTCTCCTTCAAACTCGATTTTACTTACATGAATGAACTAATGCCGAAATCGTTGCATTTTGGCGAATATTTCAATGATCTGTCACTTATTTCGATGATATTTTACCTATTAAGCGTTCATGTGTGTGTGGGTGTGTGTGTGTGTAATAACTAGATACTCATAGAGACCATGTATATATGTATACAGGGTCTCCCGTAATTGGCGGATACGGTTAATAGTAGTATAGCGTATTATGGTCTCCCGAGTATGAATTTACTTTGCGTTTTGTTGTACGATAAGTCGAGATGCACAATGACCGTCATTTTTCGTTCCCGTCAATTGTCACAATAATGACAGACAAATGACCGTCATAGTGTAATGCTTCGATACTATATTGTGCAATGACCGTCAATTTCTTTGGCCGTCAGAAATATGGTCAAAACGACTATATAGTTGCACACTGACGGTCATCTTATTTTTTGTCAGACATTTGGTCAGATTTTTTCAAGCAAAGTTAACAACGAGCGATGAGTTTTTAATAATGCTATTGAAATAATTCCCCTATTATGTACCAGCCACTGATCCAATAATATTTTTTACATTTCTTACAATGAAAAATCCATGAGAAAGTTTGAATAACCCCAATTTTATTCACCTCAATAAAACTTTTACATTATGCTATTCTTTTGTAATAGAAACAGGTTCAACCATCTCTGGTTATGCTGGGTTGTAAAACAAAAAAATGAGCGAACACCAATACAGCATGAACAATAGATCCTCTCACTCTACCTTGCATTAACAAATTTATTGTATCTCAACAAAATTATAAAAAGATATAAATAAAATAAAATAAAATAATAAAAGATATAAATTATAAAAAGAAATGGCTGCCATAATTTAATTACTCCGGAGAACAGTACGTGGTGGCACTGTGGTCACGAAAGCGTCATTTTTCGGTTTGTCATTTGATCGTCACGTGACGGTCACATGTCCCAAAAATGTCCGGTGAGAAAATGCGCGTGCATCTTTAGATGCGACTAGTTGTCGTAGGACAAACATTTTTAACACCAGCATGCTCGTCGTCGCCAGGAGAATCGATTGCCGTTTTTTTTTTTTTTTTACAGTTTTCGAAGAGCGGTTCTGTTTACCTATATCGGTTCATGGTGCTTTTGGAGTACATCATGGAGACGAGAACGAGCGCTATATGCGGTGGACACAAAGAGAACTCCGTGTAACTGCATTACCGACTGCCGGTAAGTTACCATATGTTTGTAAATTAGTTGGTGAATGAAATTCACAGGCAGCCGGTTTATTTAAAAATATTACTCACCGAGTCCATAAACCGATTAATTATGAAAGATGTCATTGGCAACGATAGATGGCGTTATCGTTATGTTATCGGGATTCCCGAACGGTTTTTTAGCATTGCGTTTATACTCCTTACCTCTCCTTGCCTCTAGTCTCCATGAAAACACTGCTCGATGACTACGAAATAACCTCACGCTCCGTTGTCCATAAACGTCAAAACTAATCTCGAGGATAACCGTACACGATTTTCCGTGTTATCGTAATATCGTTTGTTTCGATTACCATACTATGCTAAATTCTTGTGCTACATTTCTATAAGATATATCGAGGATAATCAAATAATAATCACCATTGGCGTTTGATATTGTTAAAGTTTGGTCGCGCTTGTGACAGCTTGACGTATCTCATCGGGATGCCAAGTTCTTATCTTTACGCGATCAACAATGAAGGACGTGTGTTTGGTTTGTCAACGTCGGGGAGTATGTGGAGAGAATTCATGTACCTGGGACTAGAGTTTAAACAACTATCCGCCGTTCCGCACTTTATGTGGGCTATCGGTGGCGATCGCCAAGTTTACGTTCACGTTCATGGATTGGACATACCCATTAGAATAAAAGAAGAAACTTATGAAAATGAAGTAATTACTCGTCGTTGTGCTTACCAAAAGATTTTTCTTCGATATTCTTATTATTATCATTATCATTACGACTTACCTTTTCAGCGCTGGCTACCCCTGGAAGGTTTCAGCGGAAGATTGCTACCCACCGATAGATACAATTTTTCCAATCAAGACGGAACGGTCGATAGATCCCGCGACAAAGTCAAACTTCCTTCTATGGCGTGGCAATGGGAAGGCGATTGGCATATAGAAACAACCTTGGACGGTCAACCGTTGGATCACGATGTCGGTCGTCGCGACAATATTCTTCGTTTTTTTTTTAATCTACCATTGCGATAACTCAATTTCTATTTTTACCCTCGCTCTCTGTATACACAGGGTTGGACGTACGCGGTCGATTTTCCAGCGACATATTCCACGAAAAAACAATGGAAATCGTGTGTCAGAAGACGCAAATGGGTGCGATATCGTCGATACAGCGCGATGAACTCTTGGTGCGCGATAGCTCCTCTACACAAAGATCCGACCAAGGTAATTCGCGGGCCTCACTCACTAATTTCTACTTATATTAAAAACTATATTATCCTTTTATTCAAGGAACCATTCATCGACGTGGCTATCGGAGGCAATCAAATACCCGGTGCGAGTCCTGGCAATCTTCTCGTTTGGGCAGTCACCGCTCACGGAAGGGTTAATCATCATCCCCTTGGATATATATGAAATTTTCCAATGTCGAGAAAAAATCCATTATCTCTAGTTTTCCTTTGTCCATCAGGTGATGTTCAGAGTCGGCGTGAGCTCTACTTCTCCGGAGGGCCAAAGATGGAGCGCTATTAAATTACCAACGGGTTGCGAAGTTTCTCAAATAAGTGTCGGAATTTCCGGACTCGTTTGGGCTATCCTCACCAATGGCAAAGCGCTTGTTCGAATCGGTGTTACCAGAGAAAATCCTATGGGTATAAAGCTCGTCTTTCTTTCGACGGTATATTGTAAAAACTATCGACTGATGGACGAATTTTCGTCCATCTAATTTTGTACAGGGGACGACTGGTCGGAGGTTGAACCACCTCAACGGGACCTTCGTCTCGTACAAGTTAGTGTGGGAAATGACGCGGTCTGGGCTGTAACGCACGAGGGCGGTGTGTGGTTTCGGAAAGGAATAAAAGGCGAGATGAGCGGCGTGTGCGAGCAATTATCGATAGGAACGGGATGGGTCGAGATGCTCAGTAAAATGGCACTGGTCTCTGTTGCCCCCAACGATCAGGTTATCCCTCTCTCTCTCTGTATTTTCTAATTGTCCGTTGCACCATTTATACCAATTAAATTGTGTATGGGTCCGTGGTGAAAGGTGTGGGCTATAGGACACGAGGATAGGTGCTTGTACTACAGAAATGGAATCACCAGATCCGAATTGACGGGAAAAAAGTGGCGACTCATTAACGTTCCACTTCAGTTAAGCCGGGCCAGTAGTAATGCCAGCCTCTCATCTACCAACAGACACAGCATGTGCGGAACTCCTCAACAGCAACGTCATCAAAGTTGGAGCTCTTTGGTAATTTACCGCCACCCATGGCATTTTATTCAGCATATTACAAATTATATTATCATTATTTTACATTATTATTCAACATACCGCAGAACCGACCGCACAGCACGAGCGAGGGAACGGCTCTCATAAGAGACTGGGAGGAACAATCGAGATCGGCACCGACCCCTACATCCTTAAAACTTTGGCAAAAAACTAACGATGCCACTGCTCCTCCTCCTACTCCTCCTCCTCCTCCTCCTGTTGGCAACGGCAACAACCCTCCACAAACATCTTTCAAGGAAATCTACAATAGCGAAGAAAAAAATCGGTAAGAAATTGAAAATCAAGTACAAGAGAATTATTGATATTTTTGTATTCAACTAACGTGGCTGGCAACAGCAGCAGCAGCAGCAGCTCTGGAAATTCGATGGAGATAATGGGCGACTTGACACAGGCCAGTGTCGCTAATATAACGATATCCAACGAATCGCTATCTCAAAGTGGAGAATCCATTGTTGTTTGTGGTAAAGGAATGGGCAGCACGGTAAAGGTACAAAAATTTTGTTTCCTTTCTTTCTATTGTGTAATAATTATATAATAATATAATATAGAGGTGAAAATTGGACTTTAGGTGAATCCGGCAGCGTGGAGTCCTGTACATTCGGTTGGATCGATGGTGGGAGTGGAAGCACACCCAGAAACCGACGGCAGTGTCTTCGATCCTGATTTGACCGGTGATTCTGGAGTTTACGGCGAGGACGAAAGCACCGCAGGAGTTTACTGGGCCGAATGCCAAGTATCTTGGTCAAAGGTCGAGGCTGGTGCCTGTTTCGTCGATCCGCTCGCTCTTCCAAAATGGTAAACAACCCATCGATCTTTCGCGACTCCCGATAAACGTACATACGCGTGAAATTTTGTGACATTTTCACAACAGGATCGGAGACAGTCATGGAATTGCCCTCGGAGAAATCGTTGAACCATGGCGAATACATATTCTCAAGGAATTGAAAAATCGTCTCAACATCGGCGATTTTGATATGTCACGGTACGAGAAAGCGATCGAAAGATCCTCGTGGGTGAAAAATGGGGATGCAAGGTGCAAACTTAAAGGCACCAATGTTTACGAAGACTGCGTTATCGAGCTCGAGTGGATTAGCAGTGACAGTGGTACCTTGGACTCTGGTACCCTCACTATTCTCAACGCTGACGGCGCAACTACTATGGTAATCCTCCAATGAAATATCAACAAACAACGACACAATCTCGTCATTTTCTTTCCCTTTTTCAGATGCAATTTCCAATATCGGAAATTGTTTGTGTCGTTTGCTGCAGTGAACCTGGGAGTCCGAGGCTCGCCATTCACACGCCACGTTTATCACGATCCAAAGTACTCAGGTTACAATTCGCCAGTGACACGGAAATGGAAGATTGGATGGGTCACATAACCTCAGGTACGATTGATACTTTTAACCAGAGACAACAAACACTTTTATTACGACGATATTTTTTTCTAGTCTCGTGTAAGATGAATAACGTGTACGGGAGACCAGGACCAAATTCCATTTGGGCAACGACCGCTCTCGGAGACGTTTTTGTCTATGATCCTGTGATAGCCGAGGTTATTTTACCATCATTTTTTTTTTGTTTTTTAAAGAAAAATTTTATATATGTCATTCGCGATATTATCGATAATAACCTCGACTTGTCTCTGATCCATCCATAGGCAAATCAATATTTTAAAGGGCTGTACACGCAAGAATTGGATACCGCCGGCGGTAGGAATTTGCCGTTTGAGAGCATTTTGCAAAATGGTTTTCCCCCCGGTAGTGCTCTCTCCATATCGGTTTGCGTTCACGATGACGCCGACAGGTACTTCAGGTCACTCGATTTCTCTTACCTCAACGAGCTACTCGCTTATTTACTTTATGTTGAATTATCTTGTTAAAGGCTCTCGTTCAATCTCGTGTGCCATACGACGACAGTGGTGCGACAAAAGGGAGGAGGAGTCGCCGATAGCCACGACGTTGCTCTCCACTTTAATCCTCGGTTCGATGAATATAATATCATTGTGAGAAATACTTATAAAAATGGTCAATGGGGCGATGAGGAAAGATCCGGAACGAGTCCTTTGAAAGCCGGCAGTGATTTTACTTTGAGAATCGACTGCGAACAAGCCGGCTACAGAATCTACATAAACGACACCGAATTTACCTTTTTTACTCATCGAATATCCCCCGAGAGTATCACACACTTGAGAATCAAGGGTCTCATGACGCTACACACCGTCTTGTACAAATCACCCATGGTATTTGTAAATCCTTGTTCCCCACCACGCTTCTTCTTCTTCTTCTTCTATTATCCCGTGTCCATTAACACATTAACACGGGGACTCATCGACAGGTTATTATCGAACCGATGAGTATGTTTTGGAGACAAATTGGTGGCCATTTGAAGAAAGTCGAGACATGCAGTTCTGGTATCACGTGGGGTATTGGTTACGACAACACAGCCTGGGTTTACACGGGAGGCTGGGGTGGAACGTTTCTCAAAGGTTATCGAAATTCTCTCTTTCTCTCTTCAAGAGCAAATATTCTTTTTCCCTACTCGATACTAATCTTTTGACAAATCTCTTTAGGACTAGGAACGAGCAATACAGGAATCAATCCCATGACAGATACGCACAATTACTTTGTGTACGAAAACCAACGTTGGAATCCAGTGACTGGTTACACGTCTCACGGTCTTCCGACCGATCGTTACATGTGGAGCGATGTTACTGGCAAACACAAACGTACCAGGGAACACACAAAGTTGCTATCGATGCACTGGCGGTGGGTGAGTAATACGGGTTAGCGAGAAAATCATGTTCCCCAAGAACAACGACAAAAGCGAACGATTGATTAGGTCTCCGATTGGATTATCGATTTCCATACCCCCGGAGGAGTTGATCGCGACGGATGGCAATACGCGACTGACTTTCCTTCGCAATATCACGGCAAGAAATACTTTACCGATTACGTGAGACGTCGAAGATGGTTTAGACGTTGCCTGTTGACGAGCAGCGGACCATGGCAGGAATTGGGCAACACCAAACTCGTCGATGTTTCCTTATACGTGAGTGGAGTTACGTATCGAGATGATTATTCATTTGCTACACGGCTGCCAGAGGTTTGTTTTTTATTGTCTCAGGTCTCGGGAAAGCCGGGAACAGATTCACCGATCGATGTGTGGGCAGTCGCGGCAAACGGAGAGGCCCTATTTAGACGAGGAGTTTCGGAATCTTGTCCCATGGTAAATTTTCAAATTACCCTATATACCTTATGTACATCTTATGAGATCCTTTTGCGCCCAATTTTCAAGGGAGTTTCGTGGGAACACATACCAAGCGATCAAGCGTTGGTCGGAATTTCTTGTGGTCCGGAGAATCAGGTGTGGGCTGTTGGGAAGAATGGTTCTTCCTACTGGCGTTTCGGTATAACCGATGCAAAGCCCATTGGTGAATAACGAAATTTCAATAACAACACGATTAAATGAAAATATAATCTCGAAATAATGTGTTAAATGCGAACGTGTTATCTCAGGAGAATTGTGGACGAACGTTGAACCACCCGCGGGAGCTCATTTAAAAGAAATATCCGTGGGGGCACAAGTTGTATGGGCACTGGATAGCGCAGGAAGATTGTCCGTACGCCGTGAGATCCAGCCAAGACTTTTTCCAGAAGGAACGTACTGGCAAACTTTACCCGCTATGCCCAACGATCCTATTCACATGGGTATGTAATTGAACTTGCCGGCTAAAGTCACGATGATTCGTGTTAATTTCTCGTATCCCCGACCCTCAGATCAATCGGTCGTTACGGCGAAACAAGGTTTTCGACATATTTCGGTTGGACGTGAAAGTGGCCAGGTTTGGGCAGTTTCCGGAGCAGGAATAGTCTGTCGAAGAATTGGCATAACCCACGATAATCCTGCTGGAACAGGATGGGTCACTGGGATTGGAGTAAGTTTTCCTACTTTCACAATTATTCGAGTTATGTATTAATTATATAAAACGATATTTCAGGCAAACTGGCAACACATAAATGTAGGGGGACTTGTCAATGGTTCAAAGTAGATGGGCTCTGTCACCGACTAATCAACGTGAAAAACTATCGCTTCACTCTACTCCACAAGTCCGATCGGTATTGAATGTTTGATGCGCTCACTTGTTTCTCCCCGCATAACGCGAAACTACACACACACAGTATTTCGAGTGATTAGGATGCCACTCGCACGTCGTCTTGTCATTTTTTGTTTTAGAATAACCAAATATTTCAATTATCAAGTTGTACTTTGTTGTTTTTTTTTTTTTTGTTACTTTTATAAACTCAACTATTCCCTTTTCTATGTACAATTGTTTTGCATATTCAAGTTATGTTATAAATAATATAATATTTAGGAATTGATGTTTCCTTTTCTTCGGACTAGTCGGATGAGGGCTACGTTTTCAAGCGGCTCTCGAAATAATTATCTTCCGATAAAACTCCATATCCTAAGCTTGTGAAACCATAAATTGTGATTTACTTGAAAAATGTTTCGCCTTGCTTTTGTAACTGTGCAAGAGAAATGAACATAATTGTTTTAAACAAGAAAAAATAAATCATCTTTATATCTGTAGGATAAACGATTTGTCACCCAAAGTATATAAAATAATGCGATGGTGATAAATTATGTACATGAAATATGACACTGGAAAATAGTGGAAAACTGCTGAACGTGTGATTTAATGAAATTTGTGATTGGGAATGTGTGATTGAACACCGCGCGGCAGAGCCCTCAGAACTTGGTGACTATTTTCGCGGGCTCGATATACTTTTTCGTTAGAGTGTCGGGTTCTATATTGTTTCGCTGGCCCTGTTGACTGTGCGAAATTCCATAGAAAAAGTAGATTGCAAAACCTGGAAAAAAGATAACAATTGTAATAACGATGATGGAACAATGCCCGGAAAGTAATTTCGTTGGTCGATGATTCACGTACCGATCGTCATCCACACGGCGAACCTCATCCATGTAAAGGAATCGAGTTGAAGCATGAGATAAAGATTTATGAGAATACTGGCGCATGGAATAATCGGTACAAGAGGCACCTTGAAAGCCAAATGAGCCTCTTGAATGGGTTGTCTTCCGATTGCAATTACCAGCCACACCATAATTAGACCGAAAATCGTCAAAACTACGTACGTCGCGACGTTTTCACCGATAAGATCGGTGCCCATATTGTTGAGAATAAATCCAAAGATCAGCACCGCTATAGCTAACATAATTCAACAATATTATCTGGAGCATTATTGCGATTAATCGGTGTTTACCGACGAGAAAATATTGAAGCTTACTGAAAGCTAGGATGCCCCAGCCAGCGAAGGCACTCGAAAAATCTGTGGGTTCTTTGACATTGTTGAGATTAAAAATTTGCTTAAAGTAATCCATGGGTGTGGTGGAATTGTGGCTCGGTACGCCGTTTCCCGCTAGGCTTTTGCCTCCGTAATCCTCTTTCTGGTATCTGTGGAATGCACAATCATTTGTCAAACACGAATCTCACGTGAGACAAGTGAGACCAAGGGAAACCAAAGGATTATTTTTTCGTGTCTACGCGTACCTGAGTATCAACACCGATATCGCGACAATAGAGTATGCGAGTAACGTGCCAATCGACATCATGTCAATCAATTGTTTTAGATTGAAAATCAGAGTCATTAGAGCTAAAATCAAAAAGATATATATATATATATATATATGAAGCAACGAAATTATTGAAAAAGATTGAGCGTTTACCTGTTAGCAAACCGGAAACTACAGTCCCTATTACCGGTGTTTGAGTTTTCGGATGAATCTTTGCGAGAAATTTAAAGATTACGCCGTCGCTGGCCATTGCGTACAAAACTCGAGGAAGCGGAAACATTGCTCCCAAAAGACTCGTACAAAGAGCAAATATCGCACCGATATTCACGATCCACATAATTACCGGCCAGCCAATTTGTTCAAAAACATAAGGAAATGGTGCTTGAGGATCCTGCGACAAAATTTCGAGATATATCTTTCTCCGAGCAATGATAGACAATGAATATAATAACAACAATTTGGAATACCTGGTCGTAATAGGGCCACATCATAGTGAGGACTGTCGAGATGGAGAAATAGGCGGCAAAGATGATCGAGAGAGATATTACGATTGCAATTGGAATTGTTCGTTGTGGATTTTTGGCTTCCTCGCCGGTCGAGGCGACCGCGTCAAACCCTACAAAACCAAAGAAACACTTTGCCGCTCCGACCATTACACCTCCAAAGCCAAAGGGCATGAAACCTCCGGTTCCTGGATTCTCAGCGCTTTCCGGTATGTCCTTTAGCGAGAGATTCCAATTCTTTGGATCGGCTGTACAGAGAGAGAGAGAGAGAAATGTTGTTATCGAGCAAGCTCAATAGCGTTATGATAAATCATGAAAATGTAATTGCACCCTTGATAGAGCCCGCGACGATGATTATAAGAATGGTCAAAAGATTGACTACGGTAAAGCCCATATTCAAGTAGGAAGACTCCTTGACACCAATGGAGAGGAGAGCGATCAAAAGAACGACCATACCAAATGCAAAAAAGTCTGGATACTCGGAGAGAAAGGATATATTGATTGGCATTACGGATTGAAGATAATCCCTCATAACGTTGCCGATAAGAGCATCCAAGTAATCGCTGAGACCTCGTGCCATGCTCGCCGTACCTGGAAAATTAATTTATAGAGAGAAATAAATAAATAATTACACGAGTAAATTAGAAACGCGCGCGACTCGCGGGCGTTCCGACTCACCGATCACGTATTCCAATATGAGATTCCAGCCTATTACGAAAGCTATAAATTCCCCGACTGTCACGTAGCTGTAAACGTAAGCCGAGCCAGCCTTCGGTACTCTCGACGCAAATTCGGCATAGCACATGCCTCGATCGTAACAATTATTATTATTATTATTATTATTTGTTTTATTGTTTTCCTACAAAATAAAATTTACCTGCAAAAGCCGATGCAATAGCGGCTATGAGGAAGGAGATGCAAACAGCGGGACCAGCAGTTTCCTTGGCTACTCTACCAGCTAAAACATAGACTCCGAGGCCGAGAGTCGATCCAACTCCGAGAGCCGTGAGATCAAAGACCCCTAGGACCCTCGCGAGTTGGCTCTTGTCATCCCCGGTATCGATATCCACGCGCTTCCTCGAAAAGGCCTTCCACATCTTTCTCAACGTTCCCATCCTCTTCTCTCTTCCCGACCACCTCGAAAAAAATCATTTATTCCACATAAAAACAAAAATATTTTTTTCACCACCGATCTCTCGATAAAAAGAGCTATCCGCGACTTGATGGATTGCCGCGCACGATAAAACAATAAACTTTCAAAGCTAATCGCTGTTTTCTACTTGGGAAATATCGTTGCAATCCGTTTAAAGGCCTAATAAGAAAAAACCAGTTGTACAGACTTTCGAGCATTTATCCGTGCCAGGAAAGTATTAAATAAAATACTTTACCTAACACTAATAATAATAATAATAATAATAATAATAATAATAATAAGCCTCGTAGAATCCCGGGTAGCTTGTTTTTTTAACGTCTCAATTTCTCGGCGTACAATTGACAGGTGAAAGTTGAATTACCAATTGACAGGATCCGCGCGATCAAGAAACGCGACACGAGATGCTTCGTTGCCCAATAATTCTCTCGTTGGGGAGTTTTGTCTTAATTTGCAAAAAGTATTTCCAAAGATCAAACGAGCATCATCGAACCTGTTCGTGGGCTTTGATCCTTCTCGTTAACGACCGGTAACGAGATCTCCGTAACTAAACTGTTGCGAAATCCTCGCTCAACATAATGCAACATTCAACCTTGCGCTCTCTCTCTCTCCGTCTCTCTCATTCAAAACGTTTCATTCCAAGGACATGGACTATCGACATATTTTATTGTATCTTGGACCTATTTATCCCAATTTTCCAAGGCTGCGCTCTTCTCTTCTCATGTCCCACTGCATTTTCAACTATAAAACACGGATAACAATATATGACTATTTACTCGCAAGATTTCTCGATGTACTTAATTTTTTACAACTTCCTTTTCGCATCCGTCGGGTCGCGCCACGTCGACTTGTAACATATTACTCGCTACGTAAAAGTGTCAGACGACAATCATGTGCCGCTTCGACTAATTCAAACACAATGTTTTTTTTTCCAATCTTATAATCATATATATTCCGAGACTCGAGACAGTGTCTCGGGATATTATACATCATTTCCACGTGTCATATGTCGAGGAAGATTCTCCAAAACCAGAGGGATTATCGATCCAACGAAATATGTAGTTCGATAAAAATACAGATTGGAAAATCCGTGAATATATCGAAGATACGAAAATCCTATCGATGAGTGATAATTACGAGAAAAAAAAAGTGTCATCTTTGGAAAGACGGAACAGCGGCGATTTGATTATTCCATAAGCGCTCGACATTTCACAGCGATAAGGACTTGGCTTATCTGCATCGCTCATCCTCGAGGCTGATCCACCAACGATCGATCGTCGCTCATTGATTTTATCGGTCATCGAATTTTTGACCTGGCACGTTTCTCGAATGTCAAAACTCATTTTCAATTGATTCGCCACGAATCGTTGAGAAAACAAAATTATTTCGAAAAATTGCCTTTGCCGCAGATCAACATGTGGATAATGATGAGACGAAAACGCGCGCGCCCGCGTTTTACCGCATTCTTCGAATCACGATAACAATGATAATCCCACAGATAACAATTGAATCATCGGCAATAAAAAAATTTAATTCGAGACGTCTTATCTTGTATCTCGAATCGTGAATTTTGGATTTTCGATACTCGACTCTATTGGAATTATCAATGCGTGTTATTAATAAGGGCGCGCTGATGCCGATACTGTGATTAAAATACAATACATCCAACTTGATGATTCTCATCGAGGGCAATTATTGCAGTTTCCCTAGATGAGAAAATTAAAAGAACAAAAGAGCAATTATTCGTTAACGTTTCAAAAGTAACTGTCACTAACGGGACGTCCCTGATTTTCGTTTACCTCGATTATAATATCATTGATAAGACGTATGCAAATGAAAAGTTATCGGGTTCCTCGCGACTTACCGGGTTAAAGTTGAGAGTCGAGGTTGATTTTTTAGCCAAGAGCCAGTATTTTGCACTTGAGGTGCGACGCACGCGCGTGATCTTTAATCGCAAGGTGAGAATCCAACGGATAAAAGAGAGACATACGTAATTTGGTTTTGAAAACGATCGAGCGAGAGGGAGGGAGAGAAGAAACGATCACGACGACGTTTGTCCACAGACTGGTAAACCGCGCGCGTTTCACCTGTCCTCGCCACTCTACGACACGGTTTTTAGTGCACCTCCCACTCCAAATTTTTTACACCTCCCGAGAGAGGCTCGTTAACCGATCTGTTCGAGAAGAATACCACCACCAGTTCTATACCGATCTATATGGCGTTTCCTCTTCCGTCATTTACCCGACGACGCGAAACCGATTAAATTATTACTATGTCACAGAGTCACCGCGAGATGTCTTCTTTTTTTCTTTTTTTTTTTCGGGTTGTTTATTATTTCAATTTAATATCTTAACTGTCGATTACCACCACATTCCAAGATTGTCCTCGGTTGTCCTATTATCATTGTGAAGAAAGTAAAAAATCGGGAAGGAGCATCTACGCGGAAGATAGAGCTCCGGGTTTTTGAAAACTTGCGGGATTCGTTGCGCATCCCGGACACGTGTGGAGAGATTCGTGAACAAATATTTCACAATCGAGACAAAAGGTGTTGGTGCATTTATTGCACACGTAGATCTAAAATGAAACAAGGATAGCACTGTGATTTATGAGTTGGATATAGCATCGCGTTGCGCACACTTTTCAAAATGTGTGTCTTTATACCTTTTTGTCGGTTATTATGTTCTTCTGGCAACCGTAGCAGCATGAAATCTCGGCTGTATTGTGTTCCTCCCGAAAATGCTCCACGGGAAATAGATAATGGTAAGATCTAGCGAGATGCGGAGCGGAAACGAGAGTGAGACCGCAGGCTCGACACTCGACCGGCAGCTCGCAGTGCTTGCTCAGACACTGAGGACACAGATATCCCGCGCTTGTCAATTTCGACGAGTCGTCTGCACTGTCCGCGTGACTGTAAATCACACACGATATCGATAAGAATTTGTAAATTTACATACGTTGTTTATATGCGTGTTTATCAAGCTTTTTGATGATATATGTGCCGTAGACTGTTATCAGTGGCAGTATTATTGTTATTACGATTATTATGAATTTTCGAGTTAGACGAGAAAAAATCTCGATATTCGAGTGTTAATTTTGTGTAAATTGTGAAAAGGAAAAAAAAGACTATTCACCACATGCAAACGCTCATGGCGGTATCAGCGGCGGTGGTGTGAAGCGCATGATGCGGAAATCCCATTTTCACGAGAGCCGCATCTAGCCGTGTAGCCGCTGGTGGTGGATCTATGTGAGCCTGAAGTTGCTCTTTGAAATGTTTGTCATCCAGAGCAACACCGTGCTCGCCGCCGGTTAGACTCGCCATGCGTTTGCAAACGTGAAGCTCCGCGGCTAGTCCTATAACGCTGCATCTTACGCCTTCGCTCTTCATATGCTGTTCAAAATACCGTATTGTTTTATTTATTTTTTTTAAATAACAAAAAAGCAATTTCTCAGAAAGACTACCTGTATAGTTTCGCCGATATCCCCCGGATCGCAGGTCGTCAACGAACCCATGATGACGAGAATTTCCCTACTCGCGTGAGAAGGTAGGTTTTTCAAAGATTTCAGGGCCAATTGGAGAGAATTTTGAAGACTAGGCTCGCCCATCAATGTCGTATGCATCAACCCTCGGATTTCCTTGAATTATTACTCAATTAATTTATCTCTTAACCCTCGGATTTCCTTGAATTATTACTCAATTAATTTATCTCTTAACCCTTGGATTTCCTTGAATTATTATTCAATTAATTTATCTCTTAACCCTCGGATTTCCTTGAATTATTACTCAATTAATTTATCTCTTATCAGTAGTAGTAACGATGATAGCTTTTTACCTTGACGTGTTTCTTTGAATTTCCCGATAATTCGCTAATCTTCTCTGCTCTTTTATTTCTCGTGAGTATTATTCCTAGTTGGCTTATGGGATTCTGATAGAAAAACTCGTCGATAAAGTCTTCCAACAACTAAGAAAAAAAAAAAAAGAAAAAAGTTTATAAAGATTCAATTGCGCGTAGCGAATGAAGCAAAAAATGAATGGTACTTTAATAGCGCAGATTAGCCTGGTAGGCTTGAGATCTTGGCTGGACATGGCTTCGGAGGCATCTAACACCAAATAAACGTGTCTCATCATTCCTAATCTTGCACCGCCAGTTTTTTCCAGCTGCCGCTTTCGTTTTGCCTTGTGGATGATATCCGCGACAGAGGCTTCCAGCATACCCCGATCGTCCTCTTGTATAGCCTCCCTGAAAATCAAAATCCCATAAAACAATTGCACGTTTTTAATTAAAGAGCAATGTCTCACCATGTCTTTTCGTAGCCGGTCTCCCAACGATACTCCTTTCCTCCCTCGTCATCTCCCATTTTTTCTTAATTTCCACTCGACAACGTGAGATTTTTCAATAATTCAACAAACGCCTCGTTACTTGTCACTCGAGCGCACTCGACCAGAGATGACACTCGACGAGCACGCTACTTTTCGATGCTGACTACTCGAATCGACTCGAATCGACTCGAATCGCTACCAACTTCACGCCTCTGTGACATATTTGTGTGCGGCACGTGCTGGTTTCGCGTTATTAATTAATTATTATGTTAATGTTTAAGTAATCGTGAGAATAACAAACCGTGGGTGTACTTGAGGTTTTGTCGAACAAGTGAGAGCTTTTTTCAAGCATCAAGATGAGTACGATACTGGAAAAAATAGCGGCGATCGAGTCCGAGGTAACCTATATACGTATTTTTAGACACCGCTTCTCTTCCGCTTTTCCTTTTTCTCAATGAAATTTCAAAACATATTTCTCATCAATAATCCGGCCCTTCCGAGGCCCTCTCCTCGTGCGTCCAGCTTTTCACTAGTGGCTTATTTTAAGAAAAATTGTTGTTTGCCGACAGATGGGACGAACGCAGAAGAACAAGGCGACCTCCGGTCACTTGGCGATGCTCAAGGCAAAACTTGCCAAGTTGAGACGAGAGCTCATTACTCCAAAAGGAGGCGGCGGAGGCGGAGAAGCCGGTTTCGAAGTAGCCAAAACAGGCGACGCTCGAATCGGTTTTGTCGGTAACAAAATCGTTTTTTCTCTCTATCGGCCATCGCTGACGACTACTTTAATTCTGATATACTCGTTTGAGTCGACTGTACACCGTATGCGATTGCAGGATTTCCATCGGTGGGCAAGTCCACGTTGCTGAGTACACTCGCGGGTGTCTATTCCGAAGTCGCGGCGTACGAATTTACCACCCTAACGACGGTACCCGGATGTATCAAGTACAAGGGCGCCAAGATCCAAGTAAGGATTTTGTTATTGACGCATCGTTGATGATGAGAGAGAGAGAGAGAGAGTTTACGACGAGAAAAAATGTTTAAGCTTCTAGATTTGCCGGGTATCATCGAAGGTGCCAAGGACGGTAAAGGTAGAGGAAGACAGGTAATAGCTGTGGCACGAACGTGCAGCTTGATTTTCATTGTTCTGGACGTGCTAAAGCCTCTGGGTCACAAACGATTGATAGAGCACGAATTGGAGGGCTTTGGGCTTAGACTCAACAAACAGCCGCCCAATATTAATTTCCGTAAAAAAGATAAAGGCGGTATCAATCTACAGACGATGGTGAGCTTGTGGCGTTATTTAATTGAAACTTTAGTTAGATCCATCGTACCAAGTACAAAAGACTAACCCGCTAATGCGTAATTGTGTGTGTTCCGACCAGTGTGCACAATCCGAGCTCGATCTAGACACGGTTAAATCCATTTTATCCGAATACAAAATACACAATGCCGACATAACTCTGCGCTACGACGCAACGTCCGACGATCTCATCGACGTTATCGAGGGTAATCGTGTCTACGTACCATGCATCTACCTACTCAATAAAATAGGTAATCCCTTCTACGACGTAGCTTCTCGACATCTTTTTTTCTTTCTCTTAAACAATTAACGCGACATTCAACAGATCAGATAAGTATCGAGGAGTTGGACGTGATTTATAAAATACCACATTGCGTACCTATTTCCGCACATCACAAATGGAACTTTGACGATTTGCTCGAAAAAATGTGGGACTACTTGAAACTCGTTAGAATGTGAGTTTTAGATTTTCTTCAATTATATCGGTGCTATTATTATATAAATATAAATTTTCACGTTTTTACGTTTGTTCGTTATTAGTTACACGAAACCAAAGGGCCAATTGCCGGATTACAATTCTCCCGTTGTACTGAATACCGACAGGCGAACGGTCGAAGATTTTTGCAACAAACTCCACCGATCGATCGCCAAGGAATTCAAATAGTATGTCAAATCAATATCGTTTTTCCCTCGATCAATTATTTATGAATTTCCTCGAATATTTATTTATTTATTTATTTATTTTTCAGCGCATTAGTGTGGGGCTCGTCGGTCAAGCATCAACCGCAAAAGGTCGGCAAGGATCATGTTCTCTGCGACGAGGACGTCGTACAAGTTGTGAAAAAAGTGTGATTGTCTTCATTTTCCATTTTTTATTATCATTAAAATGTTGGTCTAAAAAAACAAAAACAAAAACGGCAACAATTATTGAGTTATTGTCTCGCTAAAACAGTCAGAAAATTACGTACAAAACTTACGTCGAGATAGAGAAAACATCGAATTAATTAGAGAGATTTTAGTACATATTCCTTTCGCTGTTGGTCCAATAATTTTTCGAGATGCTCGCATCTCTCTCTCGTGTCATTGGCCTCCCTCATTGCGTTTTTTATCGCCAAATCCTTTTGCGTTATAATTAGTTTTATTCTGCATCAAAAGAAAAGGGTATTTAGTATATTGCAAGCCTCGAGCACCTCAAAAACAAATAGCTGGAGAAATTCACCTGCTGTACAATTGAGCCATCACCGAATCTGTGTTGGCGTTATTGTGCGTTAGTTCGCGATATAGCGAGGCTATTTTTTCTTCGAGATGACGCTTTTCCGATTCAATCTCCCGACGAGCTATCTTCTTTGCCTCGTCTCTTTCCACACTCACCGTCTTTACCGTCTGTTTGCGAATAATCGAAAAATCACGTCAACAGCCTCAATTGAAATATCCTATCAACGGAAATTTACCTGTTGAGCTTGATTCAAATCAAGCGTACATCGAGCCAATCTCTCTTCAGTTTGGCCAATGTGCCTCTCCTGGGCCTCTAATTTTTCTTGCGCATTTGACAATTTATTTCCAAGTAATTCAATTTGTTCCTTTGCTTCTTCAAGTTCGGATTCGTATTTTTCTTTGGTACAACTGTACAACGAAAATGGAATTAGATACCATTGATATGATATAATTGGATGAAATTCAAAGTACCAACCGCATTTTAGTCTCCCAACTTTTTTCGAGATTTATCTTCGTATCGCGCGTCTCTTTTTCGAGTGCCGCGATCGCAAGTTCGATTTGTTTGTCCCTCTGGCGATTGCACTCATCGATTATTCTAGCCTGTGTCATTTCCAATTTGGTATTTTGTTGTCTTCGATAATTCTCCATCGCTATCTCGCGTTCCGCCTGCAAAGACTCCTCGAGCGTACGCTTTTCCATGCGATGCTGTCTCACGAGCATTTCCATCTTCTCCTGCAAATTGCAAAATCCAATGCCAATGTTTATTTTCATTTGATTCGATAAAGGAGAAAAAAAAAACAAAGAAAAACAACACATTTCACGTTACGTGAAATTGCAAAGACGTTTGCTCGACAACGAGATCTCGCTCAGCGTCCCTTCTCGCTTGTTCCTCGGCAAATCTCTTTTTCTCCGCTTGCAATTCGTCAAAAAACTTTCGCTGTTGAGCTTGGATAAGAGCTTCTTGCTCGTCAATTTTTTCCTGAAATCTAATTGTCGAAGAAGAAAATATTTTTCCGCAAATCGATAAAGATTGGCACGGCATGCAAAGTGTAAAGAAAATTGAACTCGCCTAACGCGCAGAGCTTCTCGCTCGTTTGACACGATTTTATCGTGACTAGCGGTGAGTTCGAGCCGTAATTGTTCCAACTGTCGATTCGATCTCCTGATAGTCGTCAATTCGACTTGTTGAAGTTCCTTTATATGGCTACTTCGAATATCCTGAATCTCTCGTTGATGCTGTTCGACCATGGCCCGTAATTCCGGTTCGAGGCCCTTTACCGTCATCTCCTATCGATTTATCGAATGGTACGTAAGTGGCGGAGAGTCATTGAAGAGACTAAAATTAGCGCGTTAACGATAGAGACCTTTATTTTACAAGTTTTCGCTTCTAACCATCGCTCCCTTCGAATCTTCTCCGAAGCCGCGCAAAGTTGTCTCGCTCTTTGCAATTCCACCGCGTGCCTCTCCAAAAGACACTTCAACTCGCGCTCCTGTTTCGTTTCCGATTCTTTGATTTTTTGAGCCAGAGCGTTGCACTTATCCGTCAAATCTTTTTTCTCCCCTATAAGTTGCTCTATAAATTTCTGATGTCTCTTCACCACCGCCTGATACTTGTTTTTCTGCGCTTCGAGTTCCATCGATTTCTCTCTCTTCGTTTTCTCCATCTTCTCGCACGCGATTTTTCGCTCGTTTTTCAATTCATCTTTTACGAGCTTTATCGTCGCCTCGCGATCCTCCAATTGCAGTTGGGCAGTCGCTAATTCTTCCTTCAGGCTTTCCGGGTGTTGACGCATTTTTCTAAATTCCGTTCGATGGCTCCTTTTTCCAACGCGCAATTCGGCAATTTCAGGATTTTCTTCCAAGCTCGCGAGAAAGCTCATAATATCCTCGTAAGTCGATCCACTCGAGATACCCATTTTTACAGATTCATCCTTTTCCGGTTGATCCTGAAAATTTGCGAGATACCGTCATTTTTCTTGCGAATAATTTTCGATACAAAACACCAACCTCATTGAGATACTTGGATGAAAGAGTATTGGCATCAAGCGCCAGAGACGATTTTACCGAATCTCCTTTGTCGTAGAAAATTGGATTTTCTTCTGTGCCGCTCGTATTTGCCTCTAAATCGTTGATCATATTGCACAGTTGTTGGAAAGAGGAGGTGTCCGCTTTCATTAAATTCTCATTGCAATCGTTGGCTCGATTCACTCGATTGACATGTTTCTCCAAGCCCGGTGTGGTCGCGTCGTCTCGCGAGGACATTCTCCATTCCACCGAATCATCTTTCTCCACGATTTTCAAACTTTTTTCATTCTTCCTCTCGCCGACATGTTGAACTTTTCTCTCGATAACTCTGCCACCCTCGAATCTACTCAACGGTGGTTTCGTGGATACCGGTGGATGCGCGATATTAATCATTGCCAAAAGATACCCTGACGAAACGAGTGTTATTGTTTCGCAGCTGTTGGAGCTGCTTCCTCCGCCTCGACGTCCCTCTCAAAGTCTAGTTAAAGATAGCGAAACCAAGCGCGTCGGGGGTTGTCAAGGAAACCACCCTCCAGGCGGGCCTTTCAATTACAATGACGACGACGACGACTTTACGACGGAGTACAAAAATTTCGTCAACCCGTTTGGATCTCAAATTCAACATGAACGAAAAATAGTTAAACGTCAAGTGCACAAGACATTTGACGTTTGAAAAAGGCCAATTGTTTGACTATCAATGGAAGCGAGAGAGAGAGAGAGAGAGAGAGAGAGCTATCTATGCGGCGACGGCGCGTCGTCCTTGCGTCGCCACCACCACCAGCTCCATCGAAGCGGGAGGGGGTAGTCGTGTAGTATACTATTCACCACTTGACGTCACTGATTAGGCCGCCAAGATGGTTGTCAATGTTGATGATAAGTCTTTTGGTTACTCGGAAAATCAGTGATAACGCGATTTTTTCGTGGTGAAAAAAAAGACATTGAGCTCGTTCACGGCACGGACGTGATACGGGCACGTGAGAAAAAAAAAAGAATCAAAAAAACAAGAAGATGGTCGATTAACGAGAGAAGAAAATAAGAGAGTGGCGCTCGCGCGCATTCGAGGTGACTCAAAGAGACGTGAAAATCGGCAAAATCGGCGGCTGGGCGGCGGGGGGGTGGGGCCCCGGGGGTGCGCCGGGCTGAGAGGGAGAATAAGTGTTTCGGGTGGCGGCGGTGGCGGTGGCGGTGGTGGCGACGGCGGCGGCGGCAGCAGCAGCGGAGAGAGACCACGGTGACGGAGACGGCATGGCGGACGGCGAGGATGCCGAGGACGAAATACGACGAGCCCTCTACGTCGTTCAATCCATGATTGACATATCGGCAGATCGACTCGAGGGTCTAAGGACTCAATGTTCAACGAGCGCTGTACTTACGCAACAGGAGATTCGCACCCTCGAGGTAAGCTTAACACGCGCCTCTTTACCCCTCTTCACCGTCACTACTCTCCCTCCCTCTCCCTCTCTCTCTCTCACACTTCTACACTCGATTTATTATCACTCGCTCTTTCAAAATACCTCCCTTTTTCTCATTTCATAATATCTCTTGTTATTCGTTAACAACCAGTTTCCCTGTCGATAAAATTCCATTCCACAAATGTCCATTCTCGAGCTACTCGTAATCTCTGTCTACCCAAATGCACATTACCAATGAAAAATTCTTTCTCCACTCTCCAGCTACGCTACTAATTCACAATAGGACAAATTTTTCATTTCTTTTGCTAAATTTAGGCTAAAGTTTAATTTATTCAAACGTATGTATTGAATATGGATTGTCGCGGAGAGGTGGATGTTTAAAATTTTTATGGAAATAAAGTTGATTGTATCGAATTTGATTTTCAAGGGAAAATTGATAAAGTTGTACTCGAAGCAACTGGTGACAAAGGCAAAATTACCCGTCGAGTCGCTGCCCACAGAGATGCGTCAGTATCCGTCGATACAACAATGGCTGAGGGTAGTCGGACTGACGCCAGAGTCCGTTCGACTGGTGTGCACGAGAACAAATTCGCTGGAGGCTCTCAAGGAAAAATCCGAGCACGAACTGAGCGGTATGTTGGGCGAGAACAACGAGCGCCACGAGGAGGAACTTAGAAGATTGTGCAGGGCTTTGCATAATCTTCGAAGATACATAGGTAAAGTCGCTGTCGTTGGTGTGAAAAGTTTCTCTTGTCCATTATTTCCTATCGATGATCGTAATTTGACAATTTTTCATCTCGAGTTTTTGTTTGACAAAGATGTTTTGCTGCGCGGTGATATGGAGAACAGCGACATGAACCTCTACTGGGATTCGTGGGACCGTCATCACTTGCGTAGCGGTCCCTCTCCTCGTCCAGTAAGATCGCGCATTACTCGAGGTTCCGTACCTTCCGAAGATAGCATTCCCTATCAAAACAACAACAACAATCTCAACAGCGAGAGTCTGGCGCAAGCTTCCTCGATAATATGTCTCTCGTCGAGTCCACCATCGACCCCGGTACTCATAAGACAGGGACGCGGTAATAATTCAAATAATCAATATAACGATAACATTGGGGAAAACGTTATTTAAATCGGATAATTCGTAGCTGCGGGTGTGAAATTTCCGACGACTCCGCCGCCAAGCAAGAGACACCAAACTGGACTGCACACAACCGTCTCACAGCCCGAAGTATTTCCTCTGACAAAATCAAAGTCTCACGAGTCCCAACTGGCCAACCGACTGGAAAATGGTGATTCGGCTTCTAGGTAAGTAGGCCTCTCGACATCGACATCACCCACTGTTATACCAATTTATCCATTTATTCTCTATCGGTTTTTCTAGCTGCCCGAATGAGCATCTGCAAACTCGCAGACGAAGCCGGCTACCAACGGAACCAGGATCTTGCAGTAGCAACGCTGATATTACAAGCGAAACTGTGCTCGCTAATACCAACAGTCCCGCTAAATCTCCGCCCTACTCGAGCGCTGAGAGTGATGACAACAGCTACAAGGGAACAGGTATCATCATCATCGTCATCATGCTTATTATTGTTATTATTGTATCGTAACCGTTTAATCGACAGTGAGCAGCAGTCTTCAAGTGCCAAAGTCACCACGTACACCGACAGTAACACGGGGTATGGGCCATATAATAGCCCATCGTTTCACCAAGACATTTAAAATGATGACCACCTGTGACTACTGCGACAAACAAATGTTTATCGGCACGGGGCTCAAGTGCACCGAATGCAAGTACAAGTGTCACAGGGATTGCGAATCCAAAGTACCACCCTCGTGCGGTTTACCACAGGAACTTTTCGATGAATTCAAGAGAACTCTACAGGCTGACGGTAGAGAAATTTTATTTATATATGTATATATATATATATATATATATAATATGTAACGCGTTTCTTTTGTCTTTAGGGATGGTGAACGTGTCGCCGATTCTTAGCAAACCCGGCATAACCTCACCGAATCATCACAATTCGAGCCTGTTGAGCACGTTGAATCGAAGGGATCGTAAACGATCCCATCCTCACTCGGCCATCAATTTGCCGTTTCAGGTTATTCGGTTTTTTTTTTCTTTCATCTCGATACGAGCTCAAACGAGTACGTAATATGTTTGACTCTTTTCAGGGTGCGGATTCTAGTTCAAATACCTCGAGCTGTAACAGCTCAACGCCTTCTAGTCCAGCGTTGCTACCCGGCGGCAACACTAGCCAAACCCTTCAGGCGTCAACTAAACAACAATTCCATTTTCCAGGTGAATTTACTTCGTATTTAGCTTTTTCTTCAACTTTCTTGTTGAAAACAGATTCTTTTTTTTCAACTCGATCGGTGAATATTTGCTAAAATAAGCAATTGTTGCGCAGACGTGACTCTCAACGATAAATGCATCACCCTCGAGAATCATCATCTAGAAGGAACAACAATGTCGAGCGATAGCGATCGAACCGTAAGCGTTTCCGGCTCTGGAAGTGTTAGTACAGATTCCGAGCGTACACCTGTACGTGTCGATTCTCAGGACTCTCAGGTGTCGGACGGTGAACCGGGGGACACGAGGTGGCCTCGACAAAATAGCGTAATTACGAATGCCCATTTTTCTTTCTGAAAGTGAAAATCTTATCTCGTCATCTCGTGTTTTGAAAATTTCCGTGTGTCTTTGAATGGTAGCTATCTATGAGAGAGTGGGACATTCCATACGATGAATTAAAGATCGGCGAGCCAATCGGTACTGGGAGATTCGGAACAGTTTACCGAGGCAATTGGCACGGTGACGTAGCGATTAAAGTACTCAATATGGATTATTATCTCGACGATGACAAGACACTCGAGGCATTCAAACTTGAGGTGCGCTCCTTGCAATATTCTAGATAAAGTTTTTACGAGTTTTTAGGGCTAATTGGTATATATAATTATTTTCACAGGTTGCGACATTCCGAAAGACAAGACACGAGAATCTAGTTTTATTTATGGGAGCGTGCATGAAACCTCCCCGTTTGGCGATAGTCACTAGTATGAGCAAGGGCATGACACTGTACACTCACATTCATCTGCTCAAAGACAAATTTTATATGAACAAGACAACTATTATCGCCCAACAGATCTCTCAGGTAACGATTGATTATCAATTACTACCACCGCTACTACTTCATTTTATTCTATATTACATTTTTCATACAGGGAATGGGATATCTCCACGCGCGTGGAATTATTCACAAAGATCTCAAAAGCAAAAATATCTTTCTCGAAAACGGCAAAGTCGTGATAACGGACTTTGGTCTCTTTAGTGTTACCAAATTGTGCTACGGAAACAGGCAATTGATATTTTTCTTTTACTTGCGTGATAGGGTTAATAATTGATACGAAAAACTAATGAAATTCTCTTTGGTTTATTAAATAGAAAAGGAAACGGTTTGAGCATACCACCGGGATGGTTGTGTTATTTGGCACCGGAAATAGTTCGACGTCTTCGACCACAACAAAATCGCGATCAGGAGGAATTGCCATTTTCCGAATCCTCGGACGTTTACGCGTTCGGGTGAGTATTAACGTTGCTCTATTCAATTATTCTTTTCGAAAATACATATTTCGGTTATTCGAATTATTTGTCGAACGGTTATTTACAGGACCGTATGGTACGAATTACTTTGCGGCGAGTGGCCATTTAAGGGACAACCGCCCGAGGCGATAATCTGGCAAGTAGGCAAAGGAATGAAACAAACGTTGGCCAATCTCGAAGCCTCCCGTGATGTCAAGGTAACAAATTAACAAGACGAAAAACACACACATTTTTATTCTACCCCTTTGTTTAAATGATTTTCTTTATTTTATTTTTTATTTTTTTTCAGGATATTCTTATGCTATGCTGGTCATATCGAACTGAAAATCGTCCCGACTTTGCCAAGTTACTGACGACGCTTGAAAAGCTCCCTCGTAAAAGATTAGCTCGTAGCCCCTCGCACCCTATACACCTGTCGCGTTCTGCCGAATCGGTTTTCTAGAAGCACCAACATTAAAAACGAAACAAATAAAACTCTTTTTCTTTACTCTTGTGAAATCCGACGAAAAAGAGTAAAAGGGAAAGAATATATTGAAAACTGGGAGATAAATGCACGCTCGATCATCATGCATACGCCACCTTTTAAATTACACAACAAATTTCCTATTTAATCGATAACTCCAAATTCGTCGTGTTTGTCGTCTGTAAATTGTAAATACTGAACAATACTGTCCAAAATAATGCTATCCCACTCAACTATCGGTGTAACGGGGGAAAAAAAATCGAACGCGGCGATAACGCTCTCTCTCTCTCTATATCAATCAAAGATTAATCTGTAAAATACAAAAACTACAATGCGGGATATGCGATGAAACATTTCAGTAAACGTCGTCGACTCTCAACAAGACAAATCAGAAACAAACAAATAATAATAATAATTTTTAAATCGATCGAGCCGCGCGCGTTTTATCACGAAAAGTATTGATCGAGAGTATTAAAAAGAAGAAAAAACGGGGAGAAATCACTTTTTTGCAAGATATGTATGTTAAGCTGTCGTCCCTTCCCCATCCCACCCCCCCGCCGATAAACTAATAGGTTTTAATTATTATAATTATAAGTGTAATTGATAATCGCGGTCCTGTTACTTTCAATGGTATTGCTGATTCTATCGCAAACCCAGAGCGGTTTTTAACCGAAAACTGCCGTCGCTCGATACTTGAAAACATTTCGTTTACTTATTCCAAGTATCATGTTTTGGGGAGGTTCAAAAAAATGTCTCATGTTTGAGATACAAAATTTAGCCAAATGCAAAACAATTTGTTGAATCAGTCGGAGGTTGCGTGTGTGTGTTCTTTTTTTGTCCCGCTAAACAAAGATTTCCGAGTAACGAAGCGCGACGGGTTGTCGAGTGATCGAAGATAACGACGTGGTGTACTAGTCATTCTTAACTCTGAAAGAGACGTACGCGAATCGACGCTTGGATTCCGAGAGAGTACCAACAATTTATTCATCGATTTATCGAAAAAAATATCAGCGGCTCTCGAATAAGATAATATTGTAATTGTATAATTCGTATATGAAATGACGATTTGTGTCTCGAGATCCGGGAGTGACAATGACAGACGAACCGCTTAACGATCTCATAGTAACTACACACACTATTGTACATTATTTAAGGAACGATTATGCAGCAAAGTATGCAAGTGAATGACCAAAGTCCCCCCACCTCCCCCAACCCTGGATCGGTCATTGCGTCTATTCCAGCGATGATCTTGGGCGCTTTAATGACTCTCATCGATGTGGCAAACAAAATCAAGCGAGAAAAAAAAAACTAAAATAAGGATGAATATTTACAAAAAATAATCACACTCGACTCGAAAGTCAAAAACTTATTCTTTGTAAGTAACTAGATTGCGACTCGTGTTTCAGGCCGAAATACAAAAACGGTTCAACTAGAATCGGTCGTTGTTGAAATAAAAATAAAAAATTTAACGATTTAAAGGATGTGTGTCGAGGAAAGAGAGAAGAACATCTTATGGATAATTCTTCATAACGACGCAAGAACAAATTTCATCGGTTTAATATAAATCTATCTTGATTAATGTAAAATTTCGAACACTAGATTCGCGTTACCTTGTATCGGTGTTAATAAAAACAATATAATACGACAACAGACGAGTGTGTGGTTTTATCGTGAGTCTCCTGTTCTCTTGGACTCATTGTTATCAATGAAATGGGCACAAAATGGCCATCTCACAAATGAGAATCACTCGCGATTCTTTGCAGATCCTGAAGACGACTACGAAGAACTGCAGCACGCATTTTGTTCAATTCGATCCTGGTTTCGATGGTCTGTATCAGAGGCTTCGTTATAATATCGGTGATGTGGATGAGCGCTTGGGTTCTCACTGAAAATAATAAGAAGAAACGTTGACAAAGATTTTTACGGAATATTGCATTTTCACAGCCGCCACTTTCGTACCTGCGTCATTATGGATCGCCGCAAGAATATTCGGATGATTCTTGCAAGTTTCCGCGGTGTCCTCCTCCTCCTGAATAAGTATCTTCGGTACGTCGATCATTGTCTAGGATTTTTCCAAAATAATTTTCATTGTGTGTGTGTTTTTTATAAAAATTTCGATAGCTCCATTATTATTTAAAAAGAAGGCTCGGTATCTGTGTATTCTTGACTGTTTTTACACTCACCCTCAAACATCTATCGGATATACCCGGAGTGCAAACTATTTCTAACGGAATATCAACGGAACCGCCGCCATCCGACTGAAAGCAAGTCAACTGTACCTCCTGTTCCTGTAAAATCATCGTCGAACAATTTATTACGGGCATGGAAAATATCGTGGGGGAAAAGCATATTCGTTGTACCTTTGTTTCCGTAACTTCGGTAAATACGGAAAATATTAGGCCCACAAAGCGTTTGTCCAGCATCTGATAATTTTGTTGCGTCCTCAAATCTATAATCGTCAATTTGTGCCGATTGGAGGAAAAAAAAAAACGTCAAAGCGCAAAGCCAAAAAACACGGATAGTAATCCTTACCGACGTGCGACGGATTGACCGTGATATGAGGGTGGGAATGATACCACCCGAGAACTTGCATAGGACGATTGAGGACGGTCGCCAAACGTTCGGCTTCCATGGCGGCTTTGAGGAGTTGTTCGGGTGATATTTCGACTCTGTCTTTCTTTTTGTCCAGCCTACGAAGATTTATCAATGCTGATATATTGGCGATGCCACTCTCGAGCTATGAACAAATACATGAAATATGAAGTATACGGCGTTTGAAAAATGCAATCCATCGTGAACTTACAGTCCCTATGAGTAGACCCATAACTTCAAAATTTTCCGTCGAAAATGCATGTTGCAGGCATGCCATGTAAACATCGGCAGCGAGTTCCACTTTTACCAGCGGCGATTCCATTTTTTTATCGCTTTTCGATAATTCCCTGCAAAAAGACACTATCGGTTATTATGAGAAAGAGTTTGCTCGAAAAATCGTACCTACCCCAATTGCCACGATTGTATCTCGATCGACTGTCACTTTTGCTTTTCACATACTTAATCGCACTCTTTTGCGTGTTGAATCGCGACGAAAGACCGGCACACAATTTTCCACATGTAATGGACCATTGGGTGCTATTTACCGGTCACTATCGAATTTTCGAAAGAAATCGCTCGTCTTTGGTGATGTTTGGTTGACGTGCCTCAAAATCGCCCTCAAAAATGCAACCAGGGTGCCGACGATGTACATATATGTAAATATGTATATAATAGAAAAAACAAAGGGAATCAACTTGTATTGATGGGAATAGCCAAGCGGCACCCTCTTCCACCACTACCAATCTTTGTAGACTGGCGCTACTATTTGATTTGAGAGAGAATTTTTCAAATGCTAATGAATGCGAGGAAAATGAAGCGCGTGTACCGATTCTCCGTCCGTCTGGGCAATCGGTCGAAAAAATATTCTTCTTTTTATGTAAAACTTTTTATGTTATGTATGGTATTAATATTTCTTATAATTATAGGGCGTATTTGCCGATGCGCCGGCGTCGACACCGCCGCCGCGACGAGCCGCGACACCGCCCCCCGCGTTCGTGTTGCATTGTCGCCATCTTGAAATTACAAAATAATTTGCAGAGATAACTCGCAGGACAATTAATAGGAATTTATTGAGTTGCCTAATCGTTCATCCGTCAATCGTCGTGTCGCGTTGTTCCGTGGAAGAAATACACAAAGTGTCGTCGAGCAGCCGCGTATATCACTGCGAATCGAGTTGATTTTGATTTTTGTCGCGGCATCGGTGCTCGGCGCTCTTTGCCAATTTATTACGATGGATGCCATTCCTAGAACTCACGAAGGTAATACCTCGTATTAATTTTTTTTTTCTCTCTCTCTCTCTTTCCTTCAATTATCCGAAAATCCCTGAAAAAATAACGAACGTTACCCACCGGATTATTGACGTTTCATTTTTCTTCTTATTCTATAGACATCGAAGCGCAGATTCGAGAGATACAATCCAAGAAGAAAGAAATTCAAAGTGCCGCGACTGAAAAGGAACAAGTCGGTCTTGGAAAAACGGGATTTTACGATCAAGACATCTACGACGGCGCTAACAACAAATACGATGGCTATGTCACATCCATCGCGGCCAATGACGAAGTTGAGGTATTTTAATATAACTCTCGATATTCGCTCCGACAAGTGTATCCGACGATTAGATCGTTCTCCACATTTGCTTTCCAGGACGAAGACTACGAGCCCGGTACGTTTAGTTCCAACAAAAGACCCGGATACAATGCCCCTGCCGCTCTCCTCAATGACGTCGCGCAGGTAAAATTATCTTACCGTCTTTGCTAATTCATTTTACAAACTTTTTTACGTACTATCTTTATTACATCCATTTTCCATACATGCGCATGATTTTATTCTATTTTTCTTAATATTCAATTGAAATCGACGACTACCGATTAACCGATTTTGTAAAATTCAACAGAGCGAAAAAGATTACGATCCTTTCGCGGACAGACGACGTCCGACAATCGCAGACCGCGAAGACGAGTACAGACAAAAGAGACGTCGCATGATCATCTCACCGGAGCGCGTCGATCCATTCGCCGAAGGTTTGTAGATCGTTTGTCGTACAAATTTATCCACTCTTCTCTCTAGTCTTAAGAATGGTAAAAAAAAAAAAGAAAAAAAACAACAACACTTTACCTATAAACAAACTTTAGTTATAGTCGCTTCGGTCGAGACCGTTTAGCCGATGTTCAATGAGCACCGATAATCGAGAATAATTATTGGAGGAAAATTTGATTTTAAATATAATGCCTAAAATGGTTACGATTGTCAAATGATGAAAGATATTTCAACGATTCTCTGCTCTTTGCATGGCGGCGGCGTGTAAATGTTGTAACATTCGTAGCGTGCAGGAGAAACCATCGAAGATGATATATCACGTTAAAAACTATAAAATACACACACACCGGTGGCTTGAATGTGAATCGAATGACTGGGAAAAAACCTGGAAATATCATACTAATGTGAACATATTTTGTTTCCAATCTTAGTGACGGTCTGCACATTTGGAATCATCCGCTTTGCCCAGGATACTATGTCGAAGGTTTTAAACGACATCTCCATTATTGCGTATAGCCATGCTAATCAGAGTTCTGTCGCGCGACCCGACACAAAGACCCGATGAGACTTTTCGTGCGCCAATTTTCATTATTCCTTGCTGACATTTTTCCTCCCTCTGTCTCTCTCTCTAAGCACTATCTCACACATGATTTTTTTTTCTTTTTTTTTTTCATTCTACTCATTTTTTGTCCCTTTCTATCGTTAATTTGCACCTCGATGCCAAGAGAGCGAGAGAAAAGTTTCATTGTCTCTGTAGAGGAGAAATTTTATTTATTTATTTATTTTTTTCCAAGTAATTACATGGAAACGAGCAAACAGGCTTTGGTCTGGCATGATTATTCACAAAGAAAAAATAGTATGAGTGGTTCTGAATGCAAATATTATTAATAACGAGAATGAGTTGATTTTTAGATGGCTAAAGTATTTATTCGATGTGGAAGAGAACTTGAGAGCAGGACAGTGCTCCCTGTGGCACCGAATCTTCACGTACGTATTATATATGCGAGCTACTTTTGCAGCTCTCCTCCGACTCGTCCGCGCGTTCGACATTTCTATTTCACAAAGTTTGTTTCAAACGAGTTTTTTTTGAAAATTGCTTATTTAGCTTAATTGGGGATGGCGAAATGGAGGGTGAATTTGGTAGCTCGTTTGGAATATTTACCGTCGTATTCCAAGGGCATCAATGACGCTAGCCGACAATAGCGAACAAAATGCAAAATGTCTTTTTAAACTTGAGCAATACTGGCAGAGGATTATTAACGATATTCTGTTTTTTGTCTCGTCGGTTATTGTTTGCCAGCTTCATAGAGCATTTATTCTCAACACCAAACACACACACATACACACACTCTATATAAAGAAGAAAAATATTCAAATTTAACTAGGTAAAGCTCAAGGAAGAAAAAAAAAATTAGAAAGACAATATTAAAAAAAAAAACACGCCAGATGGAATGAGAGAACATTACGTCAGATTTGATCTCTCAATCGATACAAGTAATTATAACTAATTGTTACGCTTTGCGTGACGTTTGTTTCGTGGTTACAGGTGGCAAAACTCCGGACGTCGGATCTCGTTCGTATCCGGAAATAATGCGTGAACAGCTGCTCAAAGGCGAAGAAACTGAGGTGAGATTCGACAATCCAAAGATATGAGAAAAATATCTTTATTTTTATCAAAAATGTCGTTGCAGTTGAGAAAGAAGCTTACGGAAAAAGCTAAAGACGGTACATTGAAAGCTACCAACGGTGATCCAAAGCCAGCGCCGAAGAAGCGTGGTCGTTGGGATCAAACGGAGGATACGCCGAGTGCAAAGAAAGTCGCTGGAACTGCAGCAACTCCAACTTCGTGGGATAATGCCGATGTAAATATAAAAAATTCGTCGGTTGGTGGGGAAAAAAAAAAAAAAAAAAACGTCTCGTTTATGGGCCGTGGAATGTTTTTCAGGTTACACCGGCAGCTATAAGATGGGACGAGACCCCGGGTCACGGGAAAGGCGGGGAAACCCCTGGAGCAACTCCGGGACAAAGTACACGAATGTGGGAACCGACTCCTGGTCACGCGACACCCGGTGCCGTCACACCTGGTCGTGAAACACCCTCTCACGGTGACAAGATTGTATCTAGTCGAAGAAATCGTTGGGACGAGACACCAAAGACCGAAAGAGGTAACGAGATGCTTTATATATATATATATATATATATATTTTAATGCTTCAACGTAAATAATCATTGTAATAATCGTGTCAACAGAGACACCGGGGCACAACAGCGGATGGGCGGAAACTCCTCGAACAGACAGAGTCGCGGGAGATCTCATACAAGAGACCCCGACACCATCGGCGAGTAAACGACGAAGTCGTTGGGACGAGACACCCTCGAATCAAACACCAGGATCCATGACACCACAAACACCAGCGACACCGTTAACGACACCTCATCAGACGTCGATCTTGACCCCAAGCGGAGTAACACCGACAGGACCGAAAGCTATGGGACTCGCGACACCGACTCCCGGTCATTTGATGTCAATGACACCGGAACAATTGCAAGCTTATCGATGGGAACGAGAAATCGACGAGAGAAATCGTCCGTTATCGGACGACGAACTCGATGCCCTCTTTCCACCGGGTTACAAAGTTTTACAACCACCAGCGGGTTACATACCAATTCGTACACCCGCGCGAAAACTTACCGCGACACCAACACCAATCGCCGGTACGCCTCAGGGTTTCTTTATTCAACAAGAGGACAAAACCGCTAAATTCGTTGACAATCAACCCAAGGGAAATCTTCCGTTTATGAAACCCGAGGATGCTCAATATTTTGATAAATTGCTCGTGGACGTTGACGAGGAATCCTTGAGTCCCGAGGAACAGAAAGAACGAAAGATCATGAAGCTTTTGCTTAAGATTAAAAACGGCACACCACCGATGCGCAAAGCGGCTCTCAGACAAATTACCGACAAGGCCCGAGAATTTGGCGCCGGGCCATTGTTCAATCAAATTTTACCGCTTCTCATGTCCCCGACTCTCGAGGATCAGGAACGTCATCTTCTCGTTAAAGTTATCGACAGGATTCTCTATAAATTGGACGATCTTGTACGACCCTACGTCCACAAGGTCAGCGATATTCCCACGAAAGAGAAAAGAGAGCCACGCATCTCATAATAATAATAACAACAATAATTATTGTTTTTCATTGACAGATTCTCGTGGTTATCGAGCCTCTTTTAATCGACGAGGATTATTACGCTCGTGTCGAAGGTCGTGAGATTATTTCAAACTTGGCCAAAGCCGCGGGTTTGGCTACGATGATTTCGACGATGAGACCCGACATCGACAACATCGACGAGTACGTGAGAAATACAACGGCACGTGCGTTCGCGGTCGTCGCCTCGGCACTCGGAATTCCCTCGCTCCTCCCTTTCCTCAAAGCCGTCTGTCGTAGCAAGAAATCCTGGCAGGCTAGACACACGGGTATCAAGATTGTCCAGCAAATTGCTATCCTCATGGGCTGCGCTATTCTTCCGCATCTCAAGAGTCTCGTTGAGATCATCGAACACGGTAAATATGAAGAATAAATCCCGATTGAATTGTTGACAATAATATCGATAAATCGTTGGTTTTGCTTTAGGATTGGTGGACGAACAACAGAAAGTTCGAACAATCACGGCGTTGGCGATTGCCGCGCTCGCCGAAGCTGCTACGCCCTACGGTATCGAAAGTTTTGATTCGGTTTTGAAGCCTCTATGGAAGGGTATCAGAACTCACAGAGGAAAGGGTCTCGCGGCTTTTCTCAAGGCCATTGGTTATCTCATTCCTCTCATGGACGCCGAATACGCGAATTATTATACCCGCGAAGTGATGCTCATTCTCATTCGCGAGTTTCAATCGCCCGACGAAGAAATGAAGAAGATTGTGCTGAAGGTGGTGAAACAATGCTGCGGTACAGACGGTGTGGAGGCGCAATATATCAAGGACGAAATTTTGCCTCATTTCTTCAAACATTTTTGGAATCATCGAATGGCTCTTGATCGGAGAAATTATCGACAGCTCGTTGATACGACCGTCGAAATTGCCAACAAAGTCGGGGCCTCGGAAATTATAAATCGCGTCGTGGATGATCTTAAGGACGAAAATGAGCAATACCGAAAAATGGTTATGGAGACGATAGAAAAGATAATGGGTAACTTGGGCGCCGCTGACGTAGACTCGCGACTCGAGGAACAGCTTATCGACGGGATTCTCTATGCTTTCCAGGAACAGACGACTGAGGTACATTTTCTCTATTCTTTTCTCTCTCTCTCTCTCTCTCTCTCTCTCTATTATTCCTCGTACCGTATTAATATGAACTTTACATTGATATTTTACCTCGCTCGTGCAGGATGTTGTCATGTTGAATGGATTCGGAACGATCGTCAATACTCTTGGTAAAAGGGTTAAGGCGTATCTTCCGCAGATCTGCGGTACAATATTGTGGCGATTGAACAACAAATCGGCTAAAGTTCGTCAACAAGCCGCAGATTTGATATCCCGAATCGCTGTAGTGATGAAGACCTGTCAAGAGGTAAGTTGAAACTTCTTCTTTTTCTTCTTCTTCTTCTTGATATCAACAACACAGCACATAGAATGAGAAAATAATAATTAATTTTCCAAGGAAAAACTTATGGGACATTTGGGGGTTGTTCTATACGAGTATCTTGGTGAAGAATATCCCGAAGTCCTCGGTAGTATCCTCGGTGCTTTAAAGGCCATTGTCAATGTCATTGGAATGACAAAAATGACACCCCCGATAAAAGATCTGTTGCCGAGGCTCACGCCCATCTTGAAGAATAGACACGAAAAGGTTTGTCATTTGGTTGTTGTTGTCCCCCCCCCCCCCTTTCCTTTATTTATAATATCTTTGTGCGTTCAGGTTCAAGAGAATTGCATCGATCTCGTTGGAAGGATAGCCGACAGAGGACCCGAGTATGTATCGGCGAGAGAATGGATGAGAATATGCTTCGAGCTGTTGGAACTTCTCAAGGCGCATAAGAAAGCAATAAGAAGAGCGACCGTCAACACCTTTGGTTACATCGCCAAAGCTATCGGGTGAGTGAATATGAGAAAATTGGCAACGGTTGTGCGAGCGATAATCGATTAAATTCATATGCCTCTTTGCAGACCCCACGATGTTCTCGCGACGCTCCTGAATAATCTTAAAGTTCAGGAACGACAGAATCGCGTGTGCACGACAGTAGCGATAGCCATAGTCGCGGAGACTTGCAGTCCTTTCACAGTTCTCCCGGCGCTGATGAACGAGTACAGAGTTCCCGAACTAAACGTCCAGAATGGCGTGCTCAAGTCACTGTCGTTTCTCTTCGAGTACATAGGGGAGATGGGCAAGGACTATATCTACGCGGTGAGTCCGCTCCTCGAGGATGCTCTCATGGACAGAGATCTCGTTCATCGTCAGACCGCTTGCGCGGCTATCAAGCACATGGCTCTCGGTGTTTACGGTTTCGGTTGCGAGGATGCTCTTATTCATCTCCTCAACCACGTGTGGCCAAATGTTTTTGAAACCTCGCCGCATCTCGTTCAGGCCTTTATGGATGCCGTCGATGGTCTCAGAGTTGCCCTGGGGCCCATCAAAATTCTCCAATACACTTTGCAGGTTTTTACTAAAATCCATTGATTCTTACCGATTGTTCGATATCGAGAGTACGAGATACGATTTATTGTATTTCGATTTTGTTAATAGGGGCTCTTTCACCCTGCGAGAAAAGTTCGCGATGTCTACTGGAAAATCTACAACTCCCTGTATATCGGTGGACAGGATGCCTTGGTTGCGGGTTATCCTCGAATCATGAATGATCCGAAGAATCAGTACATACGCTACGAGCTCGATTACGTACTGTAATCGAAAAAAAGAAGAAAAACAACAACCAGCGTTCTCCATACATACAACAATCCGATTATTCGCAACGTTATTGTCTCAAGCTTTTTGGAAAAAGACACCATTATTTATGTTATTTATGTTTTACCAAACATACACGCGTACTTTGTTTGCATTAAAAAACTAATACAATTAGAATCGTGTATAGAATAAATGAGTCTTTATTCATTAGCGAAACTATATATGTTTTACACTTGGTGTTTTTAAGTGATTGAGAAGATTGTGTAAATTATAGAAAACCAATGTCCGACTTGAAACGAAGAGATGTGAAATGTAAGGCATTAATAAACTGTCAACACCACGGTGAGTCAAGAAGAATTTCCGTAATACTTTGGGATTACACGTCGGTTCAACAATATATCCGCCATAAATATTACCAAGCCCTAAATGTTTTTTCAATACAGTTTATGTATATGCTGCTTCCGATACGAGTATTTTAATTTTTCAAAAGGTTTATCGTAACAGCAGGTGAATATTCACAAGAAAGTGTACATACGCCAACTTGACAGACATAAAGCACTGCTCCTGCGTCTCTCGCTCACCCAAAAATCACTATGAGGACAAAATTGAAAAATGAAATGGTGTTGAGAGGAGAATATATTTTCCGTTGTTGTTTCTTCATGAGAATTTAAATAATCGATCGAGTAGGTAAATGATGATGATGATAAAAGTACAAATTCATTTTGTATATTCACTCGGCACTCACCGGTAATTCTCCGATTTTCAAGTAACCTCGGCCATCTTTGGGAGCTTCACGTCTTTCGTGGCGTAAAAGTTGAAAATGCTTCTGCTCGAATAACGTGGTGTCTCGACGACGAGTTGGTTCTCGGATTTTTGACGGCGTGAATTACATCGTATTATGCAACGATCAGCTGACAGTAACGGAACGAAGTCGAGAACATGTGAGTTTTGTGTGTTATTAATTGAGAAGAATGTGTTTTGCGAGATTAATCGTTCGGAAGGTGGTTTTCAATATTTTCGTCGTTTGAGGTTAAGGAAACATTGGTATTTGTTGGAATTTGTCGAGAAAATGTCAAAAAGTAAATGCGTGTGTCTTGTGTGTACACAGGATGCGAGCGACTTTCAGCTGAGAGTCTAAAATCATTATAATGATACTGAGACCGCTGAGGCTCTGTCGTACCGCATCGTGTTCCTCCTCGACGTCCAAGCTTCTCTCCGCCGTGGTAATTATATTATGGAAAACACGAGTTTTGTAAAGAGCATTAGAAATTGGTAACCGACAGAGTTATTGAATTTTCAAGTACTCGGCGAATGCGGCCCAACCTGCGACAAAAGAGAAGACGCGACTGGATGTGAATTTGCAGGAGCCACCCTGGATCGCCGTGAGAACAAAACTCTCGGCGGGTATTGGAAAACCACTGGTGATATGTCCACCCGATGGATTATTTACAAATCCTGGACGGAACGATATCGGAGATGTCGCCGTTAAAATCAAGGAAGGAAATAATACAACGACGGAGCAACCGGAATGGAGGCAAGTGGAGGTGAACTGGACAAAAATTCACAAGCACTGCCTCATGCTCTCCAAGATAAGGCTTACCAGTTGGTATTTCAAAGCATCAATTTGTATTCCTTAAAATATTCATTGAAATATTAATGGAGAGGGTCTATAAATTGTTGCAGCACTCGTGGTAATAACGACAATGGGCGGTTATGCTTTGGCTCCCGGTCCTTTTGAGCTTGAGACCTTTATCATGTGTTCGGTGGGCACGGGTCTCGTATCCGCTACTGCCAATTCCATCAATCAGTTTTTCGAAGTTCCCTTTGACGCTCAAATGTCGCGGACCAAGAACAGGGTCCTCGTACGTGGGTACTTGACGTGAGTGTGTGCATGACTTTCGAGGGAAATAATTAACGAAATTACGAGAAAATAATAAACAATACAATAGGGAATATTTTAATGTATCGGTAGGCCAGCGCACGCTGCATTATTCGCGGCAATTTCCGGTGTCGCGGGACTATCGACCCTCTACTTTCAAGTAAACGGTTTGACCGCTGCACTCGGAGCGGCTAATCTTGTTCTTTACACCCTTATTTACACTCCGATGAAACGCGTCAGTATCGTCAACACTTGGGTTGGCTCTATCGGTAAGATAACGATCAATGGAATATTGAATTTAACGAAGAAAATAAAGGGGATGTATTTGTCGTTGTCCAGTCGGAGCGATACCACCGTTAATGGGTTGGGCCGGATGCGCCGGTGATATTTTTGCACCCGGAGCATGGATCATGTCCGGAATGCTCTATGCCTGGCAATTCCCTCACTTTAATGCACTCTCTTGGAACCTCCGACCGGATTACTCACGTGCCGGCTACAGGATGATGGCAGTCACGAATCCAGGTCTATGTCGGCGAACTGCGTTACGGTACACCGGGGTACTCATGGCACTCTCGTATCTCGCACCGGCTCTCGACGTCACCAACTGGTGGTTCGCCCTCGCATCCACTCCTCTCAACGCCTACTTTCTCTATCTCGGTAAATTATTCAATTACATTATTATCATTATTCTCGAGACTATTTGTCATTTTGGAAATCTTGTAAACAATATATTTCCATTCGGCAGCTTGGCGATTCAACAAAAACTCGGACAGTGCGAATTCGCGAAAGCTCTTTCGTTTTTCCCTCGTCCATTTGCCGGCTTTAATGCTGATGATGCTATTCAGCAAAAAGTATTGGGCAACCGGAAAAGAGACGACTGATTCAAAGGCGATAGTCGAGACGATCCAGCAGCAGCAGCAGCAGCAGAACAGCAACGCGAATGCCCTGAGCATTTTAACGAGAGTTTTATCGTCCTCCGCTTAGAAAAGTATTTCTCCGAGTCGTCGAGGGATCGGCGGCAATTTGGAGATTAATAAAATAGTGTACAAATGAGAATACTCGATCAGTTTCTCAAACCCGATTGTACATCTGTATAATAATTTTTAGTCCGATAACTTTGTAAAATACTCGGTCAATTTATCTCCCAATTACACACACAACAGGAAGCCCTTGTAAATAAATCAATGACGATAAATCATTTGGTACTCGTCTTTTAAATAATTTTCATAATAATCGAAAGAAAGCAACAATCCAGCATCGTCAAGTTTCGAGATTATTCTCCTTTCGTTTAACAGCAAAGTCGATCGCTATTTGGCGTCTGGTCTTTGTCAAATTTCTGTGTCCCGGACAATCGAGATTTTCCGTGAAACATTTGTTTCTGCAGCACTGACGGCACAACTTGAACTCGCATTTTGAGCCCTGAAAATACAAATTCATATATATTGGAATTTCGGATTTTTCATCAACAATGATAACTCGTTGATCGACGAACCAATGGATTTGGACAGTTGTGACATAAGTTAGAACCACGTTTTAACGGCGGGACCGCCGTTCTGTTTGGTCTTCGCGATATTCTACGTAGTTTCTTCAAACGTTTACGCGACACTTGGTTTCCTTCCTGGTCCAAAAATTCTCGTTTCGTCGTCGTACTTTCCTTTAATAGAAAATGCATACATTTGTGTGTGCGTGGCGTTTAAAATAATGAAATAATGTGAATTTTGGAAAAATTTGACATTCTCACCAATTCCATTGTCTTGGCTTGAATCTTGGTGATGTGTTGTTCAGGCGTGTCCCTGACGTAGCTTCGACATAGCCACGGTGGAAGCTCCAGGTTATAGTCTGTTGGAAAATAAATAATTGATGAGCGTGATTTTTCGATTGCCGCAATTTCAAATACACCGACCATTTTTATCATCGGGCCATCGCTCGTGTCCCTCGTGATAAGGAAGATATCGATTTCTGATAGCCTCGACGACGGATCTGAACGATTCCATAGTCGAATTGGTCGCCAGCATATCCCGCGCCTCTTCGTTTCCTGATAAACAAAGTCTGACTATCCAGTTAAAAGTATGCTGTGTGCCAGAGAAATAATTCGGGAAAATCAGTTGACGTACGTATGCTGAAAGAGTTTGAAGAGGTGTCCGCGAATGTAGGACGCTGGAGCCGGATGGTCCTTCACCAGATCGAGATATTCGCTCGCGGGTTCCCAACTTGGCGGATATTTCGACTCGAATATCAAAGGATTGTACAGATTTCCCTCGGCGCTCATCACACCCTCGACCCCCGTTTCTTCGATACAACGTTCCGCGTCTTGAACGCACTGAATATTACCATTTGCGAACACAGGCACTTTCACTGCTTCCCTAAAAGTTCAATGTCGCCAAAGAGAAACAAAAAAAAAAGCGGGTAGTAATGATATATTTTCTTCGACAAACCTAACAGCTTTTATGTGTTTCCAAGAGGCGAGACCCGTTAGAGGCCCTTTCTGTTCACGAGTGCGACCGTGAACGGTCAGCAGACTCGCACCTGCAGCCTCCAGCATTCGAGCATACTCGATGGTCTTTGAAATTTCTGGGAAAACACGAAGCTTGCAGGTCACTGGTATCCGCAGCTCTTTGCTCAGCGTGCTCACTGAAAAATTTTGAAAACAGAGAAATCAAAATTTCTCCAATCGTAAAGCCCTCTTGTTCTTCAAAGTGAAATTACATGTACAAACCAATTTTTTTCAAGAGGTTCCAGTCATCCTGCAAATATGCTCCATAATGTCCTCGTTTTGCGATTGCTTGCGGACATCCGATATTAATGTCGATAGCGTCACAATGAGGCTCAGCGAGAAGAGCAGCTTCCAGCAAGATATCGGGCTCATTGCCGCAAAACTGAAAACCGATAAATGGGTGTTTTATTTTTTTTCGAGTTGATTGATTATCGATATTGGGATTGAGCAAAGAGACCTGAACGATGAGGGGCCGATCTTCCGGTGTACTGGCCAAGGCGTCCCTTCTGTACTTTGAATCCCTGCAGAAAACCGAAGAGTGAAGCATCGGCGTGTAACAGAGATGAGCGCCGTGTCGTCGGGACAACAATCGCCAGGCCAATTCGCTCGCGTCTACCATCGGAGCGACGATGTAACGAGGTGAGCCCAAGACTTGACGCCAGAAACGATATCCCTTTGTCGAGGGTCCTTCGGTATTTTCATCCTTGTCCTTGGAAACTTCCATCAAACTCATTGTCTATTAATTGCAAATAAAAACATAATATTTATCAGTAATTCTTTTTTTACAAAACAATTTGTCATCTTTGAGATTTAAATGTCAGATTGAGATAATAAAAATGTCCCATAGATGAGCGATTGCACGAAGAAATAAAGAGTTATTTCCGTGTGCGGTTGGACGGCGGCGAGGCCCATTGATTTTTACAGTTGCGGGCACGACGAATGCACTGCGCCGCGTGGCTCGAGGATCATGGGATTGTTGTCACGCAAGCGGCCAATTCTCCTGTACCAAGCCGTACCACCGCTTACTTACTCTTTATTTCAAGCTTTACCCCTTTACCCTGCCTCCAACAGTCAAATTTTCATTAGCATTTATCGGTCCTCATGCGACAAATACATTTCTCCACGACTCTAATTTCATTTCGACACTCTCCTTTATTTTTTCATTCATCTTGTATAATAATTTGTATAAAATTACTTGAAATATGTTGACGCATTTGATTAGCATCTAGAAATAAATGTGACAATGAAAATAAAATTCTTAATTTCGTTCTATCGACTATTTCGTGCGGTTGATGGACGCGCATTTTTCACAGACTACATTTTCATGGGGTGCGCGTGCAAGACTCAACGATCGAGATTGCGGACGGATCGCGATATTCATCTACTTTCGTCCCAGTCTCTTTTTTTTCCCCCCCCAAAACCCTTTCGTTCCTTGGAAATAATATTTTTCCACACAAGAACCACCGTACCGTATACATGTTTTTGTTGCTCAAATTTTGGCGAAATCTAAAAATGGGCTTGCCCACCATTGAAAATCGGAGCGGAAGGGTTCGTGCTATTGGATCTTTGCAAATTTATTCTCCTTCGTTCACACTTGTACACTAATCGGCCTCTCTTTTCGCACTAATCTAAACAATAAATAAATACTAGCGTGCATTTTTACGATCGCATTTAAACGGACACGTTTTTTCACTAATTTACCGCATATCCGTCTCACTCGGATGATTACAATTCTTCGCTATTGCTTTCTCGATATAACGATCTCGAATGGCCGAGTTCTACTCTAAGTGCACTCGAAAACGTGTTTTAAATAACTAAAAGTACCCAAGCGTTTCGGCGACATAGAGGTAAACCAGTGCTTCAGCTAGCCCTTGTTATTTCTAAACACAAAACGTCATTGATAAATCTCTGTAAAAACTCAACGTCGATATAACTTTTGAAATAGTTGAAAAGAAAAAAAAAGAAACATTTGATGTACAGTGAGAAAAGAATAACGATCGAGTAAAGCTAAGATTGCAACCACTAAACACTCGTCGATGTAATACATTTTGTAATAATTGTCGGAATATCTTGTTGAGTAGAGGAATATAAAGAAAAATAGTATAAACTAATAGTCTCTAAATGTATCTGATTATTTCACTAAAGTGGGATTGTTGTGGTCAATTGTGGGTCGGTGGAAAGGGAAAATGTGGTTTGAGTTGGGGTGGGGATCTCGGGGATGCGGGTTTCGATAATTCGGACTCGGGAATGGGCGACAACTGAGCGGTCTGTGTCACATGGCTTCCCATTTTGAACCTCGGTCTTCGATGAAACGAGGGTCTGCGTATTCGGAGATGTTGTTGAGCGCGATGATGCTTCGGTGGGGCGGTAGGTAGAGCCGCGAAAACGCTTTCGGTATTTTCGACTGTTCCATTGTGAGCGATTCTCGGTTTGGACGGTAAATTCAACGGCGGTAATTTCAACGGTTGTCTGGTGCATTGGACGGCAGTAATATCCTCTTTGGGTGTCGCATTGAGGCACTGCTGTTGTTCCTTATCAACGTTATCGGGACTCGCGATCGGCGTCACTTTGTTCTTTCTCCCACGAGATGCGTCCGAATTTAGGGACCGTTGTCGGGCATTTTTTCTCAATCTCGTCCTGAGAAAAGTTTGTATACGCCTGACGGTGGTGCACGATCTCGGAATGCTCTTGTCATCTCCGTCCATTGGAGCGTGACGAATTTTCTTCTGTTTTCCGCAAGCGAGTAGTCTCTGCTCGTTGGAGGAATTATTCGAGGACGACCAGGCATGATGATTCATAATTGAGAAACAGCACGAAACCGGCGAGGGGGTCGAGGGTTTAAGATCCATGGGATCGATGGTAGCGAGCCTCGTTTCGGCACCGACGAAACTCCGCGAAGACGAGGTCAATTCGATGGAGGTCGCGTCGTCCCGAGACTCGTACGAAAAGTACAAATGAAAATTACGTTTCTCCCGATTAACGGGCTTTCCGTTGGCGATATCCTGCTGAGAATTTGGTGTCGTTGGCTGGCCGTGCGTCGAGCATATATAAACCTTTCTTTCCTCCGACTGATTGTGCATAGCGGCTTCGGTAGTGACGCTATTGCAAAAATGATATCTAATTGGTAATTCATCGGTATTATTCGTACCGCCACCATCGGCCGTTGTTGATTGTCGGCCGCAATAGGAAGTGGTCGTCGCCCCCGCGGTCCCCGCCGCCCTCGACGAATAATTCGCTTGCAACGCGTTGTTTACCGCGTTTCGTTCGCGTTTGTTTCTCACGTACTCGTAAGTCGTTAGACCGAGACACGCGATGTACCCATGAAAGAAGCACAAATGTATGAGAAGTATAGCCGCTATCGCCGATAAAACTCCGACTACCGAGACAATAACCAGAGATCCGGTGCCTGGCAACGGCAGAAGCGACAACGTCGCGTTGTCCATCTCGCCGTCGTCGTCGTCGTCGTCGTCTTCGTCGTCGTTGCTGTTACTTGTATTATTGTTGTCGTTATTGTTATTGTCGTCGACGTGGTTGCGGTTGTTGGCCGGTGGTTGGTGAAAATTAGCCGCGGTAACACTGATTTCGATGATAGAAATAGCGAGGATAGCGATCGAGGCGACGATTGCCGAAACTAGGCAGGCTATGAAAGCCGGATAGTTTCTACGGCCGATACAATTGTTGAGCCATTTGCAATGATGATCGAAACGTCGTACGCACTTGTTGCACACCGAGCAATGTTTTGTGCGCTTTGAGCTCGTTGTTATATTGCAAAGGTGACAACGGCCGTTCTCGATAACGTGGAGATGACGGGTACGGTCGAATTCCGGTACGACAGCGTTGCTGGGACGCGAACGCACCCGAGGATCCGCCGGATCGAGCAGCAAAGCTCCCAAATGCGATAAAACGTGGAGAATTGTGCTCGAACCGATGACGCAGCTCGCGTAAAATCGCAACGGTGTGCCCAAATGAGGCAAAACAACCGCGAACGTTCCTCCGACGATTATACAAAAAACCGCCCAGCCGACCACTTGTTGAGGATGCAGGGGCAATTGAAGACCGTGAAGCCGTCTCGTGCGTCTCTGTTCCGGCGGTCCGAAACTCTCTTGTACGGAACAACAGGCCAAACGTTTTCCGATTGTTCTCCTTGTTGTTGTTGTTGTTGTTGTTGTTGTTTGGTCTATAGCGGCTGCCGCTGCCGCCGCCACCGCCGCTGCTGGTGGTAATGTCGTAGCTGAGGTACTTTGCATTACGGTCGATTAACATTGCGACGACGCACCGCCAACCTCGGCCTGTTCTTGAAAAATCTCACTGTAAACTGAAAATTCATCAACGATACGGATAGCGAATCCAAAGCCGCCAAATGGACGGAATTATTCCAAGGCCAAAACCACCGACGAGACATTTCGTTGGAGGTGCGCGATTGGAACGACGAAACGACACTTATTTTCACCTCACTCCTCGATTTGTATTATTACATATTTTCGTATCACTCGAATTCACTGGAACTTGTTATTTTGAGGAGGAGGACGGTGAAAGTGACGCAGCGGCGATGAGAACGGGGGTGGAGGACGCGCACTGACCGCACTCGTTTCCGAGGAAGGACGGCCAAAATATAGGACAAGAGGCCACACGCCCCTTGTGTGTGACGCTCCGCGGAATGGGGCACAAACCTTGGCGGAATCGATAATGGCATGGCAACCTTATAACCACCGCCGCTCGCTTACGCCATCCCCGGCTCTACTGTATTTCATCGTTTTTTGTTTTTTTTTTTTGCCCACGACAAATTCACCCTCAAATATTCGATTGACTTGATTTTCTCTTTACCGCGTTTCCTCGTCTTCTCGTCAACAGCCAACCCCTTACTCGATGAATCCACGTGCATCCAACGACATATACGGCGCTCCATAAAATGGAAATGAACGGATAGCAACTGTATTTCTCTACTCTCCTATCTCTCGCCTAACCTACTAGTACAGTAGCGATGTACAGTTGATGCGCGTAACAATTGGATACGTTGTAAATATATGTAAATTATTGCACGGCGCTGCTCTTCGGCAATCTGTCGAAAATAAACGCGAATCTATCTATCTATGGTATTATTTATAACTCGCGTCTGTAAATCTCGGAAAAAAAAGGCATCGATCCAAATACGTTGAGCCCAATGAAAATGTGGTGAATACATTGATAAACCATACTATTGTATCGAAATAAATGTTTCAATAAACGTCAATGAATAACAATATAATCGTGGAAAGATAGTGAAAGAGTTGGGTAGTTGGAAAGGTGGAGGCAACGCACATGCGAGTGGTAGTGTGCGAAAAAACTTAACCTCAACGTACAATGAGAAAAGCCCCGTAAATCACTGGATTTGTAAAAGACGGTGGTTTATTCATTGAGAAATCGGTAGAAGGAGAAAATTTGACGAAAGCAAGCGAGACACTTACCTCTGTTGTATTTGTTGTTGTTTTGTCGTTGGCACTCGAAGAATTGAACGCGAGTATCGTTGAGAGTGTGAGAGAGTACGCGCGTCGAGACGTTTCTACATCCGATTTTCACATTGTTTCGCGCAGTTGGTAGAAATGGCTGTGGTGTAATGTGGCCAGTAGGTTAGAAACGACTGTTTACAAATTCGTCTTGAAAAGCAATTACATCCGAATAGGTAAGTTTGAGCGATTAATGAAAAATAGTATTACAATGGTATTACAGTTAACGAGGACACGGAAATTTGAGCACCAGGGGTTAACCGTATTCGACAATTATTTTCGCATCGGTGAATAATGTTAAGGTTTTCATGTGTCAATTTAGAAAGGCCAACAAGATCAACAATGGCAAGCACATCGAGCGATCAATCGACGATTGCCCAAAAAACTTGGGAAATGTCAAACAACATTGAGACTATAAGCACCATAGATGAGATCTACAGATACGACAGAAAAGAACAACAGGACATCCTTGCCGCCAAACCATGGGAAAAAGAGTGAGAAGAAAAACGTATACTTGAAGCGCGTGTCGGTAGAAAAATGCAATTTTTCTTATACCAACTATTTTTATGTTAGTCCGCACTTTTTCAAAGACATCAAAATATCGGCTCTGGCATTGCTGAAAATGGTGATGCACGCTCGTTCGGGAGGTACCATGGAAGTAATGGGACTCTTGTTGGGCAAAGTAACGGCCAATACGATGCTCGTTATGGACTCTTTTGCTCTGCCGGTGGAAGGCACAGAGACCAGAGTCAACGCTCAGGCTCAAGCTTACGAATACATGACCGCTTACATAGAAGCGGCTAAACAGGTAATATATTGTAAATGCGACGATGGTATACGAGTCAAAGGCAAATGTGGATGGTCAAAATTTCAGGTAGGCAGACAAGAAAATGCTATAGGCTGGTACCACAGTCATCCGGGTTACGGCTGCTGGTTGTCCGGTATCGACGTTTCCACCCAGATGCTCAATCAAAACTTTCAAGAGCCCTTTGTCGCCATAGTGATTGACCCGGTTAGAACAATTTCCGCGGGAAAAGTGTGCCTCGGTGCGTTCAGAACTTATCCAAAGGGCTACAAACCAGCGATGGAAGAACCTTCCGAGTACCAGACTATCCCCCTCAATAAAATCGAAGATTTTGGGGTTCACTGCAAGCAATACTACTCCTTGGAAGTCACCTATTTCAAATCGTCTCTCGATCGTCGATTACTCGATTCCCTGTGGAACAAATACTGGGTTAACACTCTGAGCTCCTCGAGTCTCCTCACAAACACCCACTACACAACCGGACAGATTTTCGATCTCTCCGACAAGCTCGAACAGTCGGAAGTTGCGCTTGGTCGCAGTGGATTTGTTCTCGCTGTAACCGACGTTCACGATCATCGCGGCGAGGACAAACTCGTCAAAGCCACCCGCGACAGTTGTAAAACAACCATCGAAGTCATTCACGGCCTGATGGCGCAGATTATCAAAGACAGGCTCTTCAATCAAGTCGGCACAACTTTCACCGATTAAAAGTACAACAACTTTAACAAATGTCCACCACTCGTATCGGTATGTCCAATATAACTATGTGTTAACAGTTTGAAATACAATGCAACATTCGATAAATCACTACACACACACACACACAAAACATTTCTCAAAAAGGCCTTACTTTTTCTTTCTTCCAAGCCTCGGCCCTAATTTTCTTTTCACCTCGATACAACAGCTTCTCCCCTTAAGCGTTAAGTTTAATATTTCATTCAAGGAGTTCTCAGTGGAATAAAAATACATTTTATTTTCACACCTTGGTTCACTAAAAAGTATATACAGCTTCTTTTGTGTTGTTGCTTTTGTTTTTTTTTTTTTCTTCTCGTTTAATCGTTCAATCCTCGTGGTGGATTGCATATTCATCGTTAATATATACATATATAGATGCATATATTTACTTATATAATTGTATTTATAAAACTAATATGTAATAATAATGATAAAACATGTAGGCAGAGCTTATTGCCACCTCGCCACCTCTCTCCCTCCCTCCCGACAGTGCGAGCGTCGAAAGCAACGTACTTGTCCTCTATCGCCCAAGAACAAACCCCCACTCATAAACAAACTCTGTGGTACACGGGAGACACTCTTACTTCTTTCACTTGTTCACCAAAAAGCCTTTTTTACTGTATATTATTCATACGAAGACACACATGCACGCATGCGTGCGCATTCATACCAGAGACCAACGAAAAACAACAACAATAACAAAAGATTAAAACATAAGGGACGGAGCTAAAATACCGACTATACTGATTACATTTCTCACTTACTACCTCACTTTTTTTTAAACATCATCAAATATTCAATTTTTGTCAATCTGTAAATAAAGAACGGCGCTGCGTCGCTGTCATTCACGGTATAAAAGTTTGGCATTTTTTGTTTTGCTTTAAAATATTAAAAAAGGGCTTTGGAAAATTCTCATCTCTTTTATTAAAGAAAGATCTTGCTACGTTTGTTGGAATCCACTGTTGGCGATAACCGCGAGTCTGCAGACACAGCCGATACATTTCCTATTCAAATAATTCTTTCTTTTTCATAAATCATTAATCTTCCTGTTTTTTTTTCCGAATAAAAGTAGCTTTTAAGTACAACGTTTGCCGCTCGGTTTCTTCACTTTTTTCCGATATTCTTACAGCGACGACGAAATTACAGAAATTATTTTCGATGGAAATTTTCGCGGTTTGGGGGGGGGGGGGGGGGGGTAAAAAGCAACAAAAAAGAAAAAGAAAAAAGTAAGGGAAGCTAGTAGTGCATTTACCAGCGAAATACTACTTCTTCGTTATTACAACTCCGATGAAAGCCGTGGTGTATTTCTTTTCTTTTCTCAATTGGCCTACAAAAGTCGCGCGACGGTTACCTAATATTTACAGAATACAAATCGAGCTGGACGCGCAAGCCCCCTTTTTTTTTTTGTTTTTTTTTTTTCATTGTTAATAATACACAAGTGTTGTAGAAAAAGGGAAATTAAATAAAGAAACAACGACGAGGTCGCGAAAAGCACGCGCACCTTTCACGATTTTGCCCTTTGAACATTTCGTCGTTTGTTGGAAAATGATAATAGCCCTGGGGCTCTCACGATCGTCGTCATAGCTAATCCTTTTGTTGTTGTCTTTTCGTTTTAAATACACAGACGTTTCAACGTTAAATACCATTTTCATCTCCTGAACGCGGGTCTTTAGCGGGCAGCATTATTATTATTATTATTTCCACGAATCATTATTGTTGTTGTTATTATTATTATTATTATCATTATTCGTGCGACGCGAGGATTTTTGTTGTTGTCGCGTTACGCGAACCTCGCGTTATCGCTTTAGGCAGGCGTATATACAATTCGCTTGTTGCTCAACGTCTGTTGCTGTCACTGCTGCGACGCATTACCAAGTTGTGTCGGAAAACTGTTGACTTCCGTTTGTTCGAGAACGGGACCACTTGGTCCCGTGTAAGAGATGCGCAGACGCATTCTGAGCGATGCCTGCATACCACATATTTATTAATTATATTATATTATTTTTATCATTTTCAAAATCCACAGATCAATTAAACTTACCTTATTGATGTTTGAAACTTTCAGGACTTGCGTCACTTGGCCCGCTGGCGTTATTACGGTGCTCGACGGTGACAGCATTTGCAATTGGAATGTCTGACAATAATAATCACTTTAATATGATTTTTCGTTTGTTTTTCTATCATTTCGATGAGCCTGAATTCTTACCTTTGGAACTGCAGCCTGAAAGAGGAATTCCGTCAACTGCGCGCTCCCTGAATTGCACGCAAGCATATTTATTATGAGAAGATCGGGCGTGTCCGTTGGTCTTTCCATTTTGAAGGTAATCTTGAGGCCAGACTTATCGAGAACGACCATACTCGGAACTTCTGTACAATATAAAACATATTGAACAATGAGAAATCAAAAGGTGCCTCTACATCGAAGGTATCATTACCGTTTTCAATGGCGGACGAATTGAGAAGATCGTTGACGAGGAAGTTAGAGGTGTTTGTTGGGCTAAAGAGTGATTGAGTTGGCGACTGCGCTTGGTGACTACTGAGCGAAGGTGCCGGAGTTACGGAGTTCGACGGACTTCCGAGATCAAGACCGCCTAGCAAATCCAAAAGATCGTTGTTGTTGTTGGTAGTGCCGCCGCTGCCGGGGTTGGTCGTCGGGCTTGTGGCTTCCGACAACGACGGTGTCACGACGTTTGATATCGGCATACCGAGATCACTCGAGCCCAATAAATCCAACAAAGCACTCTGAACAAAACAATAAACCTGTTTGACTAACAATAGTCAAGTAAAGTCGGTAAGATAATTATTTTTTACATATAGTAGAACGTACCGAGTCCGAAGGAGCGGAAGGTACTTGCTCCAATCCCGAATTTGGCGACTTATCCTCCTCTATCTCGGACTCTCCGTTAACCATACCAATAATTCCATTGGCTTGGGGTCGTGCAGTTTCCATCGGCGGCATTCTCTCGAGCAGAGCCGGCCGTAGATGATCGTACTTTCGGAACAATTGCGAAAACTCAATTCCTCTCTGCTGGAGCTCGATATGCAGATTGCTGCCGAAAGTGTCGATTATCTGGCGTATTTTCCTGTAAAATCGAGGTACTGGCGTACTGAAACATTTTCACTGTTTCTAACTGAGAAGAGGATCACGGGTGAAAGAAAATTAAATTTAAAGCGACGATTGAAAAGTATTGAGTGAAAATTCAGATAATCAACACGAATAGATCAATGGCTACCGTGAAAGAAAAATACGAGTATGTAAATGAATGGAAAAGAAGAAAAAGGTGTACGAGCGATAAGAATATAAGAGAAATTCTTACTCATTTCCACGCTGAAATCTCGTGCTCAGTTTGGTGAGCGAAAGAAGGGTATATTGCTTGGTAACGACCGTGTTTTGTGGACTCCAGAGTAACCTCTGATAAACGTCGATTACTTCGTCTTCGGTAAGCTGCGACGAGGGACACCAGTTAATGAAATGAAAATAAACAAACAAAAATATATATATAGATAGAAGAGCGCCATACATTAATCGGTGCGTCAGCATCGTCGATAGGGGGTCCGTAGAGCAACAGGTCGCCGTATTCGCCGATACACCACGTTGCTACTTGAGCCAGTGGCTGCTTGTCGAAAGTGTCCTTCTCGAGAGCTCGCCAAAGTGCGCTTACCGCGTAACCCTGTTGCGCTTGAGCCTCTGATATCAATTGAATGGTGCAGGCGACAACATCGTCCCGAACGTAATTACCGGCCTGTAAATTTATCGTAATTTAAACTTGACGATGCGCTCGATTAACGTGTCGAATGATGTAATATCGAAGGCTCTGTGAATCTTACCGCCACGAGAACTTTAAAGAGCGTCTCGAGATGCCAGCGTTTATTTGGTGCGAATCTCTCGGCCGACATGACAATGTTGCTGCTGCACTGAGCCTTGAATTCAGGATCCGCACGTTCAAGAAACAACAGCAATTCTTTCATCATGTTTCTTATGTTGTTGGTATTGACAAGCGCGAAGCTAAGCTCCATTGCTCGTCGTCTTATCGAAACATCGGGATCCTTGAGGCATTCCTACCGCCCCACAAGACAAGAATTATAATTATGAATATTCTTTATCTTCCAAGGCCAACAATAGCAAAGTATTTAATCTGATATTTACGAGAATGGTGGAGCGATGTCTCTGTACAGCGCTCGTATCGACGTAAACCGTTTTGAGCAACGTGTTGAGCGCGACGTAACGAATATTCTTATCATTGTTTAGAAGGAAACGTCCGAGTATGTTGACCGCGAGAACTCGCAGACCGCACTCCGATTTAATGTCCATTATCGAAAGGACAGTCTCGTAGAGTATCGTGTTACCAACGTTTTTGCTCGTCTCAGTGTTGGTCGCAACCTGAGCGAGTATATCGTTCATGGCTTCGGAGGCGTCGGCATCATTACGGCCCAAAATACGCAACAAGCGTAATATCTTCACCTGGAGGAAGGGATCCGAAACTCCGGAGACATCGTGCTCCGGTGAATAACCCGCCAGTATCAAATTCTTCAGAATCCTAACGAGATTCGGTACGATCTGTCAATCAGAATATCAACCATGGCTTTACACTAATTTTCAACAAAATTCAATGACAAAGAGACTTTACTTGAGACAAAGATTCAAAACAACAACAACAACAACAACAACACCGACACCAAAATATAATCCCATCGAGAGGAATAAGACAAAACGTGGTGCGTAGACAGAAGGAAAAACAGGCACCTGCGGAGTAAATAATTAAACATTTCTCCTAGGGTGCCTAATTACTCCAATTCGAACATTTTTACAATAGAAAATTTAACGAAAAGAAAAATGTTTCTAACTGTGAATCTCTCGATATTACAATTTTTTTTTTCAAATCCTAGCATATGATGATTTTTATCATTGCGATATATCATAATCATGAGTTTCTAGATCGTTAGACACCCTGAAATAATAAAACGCCATCGTAGTATGTCGATCGATGAAAAATACGAAGAAAAAGAAGAAGAAGAAGAAGAATGTGACGTGTTGCAATTGAAAAAAAAATAAAAATTATCCCCTGCAATAGACGAAACAACAAGTACGATATGATGAACGATAAGTATAATGGATAGAAGCTTTGAGAGAAAACGTCATGCATTATAAATATATTCATAGTGATGTAGTAGTTAGTAGTAGTAGAAGTACAGCGAACGGTAATGTGAATTTACCTCTCGATGGCCGCATTCCTAGACAAGACAAAACCACACTTATAACATTATGAATTTTTCTATTTACAAAACGTCGTTGAGCTTTTCGTTTTAATGAGAGGGAGAAAAAAAATAAGAGAAAATAAGATCAATTTTTCTCCTGAGAAACGAGTGTCGTATGATTGAGGGACGCGTGGTGATATGCCGGTTAACGAAGAATTACCGAGTTTCCTTTGTTTCTTACCTTCTTAAAATGATTGAGTGTGTCGACGCTGTTCTCACACATCTCGGTGATGAGTGTCACACCGGTGATTAAAACACCGTGATTTTTCTCAGTGAGAAGACTCCGCGTCGCAGGTAAAAACATCTCCATGAGCTCTGGTACTCTACGGATTATTCTGAATGCACAGAGAGCCGCTTTCTTTCGTATGTAAGCATTTGGGGATTTCATAAGTCGCTCGACTTCCGAAGCAAGATCTCGCGCCATCCCCGGGGACGCTATTGCACCGAGAGTGCACAGCGCCAGACCAATTACGAATTGCGTCGAGCTGTTCAAGTCACTGAGAGCCAATAAAACATAAATAATCACATTAAGAAGAGACATCCTTTTTCTTTTTTCTGGAGAATTTTCGAAACTCACTTTTTCAAACAATTGGTAATCAATAAATGAACGTCCTGTCGCTCGTCGAGCAATAACATTGCACCGAGATAGCCAATTCGTTTGTCGGTAAACCTTGGCGATGCTATCAACTTGAGACATTCCAATTGACCAAAGTGTGCAGGGTACCTGAAATTATACGTTGAAAAAGGTGACGATTGAAATAATCCCGTTATCCAAGAGAAGCGATAGATGGATAAATAGTTGAAAGAAAAAAAATAAATAAATAAGTAAATAAAGTATCGGTTAAACTTACCCAAGCATGTGAATGTACAAAAGTTTGGCGATATTTCTGCATCTCCATACGCTGTCCTCTTCTCGGAATGTTGATCTTATATAGGCGCATTCTTTGTTGACGACCGTGCGCTCTTCGGCAGCGGTTCTAGCGGCTCTAATTTGCCTTATGAGATCTCGGAGACGAGTCGGTGCGGGCATTCTCACTGTCGATACTTTTGAAATTAACAAATATCTTATCAGTGCATTGCGATTGCGTGTTTGGGCTTCGTCTATCGTTTCTTTTTCCTCTTTGTCGATTTTAAGACGGCGGTGATGCGGCAAAGTGCTTTTAATTCGTAGCAAATGTTATAAATAAATAATTCAAGCAATCTCAACGTTTTGCCAAAGCCGAGGAATTTTTTTCTCTTTTTTTATTTTTATTTTTTTTTCAATAAGATGCGATGTTTCGTGCAAGGAGAGTGACAAGCGATTAAATTTTTGGAAAAATTTGCGAAAACCCGTGCTTGGGTGAGCAAAAAACATACACACACACATATTTTTCGTCTTTCTTTTGCAAGTTAATTAAAAACAATGGCGTTTTTGATTTACCCACCTCGCTCGACAGCTTCGTTGAAAGCCTGCTTTATGGAGGCCATGTTAAAGGCTGGGTTAAACCTGCAAAATTACACGGCCATGCTGTTTTTAATACAGGGAGACACAATTATTACATCGGTAATAACGCAATGACAGGTATTTATCGTTTATTTTCCAGGGAGGCAGTTATCCAAAGGCTCTGGGAAAAATACCTTTTTAACATAGCCCAGAGACACTAATATCGATAGAGTATTCTAAATTCTTTGCGACGGATGGATAACGGGCTTGAATTTTGAAGAAAAAATGCCACTCGTATCGATAATGAAAAATGTAACTGCTCCGATTGAGACTACTATGACGATAATAAGTACACAGAGTCATCTTTACCCGTGTTCTGAGGCATTCATGTTTTCTATGTGATTCGAGAATGTTTCCTCTTAGCGTTGGCTCTCCGCTTCTATACGAGTAAAGCGTGCACTCTCGTCCGGCGGCAGGGGCAGCCCGGATGATATTTTGCTACCAAAATCCACGCTCGTATCTTCCAAGCGTGCGGCTTTAGTCCTGTTAGCGTACATTTACAGTTAGAGACACGAAAAACCATTAATCTATATTTGGTACCGACGGTGCTTCCGCACGTGCGAAACTAAAAACGAATGAGACGGCGAGTATCGCGAGTTTGTCGAATCGTCGTCTATGTGTTTTTTTTTAACATGGATTTGTCCAAAGAAATGGTACTTTTGTGGATTGTTCTATATAGAGCGATATACTACTATTTACCGCTTTGAGGTAAACTCTGTTTTTTTCTAAATTACCCTCTAAAAAAGTCTCTGGGTCTGCACGTTGAAGAGAAAAAGACGGTTAAAAAGTGATGTACGTATTGGAAAAGCATCGCAAGGTGATGCTTGTTACATAAAGGAGAAAAAAAAAAAAGAAGAAAAGTCGGTAGCGAAGTTGTAATCGCGCGGGGCCACTTGACATCTGTCAAAGTTGATGGGAGGAAAGGTGGTTGCGCGACGGACAGGTGATGATGCGACGTTCGTCGCGGTGGGTTACCGGATATACAGCGACGGTCCCTGTCTCGTATAATGAACGTGAAAGCGAAATAGCGAAATATAGGTAAAGTGGGTTTGCCACGAGGAACGTACGTCCACTGTGTTTCGTCCTCTCGGCGTCTTTCCTCCCGCCCGCACCCTAATTTTCCTTTTTCCTATGACTCGTTGACAATTGCACACACATTTACGTTTTAAAGAAGAAGAAAAAAAACGGGCAACATGGAAAAGATGTTGCTTGTAAACAGAGGGTGGTAAAAACCTCGGCTGGAGATGCGGCAAATAAATTGTCGTGTGTAGAGGAGAAAAGTGTCGGTGGAGGACGTGCTGGTGGTGGTATCGCTGACTGCGGGTGCGCAAGTGTGTGGCGCGAATAAGGCGCCCTCGCGGCGGCGACGATGCCTCGCGACTCGAATGAATTTCTTCTACCCGTTTCTTCTCTCGATCTCATTCGTCTTTCGATAACACTTTTCTTTCTTTTCGCCACTATGCCGTTCCTTATCGCCACGCCGTATTCCTCGGTATGTAGGTGAGTCTAATAATAAATATACATACCCCCCGCCCCGTTGTACACACACCAACGATCGGTCAATCTCGGACAACTGGTCGTGTCGTCACCCCGTTATCCACAAGCGCATAATTAATCGTATCAAAGACTTTCGGGGAGATCTCTCGAGAGTCTCGACACACCACTGACACACTGTGCCAATATTTCTTCCGCAGTATTTGTCCTGCGTTGTACGAAGAGTACGTCTCGTGTACGGAAACACCGCACATTCACACCGGAGAGCCAACACACCACGATTCACAATCTCGAGTTGCTGCTGCTGCTGCTCCGCTCTCGCTTACGCACACGTATACATTTTCTCTGTCTCTCTCTCTCTCTCTCTGTATATACGAAGCAGGAGAACTTGGGTAGTCGACTACGTGATTCAAAATGATAGCCTCATCGTTAATTATTATCGTAATTTGTCAATCGACGAGCGAAATTACATTGAGTTTTTTTGCATCGCAAGTATCGGGCAGTGGGGATTATCTTCGCTTGGCCGAGTTGTTGCCAAAGGACCCAAGATTTTTCGATTCTTGGGCAAATAAAGAAGATGCACTCTTTCGATACCAAACAAACTCTCATGTTGAAAGTTTTCATGTATTTAGAAAATTATTGCGCAACTTTGAAAATTTCTAGGATAATCGTGTCATTGCGTTACTACGATGGATTTGGTTTTTCAATCAACCTCGAAACCTCGTTTACCTCTCGTAGACATTCGACGAATGAAAATAGAATAATAAAAAATAACTGATACTGGAAAAAATGTCGAAGCAACGTGATTCACTTGTTCTTGTTTGCCAGGAGTTGAGATAAGCGAGTCATTGCCTCTACTACTGTTGAATCTTGTACTAAAAATTCCTTCGATTATACCCCAAACAAAGTCGTTGTTTTACGCAGGGCGATCGAATGTTGCAGTTATTAAAAATTATTCTCGTAACGAAGAGCCGTAAGAATGTGAATGCCAAACATTGGATAAATCGACGTGTCGCGATTGAAATTTTCACTGGGGCCCAAAAACCGAAAGCCGCCGAGAACGCAAAACTATCGATAGCGGCTCACCTTCTGTTGAGTTCGGGAGGCAAAACACTCCAATCCTCGGGCTCGTAGTACCACATGTCTCTTGGTGCGCTAATTAAATTGGTAAACAATGGTTGACGAATAAAGGACTTTAAATGACCGGTCGTATATCAAAGTCGGAAGGTATGCGCTTCGGAAAACCTTTTTATCAACTAACCAACGAGCCCGAGTCTCTCGGCAATAAGGTCCGTTATCTCGTTATCTCGATAGTCGGCTTCGTATCAGGCTACACCGGGACAACAATCAAACTCACCCGATCGACCAATTACATTTATATAGACATTTTCACTTGTTATCATTCTCTCTTCACTGTTCAACTTTGCGTTGCTTCGCGATGCCTCGCGATACCAGGTGAAAGTACGCAAGTAGCTCTCGTACCAAGTTGGCTTCTATAATAATAGATATAAATACTGTATTTGTATAAATAATATTATAATATTTATGATAACGGAAATAAGGGGAGGGTAAGTTTATGAGAGACAATTGTCGTCCTGATTTCGCGGTGGTCTAACGTCGCTGTTGCGCTTGACGCAATCCACCAGCCAGTGAATTCCCTCGTCGACGCCGTCGCTGCAAATCGATCGAATGATAAAAAGAGATTTTATAGAAATTCAAAGATCGATGTAATCGTAATAACGATAATAAAGGATCGGTACCCATGAAGGGCCGATACCGGCATGACCATGCAGTCCCTCCGCCCGATCAAATGCGCGTTCCGATTGAATATCGGCTTGACTTCCCGAACTCCCATGCAGTCCGGAATATCCTGTTTGTTGGCGAGTACGAGCAATGGCACACCGGTCAAATGCTCCGATGATATGACGCGGTCTGTAAAACGTTTATAGAAATTGTGGAAAATGTAACTCAACAATTTCATTGCCATTCGTACCAAAAGTTTCCTTGGAATCTGCGATTCTGTCTCGATCCGAAGAGTCAACGATATAGATAACGGCGTGCGACTCTGCGTAATACTGAGACACAAAAAGAATAATGCGCGTTAGAGAGAACGATGGAAAATAGATTGGGCATCGACGGATCCGAGACGTTGTTCTTTTCTTTACTTTGTCCCATAACGACTGAAGTTCCTCCTGACCGCCGAGGTCCCAAAAATTGAATCTTACACCAGCTATGTCGATCTTGCCGATATTCAGTCCCACTGTAGTTGTTATCTTGCTGGGATTCATTCCTTTGTAGTTTTTGGTGAATTTCGTTTTCGCAGCTTCCAAGTACGTCTGTGCATCTCAAACGGAAATGGTTGGATCGTTTTAATTACTGCTAACCTCCAATGCCTAACCTCCAATGCGGAAACGGGGAAAAGGTATCTTACCGTTTTGCCTGCATCGTCGAGACCCAGAATGAGGATAAAATATTCGTCCTTTTGCACCAAGTGCTTGTACAAACCGTTCAACAGCGTATACATATTATTCTTTGTCTTGAGCGTTTAAATGCGATATCAAACTTTTGACATTTGACAAAACACCAACCATGGAGGATAGACATAAGGAGCACCGCAGCACGATCGCTGTGATTGCCGAGTAGCCGCAATATCGTTTCGCGGGAATAAGTTAGTGTCTAATTAGCCTCCTCCACTCGGGCTGCGCTGGTGCGTGCAAGCTCCCCAAATGATCGGAAAAGCGAGGCAAGTTAAAATCTTAGGCAAATCTTTATTCATCGCCCGCTTTCTCATAGAGCTGCTTAGTTTCTATCGATTACTCGCAACGCTTTCTATATGCTGCGAGGGAATCGAAAAGTTGCGAACACTATTGCGCAAAATGCTCTCTTCAATAAAAAAACTATGTGCAAATTCAATTGCATCGTTTGGTAAGGCATTACAAGGATTTATATGAATGAGAGACATTCTCTTGTATGTATTCATATTAAATTCTCAATTTATTCATTAATATATCAATCAATGGGTATGATAATCTCACTTGGTAGTTAATAAATTAATACGAAGGATTTCTTGGCACGACAAGCTGCGATTTATGAAAAAGGAATGACGATATAACGTTAAATAAGATACAATCGTCTAACGGAAGAAAAAAAAAAGATTGCGGGGGCTTAGCGACACCAGCGCCGCGATGGGCAACTATCTTCTAGAAACATTTATACGTGCTCTCCTTGTGGTGACTCTATCCTCCATGAATGAATGAGTGAGCGAGTGAGTGCCGTCTAGTGTAACCAATTGGGACAGTTTGTGGTCATAGTGATTTTTGGGTGAGAGCGAGAGAGGGAGGAGACAAGTTGGTGAAGGATAGACTAGGACCAGCGATGAAGTGACATTTTTTTACTTAAAACTTTTTTTAATTCATACATTGTACATCCCATAAGCCATAAAATTGTTTTTTTTTTAAAATAAACAAATTTATGCTCTACCCGATCGATAAAAAAAACATTAATTTTGATTCTTTTTGTTATATTTTTTTAATGTTCAGAGAACAATAGTATAAGAGAAATAATAGCGCACGCCGAGCGAGCGGTGGGCGTGGCTTAGCGCTACAAGTCCGCGGCTGGTAGCTCGGCGCGCGGGAGAGGGAAGCCGCCGGGTGGGGGTAGCCGAGGGACTTTTCTGCGGGAGCGCCTGGCATCACTGCCTCCAGCAGCGACACAGTCCAGCAGGCGACGTGAGGCGACGTTTTCCTTACTCCCGCAAAATCTCGTGTGCTCCGACAGTGTTGCTTTATCATGTGTCACAGCTATAGAATTAAACGTCAAACGATTTTCCACAGATAGATCAAGCGGTAATTAATTGCCCTTTTTTTTCCATACATTTCTTGGCTGTTTTCGCGTTATTCCCGGTTTATAAAGAATTTCAAGCACCTTCCAATTCTATGTCTCTGTTGTCACTGGACATTGATAACGCATCATCGCTAAAAATGTTCTCCACAAAAGCGACGACGATATTTCAAACGATACTCACTCTATGTTGTCTTTTACAGGGAAAAATTTTCAAATGCTCCGATAGGAAATATCAAAATTGCTCTATAAATATGACGGAAAGTCTAATAGGCGAGTGGCTGACGGACTGTGCGGACTTTACTTCTCTGGAGTTGCACACTTTTGCCAATACATTGGCTCAAGACAATGAAATTGTGCGCGCTCTTTATGTCCTTTTGGAAGAGCGCACCAAGTACAGCGAGGTATTTCATTCTTTCTACCTTCTTTTCGTGTATTCCCCATACAAAATATATAAGATAAATGTTTGTTTTTTTTTTCTTCAGCTCGTCGATACTGTGTGCAATCAGCTATTCAATTTCTATAGATCTCGCGAAATTGAGCTGCAAAGGTTCACCCTACAGTTTGTTCCAACCTTGATATTTATTTATTTAAACTCGGTTGCTCATGGCGATATCAAGGTAAGCTTCCAAACTCCGCGTTAATCTCATTCCTATGAATATATATATATATATATATACTATTATTAAATGAAGTTAAGTATTAAATGAATATATATATATATATATATATATATACTCAAGTTTTTTAAATGAACGGTTAGAAAAAACAATTGTAAAATTCAATCTTTCAAACTCTTTTATTCGTCTAATAAAATTAAACTCAAATATAAAGATTGTTGGAAAAAGCAAAATGGTCTCAATGGTTCGATAATTAATCTACGCATTGTCATCCAAGTGGCGTCATGAGAAATGTGCTGCGTCGTCTGGCATCGAGAATTGCATAATGATGGGAGGTATGCGAAAAAAAAGATCGCGAACGTTTGTCTGTAATTACGATAATCGTAACATGCCTCCCGGAATTATGCGATAGAGCCATATAGAGGAATAAAAAAGAATCGTGCTAATAATGTGCCTTATCGTTAATTGGTTTTGATTAGATAGCTGCAGAGGTGCGATGCGATCCCGATCATTAATATTATTCCTATGGAGGAAATAATAATTTGTGGTCAACAAACGAATGACCGACTGCATAAAAACGTTTAATCTGTGAATCTTGCAGAATTGTCGTTCGGTCGAAACTCTACTAATTGGATTGTATAATTTGGAAGTTGTCGATAAATCCGGTGAGCCTAAAGCCGTTTCATTCAGGCTGCCGTCCCTCGCAATGCTCTCCATTTATCACGAAGTAAATAATTTTCGGCGTTTTACGTTCTCGTCGAGATTGATATGGAAAATTTTCTGTAACGGTGGTTTATCTTTTGCTTAGCCGTCGAGCCTGGCACCGGCTTCATTGACGGAAAGCGCGGTTCGCAGATTCGAGGAATGCAACACGAAACTCGTGAGCTGGGGACCCCTTCGACAAGTCGAGACTCTCAACGCTCAGAATCGACTGAAAGTTATGACGGCACTTCTGTTCATTTACAATCAACAGCTCAGCTATATTCACAAATCAGCGCTCGAGCAACTCTCCAAAGTCGCGACCAAGTGAGATATTTTGGAAATTCTCATCCAAGCATTTGCTAATTGAGGAGGGCTTTTGAGTATATTGATTTTTCTTCAGGCTCGTGACTCAAGGCTTCACCAAACCCGGACACCATCAGCGCTCGTCTTACGGCAGCGAGTCCAGTTTTGTGCCAAGGCTACTTCCTCGCATCCCAGTCTCCAATCAATTTCTTCTCGAATTTCTCCATGGAATTTATTTTGCCATGTCAGTTGTTTTTTTTTTACGTAAATTTTTGCTAAATTAAAAGTAGTTGAAATTATTTCGTGTTTCGCAGGTACAACGATTGCTGGTACGTTGGTAGCCAAGCTGTGGAAGATATTCACAATCGTGCATGCTACGACGGCTATCCTGACGTAATGTTGGTTACAAACGCTATTCGGAATTCAAGCAGTTCCGGACCGTCAGGTATCAGTGGCAAAAGCATTACGCATCATTTTATTAACCTCCACCCACGCCCCAATCGCTAACCATTCTTATTCCACGAAACATTCATTTTCTCAGGTCAACCGGGCGAAGGTTCAATGGGAATAAGCGTAGCGTTGTCGCCAGCGACCGCAACCGCAACGGTATCCAAATCTATGATCACTAATGCTTCATTCAGGACCAAGAAATTGCCTGGTGAGTATTCCTCGGTTTCCAACAATATTCAATCCCACTTTAATCAATTGACAAACGACCAAATTCCAACGACCAAACCATTGAAAATTGTTCTTTTCCAAAATTCAACTCTATCGATTAGATTGACGATAATAAATATAATTGATAACTTTTTTTTTTTACAATTTCAAAATCTTGTTCTGTTGGCTCAGTAAAATACTTGAAAAGTCGAGATTTGCGTGCGATTTCCATACGCAATTGGAATAAATCAGTAACAATCGATTACCGTGAGTTCGAGAAAATAGTCTCGCTAATGGCCCACAATAATAATTCTCGAGAATCTCGTAAATTCGTCGTACGAGTATCTCGAGGATTAAGAGGGGAAAAAAAAAAAAAAAAAAAAAAAAACACCAAGATTTGAGATGAGAATTGTCGCGTGGCTATCGCGTTCGATAGACGACCTCGACGAGACGTTGTTCGATTCCGCCGGGGAGACGAGAAGCACCGGCGGCAACCAGGAGGATCGAGAGACGAGCACGGGGAATGGTAAATTAGCTCAGCCGGTCCAGGCAGGCTCGCTCAGTGGTAGCAACAAGCGACGGGCTTGGCTGTGGAAACACGCGCCTCAATATTCCCTCGACGAAGAGGACGCGACCTCACAATCGCATCAACAGAGAACGAGCGGCTCACTCGACAATTCAAGACGCGAGAGTCTCAGCAGCGCTCACGGCTCACCCGCTCGTAATGCTTCGCCGAAAAAATCTCGCGAATCACACCAATTGAAACAGTCAAAAATTGGCAACGATTTGTCCGCTACGAATAACATTTTCGATGAGGTTCATCGAAGAAACCGCAAAGAGGGCGGCAAGGAAAGAGGAGGCTCTCCCGGCAGCAATGAGAGCAGACTGAGCGCTGGCGCTCGATTGTATCGCGTACTCGAAGAACAGGCTTTGGGAGAAGCTATCGTAGCCTCCGTCGACACTTTGTATGTACCTCGAGGCAGACCCAACAGCCTGTGCACCACCGCTGCACTTACGAGCTACACACGGTATCAGTCATTTACAAACAAACGAATACAATTGCCACAAAAATACAAATAAACCAATTATCTTGTTGCGAATAAATATAAAGTCACGCGTGAGAAGAAGGAATTTTAGCAACTTCAGCCTCTAAAGCACCGCAACAATCTTTTTCTCTCTCTATCTCTCTCTACAACTATACACGCTGCCATCACACCATAATCGACAGTCTTTTCACACGGCTTTACTTTTTCTTCACCAATTTCATTCGTATATGTTTTTCTTTCTTTTTCCAATGTGCACGCAATGACGATCGCGAGATTCTTCTTGTTTTCGACGTTCGCTATTTTTTGTGTTTTTTGATTTTCGGATGAATACATTTTATAAAAAAAAAAAGAACGGCCAATAACGTCAACTGCATCATATATATTTTTTGTTTATTTGACCGAAAACATTAATAATAAAAGTCGAAAATTAAAATAAAAAAAAAGAAAACAACATGAAATCCGAGCGTCTTGAGAAGAAAAAAAAATCGTCCGTCTATGACATCTTTTGTGTTGAATGATAGCGACCGGATTTTGCACTGGCAAACACAATTTTGTCTTGTATCGTTCTCTGGTACACTCGTATTTCAGATACACCGACTCTCCCAGAATTTAGAAACAATTGGAGCAGTTAAAAGAGAGCGCAAAAGAAGGCGTGCATGACGAGAATGTTTCACGCGGCGAATCGTCGATCGAACGACGTACACCCTGTAATCGTTGTGTCTCACAGTCAACAAGTAAAAGCATTAAAAATTTAAAGCACACACTGACAAACGAATCAGACCTGTTTGCACTGTTGTATCGACCAATCTCGTTTTACTCACTACTATTTGTTTTAGACATCGGTTGACTATTATTAATATGCATATACAATTATGACCCTCAAAATTTCTGCAACTTCAGAAAAAAACTTTAGCACGCTGTAGCGCCGAGACATTAGTTCTGAGAGGAAAATGTTTACCACCTTTTTGTTCCTCTTTGAATTCCCCGATAGCGGATATTTTTGAAAAAAAAAAATTATTTGAAAGCTCTTTAAAAAATTCGGCGCAACCCGCCACTAGATAATCGGGAGTACTACAAAAAAGTCCTTCGGTATTTTTGCCTATGATCAATATTCTAGTTAGGAAACGCTATCAAAGACAAAAGTTCAAATAACTACCCACAAATAACCGCCACCTCAAAATTTGAAAAGAAAGAAATATCTCCTACAAACTTTTCTCGCCGAGTCAAAATGAAAAAGATGCAGCGTGCCAAAGTTTTCAATAACCAGTGATCGTCTTAATATCAAATAATTTTTTTTTTTTTTTTTTCAAAAATATCCGCCATCGGGGAATTTAAAGAGGAACAAAAAGGTGGTAAACATTTTCCTCTCAGAACTAATGTCACGGCGCTACTGCGTGCTAAAGTTTTTTTCTAAAGATGCAGAAATTTTGAGGGTCATTGTACAATTCATTGATTACAATAAAACATAATAATGGAGATTTTAATGCCGTAGAAAAGAAAAATCGGTCAATGGAGGAGATATGATTAAAGAGTTAAAGAAATAGCCAAAGCTATTGCGAGGATAGGCAAGGTCTAAAACTATAATTAGCGGGTAGAACGCGTCTTTTCGAATTTAATCCGATCGTCCAGTCCACGGCACTAATTGGACGATCGAATAATTGATTTCTACGTAAAACGGAGTGCGACAATTGATTTTTAACTAATGGCAACCATTTGAATTACAGATGATATACCGATTCAAGTGGTGAAGGACGAAGCAGGCGGCGAGGGTAAAGCGAATCTTGTATCGATAACGGAGGAGGAAACTGGAGTGGATCCGAGTCGCACAGGTTCGGTGCGTCAGTCACGCGAGCTCAAAGATCGTTCCAAAATAACGAATTTCAGTTTGGGAAAGAAGCCACGTGAAAAAGATGGTAAGAGCGCGAAAAATGGCTACGTCACCGGGGAGAAAGAAAACAAGAAAACAAGTTCGCAAATCGCCACGAAAGAGAACGTTAGAGGCAGCAGATCTGTGTTGAATAACGACCAGGCTGACGGCAGCGAAACTCCGATGAACGGCAATGTGCTAAAATCTAAAAACAACAGTATAACGACCAACGATTCGGCTGGTTTAAATCTCGTGGATGTCGACGCACAGCAGCTACAACTACAACAACAAGAGCAACAGCAACAACAACAACAACAACCGAGACACAATATTACAGCAGCCGACGAGGGAAATATGGATAACGTAGAGCTCGAAACCTCGGTGAGCTTGAGAATGCACAACGAATCCGAGTCTTTGGGATCTTCGGTTCAGGTCAGTTCGGTCTAACACAATGTTAAATAAGATTCCGAAGAACGCTATGAATTAGTGGGATAGAAAACTTGAAATAATAGCAGCGGCGAACGGAGATTTAAGGGAGAAATTAACATTTTCATGCAAAAACATGAGATAAAAGATTTTTTTAAGTAAAAATTCATTATTCGACTAATGTTGGCTGGTGGCTAGAAACAATATTACCGAAACCGCGCTAGCTCGTTTTACTGTAATTTTATGTGAAAGCTAATTAAAACAACAAAAACTTTCGAGGCCGAAACTCCGCTTCGCCGCCGAGTAAGATATCCGTTCTGAACATGTAGTTAGAACGAGACTGGGAACAATCTACCAAATACGTAGATGACTTTCATTAAAAAGAAGTGAATAAGGGATGGGGGGGGGGGGGGGTTGAAGAATAATATTAACGTTTGGAATCGGAAAACAAAAGAAATTTATCAAATAGCTCTCGTTCTGCAGTAGCAATAATTCAATCACACGGTACAATTGATTCTTTGCGAATAATGCAATTTCCATATTACGGAAAAATAAAAATCAGAAACATGTGGTTTAGCTATTTACCGATAGAAGATCAATGCAACCCACCGTGGGTGCCTATTTTTACCGCTCAGGTGTTGTCGATGTTGTTCTTATATTACTTCTGTTTTTTTTCCCCCGATTACCTATGGGTTTTCTCGTTACTATATCGTAAATACCGTGCAAATCAGGAAAAAAGCAGCGACCAAGTGTTACAGCGACAAGTGCAAAAATATAGGTGCACGAAATTCTTTTGTGCTATATCGTTAATATTTCCGAATAATTGTTGATGCGATTTCAGTTTAAGTTATATTAAGTTGGTTCAATCGGTATCCCTGGGATTTAATAAAGATTCCTTTTTTCATCAACACACTATCGAATAAAAAAATGGAACGATTGTTGGAAAAAAAAGCATCGAAATGGATCGCGCACATAATAATGATCTTGTGTTACAGTTTTATGATTCATTCCAATTGTAGCGTTATTCAAATTGATTCGTGAAAACACTGGATAAATATTATTTTCTCAGATAATACCGATCGGGCCGTCGTTAAACGTACCGGTAATCGATGATTGACGGATTTGTGAAAATTGCAAATGATATTATTCCTCATGTTGGACCTATAACGATATAATTATTCATTTGTCTAATATGTGAGAAGAAAAAAAATCACTGCCACGAGACCGTAGTTTAGACAACTCGATCGCGTGACGAATACGATGCGTGCACCGCTTGAGTTTATGAGTTTAGCCAGTAAATTAAAGCCACAATGGAACAAAAGGACAAATGTATAATCCTTTATTCGATTTATTTCAGAAAGATAAGTTAATCGAAGGCAAATGAAGCACCTTGTTTGTATATAATGTACTTGTATTGTTCAATTACTGTGCAACTAGCCGAGAATTATGCTGTGCTTTTCCTTGTTACGAAATGTACAGATCGCCATTTAGTTTTCTCATTCAGTGTTGTACATTTTTTTTCCGCTCGACGATACAGTCGAACGTTGTATAAATTTGACCGATTATTCATTAGGCTAGCAGGAAGAAGAAGAAAAAACAAATTGTTCATACTGTTGACACACAGTCTCCGTGTATTTGGAATTTTTAAGCTATTGTCGCTCCCGGCGAACGAAGAAACTGAGTTATTGAGAAAATTTAGCGAAATCCGAAAAAAGACTATTCTTGTATCGACGAGAAACTCTTTTTCCATTGCATTTAGCAATTTCGTATAGAGTATACTGTGTACGGTAGTTAGATATATATTACCGAATCCCGTGTTGATTCGAAAATTCGTTACGAATTTTCAACCCGATTAGTGAATTTCAAGTAAAGAATTGAGGAACGAATGTACATAATGTTGTAGTCGAGTATTTGTTGCTCTTTGCCAGCTGGTAGTTCCACTCGAGTGTCTATCTACCGGGGAAAAAGAAATATATATATATATATATATATCAATTGTTTCTCGATTGTACTTAAAGTCGATTAACCGAATCGACGTCGAAGAAGAGAAACAATCAACAGCTCTCAACGTTACATCTATCGCTTAAACTATTATCCACCACAAATCAAAATTTATCAAGACTCAACGGAAGTAGGATTATTATAGCTACTTTTTTTTACTCTACTCGCGTCTCCTTGTCGAATTCTTTATTTTCCGATTATTTCGAGTTTTCATTTGGTTTTGTTTTTGTTCGAAAAGCAAAATCAACTCACGGAAGAGCTGTTGATTTTTGAGAAAAAGAAAAAAAAAAACACCGGAAAATGACAAAAATGGATGGCGAAAGAAAATTACGTTTGTTGTAATTAAGGGAATTACTGGCTGCTCGTGAGACAAGAAAAATAGATAAATCTTAGTCTATCAACGATCGAAATACACGATATAAAAACTCGTAAAATTCCATTCTTCGATTATAAAGTCTAAGCGAGTCCAACTCACCACTCACGCATAGACTCGACGCAAGAAATATTTTGAAACTTTTGATGAAATTCTATGAATGTATTTATCATGTTACTGTGTAAAGAAAAAGAAGAAGAAAAAGAAGCGACAAGTGTATATGAGCGAGGGAATAATAAAAAGGAAAATTGAGGCAGAGATAAGAACGTATAAAAGTATATTTCAATAACACACAATTAACTCGATACTCTAACGATTAACATTGTTTTCAGCGTATCTCTCGAAGCTCTCCCCGTTGAATCGGAGGTAGTAGGAGGAGGAGGAGGAGACTATTTGCCGAGTCTCGTTCCACATTGAGAGACTTAAATATTTGGCGGCAGCATTTCTTCCACACTTTTCCTAAACTTCACTTCCTGAAACAAGTTTTTGTTAATCCTGTAAGTAGCTAATTTCATTTGATTCTTGGCTCGATAGAACTTGAAAGATTCATCAACGGCAAACGTCAAGTGATGAACCCCCCCCCTTTACTTTGGAAAAAGATGGTGCAACTGACCTCTTGCATTTCTTTCTTGTAAAGCTCCTTGCAATCCTCCAAATATTTAACACATTCGGCCGCCTTTTTGGCACTCAAAGAACAAATGTCGTCCTTTTCCGACAATATTTCCTGCAACCTAGATTTCGCATCCTCCATCTTCTTTTCCAAGCTCTTTCTCACGCTGGAGGATTTTCGATAAGAAAACTTGTCTAAGAATTGTGTTTCTTCGTTGGCTTTGGATCGCTCGAGAGCGGAGCGTTAAATATGCTTACTTCAAAGATTCTTTGTGTTCCTCGAGAAAAATAGAGAGTTGTTTCTTGAAATGTTCCCTTGCCTCTTGTACCGGGGCGTCGTTGACCTCATTACCTTTGGCCGGTCCTGCGGACGATGCCTGCTCGATGAGGCACGTTATCTCGGCTTTTTTCTTTTTCATTTGGTCCATCTTTTTCTCCAATTCACTGCGATAATCAATACACCAGAGTCATCGATCGATAAAAAGAAATAAAAAAAGAATTGATAAAAAAGAAAACTCACGCATAATTTTTCAAAGATTCCGCAATCTCGAGAAGTGTTATCTGTAGCTGACTTACGAATGTTATACTACTCTTGAATCTCTCAATCGCTGGTTTCTTTGTTTTCAACGCTTCCATTATAACTTCGCGCCTCTCATTTTTCTGCTTCTTCCTCTCGTTTATATCACGTAAAAGGGCATTGTGACGATCCGGAGATGTCACGTGTTTCGAAATAATATCTTCCGTCTTTTTCTTCTCCTGCGCAATGTGTAAAGGGAAAAAGGTGTTATTCAAGTATTTTTCGTCTCGAATAGGAATATACGATGTTGAATAATGTTAATGCTTGCCTTGATCGCTTGAGCAGCCAAATTGCCGTGACGTTGAGCGACCTCGAGTTTTTGTTGCTCCGCATCTTTGAGCTTACCCTCCACATATGTAATTCTTGACTTTCTTTCTGTACGACGAGCCATTAATCCGGCAGTTTCCTTCTCCAACTTAAATATATAACAATGAATTTTACTACTTTCCGGCGACAATAAGAATGAGGTTCGAGTAATAATACATACGTGTGTTTTTAACTCTTTTCTTTTGGCAATTTTCATGGCTGCCTCGTTCTTCATTTGCTTAACCCTGTCCCTTTGAATCCTAAGCTCTTGGAGTTGTTGCTCCTTGAGGCGTGTTTCCTCTAGATTCTCTTGAACCTCTGCAAGTTTGGTATTGGCATACAGAACAAAATTTGCCATTAATTTGGCTATTCTTCTGGATCTTTTGGGCACGGGACTCATTATGTCCATCAAATGAAAATCTTTGATAAATATCTTGACGCCGATGCTCGCCACGATCATCGTTAGGTTTACGAGACCGATTATGTCTTGATCTTCCTCCGCCACTTGCAGACTCAGCTGATCGAACGTAGGCTGCGACGACAAAATTTACAAATATTTTTCTCTCCCACGAACTCGAATTATTCCAATTGGCATAAATTTTTTCTATAAATATTTAATTTCACTCTAATAGAATTTCATCTATCATCGGATAAATGGTAAATTATGTTTGTCGGCATAATGATTGAGAGCTCACCTTTCGTACAGCACTGACATCAATCTCAAATGTGGTGAGAAACTGCGTTATCAGAGTGAGAATATATTCTTCTGTGGGACTCTTCATATCTCCTATCGTCGAGGGCAAACCCACCTCAACGAGAGTCTCGTGCGTCACTTCGATTCCGAGATCCATTCTTCCGATAATTACAAATTCGTATGATGTTTAAATTTATACGGACGATAGATGCAGGCTGTGTTCTTCGTGCGCGATGTCGGTTGAAATTCGAATGACGCCAAACAATAATCACATGACCGACGGCGGCTGTCGAGTGCAATCGAGAGCCAATGGCAGTTCGAATTGAGGTTAGAGGCGCTGCGATAGATATTCTTCATCCTCAACGCAGCTCTTGAGCGAGCCTTAAAACGACGAAAGCTCAAAACTCTCAATATCAACGTGAAATTTAGATATGTAAGCGGAATAATATTCAACAATCTTTAGATATTTACTTTCGGTAGACTTTGTTGTTTTATTTGAAAAAAATAAGTAGTTCTCACAACTGTAATGAAATAAAGATGCAAAAATGACGGTGAGTGGTGGTAATTTCGCTAAAATTACTGTCATTTTACATGCGTATAACAACATTGTGTGTGTGTGTGTGTGTGTGTATTCAAGTACAAGTTGAGTTGGAGTGTTAAATTCCAAACTTTCGAAATCTAAGCGTTTTACACAAATGACAAGCATGTCGATGCCGATTTAGAAAATTCTTTCGTCGATACGTATGACTCACAGGCACATTATTGTCTCGAGTATCACCGCAATTCGTGAAAAACATGAATGTAAAAATAATCTTTCGTCGTATGCATTATATGGGATTTTTGGGATGTATTAAATTGAAAAAATGGGAATTACGTTGTTGGAAGATTTTCGTTACGGGAATGGTTAAATTTACAAAACGTAATCGAGTTCGTAGCGAATGTACTGATTTTTCGGATCATTTTGGATGCGCGGATAGCCCGCAACGAGAGCATCTTGCCCGCCGATATAGAGCATGTTGTAGATCTTCCAATATACCTCTCGTACCTTTCGCGCAGGATGGAATAGTCCCTGTAAATGGGGGAAAAAACAATAAAGTTTAATAAACGGGCATCCCAGTTAGAGTAGCGTGAGATCGTAATGGTGTTACTAGCCTGAAGGGTGTATTGAAGAATTTTAATCGGACCCAAAGAGACCCGAAGCCCGTCAATGGCATCCATAAAGGCCTGAACGAGATGCGGCGAAGTTTCGAAGACATTCGGCCACACGTGATTGAGCAGATGAACAAGGGCATCCTCGCATCCAAATCCGTATACTCCGAGAGCCATGTGTTTTATGGCCGCGCAAGCGGTTTGTCGATGAACGAGATCTCGGTCCATGAGGGCGTCCTCGAGAAGCGGAGTCACCGCGTAGATGTAATCCTTGCCCATCTCACCGATGTACTCAAAGAGAAACGAGAGAGACTTGAGAACACCGTTCTGTACGTTGAGATCGGGTACTCGGTACTCGTTCATTAGCGCCGGAAGAACAGTGAAAGGGCTGCAAGTCTCCGCGACTATGGCTATCGCTACTGTCGTGCACACGCGATTCTGTCTTTCCTGAACTTTAAGATTATTCAGGAGCGTCGCGAGAACATCGTGGGGTCTGCAAAGAGGCATATGAATTTAATCGATTGTCGCTCGCACAGCCGTTGCCAATTTTCTCATATTCACTTACCCTATAGCTTTGGCGATGTAACCAAAAGTGTTGACGGTCGCTCTTCTTATCGCTTTCTTGTGCGCCTTGAGAAGTTCCAACAGTTCGAAGCATATTCTCATCCATTCTCTCGCGGATACATACTCGGGTCCTCTGTCGGCTATCCTTCCCACGAGATCGATGCAATTCTCTTGAACCTAAACGACACGAGAAATTGTACGAAAAGGGTGGTGAAAAAAGAGATCGATTAAAATATCTCAAGTTGAGCGAGGCGAACCTTCTCGTGTCTGTTCTTTAAGATGGGGGTGAGCCTCGGTAGGAGATCTTTTATCGGAGGCGTCATATTCGTCATTCCGATAACACTGACGATGGATTTTAGAGCACCGAGGATACTGCCCAGTACTTCGGGGTATTCCTCGCCCAGATACTCGTACAGAACGACCCCCAAATGTCCCATAAGTTTTTCCTACAAACATCACATTAGCCCATGCAATTACTTCCAATTCCATTTTCTAAATAGTCTTATAATATTGAGTATGTAAACCAACCTCTTGACAACTTTTCATAACGGCGGCGACACGCGAGATAAGATCAGCCGCCTGCTGGCGTACTTTGGCTGATTTGTTGTTCAATCTCCATAATATTGTACCGCATATCTGCGGTAGATACGGCTTGACTCTTTTGTTCAGAGTATTGACAATCGTTCCAAATCCATTCAACATCACCACGTCCTGGATGATAAAATCAAGAGTGGAAAAAAAGATATATATATATATATATATATAAAATGAAACGGGAATAACGAAAACGCACCTCGGTTGTTTGTTCCTGAAAGGCATAGAGAATGCCATCGATGAGCTGTTCCTCGAGTCGCGAGTCTACGTCAGCGGCACCCAATGCTGCCATTGTCTTTTCTATCGTTTCCATAACCATTTTTCGATATTGCTCGTTCTCGTCCTTAAGATCGTCGACGACCCGATTTATGATTTCCGCAGCGCCGACTTTGTTAGCAATTTCAACGGTTGTGTCGACGAGCTGTCGATAATTTCTACGATCAAGAGCCATTCGATGATTCCAAAAGTGTCTGAAGAAATGAGGCAATATCTCGTCTTTGATGTATTGCGACTCGACACCGTCGGTTCCACAGCATTGTTTCACCACCTTCAGCACAATCTTCTTCATTTCTTCGTCGGGCGATTGAAACTCGCGAATGAGAATGAGCATCACTTCGCGGGTATAATAATTTGCGTATTCGGCGTCCATGAGAGGAATGAGATAACCAATGGCCTTGAGAAAAGCCGCGAGACCCTTTCCTCTGTGAGTTCTGATACCCTTCCATAGAGGCTTCAAAACCGAATCGAAGCTTTCGATACCGTACGGTGTCGCGGCTTCGGCGAGTGCGGCAATTGCCAATGCCGTGATCGTACGAACTTTTTGCTGTTCGTCAACCAAGCCTAAAAAATAAAGAGTAGAGTGGGGTAAAGCGAAACGAGAAAAAAAAAAAACGGGTTTTTGGCCGTTTTTCGTACCGTGTTCAATAATCTCGACCAAACATCTGAGATGCGGAAGAATAGCGCAGCCCATGAGGATAGCAATTTGCTGGACGATCTTGATACCCGTGTGTCTAGCCTGCCAGGATTTCTTGCTACGACAGACGGCTTTGAGGAAAGGGAGGAGCGAGGGTATTCCGAGTGCCGAGGCGACGACCGCGAACGCACGTGCCGTTGTATTTCTCACGTACTCGTCGATATTGTCGATATCGGGCCTCATCGTCGAAATCATCGTGGCCAAACCCGCGGCTTTAGCCAAATTCGAAATAATCTCACGTCCTTCGACACGAGCGTAATAATCCTCGTCGATCAAAAGAGGCTCGATAACCACGAGAATCTGGAAAATACAAAGGACAGAAAGTGAAAATCAATACGGAAACGTCGATAATTTTGTCAATCTCACCTTGTGCACATAGGGTCGTACGAGATCGTCCAATTTGTACAAAATCCTGTCTATAACTTTGACAAGAAGATGCCGTTCTTGATCCTCGAGAGTCGGAGACATGAGAAGCGGCAGAATTTGATTGAACAATGCTCCGGCCCCAAATTCTCTGGCTTTATCGGTGATTTGTCTGAGGGCGGCTTTGCGCATCGGTGGTGTGCCATTTTTCACCTTGAGCAGAAGCTTCATAATCTTGCGTTCCTTGAGCTCCTCCGGACCCAATGATTCCTCGTCAACGTCCACGAGCAATTTGTCAAAGTACTGCGCATCCTCGGGTTTCATAAACGGCAAATTACCCTTGGGCTGTTCGTCGACGTATTTCGCGGTTTTGTCTTCCTGCTGAATAAAGAAACCGTGAGGTGTCCCGGCCATTGGCGTCGGTGTCGCTGTGAGTTTTCGTCCTGGTGTACGAATCGGTACGTAACCCGTCGGTGGTTGTAAAACTTTGTAACCAGGGGGAAACATCGAATCGAGCTCGTCGTCCGAGAGAGGACGATTTCTCTCGTCGATTTCTCGCTCCCATCGATAAGCCTGCAACTGTTCCGGTGTCATCGACGCCAAATGACCGGGAGTCGGTGTCGCGAGTCCCATTGCTTTTGGTCCAACGGGTGTTGCACCGTTCGGCGTGAACATTGACGTCTGATGGGAGGACATTAATGGTGTCGCCGGTGTTTGGGGTGTCATTGATCCTGGTGTTTGATTCATCGGCGTCTCGTCCCAACGACTCTTTCGTTTGCTCGCCGAGGGTGTCGGAGTCTCTTGAATTAAATCACCCGCGACTCTGTCCGTCTTTGGAGTTTCGGCCCACCCGCTGTTCTGTCCCGACGTTTCTGTTTTGTTTCATTATTTTAGTATTGAAAAAAAAAAATGTTTTCCACTTAAACTTGAATGTTAATAGATAGAGCAACAACAAAGAGGCGCGAGAAAACTCACCTCTCTCGGTCTTTGGTGTTTCGTCCCAACGATTTCGACGACTCGAAGCCATTTTTTCGTTGGACGGAGTTTCCCGACCTGGCGTCATTGCAGTGGATTCCGCGTGACCCGGAGTCGCATCCCACATTCGGGTACTCTGGCCTGGAGTCGCTCCTGGAGTCTCCGCTCCTTTCACGTTCCCCGGTGTCTCGTCCCATCTCACCACAGCCGGTGTCACCTGCATTTTTTTAATCCTTTTTTATTTCTTCCTCCGACATAGCACACGTATCTTCTATTTATCGTGTATTTTTTTCACCACGCACGTCGGCATTGTCCCAAGAATTCGGAGTTGTTCCATCCGCAGCGACACCTTTTTTTAAATCCACAGATTCATCCTTTTGGTCCCAGCGGCCTCGTTTCTTCTTAACCGTTGGCTTCTCTTCGGGGATCGCTTTCAATGTTCCGTCTTTAGCCTTTTCCACCAGTTTCTTTCTCAACTTGGAAGTCACAAAATACAACAAGTATTATTCACCGTATACAAAAAAAAGAAAAAAAAAAAAAATTCAAATAATTCGCTAGTGTTTACATACTTCAGACTCTTCTCCCTTGAGCATCTGCTCGCGCATTATTTCCGGATACGATCGAGAACCGACATCGGGAGTCTTTCCACCTGTAATTACCAATGATAATCTGTACTTCACTTTTTTAAAAATATTTTCCAACGTCATAATTATCATTGAAATTCCTTTGAATTTGACGAATAAAAAAAAAACGTAATATAAACCTTCTGCAAAAGGGTCTACCCTTTCGGGTGAGATCATCATTCGTCGTCTTTTTTGCCTATACTCGTCCTCCCGATCCGCGATAGTCGGTCGTCGTCTCTCCGCAAAAGGATCATAGTCATCGTCGCTCTAAAACGGTTATTCGAGAAAGAAATTACGATTCATCTGTTGAGCAATATTTTCAAAGATATACGATAAATTCACCTGTGCAATGGCATTGAGTAGAGCCACAGGAGCGGTAAAACCGGGCCTCTTGCTCGTGCTGAATGTATTCGGCTCATAATCTTCTTCCTATTAATAATCAACAACAACAAAATCAAAAATCCATTTATTCGTAATATTAATATTTTATTTAAACCGTGCATAAGAAAATACCCAAATTCCATTGATTTTCCGTAAAATGTTTTTAAGATTTACGTTTAATGAGTGTGTTTTTTTTTTTTAATTACCTCGATCTCATCGTTCGCCGCGATAGACGTAACGTACTCGTCATATTTTCCGGTACCACCGCCGTAGATGTCCCGATCGTAAAATCCCGTCTTTCCCAAGCCAACTTGTTCCTTTGCTTCACCGTCTGCATTCTGAATTTCCTTTTTTTTCGTTTGGATCTCGCGAATCTGGGCCTCGATATCTTAAGTATACACATTTTGTAAATAATATATTTATAAAGAGTACGCGTTGAAGAAATTTTCTCGGTCAACGGGTAACGATTTAATAGCCTTTTCAAACACGTTTTTCGTGGGACAAGAATACAGAGTTATATATTTTTGTGTATAACTCGAGTGATATATGGCAAGAGCCAAAAATAATCGTTCAATCAATTGTGTATTATTTCAAAGTTTAAAGTTTCAAAGCAATAAATGACAAATGTCGATCTTATCGATTTATTTGAAGAATCATCGAAGCAAAAAGATATTTCGAATACTTGTAGTAGAAACATAATCTGTAAGAAATTGAATTGTTTTGTTGAAAAATGAGTATTTCATTTGAGCGACAAAGGTGATATATTTCTCGTGAACGTTTGATAACGTTTCACACGTGTCGGTCGGTAGGGCAACTCATTTCCAACGTCTGACTGACTTATATATAGAGTTGAAAATATTGAGAATTGTAAATAGGAGGTGGTGGTACCCTCGTGTGTGCGTGGAATGGGATCCATGTTGTTGGACGACGAACACGACGAAAATCGTACGTAAACTAAACATGTGGCTGCTGCTGGTGCTGCTGCTGCTCGCTCGCTTGCTTGCTTGCTTCGTCCACCAAACTTAAGATTAAATGTGTGGAGGGGGAAAAGTGGCACAAGCGGGAGCGGAATAACGCGGGAAACGGACCCCCCCCGGCCCCCGACTCACCTAACCGCCATAATTCCTCTTTTTTTATTCTATGACATTAGAAAAACAAGATTTTTCTCCTTTATTTCATTATTTTATTTCATTCGTTGCTCATGAATTTTTCTCTTGCAGAGAGCAAACATTATAGACGGGCCCAGAGTCACGTGACCGTTGGCAGTGCGGCGGGGTGGGGGAAAGAACGAAATGCGATCGAGCGAGCGAGAGAGATCACGAGACGGGATACCCAATTGCTAGCGAGACATTTTTGTTGGCCCCAGATTTTCCGATGCCTAACATTGAGGACGCTTACTTTCACACAAATCAATAGATTTCCCAAATAGAGCCATATTTCGGGATCGATAAAATATTTGCCGATCGATAAAAAAAAATAAACATTAATCGTTGTTCCATTTGGTACATTTTTATCATGTTCAGAGAAATGATAGCACACGCCGAGCGAGCGGTGGGCGTGGCCTAGCGCTACAAGCCGCGGCTGGTAGCTCGGCGCGCGGGAGAGGGATGCCGCCTGGTGGGGGTAGTCGAGGGACTTTCTGCGGGAGCGCCTGGCATCACTGGGGGAAAGAACGAAATGCGATCGAGCGAGCGAGAGAGATCACGAGACGGGATACCCAATTGCTAACGAGACATTTTTGTTGGCCCCAGATTTTCCGATGCCTAACATTGAGGACGCTTACTTTCACACAAATCGATAGATTTCCCAAATAGCGCCATATTTCGGGATCGATAAAATATTTGCCGATCGATAAAAAAAAAATAAACATTAATTGTTGTTCCATTTGGTACATTTTTATCATGTTCAGAGAAATGATAGCACACGCCGAGCGAGCGGTGGGCGTGGCCTAGCGCTACAAGCCGCGGCTGGTAGCTCGGCGCGCGGGAGAGGGAAGACGCCGGGTGGGGGTAGCCGAGGGACTTTCTGCGGGAGCGCCTGGCATCACTGTCACTGTTTGTGAAGAGTCTTATGAAGAATCTATAAGCGCGAGTGTTTAAGGGCGAATTTTTGATTACGTTTCAAGTGTCGCGAAAACAACGGGCCTACAGTGTAACATTCCACTTCGAAAGCAAAGGTAAGCAAGAGTAGAAATTATAGGAATATGAGAATTTTTGAGCAACAGGTATTCGCTTTTCGCCATTTCACTATTTAACTCACCGTTCGTTTTGCGGTAAACGGAAATGTTTTTTTTTGTTTTGGAGACAAATAGGCCTCATTATTGAAATTGATTATTCAATTATGGGTCGATTATCAATGGATTATCGACGATCGGAAAAATACATTTTCCAATCTCATTTGTAAATCATCGAATTTTGTGTGCGAATTTTCTTATGTGTTGCCAAAAATACATTTTTTTGTTTGGACGTCGAAAGGGATAGAAGGAAAAAAAAACACACACACGTGAAAACATGATTTCCGTTAGTTTACGTTTACGTCCATCTTCGCAACCAAAATTTAACGTTATTACACTGCCGATTTGTCGTTTAAAGTTTTGTTATTAGAACCATTGTTGATGCCTATTACTAATTATTTAATACTTTTTGTTTTCTTTTCTGCTTGTAACAAAAACGTTAAACAACATTTGATACAACTACTACGATTAGTACTTGGTAAATCTGCAATTGCAACGCTTAATTGTTTCCTGAACATATACACGGCGTTACTCGTTCAAATTTATGATCCCCATCGAGCGAATATGTCTAAGAAATATTGACTTTTTTATTTATGCATTTATTTCTTCATTCATTGCTTTGATTTGTCGAGGCCAGCAAAATTTTTTTTGCCACTAAAACATCGGAAAAAATGTCTTTGCTCTTAAAAAAATCCGGCGGAACCCGCCACTAGATAATCGAAAAAGGAACAGAAAAGGCACATATGTTTTTTTCTCTAGGAGGTGATCTGGCCAAGATATCGCGATCCAAAGTTTTTAAATGGCAAAAAAATATATTTCTTCGCCCTTAAAAAAAATCCGGCGGAACCCGCCACTAGGTAATCGAGAGTACTACAAAAAAGTCCTGCGGCATTTTTGCCTATGATCAATATTCTAGTCAGGAAACGCTGTCAAAGACAAAAGTCCAAATCACTACCCACAAATAACCGCCACTCGAAAAGTACGAATAACCGCCACCTCAAAATTAGAAAAGGAAGAAAATGTCTCCTACAAACTTTTCTCTCCGAGTCAAAATGAAAAAGATGCAGCGTGCCAAAGTTTTCAATTCGCAGCGATCGTCTTAATTTCAAATAATTTTTTTTTTTTTTTTTCAAAAATATCCGCCATCGGAGAATTGAATGAGGAACAAAAAGGTGGTAAACATTTTCCTCTCAGAACTAATGTCACGGCGCTACAGCGTGCTAAAGTTTTTTTCTGAAGATGCAGAAATTTTGAGGGTCATGAGGAAATATCTGTGCCAATGTTTCCTAATCTCGTATTTTTGTCTTACGATCAAAACGAAGGCATGAAAAGAGATAGAGGATCGGGAAAAAGAAAAATCAGAAACATGTGGTTTAGCTATTTACCGATAGATGATCAATGCAACCCGCCGTGGGTGCCTATATTTACCGCTCAGGTGTTGTCGATGTTGTTCGTATATTACTTTTTTTTTTTCCCCCGATTACCTATGGGTTTTCTCGTTACTATATCGTATATACCGTGCAAATCAGGAAAAAAGCAGCGACCAAGTGTTACAGCGACAAGTGCAAAAATATAGGTGCACGAAATTCTTTTGTGCTATATCGTTAATATTTCCGAATAATTGTTGATGCGATTTCAGTTTAAGTTATATTAAGTTGGTTCAATCGGTATCCCTGGGATTTAATAAAGATTCCTTTTTTCATCAACACACTATCGAATAAAAAAATGGGACGAGTTTTGAAAAAAAAAAAGCACTGAAATGGATCGCGCACATAATAATGATCTTGTGTTACAGTTTTATGATTCATTCCAATTGTAGCGTTATTCAAATTGATTCGTGAAAACACTGAATAAATATTGTTTTCTCAGATAATAACTTTTCCTAAACTTCACTTCCTGAAACAAGTTTTTGTTAATCCTGTAATTAGTTAATTTCATTTGATTCTTGGCTCGATGGAACTTGAAGATTGTAAAGCTCCTTGCAATCCTCCAAATATTTAACACATGCAGCCGCCTTCTTTTCCAAGCTCTTTCTCTCGTTGGAGGATTATCGATAAGAAAATTTCGAAAAATACGCCGTTCGGTGTACTCTGTCGCGTCGTCATCGCTGTAGGTGCGTCAGTCTCGGTCCGTCTCTCACCGCAGTTGGATCTTGACTCTATCGTTGCGATCGAAAACCCTCTGGTTAACGGAAAAAAACGCACCGAGATAAAAAATTGATCTTCGCAACGTATAATTGGATTGCCGCGAGACTCCCGAGTACCACAAATATGAATTGTAATCTGTGAGAGTTAAAATAAAATTTTAAACCAGTGCAACATCGAGATAACCTCAAAATGTCGACTCCATTGTCAAGGCTGTTGTGTCAGAGGTATCGAGTTTCCCGGAATTGTGCGAGTGTACAAGTGGGAAAAAAATGTTCTCGTTGGACGTACAACGGGCAAGGATGCGCCGCTCGTCGATATTTCGTCAACGTCGTTGATCGACGAGGCTATGGATCGGCCGCAATTGCTTCGAGTACACTGCCCGGAGCTCTTTCCAAGCAACAAGCCAAGGATCTTGCCGTCAGACTCACGTCCGACGAGCGCGATGTTCTCATCTCGGCTCTTCAGGAATGTCAGTCACAGAAGGTCAAGGCTGAGTACGAAGGTAATCATGGAAATTTACATTTTTTTTTTCTCTCTCTCTAAAATTACCGCAAAGAGTATTTAATACAATTCAAGCGTCATAGGGCGCTAAATCTATTTATCGACACGATTAATACCATTTGTCCAAAGATAAATTCAACACGATGAAATTTTTTAAAAGAAATATCATATATTTGTCAATATCACTTACCACTCCGCTTATTATAATAACTATTACGCTCGCTGTAACTGTGAAATTGGCTGTAAATGGCAACAGTTTTGTTTGTTCTTTTTTTCTTTTACACAATTTTTCAGTCGTACAATATTCCTCCTTCTAAAGAGTCAAAAGTTGTTTTGATTTTATCGATTAAATGTGTCTGGAAAAAGAAGAGTTTTTTTGGTAGGAAAGATTTGACTTTTTGAGATAAAAATGAAGTGGGCGCGTGGATGTCGCTCCGATCGGACATTGGTGGAAATAGACGTTGGGGAGAGATTTCTTCGGCGTTACGACGGCGAGCAGAATTTGTAATATCGGAGCTCGTGTTACAGTATCATTCCCACAGGTCGACTAGCGGCTTTTCGATGGCGGAGCAAATTTGGCCGACCGACCGGAGTACCCTCCCTCGGCGACGTCGATCCTACCGGAAGTTACTGCGCTGTTCCTGACGATTGGCTTCTGAGGAAGTATGGTACGAGCGAAAGAGCGCGCGAGAGGTGCGAGGGTCCTAATTTGCGATGCGTTTTTGGGCGACTTTTACAGTTTTACGTGGAGGCAGCGGTGGTAATGGGCTTTTTCGTCCCAATTACGGAATTACACTAATACCATTAATTGTGAGCCCTTTAGCGCATTTCCTTTCCCACAATCTATCCAAGTCACCATAATAATTTCACGAATTTACAATTAAACCAATAATAACAGGGTTTTAAAGTGTCCATAAATATTTTTAACTAATTAAACAAACAATGATAAAAAATGAAAAATAAAAAATGCCACCCTTTTGCGTACATCGTACTAACGTATTTTCAATTGTGCTTCAAGCGGATCATTGGGAGGAATCATGTAAGCTCGCATGACGATGATGATGATAAATTGCACTAGCACATATATTCCATAGATATGTGTAATATGTGTCGGTATATGCAAACGTTAAGTGTTTAGAGCTTTTACATATATATAATCTCTTACTCACTTCTATTATCTTACCTTTTATTTTGAAAAAATTGAAAAAAAGAAAAGCATTATTATCTGTCCATCGTCTCTGCCTTCCACCGAGAGCTGCTACTTGGGCACACAATATCGCATCGAAATTCGTTTGCTCGACTCCCGATCAATGATACTTGATCTTTTTCTTTAAATTCCCGTTCTATTGTCTCGTGAAAAGAAACTCTACCGAATCTTACTGACACAGGCTATCTCCTTTCTGCTTTACCTCTCACACGGATGATCCATTCTGTAAGTCTCTCTCAATCACGTTCTTCTATTAGTATTTTTGTATTGTCACGGTTCTTTCGGCACGGAGCATGATTCACAAAACTAAAACAACGTAAAATTTCTATATCATATTATTTTTATTGCTCGTCCTTATTAATCATTCTATCGTCATTAACATTTGTACATAAATTCCGCCGTAATTCCTTTTCTATTATAATTTGAAAAAACGAAAAGGTGTTTCTGAAAATGCTCAATCGATGTTGTTGTGAAAATGTTGATAAAACCTCATAATTTTTCATTCACTCAATGTCCATGTTCTCTAAAACTCGAAAAAAATTGTTGTACGTAATACTGGTTTTTATAGTCGTACGAAAATAGCTAAAACTTATACATACAGCAACGTTGATGTGCAGAACTTTCGTATTTTTATTCGACACATTCTTGTCTTGCAGCCGAAACAGTTCCCCAGCCGAAAAAAAGTGATCTAATGAGAGGTAAGAACAGCAAATAAATAAATAATCCATAAAAACGTGCACCTGTATTGTCGATAAATAATGTTTTGTTTCTCGTTTTTAAATGTTCTCTTATTGTTTTAGTATCCGTTGCAAACGCCATTCCCTTCATCGGGTTCGGTTTCCTCGATAATTTCATCATGATAATCGCCGTACGTAAAACAAACGGATTGTGAATAAATTTGGCTATTCTTCAAGTATGTAAAATCCTTCAGGGTGAACACATCGAGGCTTCCATGGGCGCTATTATATCAATGTCGACAATGGCCGCTGCTGCTCTTGGCAACACCATCTCCGACATTCTCGGCATCGGGTCGGCCTTTTACGTCGAGCTACTCGCCCAAAAGATTGGCTTCAGACCCCCCAAACTTACGCCCATTCAGCTCGATATGCCTAGATCTAGGCGCGCTGCAAATATGGTGAGTCTTTCATTAATCATCCCCAATCGCAATCTCGAATTCCATTTCAATAGATTTATTTATTTTACAGGGCCGAGTTATTGGTGTAACAATCGGTTGTATATTGGGAATGACTCCTCTGCTACTCATGGGAAAAGAAACTAAGAAAGAGGATGCCGCGAATCCTGCAACCGCAAATACGTCGTCGTCGGCGTCATCGTCGTCGTTGTCGTCGTCCCAAGCGCCAGTAGTGGTAGAAACCGCGTGAGACAATAAAATAGCTCAATAGTATTGCGCTCGAGGAGAATTCAAAACACCGAGCGAAATTACTAAAACACAAAAAGTAACACCAAACCATCTAAACTGTCCATAGTGCATTGCTACAATGCAGTAAAAACCAAACACTCAACTTTATATACTCTTTTTGTTTCTTCTTTCAGTCGGAGAGCGAGATGTTCCGATTACACTTGATCGTTTCGAGTTTAAAATAATAGGGCATTCGTGCATCTCGCGTATTTGTGTATTTAATGTACGTATGTATATAGAACGCCGCGCGACGTTGCTTGACACGCGTGGCAAAATCCTTTTTACGATCTTTAACATGAGATTGATAAAAAAAACCACAACAACAAAAGCTTTTCCGACAGTTCCTCGTCGATATGTATGTATGTGTCTTATGTTTAGTCCGATACGTATACAAAAAGCGTAAAAAATATTTAAAAAATGGCGACAACGATAAGCGATATTTGAGACAAAGGAAAAACTTGCGATAACGAAAATCATTGCAGCCTACCAACGCACCGAGAGTCCACGCATAATACTTAGTAGTCACTGAAATATTAAAGTAACAATGAAATAACGATTAACAACATGTGTTTCAATTGCAAAAACCTGTCGTTTATTTATTGAAAAAATGAGTGTTAACTTTCATCGAAGAACAAACACGATTATTGGAGTTGGTACAAAAAATATATCGTCGCTTATTTTTCTGCACGCCTCTTACGTATTATTAATATTATTTCGTTTGTTTGTAAATATGTACCACGGGATAAGCACACGTTGCATCACGAAACGCCAATTTTTACAGTCATCGAGAATGTAATGAATAAGATTTGTTTTTTTCTTCATCTTTCAATACAACAGCGTTCAGAGGGTTTTACAAAAATTATATTTGGTACTTTGTGTCGGAAAATATTTTTGCCTTTGTTTACAACTACAAAAATAGATTTATTATATTTGTTAGCGGGAGGTCGATGGAAAAAAAGTATGTTGGTAATCCGGGTTTAAAAACGATTTTAGATAATGTAAGTTAAAAGATTTTGAAAATTGTGTAAAATCGAGTAGCCTCTGAAGTTGAATTAGCTTATGTAAATATGAATGATACGTGGGTAGTGTAGTGAGGTATTCTCGGATGACTCGAAATTGGCTTGGAAAAAGTTGTAATAATATGTGTCAGTGGCTGTGGCCGAGGGATATTTTGGTAGCGTAGTATCGCCAGTCGTGACTCGGTACATCGAAATTCGCGGTGAGCGTTTCCTTCCAGTTGATTTCCATAATGAGATTTTGGGCTTGGCGTATGTATCGTTCATCACCGAACAATTGACTGTTGGTGACAAAGGCGCCGGTGCGTTTTAATTTATCGTTCCCGAGAGACCATTCCAAACCGTTTGTCATTGAACCGCTTTCTATATCAATATTATCCGTGAGTCTCGAATATTCGGGTAGCCAAGTCATCATCGAGCTGAGCCACCATTCCCAACCGATGTATCCCTCCGTTGCGTTTATCTTTTTAGCTGGAAGAAGCGTGTAATTGGACGACGGATGAGGGAATTCTCGGGCCAAGTCCTCGGAGGTCATTATTAATCGTCCATCGTCGATGATAACTTTGGTCTCGTCGAGTTCCTCGTTGGAAGCCGTCCTTTGAGAGTAGTCTCTCCTCAAGTTGTTCGTAGGGACTTGTGGTGGTGGTGGTGGTGGTGGTGGTTGTTGTTGTTGTTGCGCTGTTTGTCGAGGAGCCAGTGAAGTTCCTGGCAATTGGCTGGCTACGAGAACTGATCCCAAAAGTGTGACGACACCCGCGGCATAAGTCGCCAGGCAGATTGAGGATATGCTTACGAAAGCGTGAATTAGCGCGGCGATTGGTACGTTATCCATCAAGGACGTTAATTCCGTGTAGGAAAACCATCCACGTTTTTGAGCCTCTTTGTACGCTATGTCTTTTTCGAGTTTCCGTAATCGCTCCCAAAACTCGTGATTATGTACAAATATCGCCCAATCCTGTATCCAACATTACCAAAGAGATGTTAAAATTCAAACTAATGGTGATATTAAAATAAGCGCAGAGCTCGAGCGTGCTTACAATTGCGTCTAGAAACTCCTTTTCCAAACGATTTATCTGGCCGATAGTCAGGTCACCCGATTTTGCCCATTCCGTGTTGAAAACTTGGTCGTCTTCGCCCTCGTCGTTCAAAAATTTACTGGCCACCATCTGCGAGCATCGTCCGGTTAGAGAAAACAAAAAAATATGAGAGCTAATGAAGGTGAAATGTTGCTTTAGCCGTTGTGAGAATGGTATATGTCGGGAAGCTTCGGCAAATGACGGCTTTTCAAGTTTTTTTACGTTTTAAACTTTACGTTTCGCCCTGATCAGTTATCAGTTATCACTAATAACTGACAGATATTAAAATGTAACAACACATAGACCAAACTCTCCGATCAAAAACACTTTATAAAATTATGAGTAGTGACAAAAAACAACAAACTACAACAAAAACAGATAAACACTTACAGACACAACCTATTTGGGTGGAGAGTCTCATGAACTACTATAATACTCTACTTAATGTACCAATAAACTTTTGAAGAGGCCCTGATCGGGGCGAAACGTAAAGTTTAAAACGTAAAAAAACTTGAAAAGCCGTCATTCGCCGAAGCTTCCCAACATATACTATGAGAGCTAATGTTGAGCGATAGTGTCAACTTACCAGAGATACTAAAAAGAGTTCGGAAGGTGCAACTCTGTGGAGGTACTCAGGATTGCAGTCCTTGAGGCGTTCCAAATAAAGAAGCGCAAGGACAAGGGAGCACGGCGAGACACAAGCGTTTCGCGATATTCTTCCAGCCTCTTCTACATCCAGACGTTCCAGGGTCAGTCCGCTTTTCACCTCGGTAAACAGTTCAGCGGCAAACTCTAAACATTTTGTTCTTCCTTTGATTAACGAATAACTCGGTGTCGGTGAAATATGAGAAATATCAGTGTTACCGGTGACTGGTAGGCTGAGACGATCGGTCATCGGCAATCTCGAGTAATACAATGATTTCGTGATTCGACTGAGAAACTCATCGTGATCGCCCATGCTCTGCAACATTAGAAACAACATTTTGTAAACAATCCTCGCTCAGCCCCTATCTAATTAACGCGAGGCTACAAATGTTCACGTCATATATACATATACATATACTATAGCCATAGTTGGTCACAGGTTGTTGGCGGCGCGATAAACAGCTGTGATTTTTTCCTTACCTTTAACTTCCCGGACGATCGTTTTCCCTTGGATATGTTGCTCATTTTCCCTTCACTTTGGATTACAATCGATTCACCGATATTATCCTCGCTTCTCTCGAGGAAATCACGTACGAGACGACGAAAATGAGTGACTAATCGAGTAGCGTCGCAGCACCAGAGCAACGACTACCTCGATGGAACACGCGCGACACTACCGGACTTTGTCTGACGTTGGCTACAATTCCCATGCCCGTCCATACAGGTTTGCCAATTATCAAATCCCCTCAAATATCATCCTAATGCTTTTTATAAACAATATTTCACACTGTCGTGAAAAATCCAAATTTACACGCATAGTGGAATAGTTTTTTTTTTTCTTTTTTCTTTCAAAATAATATTTCGAGTACGAGAAATTCTTAAAATTTATTCTCCATAATTGTCAAACGAATGTTGGCCAAAGTGTCGACAGGATGAATCCAATAATCGAATTATATCGCGTAATCGCGGGGGGGATATAGATATAGGCTGATATAGGCGTCGAGTGCAGACTGACCGCGCGTCGACCAACAAAGTGAGGGCAGTAAAGATACTCTTAATTATTAATGCACACACCTCATAGGAGCCAAGACATTTAATCTTACAAACATCACTTTCGTGTGTCGATCTAACAAACGAACAAAAACACTACCTCCTGTTCATAATTATTTGCAACACCGGTGATGGGTGTGTGTTTGTTTGTTCCCTATATATATATATATATATATATATATATATAGTAGTGTAGAGAATCGTGGGGAAATTGATCGATTTGCGATCCGCAACTAATTTCACGAAGGTTATTTGACATTTGTGTCAAGAGAGAGAGAGAGAGAGAGGGAAGAAACGCGAGTGAAACCGATTGTTGCCGTTTGTGAAACGTCTGTAGTATAACATCCTTTTGAGAAATATTCTTCTGGCATTATAGTGAATATCGACGACGACGAGAATCGGTTTTTGTTTTCTACCGTGTGTTGAGGTGTGCGACGAAGCGACGACGCTTGTCGCGAGTGCACCTAATAATAAAGTGTCAAGCTCCAAGAGGAGCTGGTGAAAGAAAAGTTTTTGGCTTGACGTACGTCGATGTGCTGCCAGATATACAAGTTAAACAAACGAAAATGAAGTGTCAGTGATGCGTTTAAAGGGAAAAAACAATAGCAAATCTTTTCACAGCGTCTATAAGGTGCTGTCCCGTATATGTCGTGAGTGTACAACCAATTTTTGATTATTCAAACTTTATAATTATGCGTCGATGAGAGGTTTTTCTCGATTGATTTTTCTCCGTTGTGTCAAAACAACTTTTCAAATATTCACCGACACAATCGATTGTGAGATTATGCGATGGAGAATTTTGTATTTATAGGCTTTACATTGTTATCAAAATTAAAATTGGGGCTGTCAAAGGCCAAGGGTCTTTTTAGAATGAACAGATATGGAATTGCAGGAGCGGCGGACAAAGGGCACCTCGATGGTTTCATGGCTGATGGCGCGGTGCCTCCACAAAAGAGCGGACACAACTCGCAGAGCATGGGTTTCGCGACGCAGCCCATGCGCCAGGCGTCGGATGTCTCGAGCACCGTTTACGCCGTAGGCCAGTACGCTCCAAAAGTTCTGAGAAATCTTAACGCGCAGCGTCTAAAAAATCAGTTCTGCGACGTCGGTCTTGTGGCCGGCGATAGTATAATCAGAGCGCACAGATCCGTTCTGGCCGCCGGTAGCGCTTATTTCAATGCCATGTTCACCGGAGGTCTTGTAGAGGAACAACAGGAACTCGTGGAGATTCACTCCGTCGCCGCCGACGTACTCTCTATTCTCGTCGACTTTATCTATACCGGTAACGTCGACATCACTCAGGACAATGTTCAGGAGCTTTTCGCCGCCGCCGATATGCTCGAACTCGACGAAGTCGTCTCGGGATGTATAACGTATCTCTGTCAGCAATTACACTACTCCAATGCACTTGGAATTTATAGGTACGTTTATTGTTTTTTTTTTTTTGGCATCTTCGTTCTAGGACAAATAATGTCAAGCTTATCGTTTTACTTGTAACTACTTTTATCGACGTATATCTGTAATACGGTAGATTTGCGGAAGCGCACAACAGACTAGATCTACTGGAGACTGCCCTACGCTTTATCGAAGTCAATTTTCCTCAAGTGTCACGGGAGGAAGAGTTCCTTGATTTGCCAAAGGAATATCTCGTTCATTTTCTCGGTAGCGAGTACATACACATCGACACTGAATTTCAGGTATTTCGTTAATTTTCCGACGCATGTTACAATATTAGAGTTTGAGAGTAGTTTTTTATTATTTTCTTTCAATGTATGTTTCAAGGTCTTCCAAGCGGCGTACAACTGGATCGTTCACGACATTCCAGCGCGACGCTGCTACGTATTCGAGATACTCGGTCATATAAGGCTCCGTTTTTGTTCCCTCGCTCGTCTCGATAACGTTATACTCGAATGCAAAGACGCGAGTCTCATCGTTGCGCTACGTTCTATACAAAAAGACTTGATCTCGAACAAGGGATGTTTGGTCCCGTTGCGAGCTCAGCCCCGGCTATGCGCGAAAAAAAATATTCTCGTTATCGGAGGCTCGAAACGCGAACATACAGCCGACAGTTGGTCCAAGGATCCCGAAAGTACTTACGAGACTATCGAGAAATATGACACATTCACCGGGTGAGACTCAACATTTCAACTTGATTCACTTATTTTTCATCTATTTTAACTTGACATTCTTGTAATTTATCATAACGTTGTGGAATTGATTGTAAAAACCCGTGGAATATCGAGTTTAATGAATAATTCGTTGTGTTTGCGTGTTATTGAATTTAGGGAATGGAGCGAAGTAGCGCCAATAGGAATCGGCCGAATACTGCCCGGTGTCGCTTTGTTAAATGGCAAGGTGTACGTGGTTGGTGGTGAATTAGAATCGTGCATAATGGCGAACGGCGAATGTTACGATCCCCGGGAGAACGCGTGGAGCTCGATAGCGTGTATGGTAGAGCCCCGATGCGAGTTTGGTCTCTGCGCTCTGGATAACAGTCTCTACGCTTTCGGTGGATGGGTGGGCGAGGATATCGGTGGCTCCATTGAAACTTACGATCCTCTCTCCAATTCGTGGAGTGTACACGGTGAATTGCCGGAACCGCGGTTCAGCATGGGCGTCGTGGCTTACGAAGGTTCGCAAAATTATACCTTTCATTTTCAAATATTTCTCTGGCTTAGGCTTACTTTGGATCATTGGAATTTTTTCGTGCCAGGATTGATCTACGTAGTCGGTGGATGCTCCCACCACAGCAGACATCGACAGGACGTAATGAGCTATAATCCTGTGACCGGTGAATGGACTATTCTCGCGCCGATGCTCACTCCTCGATCGCAAATGGGAATTACAATACTCGACGGCTATTTATACGTTGTTGGTGGTACAAATAAGAATCAGGAAGTTCTCACGTCCGTCGAAAGTTATTCTTTCGAACAGGTAATAACGGATATTCCGGCTCTCGGTGCTCTACATGAGAAATCGTATCTACAATAGAATATCCTATTAAATGAGAATGTTGTTTTTCGAGCAGAACAAATGGACGGCAGTGCCGCCGATGAATATGGGACGTTCTTATCCGGCGGTTGCAGCTGCCGATGGTCGCCTGTACGTGATAGGTGGTGATCAGTCGCAGGAAATAAATTTCTATCGCACGCAGATCACGATATCGACGGTCGAGTGTTACGATCCAAACTCTAATATGTGGCAGGAGTGCGCGTCGTTGCCGACGAGTCGGGGTGAGGCCGCCGCGATAGTCGCACCCTTCTGATTACCATTTACTCACTATTATTCTCCTTTTTATTTTATTATCATTTCTCTCTCTCTCTCTCTTTCAATTGTCACGCCGAATTATGTTGAAACAACTTTACGACAAATATCACGCGTCTTTTAGTCTCTTCGTGGTCAAGTATCGACAACATTTTATCTGTTTCGGGCCAAGATAATTCTTTTTTATTCACATTTTTATTCAATCTCTAATTCTCTAAACGCCACGCGAATTGATTTTGAAAGATCATTTTTCGCGCTATACTATACTCGCTGAAATTCTTTAACTTATTTCACGCGTTATGTCGAGCGTATCTTTTTTTTTCACACAGCATTTACAATGAATTATCAATTGACGATGTTGAGTGTTAAAAAACTGACTTATTACTCATTTACCAAAGTCGTCCAGAAACTCGTTAACATTTAACTACATATACTATACAATAAATATACATATATATATATATATATATATATATATATATATATATAATTTATATATATATACATATATATCAGTTGTGCGAGGAGGATCCAAGATGGAGGAGAGATTCGCAAATCGCGTTATAAATATAAAAGAGAGAGAGAGAGAGTAAAAGGGAAAAGAGATATAACGAATAATAAAAATAAACCAACACATGACATTTGTTACTCGCAATAATATTACGATTGAAATAGCTATATAATATATTTTTAATCGCGCTTCGCGAATTAAAATTCTCCGGTCTTTGTGTATCGTCGAGAGAAATGTGGAAAAGTCGAATATTTCGCGGATATATTGTCGTGCGTGTCTCGTCTGTGACATGTCAAAGGCCTTTGAAAATATCGATTGTCGTCGTTCATCTTGTTGTATCTCGTTTGTGTTCTCGCGAATTGAGTCATATCGTCGACGAGCATGCGATTTTTCTTTATTAAGAAAATAAAAAGAAGAATACAGTGAACGGTAGATTGGAAATGAAAAGTTTCATGCTATGAGAATTTAATAATTTAACGAGAGGAGAACTTTTTCAAATCTGCCCTTTGCGAAGAATGCATTATCGCGAGCTCTCGTGCTGGGAACTATTCTTCAACATGAGGGAAAAAAATATTTTTTTATCTCGTAATATTATATAGTCGTCGGAAAAAAAAAAAACAAAAAACAAAAATCTTTTTCTCCCTCATGTTGAAATATACTATCGATGAATGTCAGTGAGGGCTAAGTGATTGACACTAGCCAAATTAGTGCTAAAATGAATTTTTCCAAGTTATAATTTCTGTACGACGATATCTATAATAGTTATTAAACCATTTCGATACTCGATAGATATTTATTTTTGTTCAGTAATTTCGTCGACGTCTATAAAGAAACGTTCGGCTAATTTGGCACTGATTTGACTAATGTTAAGCGCTGCAAGCTGCTCAACGATCATGAGACGACAACCGCTTCGTTTATTTAAAAACATATATTATCGCAAGGGGCATTCGACGGAAAATCGCAACAACTCAAGGAATTGCACTCATGCTATAACACATAACGTACGGATTCATTATGATATTATATTCGATTGATATAATCGAGAAAATAATGCGGTAGAAGAAAACGCGGTTTCCCCAAAAAAGACAATGCTTTAAATTGAAATTTCGCTACCGCCGCTTTAACTCGTCTGTCCGTCTAGCCAATTTTATACAGAAAGAATGCTGCTGCAAAGATATAATTGACGAAATAGCAAAGAATAGAGTAGTTTTAGTGAAAATGAATATGTATGTGTATACATATATATACATTGGGGAATTATTAACCCTAAACGAATAACAAAATTCGCGCGGAGGATTGCGTTCGGCCGATCGAGATGCCCCGCGCCACCCCCCGTCACTTCGATAATTCTACTATAATTGATTAACAATTTATTAACTAATTATTGTATTTATCAATCAGAGGGGAAAAAAAACAACAATAAGAACAACAGAAGTAAAATGCACGTTTTACACAATAAATAAATCGCATTGAACCTCTGTAACGTATCCGCAGTGTATAATGAAACCGGGCAAAGTGAGAGTTTGTCGTTTCGCAAAAGAAATTACACACAACTATTGCGTACAGCTTGGCAATTTATTTATTTGATTAGTTGGATAATGAGAAAAATACATTGAAATTGAATGGGAACGTATGTAATACTATACTTGACGCGTTAATATCGAAGGGTTAATTTCGTCGTTTGTATGAGGGGCATCGGTCAAGGTTTTAACGTCGACCGTCCGATGATATTTGAAATTTTCAACGCTTCGAGGAGAAACCTGATGGGTGAGTAGTTTAATCTGTATCAATGCAACGTATTCATCGAACGTGTGTACATTTTTTGCAGCTATTTTACGCATTTTGGTGACTAAAGAGGACCAACAGTCGCGAAGCTTTTGCAAATAAGTTTCCTCGAGTTTCGGAAGTATCGTATTGAGGCGAGCGATCTCTTCGCGCCTTAGGCTCATGAGGTCTTCGAGCGTCGCGACCGCCGACGCGGAATCGCCGTGACCTCCGCGAAAACCTGGATAACCAAGTTCATACTACGTTTGTTGACGCGTTAATATCGAAGGGTTAATTTCGTCGTTTGTATGAGGGGCATCGGTCAAGGTTTTAACGTCGACCGTGCGATGATATTTGAAATTTTCAACGCTTCGAGGAGAAACTTGATGGGTGAGTAGTTTAATCTGTATCAATGCAACGTATTCATCGAACGTGTGTGCATTTTTTGCAGCTATTTTACGCATTTTGGTGACTAAAGAGGACCAACAGTCGCGAAGCTTTTGCAAATAAGTTTCCTCGAGTTTCGGAAGTATCGTATTGAGGCGAGCGATCTCTTCGCGTCTTAGGCTCATGAGATCTTCGAGCGTCGCGACCGCCGACGCAGAATCGCCGTGACCTCCGCGAAAACCTGGATAACCAAGTTCCCGATCACGGCTCCAGATTACTCGATAACGATTTACAATTTCTTCAAAGAAAACGGTGAGATGGCCAAGCGTTCTCTCTGCATCTTCTCGTGCTCCAAGAACCTTCAAAAAATTGTATTGTATACCGGTAAAGTGATATACATATATTTGTTAGTGGAAAAAAAAGATTATTTGGGACTTGTGAAAATTTGTACCTCTTTCATTTTGTATCTGAGTGAAGTGCAGGAGGAGGAGGAGGAGGAGGAGGCGGTGGGGGTGCAATAGCAGCAAAAGCAACAAGATCGCGATGGTCCTCTTTCAATCAAATCGGTAAGAACATGCCACTGTCGCTCCTTTGCGTAATGCATTATCGTATAACCCCGAGTATTGGCATGTCTGAGATCAATCTTACGATCGATGCTGCTCCAAAAATCGAGAAAATCATTCTGTTCCCAGGAGGAAGATTGAATGGCAATGAGAGCAACGTTGTCCTCGTTTTCATCGAGAAGCGTGAGATCCGCGCCATGACGAACCAATAAATTAATCATTTCCAAATCTTTGTTTCTCACTGCCCACATAAGAGCGGTCGTCTTGTCTTCCTCGCTCCTCGAATTAATCGGATAGCCGTCGCGCAACAGTCTTTTTACCACGTCAACTTTTCCCAATATAATCGCACCGAGCAACAGAGGAGTCCTCGACTATCAACCGTCAGTTAATATCATTTTTTTGTTTTGGTTTTTTTTTTTTTTTTCGTCTTTTCTCATATGAATTTTTTGTTTGTTTGTCCGTTTGAGACTCTCACAAGATCGCTTTTCCGCAGAATGCTACGAAGGGTTTGAAGCTCGTTGCTTTTGAAGAGAATCGTAAAACTGCTGCTCTTTGTTTCACCATCTGTACAACTCTGCACGCACCACAATTCTCTTTTTTCATCCGATTTTTTTTTAACTCTTAGGATTTTCGAAACTTCTTCGTTGTTGGATCTCATCAAATTGTCCATTGTATCGATAGCTGAAAGTTCCAAGTCCCATTATTGTAGTAATTGTATATCAACGAGTACAGTGCGATAATTTATCAACGTTATATTTCTTACGTTTGCTTGGATCTAGGGTTCGGGATTTATTTATCGGGATAAGTGGAGGTCGTTGGGGTTCGGCGGCGGCGGCGGCGGAAGTTCTTCGTCCGCCTATCTTTCTCTTTGCTTTTTTACCTCGTGACATTTTAACAGGTGACGATGAAATATCAAATATCTCGTGAGCTTACACGCACCACGTAATATTATTATTCACCACGACGTAAAGCGGACAAAGAAAAAAGATCGATAGTTTGACAGGTTTGATAAATATGAAAAAATAATGGAAATTCGATTTTCAACGATTGTCAACTATCTTATATCCTTTCGATGTCCGTTAAGTAAGTTAAAATTATTGTCAATTCAAGGATATTTTTGATAATTCATTATTCCGAGATATATGACTAATACTACGCGAGTCATTTTCAGTCCAATTATTTTTTCCCTCAAATCGAACTCTACTGTGCGATATACCGCGAAAATCCGCCGCCAAATTCATCGTAAACAAGTGTGCCGAGTTAAAAGACTTATTTGTTGTTACTAAAAATTATATATTTATTGGCAATTATTTATCACTCGGTAAAGGTGCAGGATATTGAGAAATACGGCAAAGTAGCGTGTGTAGATCCGTCAAAGTATCGTAGAGTATATCATTTTTTGGGTTAAGTTCGTCCGATCTGTTTTTGTTTTTGTTCGTTGAAAAAGACAAAGTTGATCGAAAATGAGTTTGTGGGTGGACAAATATCGTCCTACGAGTCTCGGCAAACTCGATTATCACACGGAACAAGCGGAAAATCTCAAAAATATGGTTAGACGAGTTTTTTATTTTTTCTATTTTATGTATTTTTTATTACTAACCGCGTTTCTTTTCGTGACAATTATTTGTAGGTTCAAAAAGGCGATTTTCCACATCTATTGGTTCATGGACCGCCGGGGGCAGGCAAAAGGACCAGAATTATGAGCATAATACGAGAACTGTACGGCAGCGGAGTCGACAGACTGAGAATGGAAAGCATGCACTTTGAAGTAACATATATATTATTATTATTATATTATTTTTATTTTGCTATACGAAAAATTTGGCTTCTCCTACTAATTCAGGAATAATTTCTATCGCAGACACCTTCGAAGAAAAAACTTGAAATTATGACGATAAGCAGCAATTATCATATCGAAGTAAATCCCAGCGATGTTGGAATTTACGATAGAGTAGTTGTGATGGATCTTGTGAAAACTACAGCTTCGACATATCAAATTGATCCCAGCGGGCAGAGAGAATTCAAAGGTATCTAGAATTTGACAGTGGTATAGTTGTACTAATTTCCATTATTTATAAAAATGAGAACGATTTTTCGAAAATCTCTGTTTACAGTGGTTCTTCTGACAAACGTCGACCAGTTGACAAAAGACGCCCAACATGCGCTTCGTCGGACGATGGAAAAATACGTAACGACGTGCAGACTCATTCTTTGCGCGAATTCGACGTCCCGAGTGTTACCGGCGATACGTTCGCGTTGTTTGGGAATTCGCGTGCCGGCACCGAGCGTGCCCGAGATCAAGAGCATCCTGCACAACATATGCAAACGCGAGGGTCTCTCGTTGCCCGACCAATTGGCGAATAAACTCGCCGAGCACAGTGGAAGAAATCTTCGCCGAGCGATTCTCATGTTGGAAGCTTGCAAAGTCGAACAGTCAGTAAATCTATAATAGATATCGATCCATTGAAAAAAAATGGCAATTGTTAATTATTTGGATTTTATCAGATATCCATTCACCGCGGATCAGCAAATCACCGAGCCGGACTGGCAAGTGTTCATTCGGAAAACGGCTACCATGATGGTTGCCGCTCAAAGCCCCGCAAAACTTCTCGACATTCGCGGGAGACTTTACGAACTGCTGACCCACGCGATTCCCTGCGATCTTATATTCAAGGGACTCCTACAGGAGGCTGTGAAACTTTGTGATTTGGAGCTCAAGACGAAAGTAACGACTATGGCTGCAGAGTACGAGCATCGAATGCATCGGGGATCCAAGGCCATCTTTCATCTTGAAGCTTTTGTCGCGCGTTTCATGCTTATGTACCAAAACTTTATGAATTCCCTCAAGGACGATGGAATGGCGGACGACGGATGCACGTGGGACGAGTTTTAACGATAAGCTTTTTAATCGATATAATACATTTTCGCAAACGCCATTTCACACCATTCGTGCACTTTATTAACCCCTATATTTACTTCTTTTTTTTTTCTCGCCATTATACGAAATAAATTGTTCTCCTTCTTTTTCTTTTGTAGCGAAATCCTCAAATGTTTGTCGAATAAAATTTTTGCCTGGAACTAGACGCATCGTTTCCAGTGTTGTTTTGAGTAAAACAAAACTCGAGCACCGGCACCGCGAAGAAGAAAAGCGATGCGTTTCTGCATGCCAGTCATACAAAGAGATGAGTATTAAACGAATTATATACATATGTATATATGTTGTTATCATGTACCGCGTTGACGTTGAGTCTGGGAGTGAAGCACGTGACGTGAATATATATTGTTCGATAAATTTCTAAATCTTGCACAGTTAAATACGGGAATCTTTGGAGAAAGAATTGCGCGAGACGCAGTTTACCACGCAGATGTCGTTTGACGCCAGGTTCTCAGAATCTCCATTGTATCGATGATTGCGAAGTTGACGCTCTGTTTTACGTTTACTATTTATACACATGATGATTCTATTATTAATCGCAAACAGGTAAAACGAGCGAGTCACATCGATATCCGTCTTGCTTCCAGATTATTGGCAATCTTATTTGTTTTATCGGTTTACTGACAGCGCGGCTTTCTCAACTTTGTCAATCAATATCATCGCGCGGTAAAAACGTCGAGTGGGTCTCAAGATTTTTTCCCGACCCTCTCGAATCGTTGGACGTTTCCATCCGCACCGTCGACGAGGTAAAAAACTATGATTTTTATCTATCCCCATGCACATTTTTTAGATGCTTAATTTTTTTTTTTCAAAACAAAGTGAAAACTTGGCTCGAGTATTGATTGAAGAAAAATTGTATGTGTTCGTACAAACTCTTGTATTTCAATTTCATTTTGCGGATTATAAAATACAAATTGTTTCTTCGGATGAAGGAGCGAACCCGAAGTCTTTCCCGAGATCAATGAAAGCGTGACGACTTGGCACTGCTGATGTAACTTTATCAAGATCTTCAGCGACTCTGCGTTCCACTCGAAATTTACAATTTTTATTCAGTCTTTCTCGCGTTACGCACATACATGTATCGTGCTAATATCTAATTATTGTGCTACAGATAACGAATACTCGCTAATATCCGGATTCCTTGTGATTATGAGTGAGGAAACGGCGTTAATAACGGCATCTCGAGGAGCAAGAGAAAAATAAGTAACGTACGATGATTCGATATTTATGAGTTGCTCGGAGAACTCTGGAATGGCGCGCCCGACCCCGACGACCACATAACATTTGACAAGTAATATCTCGTGAAACCCCCTCGGGGAAATCATCAATGACGAATCCTACTCGTCGCGTCTTCCGCATTAATCGAGTGATTATCTAGCGAGGTTCGAAAGTCTCGCCCCACGTAACGCGGTACACACACCTTATGAAATATCCTTCGTAGATAGAAAGATATATCTTTCCGAGAGTCTACAATCGCTCGATAGAGACGTACTCGAGCGGGCTTGTCGCGACGGAAATGTGTCGCGTGGCCCACCCAACGATACCCGAGTGATAACGAATTACGACTGATAGAGGCTAACGTAACTCAATACCGATATCCTCGAGATATTCAAAGTATTGTTATTGTTATAGGTCGTATTCATTTTTCTAATACGACAAGTCAAAAAATTTGTTATTTTCATATACCGAAAAACTCGGTGATGTCCGGAATGTTGATCTCCGTGTTTATTATTTATAAATTTACACTCGCTCACAAGTAGCACACTAAAACGGAGTTGTAGATTATCATCGGACAGATGAGAGTGTCGATAGGTAGCGGGGTAACCCAATGCTGCTCTTTACTAGCCACGTGTGAGATAATAATAGAGGCCGTGAATAAGCCGAGGAAGTACACATACACGTGTACACGTTGGGATAAGCTTTTTGCCTTGATGTTATCTTCAAAAAATCGTCGCAAACATTTTTTTGTTTTCACGCCCTCGATTGTTCCGCCTCCGCTCTCTCGCTGATTACATCTTTTTCATCGGTATTTTTGTCGACCGAGCGTTATCAGCGCACCGGAAGACCCCTTAAGTACTTATTCACCTTCGGTCCATTAATTATTTGCCGGAGAAAAACATTAATCTCGTTTATACGTTGATACTGATCAGTTTATTTGGAAGGTTGCACCGTTGTAGATTGGCCAGAGATTGGTCGGTGAAGGCGGCCTTGCGCGGAACACGCGCGCGTCAACGTGTTCGATCGGCAGACGAGATTCCCGATTAGAGATGCATATCGCACTTTCCTCTCAGGTGTGCAACCTCCCTCCTCCACCGCAATCATCGGACACCCCGAGCCAATGCCCAGCTGAGATTTACGTGCTCGATATACATAACTGTGATGTCCGGCGACTCACGATGATGGATCGCCTTTATCGACGAGTCTGAAATTTCCAAAAGTCATTTGCCACCATCGATGGCGAAGGTGCCGTCCAGTACCTAGCTATTTTTCAATTCCACCATTATTTCTTTACTTGAAATTTTAATTCAATTGAAAGCTCGCGATAATTGTCAATTTTAACGGAAATGGAATAATCAGGAGTAATCGATATACGCATAACGATATCTGGGCGGATCGGTAAAAGACGCGATTGTAAATTCGTTGGATAGGCGATCGGATGAGATAGAGATAATTATCTTTCACCGTTCGATATTAGTATCGAAAAGTGTTGGTGGTATATTTTTAGCTATCGTGCTGTGTGTGGTATTATTACGATGAATCTGGAAAAGATTATCGAAGAAGGTCACATACATAGCCGGATTTAAATAGAAATTACGTGAAACAGGCAATATATTCGAGATAACCGAAGAAATTACAAGAAAGAATGTTTTTTTATTATTTAACGCTCTTTGTGCTCGACTATGCGTCTCACGCGCCAACGATAAATAAAAAGCTGCGGTTACGCGGAAGTCGGTTTTTCGAAGCGCAAGTGCGATTTGCTTGTGCGTCTCTGCTCCAAGATGTAACGAAAGAAGAAGTTGCGGCGAGTCACGTCTTTGGCTTTGTTAAATCCTCTCTCTCTCTCTGAAAATATCATTGTCATATTGTGATATTATAATTTCCGGTTTAGCCAAGTAGATATGTAGATTTGTGGATTTTTTAATTTGCCTTTTTATACACGGCTTTTGCGTATATTCTGTTTTTAGCGTGACTCACTGGTCGTCGTTCGATTGAAGAAAGATTGGGTAAACTCGAGCTCTTGCGGTGCTTCCTCTCAATCGCTCTAGTCTTGTTTCGCTTGGAATGTAGATCGATACTACTTGAATTCACGATCCCTAATGTCTGTAACCCACTTTTATTTAATACAGCTTGGCGTAGCGCGTACTTGGTGGCCCTGCTGACCGTTGCTCGCCAATCGACCCCCGTAATATCGTCTACTTGACGCTCCTAATGCGTCTGACCCAAAATCGATCGTAACTACTTATTTTTCGTATCCTCGTCGATACGCCAAACATTTTTCCATCGATCGCATCGATTAAATCAAGATTTCCTTCAAATTAACGTGTACATAGTCTCAAGTAGTTTTTGCGTAGTTTTTGTGTGCATCTTTTTTTCTTCCATTGACGGAAAACTACGTTAAATAATGTTTGGCCATTTAACCGACAGCAGTGGGCGCGCGGTCGATGTATCGCTTCGGCGGTCTCCCATGTTAAGCAGCTTCTCTCGCGGGCAGTACTTGGATGGGTGACCGCTTAGCTATGCACCAACTTGCGCGTTAACTGTTGACCGGGAGGCAGTTTTTCTGACTTTCCGATGTATTATCATACAGCAGAAAGTCAGTAAAATATAGCCGCCTGTATCGGCGCAGGTTTTCCGCAATTTTCCTGTGCCCTCGTGCAAATGCGATACAGTAGTGCATTAGGAAAGAGTGGCTGCGGGTAAAACTCTGGGGGGGAACTCAATAAATGGAAGGGGATGAGGGGGAGTGGGGAAAATCGTAAAAGCCTGAAGAGGGTATACGAAGGAATACAAATTTAAAAAAATAAAATTAATGTTTGGCCACTTGCCATTTACAAAACATATTATCGAGTCACGTACCGGGAAGTTGCATAATATTATACCCTGATATATTTTAATGCCTCAATTCAATTTAAGAGAGAAAAAAACAACAACGGCTGGTCAAATCAGTGAGAAAGAAAATGAATATTGATCCGTGTGTGTTGATCGTGTAACGAGTTTATATTTTCCATAAAAACCGAGCTAAAGATGAAACATTGCATCGATGTTTCCTCGAATAATTTATTCTAATGACGCTTGAATTTTGTACTCGTAATTGAGCGGCTAGAGTCGGAAGTTAGTTCAAGTCCGCGATTGTTGTTTTCAAGATGACGCAGCGTCGATGACGAAGCGGAAGAAGCGCGAGGTGGAAAACGAAGAGTCCGAAGATGAGAAAAGTACTCGCTCGAAGAGAATAAATGCGGATTTAAAAATTGTACGACGAAGGAAGGATGGAAAATGGGAATGAGGCGACGCGACGCGACGCGACGCGGCGCGACGCTCTTGGTTCGACGCTCGAATCTCTGATGGCAGTGAGTGGTGGGGTAGCTTGTCCGCTCTCGTCGCCTGCACCACCGACCGGCTTATCTCCCACGACTCGATGTATATTACGATGGCCCAAGCCAGAAACACGAGCAGTTTACCGCTGGCCAACTAGTCGACGAGTCAGTCGCCGCCGCACTCGTTGCAACTCGTTGTAACTCGAATAACGAAAAAACAGAGAGAGAGATAGAGAGGGTAAGCGGTATACCTTTCTATGTATCGGCGTTTCGAGGGGGTTATCGCGGCCGCGTGGAGAAAACCGGAGTAGTACGAGCCGAGAGTTCGGCGAGGCATCCTCGCCAAGTAGCGTACTATCGTGCTTTCTCCGTTTTATTTTTATTTACAACAATACCGCTTACGGCATTGTATCGTTAAACACGAGTTTATCATTAGAATTTACCTTCTTCTCAATCATAATCCGAATGTGACAAAGGACAAAGTTTCACCGTGTGTGAATCGTGAAATCGGTTTTTGACTGTGACGAGAGTTAAATTTTTGCACGAAAAATAATAATCGTTGGAAGCAGCAACATGTTCGTCGTTGCTTCGTCTTGTGTCGTCGTACTGTTATCGCTGCTGATGAGCACCGCTCAAGCGTTCTTCACCGCACCGGTACCAGGTACTAATTATTATCACTATTGTACTTTTTTATATTTACCGATCTTTCTGATATATCGTTTTGTAACTCTCGATAATGATAGAGAGACGCGTTATGGTGTAAAAAAAAATGTTTGATTATCTTTGTTTCGCGTAGGGAGGATAGCGATGAGACGCACGTGCACGGGTACGGATATAGATTGAAAGTCGATTGTCGAGGTGTTCCTTTTATCGAGCTCGGGTAGTTTACGGTGGCGGGTGGGTAGTAGACTCTCAAACCGGAACTTAAATGCCCGGTTGATCGATTCACTCGGGGCTTAATTGTCCGTTGGTGTACGGCTAACGAGCCCGCGCGCACCCCAAGGAATACACCAGAGATTCGAATACGTGCGGCGAGAGTACCTCGTGGTGCTGCAGCTCGCTGCTGGCCTCACGCCAGAGAGCTCCTTAATGTAGGTCGTTGGCGATATTGCGCCTGTATACGTGCGCTCGAGCTTTTGCACCGTTCCTCCTTCTCGACAAGAACAAAAAAAAAAAACAACAACGAGAAGAAAATTGAGAATGTGAATGTGAACCAAGGGGAGCAGAAGAGTAGGCGGGAGGGAGGGAGGGAGGGCTTGCCAGGTAGACAAAAAGAAATGAGGGCCTCCGCGAGGGGCAGACAAGTGCCAGAGTAGTCATACACCAACACGTATGTACACATTGTACTAATAACGTGTACATGACTGTATGTACTTTTAACTCGTCGAAACCCATTTTTTTTTTTCTCTTCTTCTTCCAATTGTCTTTTATTCTCGTGCGATGCAAAGGAGACTGAAACATAGCTCACGATTTTAATTAATCCGTATATTATTACCGGGCTTGCAGCAAAGTTGATTCATTTTTCATTGATTTAAAAAATATATATAATTGTATATATATATATATAATTTTTTTTTCGTCCAATTAAAAGTCGCGTTGAGTTTTTTAATGGGCAAACAACGAATTTAGATGACTCGCAATGAGACGTAGATCTCGGAATCTTCGTGCATATTCGAATACGAGAAATATTTTTTTAATCAAATTATTCGCATATCAATGTGTCAATGTGACTGTTATTAATTTTTCGAGAATCGAGAGAGAGCGGGCGGGGGGGGGGGGGGGGTATTACGAGGATCTTGGGAAGAAAGGAAATTGTGGTACAATTGTGTCGATAACTAGGCGTCCTCGAGAAATTTCAAGGATCCCCCCACCCCTCCCCGCCGCCCCATTTCTTCTCATCTCTTTGCTTGTTCCGTTGGATTCTTCTTGAGCCTCTTTCCGCGCGAGCCTCTTTGCTACTCTCTTTGTTTCACTTTTCTCCCAACTTTCGTTCTATTCTTTCGGTAATAATACGGGGCACGGAAAAACTGTGACAGAGAGAGAGAGAGAGAGAGCGCGACAAGGGTGCGGTAGGGTGCACTTGACTAGGATGACACGTTGGGGCGACCGGTATTTCACGAGTGCGAGTCTCTTTCCCGCCCTTGGGGTTCCACGTGCATCAGCATCGCCGAGCCAACAGCCGCGCGAGCTGCAGCTGCAACACTCGTGTCTCTCCTCGGCTTTTCGACCTCATACCTCACCGAGTCTCCCGACCTCCCTCGACCTCTATCGGAATCCACTCGACCCAATATTATTCTTTTTCATCGCACTCACTCGCTTCGCCGCCGCTATACGTAGTATTTTTTTCCTTTCCTTCGCAACTTGGCGAAAATAATTTTGTCTCGCGAGTCTAAAGTGTCTTCTAATTCAAAATCCAGAAGAAGAATCTCAATGTCGTGGATGCCCGCGCGAAACTCGATATTTCTCTATAAATAACAGGTGGCTCGAGATACCGAAATTCACACGGACCTGTTATTCCGTTAAACGTCACCGCGCGCGCACGACACGAGACAGTCTCGCTTATACACTTTGACTCCTCCCGCTCCTTTTCTCCCTCCGCTCCCGTATCGTTAAACCGGTTAAGTATGCACACACACACACACACGTACTCAACTTGGCTCCTTGGCTCTCTTTCTTTTTCTCTACTCTCTCGCTTCCGAAAATATTCTTCGCAAAATTGCAAAGATATTAAACTCTTCCGACTATATTTCCCTAGACGCGGCCAATTTTCTACTAAACTTTCAACTATCGGCTACGTTCCTTTTCATGGAAACACGCGTTAGCATACGTAAAATGAAAAAACGAAAATACCCCCAAGCAAACTAACGACCATTATAACTCTGTTTGCACATCGTTTAAATTTCTTACCGACTATACTACGCTATGTACACAAAGCGATTCGGCTACCCGTCGTTATAATCATTTGTTTAAGTTAATTTTGAAAAAAAAAAAAAAAAAAAAAATGCTCAGTCACTGATGATTATATCACTGATTATCCGAAGAGTAGATAAGAATATTTACTTGAATAATTCGTCGTTTAATCGTAGCGTGAATTTAATTTCCAAACGGTCGTAAATATGGCTATTGGCGTCTCTGCTGACGCCAGCATGATTTAAATTATATATTATGGACTTTTGAATTAATTTATCTTCCTCTTTCGCTGAACGACGGCCGGGCGGCACCGCGAGTCATTGAATTGAATTAACGCGTCAGGAAATACCACGACCTTATACATGTCGAGCCAAGGAATTTATGCGACGAGCTGACAAATTTTTCGAATCGGAGATGTATGCAATTTATTGAGAAACAACAGCAATTGTATTTTATTTCTATTATCGTTTGGTCTACTGTTACGAAAATAAGAGAGACGAGTGTCGGTGGGGCTCAATGACAGTTAACTCCTTGTCCTTTTCCAACGGTTCTTCGTGAGTCTAGGAGTTACGTGTCGTCGGCGAGACCCGGTGAATTCGCCGAGCGTCCTTTCTCAGAATTCCCAATGAGTGACGTGGCGTCGTGGAACCAGTCCGTTATACGTCCGAGGAGTCGCGGTATCTCCCTATAGCCAAAAGAGGAAGAAACTCCTCTCCCCGACTCTTTGGTATTGTCGTGAGAATGGTCGCGTGTCTCTCACCGCGTCGACCCTCTTGTAGCTTCTCGTGTCTCTTCCCCGCGAGAGATCTTACTCGAGAAGACAAACCCCGATAACGTTAAAGTCTCAAAAGAGAAGAATAAGAGAGAAACGAGTGCAATGGCAGCGGCATCTGGCATCGCGCCTGAAACAATATTATGTATGTATTCTTGTACTCTTTCGCGGTGTCATTATTCTTGGCACAGAGAGAGAGAGAGAGAGAGAGAGAGAGAGAGAGAGAGAGAGAGAGATTCATCGTCGCGCGCCATGCTTTATGCGAGGGCCTCTTCGATTATCGTTTTTTTTTTTTCAATCTCTCCTTGCACTTGTAAATGTAAAGGTGAATATCTAATATTTTTGTGTCATATTTCTCGGATAACGACGAGTGGGGCTCGACGGGAAGGGGAGGTTGTGAGTGTCAAAGGAACGAAGGTCAGCGAGGGCGATATTTGGAGAGGATAGGATAAATAGGTGAAATTAGCGAGAGACGTCCAACGACTAACGACGACGACGACTTTGATACCTTTGGCGTCTTGTGTGCGCTTGAGTTGCGTCACCTGTTTACGTGACCATACGTGTATTTAGCGGCGATTGAAGCGCGTACTCACGCACCGCACGATTCTTCACCGACGATTTTCCCGCACATTGTCACACTTGACTTGTAAATCCTCCGAATCCATGGTTCTATACTCCCTCAAGCTTAAAGCAAATCACATTGGTCGTCAAACACGTTACCGTACCGCTATACCGGAGTTGGCGTGTAATTAACAGCGAGACGTGCCGACACGTGTCGTCTCTCCTTAGCCAAAATTACCAACGTATAATATACGGAGGACAGCCCTTCCGAATCATCTGGCCATCCTCTTCGACCTCTTTGGCCTCGCTCACGCACGCTACTTTCATCGATCGATCTATCGCGGTGCGTCATTTTCCTCGCTAAATTATTTAACGATCGGTTCAAGAAAAATGACGATTTTGAAGAACCCAGAGAAATATTGTAATTCGATGACGGAGGAGGCTGTCGGGTAAACAAGATTTTCATAATTTACAAAATTACCAACGTATAATATACGGAGGACAGCCCTTCCGAATCATCTGGCCATCCTCTTCGACCTCTTTGGCCTCGCTCACGCACGCTACTTTCATCGATCGATCTATCGCGGTGCGTCATTTTCCTCGCTACATTGTTTAACGATCGGTTCAAGAAAAATGACGATTTTGAAGAACCCAGAGAAATATTGTAATTCGATGACGGAGGAGGCTGTCGGGTAAACAAGATTTTCATAATTTACACGATTGCGCAATCGTGTGAGGACGCGAGCGTATCCTCTCACTCGTGTGGAGTTCTCGCAGGTGCGATAACGCCTTAATAGCACTGCCGTATGTATATAGCGTGTGTTGATCCCCTGCGGGGCATCTCTCTAATATCATTCAAACTTCCGCGTGTTTATCGTTAACTTTTTGTTTGATTCTTCTCCCTCTCGACGATCTCGAGACGCCGTCAACAACAAGCCACACTTGTTTCGTCGCGACTTATTGCACAATGGACAACAAGTTGAAAACTCGCTTTCGTGCATCAAGGTAGACCATCATTGTCCTCGTCGCATCGTCATTCACACGCGCACCACAATCAGAGAGGAACAAGATGTCTGATATTTCAAGAGCCACGCAGTTTCGATAAATTTACGAAATCTTTGCTTTCCAATCGAAAGATGGAAAATAAGATTGTGGCTCTCGGTCTTGGCCCCAGTGACAAAGTAAGGTTAAGACACTATTTTAACGAATGTAAAGAGTCGTTGGAATTGTTTTCAATTGGAGGCTCGGGAAATTATTTCGGTCGCGTGTTCTTCTCGTTTCGCGGTGCAACGCTGCGACGGTAAATCCTCCAGGGTGGTGCGTGTCTTTGAAACAAAGAAAAGTCGTCGCGTATTGCACTCTCAGGCGGACACAGGCGGACGGAGGAGGAGAAGGAGGAGGAGATACATCAGTCGCGATTAGCAGTCGATGGACACATCCGCTTTGCTATGCGCACGACGAGAATAAACCCCTCGCCGATTGCCTCTCACAGTCCAACAATCGGCGGTGCGTCGCGCTGAGCGCGCGACATATTTATATGCACATACACACACACACACACACACACACACCACTTGTATATCTCATTTGCAGGGGTCCGTTTGCTCGTGAACCCTCCGGGCGCCTTTATTATCGCTCCTTTGCCTATCGTCAGCTCGCCGCACACCCGCTTTTCCTTTTTCTCTTCGGTCGGTAAATTTTTGTTTTTATCGCGCTCATCTCTGTGAATAAAAACGGTCTCGATCGTTCGGTATAAAGTTATCGGTGATAACTGTAGGCACGTGTCGCCCTGGGGCGTACGATGCATAATCGATGAAATTGACAATGCACATACAAGTTTGTTCCGAGTATCAATGGCTGAAAAGTCATAGCGAAAGGACGAAAAGTTTCATCGCGAAAGTTCTCGTGTCGAAGGAACTTTGTCGTGCTAGACGTCGAGCGAATAATCCAAAAGATATCGTCGCCGCCGCCTAGCGACTTCTCGCGAATTCATGAATTATCGATCTTGACCCGGTTGGATCGGGCACACCGACATTACGTAACAACGCGGAGCTCCTTCGCTGTCGTTTTGCCGTTAATAGCTGTGGAACGCGCTGCAGCACAGTTAACGCGAAGCCAGGATTCTTTGAGGCGCCTTTAACCGGGCTAAAGATTTGTGAACGTTTGACGACTGAGATAGCGAGAGAATCGATCGTGTTCTCTCTCTCTCTCTCTCTCTGGGTGACACCTTTTCAAGTTTATTCACGTAGACTGTGGCACTTAGCAGCGAGCGAGACAGAGAGAGAGCGTCGCGAGCGAGACAGAGAGAGAGCGTCGCTAGCGTGATAGTCACGTACGCGTTCGCACGTACCGATCACGTACCAGAGGCCCTGCTTGGTGCCTATCCAACTGATATAACTGCCAGTGGATCCGCGACGAGAATATAATACTCTTCGCATATATGCTAATAATTCGGACATTCCTCGAGCGTTACATGCCGTTGCACGACCAGACGTTATATACTTTTATCTCTACTCGCAACGATCACAAAGCCCGAAAGAGGCCGAAAGAGGAATTGGCGTCAATGAAGGAATCATCGAGAAAACGACGCTTTCCGCGCTCCATACGTTGTGAGTGAAAAATTAACGAATAACCGGAGTTAGTGTGGTGACAAAGCCGCGCGCGCACGTGAGTCAATTTTCGTTCTTGTCGAGATATCGTTGGCTCGATGACGCGCGACATCCATGACACACAGCTTTTGTCACTAGCGGTTCGAGAAATCGGTGGAAATCGGTTTTCCGCTCGCTCCACGCATATTTCGAGCCTCTTATTCTCGGTCAGACTAATTATCAGTTATCGCTTTCCTGGTACACGACAATCTTAAAATCGTCCGTGTGCCAAGAGCCTTTCAATGCCATCGCTTGCCTCGTCTATATTTTTCTCCTCACCAAACTCCGATTAATCAATTCTATCCGGTTTTTTTTTTCACATACGACGTTAAGCTAAGCTCGGAAAACTTTTTGAGACACAATACACATTAGTTTTGGATTATTTAATCATCTTCGATGACAAATTCTTTCACACGATATTGTTATATTCCGTGGAATTATTCTCGCTATCGCAATATAATCTCAAGAGAAAGAAATCGCGCACTCTTGTACAACCGATCCGGTTTACTTCGCATAACACGTATCTACGATATTCTTGGTACACGACACACGCGTGCACAGCATTATACGCTCTACACGTGTTTGTCGAACGAAAATAGATGTTTCCCAATCGATTTAATCGACTCTACCGATATAAAAAGGAATTGGAAAGGCAACGCTGACTTTTTATTCGCCTCTTCCTCGCTATTGGCCGAGATCGATTCTCCCAACTTTCTCCCCAAATGCCAATACAGTTTTTTTTTTCATTCTTTTTTCAAAGTGTGAATTTTATTATTTAATTTTTATCAATGTCACTTATAGATAAATTTTGAAGTTATTATAATGGATAGTCGCAAGTGTGATATAATCTCAAGTGAGAGCAGATGGTGAAATATTTTTGGTTTTTTGCTTATAGAATTGATCCACGGTTTGTCGGTGTACGATGTGAATGGTTCGAAGAGAGTTTTGCCCGAGGCGGAGAGCAATGAGGTGTCGATGCGAGGCAACGATGACAACGGCGCCGACGACGACGACGACGACGATGAGGAGGACGATGAACCGGAAGTCCGGGACGAAGAGCAGACGATTCTCGTGGTGGAGTTTGAGTCTGAACCAAGCGAGAAGGAGGACAAAGATGGGCACAAAGATGGAAAGGAAGGTGTGTCTCGTAAAAAGTAAATTTATCAGAGATAGCAGAAATTCTCTCTCTCTCTCTGAAGATCGTTATATATCGATAGATAATTAGCAGCAAAGCCGAGCGGGGCGTAGAAAATGCTCGTAGTTCTGGACCCTTCGTTTCGCGGTTAGCGACTATATTATACCGATAAAGCCGTGGACAAGGCTTACTATATGTATATATCCATGGGGGCTTCTCGAACGCCGGGAGAAAACAGGTTTTGTATATAATTGCCAGCAGGCGTACCCGTTTCGACTATTTTTACACACATCCGTGAGCAGCGTGTGCCGCCGCCACGATGAATTGGCCTCGCGTTTACTACGTCCACTTACTTAAACAGTGTGCTCTCCTGTTTTCAGTCGACGCTGGTAGGTAGTCGACAAGCAGCACGTTGCCGTCGCCGTCGAATTCACGAGAAAAGGAAGCAACCTACGTTGCCACAAACCCGTTCTCCAGAGGACAAAAAACTTATTATTCGAGCGGGTTTCTTTATCGCTGCGTGCACTCGCTCAACCGGAGGAGCCGTTCTTCGAGTGACCGAGGTCGTGGATCTCTCACAAACAAGATATTAACAAGTTTTTCAAAAACCCAGATATATCGTCGCGTCTTTGAAAATTAGATCAAGCTTGACGTATGGGGCAACAATATAATTATTGTCGATTATAATTTCATTCCCAAATGGCTTTAAATATTAACGAACGAATGCAATCTCATTGAGATAATTTTTTAATGCGCGTGTGTGTTTTTGTATTTGCAGATGACTCGGAGAACCAAAGTCCCCTGGATCCGTGGTCTATAGTGTGGTACATTGGTTCGTTCGGTGGTCTTGTGGCTTTTTTTCTGATAGTCAGTTGCTCGGAATGGTGTTGCCGTCGTGGGGCCCGGCCTCTCAACACGACGTACGTTCAACGAGGAAGCGGCGGCGGCGGTGGTGGCACCGGTGCGACGGGAGATCAACTCGCCGGTGGTCCGGGAGTCACGGAAACTCCACCGCCGCCTTATCATCTTTTCGCACCGCCGCCTTACGACTCCGTCAACTATGGGGAACTCCTCGACAAGACTTCCGGCGAGAAAATCGACATCTACGTGATATCGGTACCCGTACCGAGTACGACTCATCAGCCAGCACCGGCGTAGAAGTAAATTCCACGAAATAACAATCGACGATTAATCCATGGAAATTCATTGAAATATGAGCTCCTCGAGACTAAATCCAAGTGGCCTTCGAGGACTTTGAAAGAGTCCCGAGAGACCAAAGACCACAGAGGGCCCAACGGCAACTTGGCTTGCTTATTTATCCGGAGGCCGAATCTCCATTGTTCGCCCAAATACAGCGAAGAAAGCCTATGTTATAAGTGCTGGAGATGAGATACAACGAAATATTCTGTCCATGCACAGAACTCTTTTTATTTTCTCTACCGCCAGTTTGTTGTTTGCGTGTGTTTCGTTTGCTTCCCGCGAACGCCACAACGGCCACGGAATTCTATCATGAGGCTCGTGCAATTATTCGTTAGAAAATTCAAGGCGGAATGTTGCGCGATACTTGGACGCTGATTGTTTGCGGTGTCTATCCGTGACGCAACGGAGGTGTAACATTCGCCTCGAGAATTCACCGAGCCACGAGCTCACTCACGTACACGATTCATCGCGGTTGTACGCTTTTCGTCTCGTGACATTTAACGCGCACCCTCTTACAACCAGCCAACTGCGAATTCATGATATCATCTGCAAATCTCCGATATTGAAAATTTAGCACCGACTTGAATTCACCAGTGACTCGAATGCTCCTTCGTCGCGGCGAGCTTTTTTCGTTCTCCGCCCGTGAACAACCCGGTCGCGCGTTACTATCGATTATTGTTTATCATTTGCCCTGCAAAGGGCGTGGAAAATCTAGCGAGACGCTCGCTTCTTTTAGCCAGTAATACCGATAACCGCACGATGACGTTAAATCCACCGGTGTTCTCGGTTAATTAATCGCCCAATTGATTATTGAAAAATTCGGGAACGCACGTCGAGTAACCCCACGACTATCAAGAACAAAGCCGACGTAGATAAGATAGTGAAAATTAACGAAGCGAGAGGAGCTCGCGCCTAAAGCCCAGAAGCCAGTGTACGTACGGGACGATTAATCGTGACGTCAAATCGACTGGAACTTTCTGCCAGATATATATACATTCACACAGAGATAAAACCGTTTGACCCTAATACATACACTGTTTCAAGGTCGCCAATTGAAGCCAATTATACGGTACTGCCATCAAGTTTAATTGTAAACACATGAAAAAACTAAGAACATGCTAACGAAAATAACAACACGATTCGAGGGAACAACAACCTACCTTACTCGACTACTCGTAAAATTCCATTTTAGATCCCGTGAAATTAATATGTTTACTCTCAATAAAAACGCTTAACTATTTTTATGGCTTGAAAAAACTTTTTAAAAATGCATATCAAATGCATTTACTATTTTTATAGCCACCAAGTGTGTCGAAATTTCACAATACGAAATATAACATTTTTTTACTTGACGCAATTTTTAGATTCAATTGTTTACCGCTTTGATTAAGTTGCTACGACAGACAAAATTCTTCCTTCTAGCGGAATTTTGGTGCTAAATTTTTACCAAATTTCGTGCTTGATGTGTAGTTAACGAAATTTTCGATGCAAGTGAAAAGCGGGCAAACAAAAATGTGTTGGTAAAGGCGTTTCGTGAAATCTCGCGTGAAGTTGGTACTCACGAAAACCAAATAAAAAATTGTATTGCCAAGGAGGATGCGCGATAGTGGTTGATGCGTATCTATTAATGTATTTTACGTCGTAAAAAGGAGAGTGGAGAGTATGTGTGTGTGTGTGTGTGAAAAAAAGTTGGATTCCCGTGATAAAATGCGAGCGAAATTAAGAGTGATTGGCTCCAAGGGCAGTTGCAAAAAAAACGAAGAAAAGAAACCTTAATGATCTCAGCTAGTCGCCCGAGGAGAGTGCACGATTTCTTTTTATGTATTTTTTAATTATTATTTTAATCGCGTTTTTGAGAGCCTTAGATTTAGAAAAACAAAATGCGGATGTCGACGATCGATAATCCTCAGGAAATTTGCGGTATGCAATTCCGACGGTGCACCCTCACGTGCATACAAAGCGGTGCAATAAATTCTTTAGAGAAGCGCGTGTGACGTCAATTCACGAATTCGCAATGTAATTGTCATGATAATGAGAGAGAGAGAGAGAGAGAGAGAAGTATGTTCGTGTCTTAAAGGCACGTTTCGTCTATAATTTATTTTTTATACTTTTTATACATAAAAATAAAACCGCGATCGTTTGTATATACGAAAATCGTGCGTGCGTTATCAATTGAAGAAATAAAAACAATTTCAACAACCATCGAGGGATTAAATTCATTTTTATTAACCACCAATTTGATATTTCAAATGTCAAATTCGGAATCTGCGGTGTTGGAAGTGTGGCGGCGGCAGCACTATCTGGACGTAATTGACAGATGATCCAAGTAGTACAACCTCTGGTACAACCGATAGAGTAGATTGGCGGCGCGGCGGTGGGGCGGTTCTGCCAGGGAGTAGAACGGAACCCCGTTCTTCAAGAATCAGATAAAAATAAAATTATTTTTGAACAAAACGACAAAAACTCAAGATCGGCAGTGTCAAGTGCGATTAATGATAACTTTAATCGCTAGTTCTTCACGGATAAACACACAATGACATTAAGGGGTTAGCAGCTACGACTGACGAAAGTTAATCCAACGATGAATTACGTCGGGGAATTTTTGACTCTCGGTGTTGACAGTATTATACTTGGCATTTGTCTCAAGCAATATTACCATTACAAAAATGCGATAACATCGTTAAAGGTACAGAGATTTCGTCCAATTTTTCTCCACTATTCCTAGTCACTTTTTCGAGGTTAGAATGGATATTATTATTACCATTAGAGTTTAGTGATCTTGAGAATATTAGAATAAGACACGAATGTCGGTTGAACGGAGGAATACAGTGCGGATAGATATGAAATTTTCTAGTTGTCTTTGCATATAGGCCGCCGAATACCACGAGCTTGGAGCGGGACTCTACTCTAGCATTGACAACAGCGAGGACGGAAGGCTGGCTTATGTAGCGATAAGAGGATCGGTTACACCTCTCGGAAAACCATTTCAAAGTCTTCATAATGACAGCATCACGGGTGTCATACAAAAATTCAGTGTCAAAGAACACGTAGTTGCCAGAACTACCGCAGGTTTTTGGTAATTCTTTGATTCTTTAATCTCCCTGCTCCCGTGACAAACTTTATTCCATCTTAATTGGCCAATTTTGCTTTTTAATTCTTTGAAAAACTTTTTCTTGTCTGATTTCTGTAAAAGTTAATCGTCATACTTACTCGCATACTCAATTTACATTCCCTATTTTTTCGGCTTAATGGTTTCTCTTTGTTGTTCGAGTATTGAGAAAATGTTGATTTTTAGGAACGAGCAGCAAAACACCATGGAGGAAATATGCAACAGCATGCCGTTTGCGCTGCGCAATGGTGCATATAAAGTTGAGGTCGTCGACGCAATTTCTGCGGAAATACTGGATATGGATGTCATTAAAAATGAATTCAAACCGAGCACTCCGTCTATTAAAAATTTGCTTTGGGGCTTCATTACCGGTAATAAAAATACGCAATTAAAAGCCTCCGAGTAATTGATAAAAATATGAAAAGAACACACGAATGTAATGCATTCAGGGGTACGTCAATGCGGTCTTCAGTCCACCGAAGAGATGCTTCGAGAAGATACGGTTATCACGGGGATCGGCGAGCTCACTCGGGATTCCTCGAATTCGCATTCGTTAGTTTTACAACCACCCGCGGATGGTACGCCGTTCTATCTTACAACAATGTCGGTGGGCTCGTTGCTTAGAAAATTGGATGATCGCCGTGTTACGTACAGGTCAGTAACCCGAACAACTTGTCCAGATCATCTAATTTTCTCGTTTTTATTTTTCTTCCACTTTTTCATTGCTCTTCGTATTATTTTTCGCAAAAACCTTTCAACTTAAAATCAAATCAAATATTAACAGTTTCATTGTATTTATTATAGACTACGATTGCATTATAATAATTGGTCGTTCGGTGGATTTTAGGTGGCTCTGTCTGGTTTTTGGTGCAATCGGTGTGGTAATCGGTGGAATAGTGGTACGCCGGTACTGGCAGGAGCGAGAGCAGCAGAGATTAAACGACGAATTGCAAGAGGCACTTGCCGCATCTCGAAGATCACGAAGGCAAAGAGTAAGAGACAAGGAACTACGCGAGCAAGAGCAATGCGTTGTATGTCGGACAAATCCACGTGAAATTATTCTGTTACCCTGTGGACATGTGTGCCTTTGCGAGGATTGTTCGGACGACATACACTCCGATTGTCCCATATGCCGCGCTCCGATCGTACAAAAAAGTGCAGCCTACATTGCTTGAACTTGAAGCCCAGATTCAGCAGCTTGCAATTCACCTCAAATAACAATGATATTTTTGTCACAATTAGATAGGCATTATCCGTTGTAGAATATTACCAATAAACTTTTATTATTGTTGTCTTTATATTATCGTATTTTTTTTCAACTCTGAAAAATATATTTATGGGAATTGCCGATTGGCGATCTCTGGACAGTTCCAATTTTCACCGCAATTTTAAAGAGAAAAGCACCACTGTTAAGTTCCAAACAAAATTTTCGGGTCCTACCATTTATTTTTTAAAAAATTCCTGGCAATTTGAAAGTGGCGCCCTCTACATAAAATTGCGGTAAAATTGAAACTATCCAGAGGGCGCCACTTGTCAATTCCCACGAAATTTTTCTCGAAAATTTGATAAGAATTCCGAAAAATTTGTTCGGAATTCAATGGTGGCGCCCTCTGTGTAAAATTGCGGTAAAAATTGGAACTATCCAGATGGCGCTACTTGTCAATTCCCACGAAATTTTTGTTACATTTTCGAGTAAAATTTCGTGGGAATTGACAAGTGGCGCCCTCTGGATAGTTCAAATTTTTGCCGCAATTTTGCATAGAGGGCGCCACCGTTGAATTCCGAATTAATTTTTCGAAATTCTTATCAAATTTTCGAGTAAAATTTCGTGGGAATTGACAAGTGGCGCCCTCTGGATAGTTCCAATTTTTGCCGCAATTTTACATAGAGGGCGCCACCGTTGAATTCCGAATAAATTTTTCGAAATTCTTATCAAATTTTCGAGAAAAATTTCGTGAGAATTGACAAGTGGCGCCCTCTGGATAGTTCATATTTTTACCGCAATTTTACATAGATGGCGCCACCGTTAGATTCCAAATCAATTTTTCCGAATATTTTCACAAGGTAAAAAAAAAAAACTAACGAGTATAATTTGGAATTTTCTGGATACGAATTATTTATTGACAAATAATATATGTGACAATTACTCAACAATTACAATAACAGCACGGTTATTTAATATTGTTGCAGGAACTCTTGCTCGTGAACGATGACAATTTGCTATGTATATTTATTTGCTGATATTTTTTTCAAGTTGAGGGTGATTCCGTCACTGGGTGCGGTGAATACTGACTTTGGGCTTACTCTGTTTCTCCACTCATACTCGTTAATTGATACCTCATGATCACGCAGTACAGTTATTAGTCCAACAGCTGTCAATAGTACACCAACACGAAGACCTTGAGTGCGTGGAAAGAAGAAAAGTTCAATTAATGGCATTTGCAATTATTTTGAAACTGTATTGAAAAAACTGTGTAAATAAAGTTATCGTTTCGAAATAAATAAAATGACTGTGTATCGATTATTTCTCGAGCTATCGGTAGTTCAACCATAAAAATTGCTCGCACATATTTACCTATGCAAGTTCTGGGACCTTCGCCAAAGGGCATAAAGGTGAAAGGTTTGATATCGGATTTTCGTTCGTCACTGAATCTGTCGGGGTCGTAGCGTTCGGGATCCCGATGAAATTTAGGATCCATATGAAGACCGGGTAGTGCAATGTAGATTACGGATCCTTTTTCCAAGAGTATCTCAGTGCCCGGAATTTTATAGTCCCTGGTCGCTACACGATCGATCAACGGCGCTGCTGGATACATCCTCAGAGTCTCATTTATCACCGACATGAGGTATTTCATTTCGTGTATGGATCGATAAGTAACTTGTTTAGATTCGTCGAGGTGCTCGTGAATGTCGCGTCTAACGCGATCTTGTATATCCGGATGTTTTGCGAGCTCCCAGAGGGTGAAAGCTATTGTTGTAGCGGTCGTTTCGAGGCCAGCGACAAAGAACAACGCCGATTGCGCCAACAGAGTATCGCCTCCAAGTTCTGCAAATGACCGAACCAATGATTTGTCCTTACAAAAAATAATAAATCCAAACTAACGGATATCAATGGCAAACACTCACCAAATCCATGAGATTCCGATTTCTCGTTCTTGAGCTTGAGCAACGAATCAATAACGTCTCCTCGTTGGTACTTGCCATTTTCTCGACTGTCCATCGAAGACCAAAAGATTTTACGAAAAAAGTCTGTGTGCTTGCCGAGCAAAGAGCCTCCGACTAAATTCTTCAATTTCGGAAAAAAGAAACCCACGAACAGCTGTAGCACTCGGATTATTGTCGTCGTGAATACATAACGACCTGTGTAAATTTCAATATTCGACAATAATACGGCTCTAATTGATGTGCGGTGCGGGTATGCAAAATATTTTGTACAAACTTCTGATGTAGAATTCGGAAGGTGGATCCTGAAAAGAATCGGTTCTCACTCCAAACGCCATCGAGGATATAACGTCGGTGGTGTATCTGTTGCTCGCATCTTTAAAATCTAAGCTAATTTCACCTTTCGCACTCTTTTCCAGCTGACCTTCCAAGTAATTCTTCAGTGATTCGGAGGATTCGAGCATGAGCTCGAAGAGACTCTTAATTTTACCGCTGCTAAAGGTCGGTGACAATTTCGTTCTCATAAAACGCCATTGAGGATTTTTCAGGGAAAACAAACCACGAGACACCACGAGATCATCGCTAGTCTCCGGGGTAGCGAAGTAACGATCGGAAAAAGCGTCAAAGTCTTTGACGAGTATATTTTTTATAATATCTGGCGATCGAAGCAGCAAATAAGGTGTGTGCATTATGTAGATCCCGACAAACGGAGCATCCTCATCGACTTCTCTGTAAAGACGTCCAAGTAGAAACGCTGCTGATAATTTCATGAAAATCGCGTCCTTGAAATTGCCGAAGAGCAGATGCGTCGGGAGACTAGGTATTCCCCGTCTCCGCCAATAGCTGTGCTTCCATTTTGCCCATAGATAGAACGAGACAATCGTAAAACCACCAACCAACGTCACGGTTATCGACGACCACGTCCAATACATAATTATTAATTTGGCTGTTAAACTCTAGGCAACGAGCACAACGTACAGCAGCCTTCACTGTCTTTTTACTGACCGAACCGATTGATCGCCCGGCGTTAATATTGCCTTACATTAACGCGAATTCGTCAAGTGGGAGAAATGAATTGCACAATATACATTGTCCTAATTCGGTTCCCAATTCTCCATCATTCGGTCCAACAGTTGCTTCGTGTAATCGCGATATTCTCGTGAGAAACGAGATTCTTTTATCACGCTGAGAACCTTGGCTCGCACTTCGAACGACATTGTGATTAATCATATATCGATTAGTTTACGCGATCGTATCTTGCGTTGAATTACATATTTAATAAATGCGCAGTCACTCGAGGTTGCCCAATACCTGGCGCGTCAGCTGCCCGATAAACAAACGTTATCGCTAGTGTGTTTTTCTGTTTTTTCGCAGTCAGGAAAAAAAAATTCATATCACTAAAAAAAAAAAAAAAATTATCGAAATAAGAAAGCAGCGATGTAGGGATACGCTTACGTGTTATGCATAAAAGTATTTATTTCGTCGGTAAAAAAATATCATAATTAATCGCACAGCTTTGTTCATCATAACGAGCTAATATATGCGAATAACCGGTTAGTAGTATTTTTGAAATGGCTTACTTGAGAATTGCTGGTTAGTAGCTCCTCGACAAGTGCAACAACGATATGTATTTAGCTGTATTACGCTGCAGAAATTTTCTTGACATTCAGAGTGATTCCATTATCGGGCGCGGTGAATATCGAACGTGGGCTGACTCTGTTTTTCCACTCGTAATTGTTGAGCGATACCTCGTGATCGCGCAATACAGTTATTATACCGACAGCTGTCAACAGCATCCCGATGCGTATACCTTGAATTAACAAAAATATATAAATAAATAAATAAATAAAATAATTGAAGAAATGTTTCTTATAATAATCATCGTATTTTGAACTAAAATGAAATATTTTTGCTTACCAATGCAAGCTCTTGGCCCTTCCCCGAAAGGCATGAATGTATAAGGTTTAATGTCAATCTTTCGTTCCTCGCTGAATCTGTCGGGATCGTAGATTTCAGGGTCCGGATGATATTTTGGATCCATCTGAATACCGGGTAACGCAATGTAGACCACGGTTCCTTGCTCCAGAACGACTTGGGTGCCTGGAATCTTGTAATCTCTCGTAGCAATACGATCGATCAACGGCGCTGGTGGATACATCCTGAGCGTTTCGTTTATCACCGCCATAAGGTACTTCATTTCCTGTATCGACTCGTAAGTCACCGCTTTCGACTCACTGTCGAGGTGCTCGTGAATGTCGCGTCTAACGCGATCTTGTATATCCGGATGTTTTGCGAGCTCCCAAAGGGTGAAAGCCATCGTTGTGGATGACGTTTCGAGGCCAGCGATAAAGAACAACGCCGATTGTGCCAACAGGGTATCGCCCTCAAGTGCTGTCGACAAATAAATAATCAGCCAAATTAATCTTAATGTAATAACGTGTATCTAAAAAAATGTCACAATGTCTAAGATATAACAAATTAAATAAATCTCAATAAGTTCATCGACCTTAGTCTAAAAAGAAAATCATTATATATTGTTTTGTTTATTAATGCAAAACTCACGGAATCCTTGAGGTTCGGATTTCTCGTTTTTGAGCTTCACCAGCGAATCAATAACGTCTCCTCGTTGACACTTTCCATCCTCTCGACTGTCCATCGAAGACCAAAAGATTTTACGAAAAAAGTCGGTGTGCTTGCCGAGCAAAGAGCCTCCGACTAAATTCGTTAACTTTGGAAAGAAGAAGGTCGTGAATAGTTGTAGCGTTCGAGAAACGGTCATAGTGAATGGATAACGACCTGCGTAAATTATCGAAACGTTAAATTTATCAATAGCTAAAAGTAAAAAGTAAACATTTGTTTCAATTATTTTAGCTATAAAAAGGTGACAGCTATGAATTTCGTTAGTTCACTATAATGTCATTGTTGCAGAGAGTAAATAGCATAAAGTTGTATTTGGATAGCAACTGTTGTAAAAACAATGACACGGAAATAAATAGCTGTAACATTTATCGGTAGCATCGTTTTTCTTCGAGTCGAGTCGAAAAAAAAAAAAAAAACGATGAGAAAAACGAAAGAGAAAAAAGAGGTGTGTTCTATAATGGTTTACAAACTTTTGGTATAAAATTCCGGCGGTGGATCTTGGAAGGAATCGGTTCTCACCCCAAACGCCAACGAAGATATAACGTCGGTGGTGTATCTGTTGCTCGCGTCCTTTAAATCTAAGCTCTCGACACGCGTAGGATCCTTTTCGAAGCGGTGATTTAAATAATTCTTGAAAGAGTCGGAGGATTCGAGCATAAGATTGAAAAGACTCTTGAGTTTTCCAGTGGTAAACGTTGGAGATAATTTTGTTCTCATGTGACGCCATTGGGGATTTTTTAGTGAAAACAAGCTACGACTGCCAACAAGATCTCTGCTGGTTTCCGGCGCAGCGAAGTAACGATCGGAAAAAGCATTAAAGTCTTTAACGAGCACATTCTTGATGATCTCTGGGGATCGGAGCAGCAGATATGGATTATGCATTATGTAGAATCCAACGAATGGAGCATCCTCATCGACCTCTTTGTAAAGACGTCCGAGAAGAAACGGTGCCGACAATTTCATCAAAATCGAGTCCTTGAAGTTGCCAAAAAGTATATGACTCGGTAGACTTGGTATTCCACGTCTCTGCCAGTAGCTGTGTTTCCATTTTGCCCACATATAAAAGGCTACGAAAAGTCCAGCGAACACCGAGAGAAATATCGACGACCACGAGGAAAACATTGTTATTGACTTCGGAGCTCCGGTTCTCGCGAAGGAAAAGCCTCTACTGATCATTTATCGAGCTTCGCCTGACCATCTCTCCATTTAGACGTTTGCTTTGATCTCGGGTGTGAAAAATATGTTACATAATAGGATGCACGGCGTCAGTCTCGTTTGTCACGATGACTCGCCTTTCGGACGCTTCTTCTACGCGTTAACTCTCTATCGAATGAAGGGGAGATAACGTAACCACTATTTCTCGCGATAACGAGACATTTTACATGTGTGCTCTTCGTGTGCACTCGATAACTTCCTTTATCGTTAATCCCTTTTTTACTTTTTTTCTATCACACTTGGTTTATTTCTTCATAATGATTAGCCCAATTTTATGTCATTTTAATCTACACTCGAAGCTATATTTGTTTTTTTAAATGCACTCCCTTACTCAGAGTGCCTCTCGAGATGCGAAGTAACCGGCGTTTTTATCGCTCATGAATGAGAATGCCATTTTTGTGTTTATGTTCGGCATTCGACCACTTGTTGCCGCGGTACTGCTACCAGACTTCTCTCTCACGCTCTACAAAGCTGCTTTACATTTACGATAAGATTTACTGAAAACTGGACCCTTTTTTTTCTGGATCCGATCTTTTGAGTCTTCTGGTTTCTAAAAAAATCACTAATTTAATAGCCGGTTGATTGAAGATTTTTATTCTTTTTTTAATTATTTTCTTCGGTATCGGAAAAGTTTTTTTCTCTTTCCGACATTAATGGTGTAATTGAGCGGCGATGTGATTTACGATAAACGAATGATAACTCGATATACATGATGTTGCATTCCGTTTATTATCTTGACGATCGATGACGTCAATGAAAAGGGAACTCGGCCATTTACGAAAGGGCCAATATTTTCCTCGGAGCTCGAGGTTCTCTTACGTGGTAGCGACAAAATCACTAAAGACAACTACTGAATTCTCAATAGTCGACGCAGTGATTTCACGTTGAGATTAGCCGTGCCATTTTCGTAAGGGTTATTCGAAACTCTGATTGGTCTAGCGTTAAATAATGAGGATGCACGTAGGTAGTAGCGGTTATCTCACGATTTTCTTGAAATCTAGAAGAATGCCGTTCGCGGCTGCGGTGAACGTCGATCGTGGATCCAATTCGCTCTTGTTCTCGATGCGTTGCGACAATTCGTACTCTCGGAGAACCATTGCAATCACGATTTTCGAGTGAAGCTGACCAACTTTCATACCTGAAAAAATCAAATAAATAGCTCACTATTTAAGGCGATAGGAAAAATATATCGTTTCGCGATCCAACATATCCAAGGGCCAGCTAAAAGCTGTAGTTTCGACAAGCGTTATCGGTGCAAAATTACTTATCGACAAAAGTGATAACGAATAAAAATAGGAATCGAACGATCGCGTTGGAATTTGTATTATTTGTAGATGTGCTTACCGACACACATTCTCGGACCGATACCAAAAGGTATATAAGCGTCGCTGATCTTGGTACCTTCGGAGAACCGCTCTGGATTGAATTCTTGTGGTTTTTCGAAAAACCTTGGATCTTCTTGGAGCCCATATAACGATATATAAATCGGTGTACCTTTTTCCAGAACGATGTTGGTGCCGGGAATCTACGACGAACACAATAGTATTAATTTACAGACAAAAACAAACGGTTTCATTGATTTTTTTCTGTGCGACTGAAAAATGTATTATAAACGTTCGCGTCTCGACGAGATTCTGCTAAAGTAGCTAACGCACAAATCTAATCAAATTAATTGCCTGGAATCTACATCCTCGAGAAAATAGTGTTGAGTGATAACCGATATCATGACCATGTCATTGATCGCTTATCACAAGAGAATCAAACTTTTATTTTGTTTTTTTTTGCCCGGCTGTTGAGAATCTCCGAGACTCGAGGGTAATTGTGAAATGGGATAAATGTTAATGAAAGTTTGATGAATAATAAGTTTACGTTGTAATCCTCGCGAGTGTATCTGTCGATTGTGGAGACAGGGGGATGCAGACGAATTCCTTCGGCAAGTGCTTGATCGAGATACTTCATGTCGTTGAAAGCCTCGTAGGTGAAACCGTGTTCGGCAATGGATCTCTCGATATCTTGGCGAGCGCGTTTTTGGTACTCGGGATGATTCGCCAGTTCCATAAGGGTAAAGCTCACCGTCGTTGAGCTCGACTCGAAGCCCGAGAAGAACGTCCCCGATTGATACAGCAGATTCTCACCCTCGAATTCTGCAATTTACACAAATGATTGGTTATTTGAAGAAAAAAAAAAAGGTAAACGACCACCGATGAATCTCCCACTCGCTTCGTCATTCTGAATTCTCGGTGTACAGGATAATAATTACTGTTTTTAAATACTTGATATCTGACTATAACGAGTAGTTAAGCTTATCTACGTTATAATTTCAGGAGTCGGCGCTTTTACTTCAAATTAGCGTTAGTTGACAATCCCGAATTTATTCCGTCATTACACACGTGTATATTTGAATGTCAAATTTTCTTCGACTATGTATCTGCATATCGTTAATTTATGGATCTACGTTTTTCAACAACAATACTATCCTGCTTATATATGCTAAGAAAATGTTCTTATCTCGTACACAATTATGCTCCAATACGTCGTCCAATTAAGGAACTAAATTTAAATTAAAAATAATTTCAAGGATCAACGAAGGTGATTTGTAAAGTAAAGTAAGTAAAAGAGAGATAAATATGCAATTGGAATTTGTCGTAAGCTTCGTATTTAATGAGAATTAATTGTTTCGCGTGATTAAAATGAGATCAAAATATACTCTGGCCTGGGTGTTAACGTCAGGCTCTCGAAACGAGAGGGATGCGATACTTACTGTAAACGTCATTTTGTTCGCCGTTCTTCAGCTGCACGAGCGAGTCAATAAAGTCACCCCTTTTGGCGCCGGTCTTCTCCCGTTTTTCAACGGCGCTCCAAAATACTTTGCGTACAAATTGCGAATTGAAGAGCATGGGAGATCCAATTAATTCAACCAATTCCGGCATGAAAAAAACCGTCACGAGGGCGACCATTCGTTTAAATCCATGGAAGAATTCCATCACTAGAAATATTTCAAAATCGACACTCAATTAGGTAAAGCAATTATTTCGTGAGGAAATGAGAGAGAAAAAAAAAGGAAAAACTAGCAGACTGGAATTTAAGGGATAAATGTGAATTAGATACCTGCTTTGGTAAACTCAGCATTGGGATAATTGAAAGAATCCATTTTGGTACCGAGGGCGATATTGGCAATAAGATCCGTGGCATACTTGTAGCTGAGTTCTTGGGCATCGACGAGTTTGAGGCCCTTGTCGTCGGCCTCGTGACTCTTCAAAAATTGCATCATCGGTTCCCCGGTCTCCAACATCAGGGGGAACATTTCCCTGAGCTTGCCACGCGTCAGAGTCGGTGAAATCTTGGACCTCAGGTACTTCCACGCTGGATTTTTCAGACCAAAGAGATTCTTCATTCCAATGCTGTCTTTCTGTTGAGAACCGGCAAAGTGTCGATCTGAGAAATTTTCAAAATCTCGTATCATAATTTGCTTTATAATTTCCGGATCTCTGAGAAGAATGCACGGCTTGTGAAAAATGTAAAAGCCGAGATAGGGAACGTTGGCCCTTGCTGCCTTGTGCAACAAGCCGAGATGCCATCCGGGCGCTGTTCGAAACAAAACGGCATTTTTGAAGTTGCCGAATATCAAATCAAACGTCGATAATTGCTCGACCCCGCGTCTACTCCAGTAGTTGAGCTTGTAACGCGCGTAAATCCAGAATAGCAGAACAATCGATGACACCGCGACGAGAGTCATGCTCAGTGAAATTTCACCGAAATTCAAAAACATGGTGAACCAACGCTATTTCTCAACCTGTCGCGGCCACTATACTTTTTCAAACTCTCCAACTACCAGTCTGTCGTTCTTTCCTTTTATACCCCACTCGCAATCAACACACCGGAAATATATACCTCAACTAATTGGATCAATGCGAGAGCGTCAATTCACGGCACCGTTGACAAAATAGATAAAAACTTGCGGTAGTCGCGCATTAGTGGGGATAAGATTTACTTTCGGTAGATAGCAAACAAGCGATAGCTCTGATTCATTCATTCGACGAACCGCTGCCAACCTTTCTTCTATTCCAAGCTTTTAACAATGCTCTCTATTTTACTTGACTCTATAATTACTGTTTTCATCTTATATTTAACATTACACATTTTTCTATTTTACTTTTCAATCATTTGTATGTTTCAATAATCCTCGAGAACAATAAAATCCATGAAATTGCAAAAAGCCAGTGTCAAATATTATATATACATATAGTCGCGCACCTCGAGGGTGAACAATCACCTTCGCGAAGTTATTTTGTTTATTTGTACTTAAACAGTAACCTTATTTATGGTTTTTCCTGCAACTTCGTGTAATCATTGATTTAACCATGAATATAAGCTTGAGCTCACGCTAATGTATTGACAATCGCGGCTCTTCGGTGCATACCAATGTTTTTCCGCGTATCTTGCAAAAATAGACGACATCCGATATTTACGGCTCTAACGATGTATACAAATGTATCGCCACATTTTACTATTCAAATGTCAACATTATCTCGAATAAATTCAATAATTATTCCGAACACTGGGATTTCCCTCGTTAACCGGCAAAGACATCTTATCAATCGCAGTGTATATATCATTGTTGTTTACTTTTTCCTCAATTTCTTTATCGTACTCGGTGCAACTTTTTCCGTAACGTCCAACGCATCGTTGTTCGATCCTAAAAAAATGTCATTGTGTTTAGTCGATTATTCGATCGAATATCAATTGTCATAAAATTTTTCAACTACTTAATTCAATGTACTAAAATACCCGTGTTATCAACATAATGACGACTGCAGAGTTGTAGACGTTAAATAAACTGAAGTACAAGGCGTCCACAATTTTTTCTCCGAGGATTCATTTATTCGATTAAAATCTATTGTACATGTATTATACATTACACAGACATATCGATACAATATTAAACATCTCGACGTTAATAATAATTAATTGTATCGCTAGGAGGATCCGTCAGATCCTTTAAAGCCTTAAATCGTACCTATACATAATAGACAATATACAGACGTAACCATCGTACGTTTTTCACTCTCATTCGCTCAAGCATTCACTCGCACACATCACGCTCTCTCTCTCTCTCTCTCTCACTCCCTCTCGTCTAACGCTATCGACAATCACTGCTTTGATAATGAAGATTTTCGACAAAAAAATTAAAAAAATTAAAAAAAAAAAAAACTAAACAGGTGTCAAGTGTTATTGGATTAAAATGACCCCAAGTTACTCACGTATTCGCAAGGTTCGCAATCACCTAGAAAACTTCGATTCTGCTCTTAAAGTCGGTTGGGTGTCGCACTCTTCAGATTTCTCAACCGGAAATTGGCCTACGAGGAGGCTCGAAAACAGCGATACAACTCGACTTGCGTTTCTTTCGTCAAGAGATGAAAAAACACAATGCAATATCGAAAAAGAATAAATAAAAAGAAAAAGCATTGCCGTATTTATTCCAGAATTGTAACCATTTTAATTGCATGGGTGCGACTCTGATTTAAATAGAATTGTAATAAACTCCCATGGGTTACCGAAAACTACGTACCTTTGGGGTAAAAAAAGAGCCTCAAAAAGAGACTAGCGACAATTAGAGAGCTCAGTTTTCTTCGCTCAGTTTCCTTCCGTTTCCCTTCTCATCTCCCTCCTCGTATTTATCTAATTTTAATACCTCTTATAGAAAAGAAAATAATATTAAGAACAATTAATGTCCAATCGAAGCTACAGAGGATCTTGTTGGAATGTTTTATCGCGCATCTCTATCGTGTCATTCTTAAGAGCTAGCAGTTCGGTTCTCGTGTAAATCCAACGAGTAACAATGAGATAAAGTAAAAGGTATTTCGAAGAAAAAGAAGACGACGAAGATAGTTCGAACGAGAAGACGATGCGATGGATTACTTAGGTTGACTATCCTGTTGATTTTGTTGATTCTGTTGTTGCTGGGCTTGTTGCTGGGCTTGCTGCTGAGCTTGCTGCTGAGCTTGTTGCTGTGCTTGCTGTTGAGCCTGTTGCTGATGTACTCCATGGGCAATAGTTTGAAGTCTCACTTGACTAGGACCGGGACTCGCTCTTGCGGTCGTCACGATTGGTTTACCCTGAGGCGTTCCTTGTCTCAACTGTGGACTACTCGCGGTCACGACCTGTATCGTTTGTTTCAACGATCCAGACGCTACTGGTATTACGCGTGTCTGGAGTGGCGACTTTGCCAACACTACTTGGCCAGGCTGAGATACACTTTGACCAGTCGATACCTGTGTGTCAATAATAACGAGGTATTTATTAATTTTATTTTAGCAAAGAAATAGTGAGAAATGATAAAAGTGAAATAACGACGGGTACTCACATGTGCAAACTGTTGCATCCCGGAAGGTTGAACGTGTTTCATAACCTGCTGTATCTGTTGCACAGTCATAGTCGCAGGAATGGATTTTTGCTGAACAATCAGTTGCGTCTGTACGCCTCCTTTAGCAGCAACATGAGCCATTTGGGCAACTTTTTGCCCGGGCAATTTTCTCTGCGCCAATATTTGAGGATGCAGAGCCAATTGTCGTATCTGTTGAGGCGTCGCGGCACGAACACCAGCAACACCGGCAGTTTTAACGAGCGTAGCGACTGGAGTTCCTCCCGCGGATGTTCCGGCTTGTTGAACTTGAAGACCCGCTTGGGCGAAAAGTTGAGCGGGGGTGAGTCCGCCGGTTTGGCCGGGAACTTGAACCGGTCCAACTTTTCCCTGTTGCTGAAGAGCCGCCTGTCGTTTTATCAATGTCGCCATCTCGCTCTCCGAGACAGTACGCGCCACAGTCTGTTTGCCAACGTTCGTTTGACTAACGGTACCTGCCGCTACCCCCTGTTTCATAAGTGTAGCCCTCTGTTGCGGAGTAGCCGCTGAAACTGCCACGGACACCTTCTGTCCACCGGCAGCCTGTGCCTGCTGCAAAACCTTCAAATGTTGCTGTCTCAGCTGCAATACTTGCTGTTGACGATAATACTGTACTTGGGCGGGTGTTAAAGTTTTGCTTCCCGATGCTGTGGCCATCGTAACCCCGACTATACCCTTTTGCGTGACACCTCCGGGATTTTGAGCGGCTGATACGAGACTAGCGGTGGCTATTCGCTGCGCAGCTTGAAGATTCGCCACGCTCACGACCGTCGATGTCGGTCGAACCTCCTGCATCGTCAAAGTTCCACTTGGACGTGCCGTTTTTACCGCAGACGCGGTAACGTTTGTTCCGCTTGTGGATATCGATGTATTTGTCGCAGTCGTCGTTTTCAATGTCGTTGGGGCCGTCACTGATGCCACGATTTGAGGTAAATGAGCTTGAGACGTTGATGTGTTTATCGCTACTTGTTGGGTTTGTTGTTGTTGCTGCTGCTGAACTATGTGCACCTGTTGTTGCTGCTGCGTTTGAGGCTGCTGCGGTTGCTGCGTTTGGGCCTGCTGTTGTTGTTGTTGTTGTTGCTGTTGTTGCTGCTGCTGCTGCTGCTGTTGTTCCGAGGTGAGAACGGATGCAACGACGTTTTTCAATTTTTCTTTAGCTATACGTTCGGCTCGGCGTGTCGCTACATCAATCGGGGCTAACGGACTGTCGTATTGGATTCCGCATTCCGCCAGGACCGCCGCGTGCTTCGGATTCTTCATCAGAGGATTCACGAGCAATTGCTTGACTGTTTGCGTACGTTTGTTCGACACGGATTTTATGGTGTCAAAACGCTGGCAGCACATCAGGGTGAATGAGTTATTCTTGTCCTGATTGTAGAGCTGGCTCGTTCGCATTGGACGGTTTGTCTTGCTTTGTTGCTGAAATTAAAAAATAGGATTTTATTGATACACGTATTTTCGGATATTCCTTAATTAAATACAGTGCGTAAAAGATGAATGTTTTTACCTCAGCGACTTGGGGTAGCTTGTACACGCCTTTCTGCTTCTTTTGCTTCTTGGGAGTTGTGTCGTAAAGCAATTTTCCTTCTTCTCGCGGAACGATAACGGTCTCGTATCGGGTGCGACACTGCTTCGGTGATCTGTAGATCCTCGAGGTATTATTGACGATATCGGCAACAAGATCCCAGTTGGGTGTGTGACCGGGCGATAGGATCACGAGATTCAGCGGAAGTCCCTGATAAACTTGTATCGCTTGAAGCAGCGACCAATCCTCGTGGACCATCCAATCAAGCACATGGTCTTGATCGCTCGAGGTTCTCAGCATCGCCGAGGGTTTCACGCCCGACATCGGTATCGACGGACGGACTATCGGCCGATATTTGTGTAGCTTCATGTCGCGACGCATCTTTACCAGAGCCGGCGACGGACGGTCGAACAGGGAACGCGGCGCGTAAACGGATTCCTCTTTGTGCCTCATTTTCATCGGACGACGACCTGCGATTAATATTACGTTTATTTTATTCGTTTCCAAAAGGCCAATTTAGCCTCTGACATCGTTAAATTCGTAAATCCCTCTTGTAGTATCGAAAATTTTTTAAATCTTACCGTCTCTGGTTCCATCGGAAACCTCGACTCGGCTTCTCTTCTGTTCCTTCTTAACGTAAATCGGCGGTAGCTGAGCTTCACTCATTGGGGTTGAATCATAAAGAAAGCCCAATGAATAATCGACGTAAACATCGTTGTCGGAGGTTGGCGGCGTCGGTGGGCACCACATCTAATTGTCAGCAAAATGATTTTAAAAAAACGTCTTATTTTTGGCACAATTAAAAAGACGACAAAGAAGCTATAAAGAGTTTTCTTGTACTAACCGGCATTTGTTCCATCGTGCTATCTGACAACCATATCTGGAAGACAGCAAAGTGCGTTCGATGAGTACCACGATTTTTTCATCACCTCAATTCATTATTAAGATTTTTATAATAATGTTAATGAAAAATAATGAAAGAAGGGAAAAGTCTAAATATGCTGTAGCGAGTGAACCAGAATTTAGTTGAAGACGACTTACCTCTACGTATCAAAGCAGTAAATACATAAAATTTGTCGCCTTATTTTGTTCTCTGTTCGATCACCGAATAAAGACAATTTATCAGTCGACGAAAGCTTTCAACAAAACTGTCTATCTTGAAGCCAAAAATTTGCTAATTATAATAATGATGTATAAGTTGCTGTAAAATTGGACAAAAATTGTACTAATTTAATCAATCTCAAACTCTTTCACCTTCTTAATTTAATATTTCTCCACAATTCAAGTTTTTCTCTGAAAGAATTAAGAGAAGCTTGTCGGAATATGTTGAGTGAATTTTCCAACTAGGAGAAGCGACGATTGAAATATCCACTTTAGAACTGCAAAACAGCATCTTATAATAATGGACATGTAAAGGATCGGTTGTAATGTAAAATCAAGGTATCACCCCGCCTTATTCATTCAAAGGCTCAATTCAACTATTCTGGTAATCGCTACGCATTACAAGATTCTACAACAGAAATCCCTAATTCGCTAATATCAATTTTTTTAATTTTTATTTTCTTTATTGCTTCGTCTTTAAATAAGCAATCGTGCTTCAACGCAACACGCTCATTAATGTGCCTGCTTATATCTTGGCAGTCTCCAAGTTTGGAATGGCAAAGGCAGTGTTTTGGTGCCATTATCAATGTTATCAATTTCTTCTATCAATTTACCTAAAGAATTCCCTTGTTTTTTTGTAATTAAAGTTGTGCGGTCATGAAGGCCTTGCCACACCAAACCGACATGCAAAAATTATCCTGTCGTATTAATAAACCTCCAAACATAAACAAGCACACTGAGCCAAATTTTATTGTTTGAATTCTCATTATCAGTTTTTTACTCTATTTTATCTTTGCTTTTGTTTTTTTTCTTTTTTATTTTTATTTTTTTTTATTGGACACCAAAACGGAACTGAACCTTTGATTGAACACACTTGGAAACGCACCAAGAAATAAGAAACACACACATTTATAGTTTTTAATTTTTTTTCTTTATTTATTTTTTTTTCACTTTTATTCATAGCAAGGAATATCCTGTTTTTATTTCCTTAGTCGGGGACGCATTCGATCATACAAAAATTCAGGCACACAACTTAACGTTTAAACCGCGTTAAAAGTATTGAGGTGTTCTGGTGATTAAACGGGCTGCTAGATATATGTATGTATACATACATATATTTGTGACTTGGTTCACGAATCATTGAGGCGAGAACGAGAAAATCGCGCGTTCACACACGAAAGCATTGTTTTTCCCCCCTTATCTTTTTCGTATGTTATCTCGAGATCAAGCCCCTCAGATACGAAGAGCAGCATCAGCAGCAACCTGGATCGTTCAACAACAGCGAACCATCAACAATAACAACGAACAACCTACAAATTGTATCGCGTTGGATTCAAATGGCGAAGTTATCTTTCCGTTTTTTTTTTGTTATCCATCTTCTTTTCGTTAAAAATCTAAACCTAGTATGGTACAGTCATGAGTCTCGCTTATTACGAAATATATAAATTATATTAACGGACCTAGTGCACGGATGGGTAGGCCTACCGTCAATTAAACGTTTTTTTTCCATCATTTCATTCATCGTCATCCCCCCTCTTCTGGCTTCTGACGTTTCGCTCGTTTGTACAAGGCTCTCAATTACACAATTTCCAAATAGAATAAGTCGTACGGATTTGTAACTAGTACGAACGAGGCTCTTGATCTCAAACTTAGCTTCTCAAAAATATTTATATTTACAAAGATTGACGAGTCTCGGAGCGAGCGTTGCATCAGCGACAGCGCATTTTCGTTTTTTTAAAAAATCGTTTATGCAATTGTTTCTTACTTCACCGTACAAGCTCGCGAATAGGGAAAAAACAAGAGAAATAAAGAGAAAACAAAAAGAAAAATTGATAACGTGAGAAATAACAATAATTATTTTAGACTATGTAAAGTCAAGTCAAAATCGAACTTGTTTTTAATGCGAACATTTTATCGATTAATCACAGCATGCGAAAAGAAAAAGCTATGCAATCACTGGGTGGTGGTTCCGTTTTGTTTTTGTAATTCTAGCAAGGAGAAATTTTTGAATGAATATAATCGGGATTTTCGCTCGCTAAGACTTAGCGACCCGACGAGTCCTCGAAGGACCGGGTTTTATTTCGTTGGTCAATCAAGAAGCCGAACTGTTGTTGAGCCTGTCCAACGACGAGGATTGTATTTTAACGATTTTTTTCGTAGGTTGCGTCTGAATCTCCTCCTCATCGACAATCTCGACAATCTGTATCTCGCACTCCTCTTTTCCGCTTAACAACGGCTTCGTCAGAGAGGTAAATCTCGTTCTTTTCACGCTCCTACGTGCTATTTTTCGCCGAGTATTGGAATCCACAGAGGATTCATTTTCCGACTCGCTGTCGACATCCACGAGCGATATCGTTTTAGTATCGTTATCATCACCGCTTTTTTTTGTCGTACAGCTCGCAACAGCCGAGCTCGTGGTTTTGTTTCGCGAAAGAGAATCTAACGAGAGTATAGCGACGACTTTGGCGGTACGTTGCGGTTTCTCGTTGCCGTCGGTGGAAGAGTTGTTGTCGTCGGACGATTTCGAGATATTTTCGGAACTGACGGCGTTGCCGTTGGAATCGGTATCTGCCGAATCTCTCTTGGCAGCCATAGGAGCTTCTTCGCTGCTTATCGAGGATCTCCGAAGGTTCCTTATCCGCGATGTGTTTAAGACGTTGAAACCGCCGCCGGATCTCGTGACACGAGCCGATGACTCGGCACACGTGGGAAGCGGCGTGTCTGGTCGTTTTTGCGGACTCGTGGCTTGCGTTACACCGTCGCACGACGATTTTCTCGTCAATCTCGTAACGGGAATCGAGAATTCGTTAGTTTCACTCGATTGCTTTGTCGTCGAAGCCAAAGATTTGCTTTTACGATTGCTGGGTGATTGAGGCTGTAGAAAGCCATTGTTGTCGAGACTCGGTCTCGTGCTACGAGTCGTCGGTCTCTCGGCTGTTGAAGGACAAGGAAAACTGCCAACGCTTGAATTCAACAACGATCGGGTTTTCGGACGATTTAACAAGTTTTCCGATTGATCGTCATTCTTTGGAAGAGTCTTTACGGAATTGTTCGATACTTGAATCGGTGGTTGTAGAGTCTTTGCTTTCCTAAAGGTTTCGACGAATGGCGAATCTGGTATTTTTGGGCTTATTATTGTTTTTGTTTCCGCGTCGTGAGCCTCCGGCGAGGCTCCTCTTAATCTCGTACTTCTTCTACCGTCCAAGGACTTGCGAACCTGACGCTGTATCGATAGCAACTTGGTTTCACCATCGTTCGAGGAGGAAGTCGAAGGCTCTGCGGTAATTGTGGACTTTGCTCGACGAGTAAGAGGGCCTGGATGTGGCGTGTCGGGCCTTCGCAATCGAACTCGAGGCTCCGATAACAATTTTGGAATCGTCGGGACTGTGGAAATCGGACTTGCAAATACATGACACTCTTTATTAGCTTCCGAAGAGATTTTTGCATCTTTCGATGCATTTTCGATTTTTAACGATTCTTCCGCGGAGGATTCTTCGTCTTCCATAAAATCTTTGAGTATCTCGTCTCTTATTATGTTTCTCGATTGGTCGCTCGCAGTTTCCACCTCCGTTGCATTCTCGCTTTCCTCGATCGTCGTCGGTGTATCTGAAACGACAGCGGTCTTCTCCTCACTAGTCGGGTCACTGAATTTCGTAGTCTCCTCATTGTACAATTTTTTAGTTGAACGCGTGGTACGTTTTCGCTGTGTCGCCAGAACGATCGTTTCGCTCACTGGATCTGTGGCTAGTTTTGTGGGATCGCTAACGGAATCGGGGTTACTTCGACGATTTATTCGACTAATCGGCGACTGTTTGTTGGAATTTTCGGTAAATTCGTTTGTCGATGAAGCGGGAACGGGCACTTCACCCTTCGGCATAGAATCGTCTTCTCGCTCATCTATTTTCTCATCCGTCTGATGAATTTCCGATACCGAGAGTGTCACGTTCGCATTGGACTCTGAATTTTCCGATTCTTCGATGTTTTCCGGGTTTGGAGAATTTTTATTAAAGTGCGTCGATGACTTGTGGGTAGATCTCGTAACGTGAAGGGGCGTACTCGTTGTTTTCGTGGAATTTGTCAGAATCACGGATTCAGTTTCGAATTTGCTGTTGACACCGGTTTCATCGAAGCTCGCGTCAAAAGTTTGAGTCAAACGCTTTAGATTGATGGGTTTTGAGCGCGTCGATCGCGGAGTTTTATCGCCAACAAATTTTTTGTCTCCTGGAATTTTCATGGCTATGTCGGACAGTATAATTTCGAGTCTCGGTGCTTGCGGGGCCATAATAGAGCTGTAAGAAGTTTCCTCGTCGACTTTAGTCTCCGGCGAAAAAGCGCAGGCTCTCTCGTGTTCGGCGCTCTCGTCACCCTGGCCCATTTCCATGTTGCACGAAATTTCCGACATTTTTTCGGCAATCAGAATTTCGACATTTGCAATATTATCGGTATTTGGGGTGGGCGCGGAAACCGTATGACTGCCGGAAATTTCGTCCTCGGCTTTTTGACTATTAGTCTCGAAAGCGGTGAAAGAAATTTTTCTCCTGGCGTTCGAGATTTCTACAGATTCTTCTTTCTCCTCTCTCGCCCTCTCGACAATTTCATCTTCAGTGGAATTATTGAGGCTAGAATTTTTTTTCTTCGTGGACGAGGAAGTTTCGGCAACTTCGGCATTATTTTGTTCCTTGATTTTTTCATCGATCGGGGATTTGTGATTTTTGTCGATGGAATTTTTCTTGGGAGTAACGAGCGGGGACCTTGGCAACGCGAAACCGTCGTCGGATCTTTTTCGGATAGATTTTTTCCGACCTCTAGAACCACCACCGGGTACTCTGCGATTGCGAAAATTGGGTTTAACGCCAGGTAAAATAGGGCTCACGTCCAAGGTCCAGAGATTGATTTTGACGTCACCTCGGGACCTAGTGCGTGGGCTATTCAAGTCCCAGCGATTATTACGCTCGGTGGTGGAGGATTTGTTGGAAGGATTTCTACGCTTGGAGGTGGTGGCACTGCCGCGAGCAACGCTCCCTCGATCATTTTCGTTTCGCGCGTCGCGAATTTCCTCGTCGTCGTCCTCGTAATCCTCGTCATCGTCATCATCGTCATTATTATCGTTATCGTCTTCCTCGTCTTCGTCACCCTGGGACTGACTCTCGGTGTGGCTAGACTCCTCGTCGGGGCTCTCCTCGACGAGGTCGTCGTCCTGTGACTCGGACTCGTCCGAGTCCGTAGTTGTCTCAGTTTCGCTCTCCGATATCGATTCCTCCCTCGTGCTTCTACTCGCACGTCGAAGAGAACTTCGACGAGCCGCAACAACCGCCGCCGACGACACGCTGCTATTTTCCTGACCGCGTTTCTTAACCGCTACACGCTTAGAATTACTTGTATTATTAACCTGATTTTGCGCATCCTCGCGGCCGAATGTCAGGGGCTTCTCGTCCTCGTCCGCCAGACGAAGACGCCGTTCCTCCTCCTCTCGCAACGCCCGGAGACGGTCCAACTCCCACTCTTTCTTCTGCTGCTCCAGTTCACGCTCTGCCGCTGCCAGTTGGGCCGCTGAAAATGTCCCCTCGGACTCCTCGACAAACTTCATCGCGTAACGCTCCACAGGTGTTAACTAAACAAAACGAGTTGCGACAAACCTATTACAATCCTATTCACTCTTCGCACACAGACACCCAAAATTTCAAGACGATACATTATTTTGTGTGATACATTGAGAAATTAAATGGAAACGAAAATTCACAGAAACTCACCTGAGAAACCAAGTTTTGAACTTCCTGTTCGGCTTTGCTGACCTGAGCGTCCTCCTTTTCCGCCTCGTCCAAAGGAATATTCTCGTCGAATTCAGCAAGATCGGCGACAGCCTCGGCCTTCGCTGTTCTCGCTGCTTGGACATCGAGATCCTCCTCCGCAGCGGCCAACGCGCTCTCCAATGCTCCCATTGCCGCTTTTTCCTCGGTCGGTTGTGACGACGATACCACGGCCGTCGAAGAGCCCAGATCTCGGAGCAAAGCCTTCTCCCGGTCCTTGCTTTGCTCTAGTACATCAGCCATTCGCGCAGAAGCGTCATTCTCCGATTGATCGACATTGAATAGATCTTGAATCGTCGACTGCGCGCCATTGAAAAAGAGAACACAACATTTTTGTTAATTAAACAAAAATTACTATAATATAACAATAAGAACAATATAAAATAAACATTGTGCGACACTTATGCGCAACAAACTTAAAAATACAAATTCATTGCATGGGAAAGCTGTCGTCTACTTTGATCTACCTTCCTGAAATAATGACGTGCAATTGGTTGTGCAAATCACTTTGGATGGAAGGGCACAAGCGCTATCTGTTCTTTAGCATGCGCGTGTTAGATTTTCATGAAACGTCACGTTTGAATACTCACACTTTTAAAGTACGCAGTAGTGAAGTTTCCGCCCTCGATCGCGAGATCCCCGAGCAATCGTTTTTGATTGGCTTTTTTCAGAATATTTTCCTCGACCGTTTTCTCACTCACTAATCGATAGATATGAACGTCCCGTGTCTGCCCTATCCTGTGACATCGATCTTGTGCCTGAGCGTCCATAGTGGGATTCCAATCACTGTCGTAAAAAATAACGGTATCGGCGCCGGTCAAATTGACACCAACACCGCCGGATCTCGTCGATAATATGAAGCAAAAAATTCTTTTGTCGCCGTTGAATCGCTCCATGAGAACCTGTCGTTGATCGACTCTCGTCGCGCCGTCCAGTCTGAGGTAAATGTGACCATGAAAATTGAGAAAAGCCTCGAGAACGTCGAGCATTCTCGTCATTTGCGTAAATATCAATACACGATGACTTCCAGTTTTCAATTTTCTCAGTAACCGATCTAGCGACTGTAATTTCCCGCAATCGTACTGTATGAGACGAGGGTCGGGGAATTGCGTCATCATTGCGCCTGCAACTGGATGTAGAACCGACAATTTTGGCGACAATTGCTCCTGAAGTTCGAGCTGAATTCGCTGTTGCGTCCAAAATTTGTGAGGCGGTGGATGGGACACATGGAAACGTGGCATCGGTGCTCTCACGGCAGGAACGTAAACGACAAATCGCTGGAAGACCTCCTTCAATTCCTCGACGATTTGCTCGGTGGATTTGATCGCCGCGGCGAGAGCCTCGGTTCGCGAGAAAAATTGTCGTCGGGTCCGCGGATTCTCTTTCGCCGTCGTACAATTGAGATAGCCATTGTGCCACTGGCATCCCGAGGCTGGTTTCCCAATTCGCAGAGCCGTAAAGAGATCCTCGCCGTAAAGAGGACACGCGGCGCAACGTCGCTCATTTATGTTCGCTATTGTGGCAAGTTTTGCTTGGCGCCTTTGACGACGTGATTCCTCGACTTGGGCCTATTTCGGAAAGACAAAATACATCGTCATCATTCGATATTCCAATACGCGTTGAATTATTATTCTTCTTCAGTGCTTTTAACTCACCAAATAAAATTCGGATTTTGGTTGTTCCTTAGCCTGAGCTTTGGCTGATTCTTTCTGCGCGTTTCTCGTCACTATACCACAGCGTAGTTGCTGTTGCTGCTGCTGCTGTTGCTGCTGATGGTGCAGGGCTGTGGCGGCCTGACTCGGCGAGGTGTTTACATTGAGCGGTGGAACGCGCATGCCAACCCTACCGCCAGCGTTCGTCGTTGTCGTCACAACACTACCAACGACTTTGTTCGCCGTTGAAAGACCCATCAGCGATTTCGATAGAACAGTGAGCCTTGGACCTCCCGTCGTCATAACTGGAAAGGACACTGAACAACGACAACCTTTCAATATCGTGCATTTCTTCGAGTCTATTCATTTTTGTCAGAAAAATAAAATATTTGAAATATTCTAGTATCTTTGACATTTTGTAACGCTGTATCCCCAGACAGGATTCACGACTCTGAATAATTGTCAACGAGACGTGAGTTTAAATAGGGATAGCTTTGATCTGCCCTGCCTTGTGAATTTGACGTTAATAGCCGCGAGGGAACTATTATCGTGAGCGGACAGGGTGTAAAATTTTATTCAGCAGCGAAGTAAATAAAAAATGAACTTACCGGTGTTGGTGTTTTGTTGATTCGACGTGAGAATTATGTGCCTTCCGGTCGATGTCTGAACGAGTTGAGCGAAACTCGGGACGGCTATCCTCTGAACGGAATCACCTTGCTTCACGGTTACAGTTTGCGCGGTTAGTCGTTGCAAGCCGTCCCTGATATTCGCGTTTCCTATTATTCGCTGAGCGTTCATTCCCGCTGTGCTCGTTGTTGTTACGCTCGCAGTTCCCGTAGGATTATGCGCCAGGGTACCTACTGGAATAGCTGTAAATATAAAATAATAATGTTATTCCCTACAGTTAATATGTAAATTCAGCTTCGAAACAAATTTACAAAGTTCATTTTTTCTTTCTGGTAATAGTTTGTATTCTCGGTTCTAGAATGTCCATAAACGGTAAGATGATGCACAAGCTGGCCAGAGTATTAAAAATTTATTTTAGCATCAGTGCAAAAGCGTATGCAAACATATTCCATACACTGATCGATGATGCACGAAAATTTTTCATCTTCGGAGGAATCGTTTTATCAATTTAAAATAGAGAAAAATATAATAACCTTTTACGCTGCCCTGATGTTGAACGAGTTGAACAGAGTAACCTTGCAATTGCTGGCCACCCGCTACCCTCAACGTCACACCTAAAACGTCACAAACTCATTTTTAATAAAGAGAAAATTTGTATTCAACAATTACATGGAATTTTCACGTAATTTTGGAGATAACTGACCTTGTCCGGGCGCCGACTGGTTGTTGATCGTTTTAATGAGAGGCGATGTGCCCACCCTTGGATTTTGAACGATGCCAGCGAGGTTTTTCATCCTGGTTTGCACTGGCGGTGGCGGTGCGACCGGCGCTTTCGCTTGATTTGACAATCTCACGTTGATCTTGATTTTTCCGGCTGGACATCGCGGTGGAGCTTCTGGTAAACTGTCGATCTCTTCTATGAGCTTCCTCGGCGTTTGTAGACGCTTCACTCGATGCGCCACAAACGCGGTTAGTGTAAATTCAAAGTTTATCAGCAGCAAATTCAAGCAAGAGAGATCGACGCACTGAAATAAATTTCAAAAGGCTCATAGTACAAGATTCACGATATTTATATTTATCGCTATACAATTTTGATGAATTACCTTAAATGGATCGTAATCGAGGGCGCTCCATGCCAACGAAGCAGTAACGAACTCGAGAGCCTCCATCTGAAAGGGCGAGACTGTCGGCCGTACTTCGAAGAGATTCGGATGATTGCACACTTTGCGTAATTGCATGAGAACGTTTATCACGCTCAACAAATTACCACTAGCGAGTGTTTCTCTCGTCCTTAAGTGAATAAATATGGGGAAAATAAATTAATTCGGAACAAGGTTCGATTAGTGACGCGTAAATAACATTATTGATGTACTTACTTGGCTCGCGACATGAAGTCGTCGTACAAGTATCTTTGCCGTTTGGACAGTCGACACATTATGACGTGTTCGTATTTTTTTGGCAATTGTTTTTCCACCTCGGTCTTGAGCCGCCGCAGAAGAAACGGCCGCAGAACCTACAAATACAAACATTATAAATACACTTTATTTCTAAGATACTGAGCCGCATATTGCCTGAAGAATAGGATAAAGAAAGTCTACTCAAGAGTCTACTTGAAAACCAAATTCAGATTTTTTCATGTATCTCCAGACAGGATACGCATGACGTACAAATTTCCACTTTCCGTCACACGAGTTTTAATGGAGAAATTTCTTATCTCGCTGTATTTGTTATCAATTAACCGATACGATCAGGAGGATCTTGCGTTTCGATTTGTCGGCAGCGAATTAATTGCTTCTATAGAAATGTTCATGCGAGACAATAAAGCTTACGAAAGAGTTTTTTGATTTTTCAATTTTTTTTAGTATCGTCTGGTCTATGAACTATACATGTAGAAAAGCAGTACGTACAGACCTTGTGAAGACGTCGAATAATGTTTTCGTTGTACTCGCTATTTCCCTCGATCATTCCGGTGACTGGATTACTGAACCACTCTTTGAATTCACGATGCGATTGGAATACGTTGGGCATTAGGAAATGCATGAGCGACCACAATTCCATGAGATTATTCTGTAGCGGTGTGCCGGTTAGCAATAATCGTCTGCAAAGTATTTTAAAAAATTGTGTAATTAAAAAATGTTTAATGACTCTTATGAGTCATTGCACGAGTGATGATTTGTATTCTCGGTTCTAGAATGTCCATAAAAGGAAGGATGATGCACAAGCTGGCCCGAGTATTGAATATTTGATTTAGCATCACTGCAAAAGCGTTTACAAACATATTGCAAGCACTGATCGATGATGCATTCGGGAAAAAAAATCTCGACTAATATTTCTCATTTTTCGAGAAAACTCATAGTTAATATATTGGGAATAATGATTAATTACGATTTTTTAAATGTACCAAGGATTATGACTAACCTTTGCGTCTGGAAGTTGAGCAAGAGTTGCCACCTCTGCGATTTGAAGTTTTTAATGTTCTGTGCTTCATCGAGTATGAGATATTTCCACTTTTTCCTTCTGAAGCTCTGATGATCTTGTATAACGAGTTTATAGGAAGTGATGCATATGTGAAAGGCATTCGGTTTCGTCCAGCCTGTACGTTTCTGTTTTCTCTCTTTCTGCGTGCCATAGTACGTAAGGATCTTAAAACCCGGACACCACTTTTTGCATTCCATTTCCCAATTTAGCATCACCGACGTAGGAACGATTATCAAATGTGGACCCCAATTGCCTTTCTCGCATGCTAAATGAGCGAGAAGCGCGATTGTTTGTATCGTCTTTCCCAAACCCATCTCGTCCGCGAGAATTCCATTCAATTTTCTATCGTACATCGTCACCAGCCAGTCCAGACCGATGTGCTGATATTCTCGCAACGAATGTTTCAAAAGGAATGGAATTTTCGTAACAACCTGTTACGAAAAACAAAAGGAACAACATTTTTTAGTTTATTCAATTATTTTTCTACTAAGCATCATTTAAAACAAAGTTACGACTTGTCGAAAAAATTGTGTGACTCTTTTTGCAACTAATCGACTACCTAACGACATGTCCCGATCAAAAAGTAGAGCGATTAGGCACATCTAAAAGATATCAATTTGATCTACCCTTATTTAGAAGAGAAAGCAATTTTGGTACAGACTCTCCCCATAGCCAAGGGAAAATGAAATATTAAAAAATTACAATACATTCCAACTTGTGCACAATATTTTTGATGCAGTAAAATAAAAAAAATAAAATAAAAATGGAAACTTACGCTCGTTGTGAGGAGAGTGTTGCCTTTTGGTTGAATACTTTCGGCGAGTGCGGCTACGTCGTCCATCTCGTTGTGATTTTCGCGTTGTTCGCCGCTCGCACTTTTGTTATTATCCTGAGGTTTCTCGGCGGAGAGATCTTCGAGGAGTGACTTGAGACCGACTCCGGTCTCGTCGTCGCTCTGTGTTTGCGAATCTTCCTCTTCGAACTTCGTTTCATCCTCACTTTCGCTTTCGCTCTCAGATTTCTCTTCTGGTTGATCATCCTCCTCTTTGTCCGAATCACCTCCAGATTCTGTCGTAGTTTCGAACATTTCATCGTTATAAATTGTCAAATTTTTTTCTTTTTTCTTCAACTCCTTGCAGTTTATTTGAGTACCAATTTAAAAAACAATGCTCACCGTGATCTGTGTCGCCGTCGACGTCCATCGGCGTGGCCGGTGCATTTCCATACTTTGCCATGAGCTCATCGATCGACATTTCATTTTCAGCCTGTAAAAACGAGAAAGAAAATATAAAACTAATCTTATTACGGTATCGAATGAATGTTAATAGTTCAGTCGGGTGATGTTGATATATAATGATAATTATTCTATGATATTTGCTATCGATTTAAGAAAAAATTGTGTAACTCTCTTGCGCGACAAATGTAAAATTACGGATTCATCGCATGGGAAAGAAGTGGCCTACTTTGATCTACCTTCCTGAAATAATGATGTGAAGTTGATTGTGCACATCACTTTGGATGGAAGGAAATGATCGATCACTCTTCGATTGACAAATATGCTCACCTTAAGTTCGTCAATTTCTTTCTGATGATTGGTGTTGCCTTCTGCCTTCTCTTGCTCCATAATGGTGTTCTCATCGTCGGAGGACTCGTCGGACGCAACAGTGAATTCGGTATCACCGTCCGCGGTCGTGTCGTTTTCCTCCTCGACGGTTTCCTTTATATGTGGCGAGAGACTCTTGTCCCTCTCCTCCAGGTAATTTGGTGGCAATTCTTTAATCAAATCCTCCAGAGGAATTTCAGACTCTTTCTTCAACAATTCAACCTCCTCCTTGTGATTGGTCGTTGATTTCATTTCCTCCTCGGCCTTGGCTATCGTTTCTTCATCGTCCTCCGAGCTTTGATTTGGCTCAAACTCGTCTGCAATTATATTCCACCGATTAGTTTTATCGAAATAGAATAATACATTTTCAACATTTAATTTTTTTTTTTTTTTCTCTCAGATAAATGCCTCGATTACAGCACCGATTAGGATTGAGCTGAATGATTCTCGCCCCTTCAGGAGTGGTATAGTGTCATCACAGAATAAATTGAAGCGAAAAAGTTTTTTTCAAACAAATGAAAAAGAATAAATGAAAATGGAGAAAAAGTAACTGAAATACCAACCGTCCGAATGCTGTTTGTTCGTCGGCACTGGGGAAGAAATACGCGAGCTGTTGATCGAGGCTGGAACACTTTGAGCGCCGTCGGTTTTATTGAGACCCTCGGTCAGCCACGTGGAATATTTTTCAGTCTGACCAACGATGAAGTTGAGATGCTGATCGAGGGCTTTTTTCCGCTTTTCTTCGAGTCGTGTTTGTTGCTTGAACTCAACGAGCTACAGGGAAAAAATATCGTTTACGTATACCCATCATTGAAACAAGAATGTTGTTTCTTTTGACGATAAATAGGAGCAAGATATAATGTCTCTAAAATATCTTAGAACGCATACGTGAAAGATATGCAATCCGAAAAGATTAATTGAGAATTTAATGTTCCCACAATGAGCACACAATATCGATAATGAAGTATCGGAATTGCCGGCTTAAGTATGTGGGGTGTATCCTTGAACGAAAATTCAATGAAATTGACAAACAAAAAAAAAAAAAATGGACTCACCTTTTCGACATTGGCCCAAAAAGTTTTAATTTCCTTAGCCGCAAAACCAGCGATTTTTTTCAACCTCAGCTCCTGCGACTTTTCAGCCTTTTGCGCCTGAATGGCTTTCTCCTGAAAGTGTTTTTGCACCATTCTCGCACATTTTTTCGCGGCAGCCTTCTTCCACTTTCTCTCCTGCGCAAAATCCGCGGCCAGCCAAACCATCTCTTCGAGTAAATAGTCCCAATGAGCTTTGGTTCTCGCGGGTTCCTGAACTTTCGGCAATCTTCGTTCGGACCACAATCCGTCTCTCTGCAATTCCGCGATTCTCTGCATAACGTAAGCCTCCTGCTTTGCCTTCTCTACTATTTGTTCTTGATTGTTTTGCGCTTCGCTCGAGGCATTGGAGTTGGTGGTTACAGCGGAGGATGATAATTTCACGAGTTTGACTATCGGCTGAGGTGCGGACGTCGGCGAGGAAGTCGCGTTTGTCGAGGGCGTCGAAGTCACGGCTTTCGACGACTGTGTCACTACTGTCGTCGTTGAGGCTGTGACTGTCGACGTCGATTTTTCGACAACCGGACAAGTCACCGATAGCGCCGCCGTCGCCGTCGCCGACGCCGCCACCGCTTGACATTTTGGCGCTTCGGGAATTATCGGCGTCCCGCCTGAAAGTCAAATAAATAATATTCATAAAAACAATCGCGAGAAAGTTGTCTAGTTTTTAATAACATCTCGAGGCATTCCGTTACGACAAAGAAATGATAAACGAAGCGGTATACAATTCATGCTCATCGAGCATCAATGAAAAATCCCATTTTTTAAAAATTGTCTTGTACGTTTTCTTTGTTACGAGACTAACCCTTAGACCCCGCAGGTGGTGTTCTCTTCGAGGTCTTACACATGCTCGATATTAATCTGCCCACGAGAAATTGGACTGATCAAGCATTGAAGCATGAACAGCGGAGGTTTGTTCCCGTGGGCTCAAAGCTAAACATCTTTTTTCTTCGGTTACGAGTGTACGTTTCTACATAAAAATTCAACGGTCACTGGAAAGACAGTTTACTATTTCTACATGCATTCTCGAATGCCAGGCTCATAATTATTATAATTTAATCTCAGTCCTCTAATTATATTGACTGCAGCTTAACGTATGAACGAAATTGGACAATATAAAATGAAATGAGTAATTTTGAAGAAGAATAAACACCAAATAGCCAGAGTCCTACGTTAATCACCTATAATTATCGTAGGTTTAACGATAGAAGTGGGTGAAGGGTGAGCGGTGGTAGTGGTCGTGGTGGTGACGGTGACTTGTGATGGAGATTGTATCGCCGCTCGGATGGCAAAGACCATTCCGTGACGACCCCCTTGAGGTCTACCTGGTATTTGTCCTATTGTCGCAAACGAGTCATTCAGTATACTCTCTCTCTCTCTCTCGCTCGCTCTCTCTCTCGTACAAATTTTCAGACGCCTAAGGTGCACGCGCTTTTCTCAAAATTTCAAGTTCTTACAGTCAACAATTATCGCGAATAAATGTTCCAACTAGAATAATTACTGTACAAATACGTACTTATTTGTAAATGGCTGTGAAAATCACGAAATTGTTCTTACGACAGAGGAGGATATTATATAAATGCGTGAAAATATACCTTGTTGGTTAAGTTGAGCGACGGCCGCTGGCAAAGTGGTAGAAACGGCAACGGGTGTGGCTCCGATACCGGTAATTTTGACCTCACTGCTCTGAGTAAGAGGAGGAGTCGTTGTTGGTAGTGCGGTAACGGGGCTGCCGATGTTGGGAACAGCGATACTCGTGCAAGTGGAGGTACTGCCAACGAGAAGATCGCCGGCGTTATTGATCGGCGGCAAGGGTACGGTGAGATCCTCATCGTCGTCTTCCGGGTCGAGTCTATGTTGACGGAGAAAATGAAGATACTGAGCTGTCGGCGGTCTTCTTTTCCACGTCTGAAAGTCCATCATATTTCCACCAGCGTGAAGAAAAAATAATTCCGAAGCATTTTCCGCGTATTTTTCTCTTATGGCTCGCATCCTCTTCATCTTATGCTCCATTATTCGACGCCTATAGCCCGACGTTGTTGGATCATCGGAGGCCGTTGTTTTTTCAGTGGTTTCCGAAAGACGCAATTTCTTTCGCGCCGGTGACGATTGTCCCGGTGACGTCTGAGACGAAGGTGTGACGAACATGTTTCCTATGGACGTTCTTACGAGCTTTGGCGATGTCGCCAGGACTACCTTCGTCGTCGTTTGACGACTCGGCGATGCCAATGGCGAACCACTCGCCGAGGCAACACCAACGACACTGACTCGCGGTGAACCTCCGCCGATGTTAACGATTCGCGGAAACCCCACTTGTTGCATCCCACCAGCGTTCGTCCCTCCTCCGCTCGATATGACCTTTTATTTTGCCGAAAAATATAGAATACCAACATAAATATTGGATGTTCTACTGAACATTTTACTCGATTGAGTACCGAAGTTTCTGTCAGATAAATGCCTCGTTTGCAGCAGCGGGAAAGATTTGAATGGATATCTGTTCCCTCAAGTTCGGTATAAAGTCATCATAAAATGCAATCTTTTTTTTTCGTTCAATGTAATTTTGAAAAAATTTGAAAAACGAAAATGTGCAGGTTTTATGGAAACGTTTGATTAATTGAAATAAAATAACATAGGAGGTACCTGTGTGAGGCCAGGAACTTGAGAAGCGATGACAAACTGTTGGCCAGCCGGCATTGTGAGTACATTGAGTCCCTGGGCCGAGGCAAGAACTTGTTGCAAGCTGACCGTCTGTTGGGTTGCACCCGAGTTGCTCGTTCCATTGTTACCTCCACCCCCACCAAGGGGCGGCAAAGTAGGCGCACCCTGTTTATCACTCATTACACATCACTCTGAAATCAGAAATGTATTTTTTCGACTGTCAGAGTTAAGAAGGACTACTTCAAAATGTTGTCGCTTATGAGCGATTACTCAGATAAATGCCTCGTTTACAGCATCAGGAATGATTTGAATGGATATCATTTCCTTCAGGTTCGGTATAAGTTCATCATACAAGATTGTGTCATTTTTTTGTTATATTATACCAACAAAGACAAATTGAATTTAATTCTGTCCTCGATACCGCAAAATACCAGAATCCAATTGAAACATTTTGGAGATCAGAGGGTTTGAATTTATTTATTTTATTCAAATAAATAAAATATTAAATTTTGGCTAACATCAATAACAATAATAATTTCATAAACCAAAGTTTGTGTCAAAAGTCACAATCTACATAGCTCCTGTATATGGAAAAGTGTTTACAAACAATGTCAATGGACTATCCATGAGTCCGCAACAGTGATACTGTCAACTGTACAACGAGATGGCCAAAATATTTAAGAAAGCTAATCAATGGAAATTTAATTGAAGCGAAAGGAGGCTAAAATAAAGTTGCACAGTACAATGATAATATCACATGAAAGAGAGTGAGCATCATTGATTAGCTTTGCATCCATTGAAAGCACCGAATTCCGGGAAAACACGTAATGCCGCGAAAAAATGGAAAAAAAAAAGAAAAAGAAAAAAAAACGGTAGGCAACGATAAAAATTCGTTTCGACGAAAAAAGTGTGCGATGTGCTCGACAAAATGGTAAGAGAAAAGAGCGATGTCACGAGAAATACGAAGAGAAGGCGGCATAAAGCGGGTGAGGCTGTGCGTCGTCGAGTCCGGGCGCTCGTCCGGGGCGTCCAGCGATTCCGGCAAAGAAAAAGCGAAATCTCTGAAATAGCGATTTTTTTTCGTAGCGTTTAAATAAAAAAAAAAAAGGGTCGAAGAGCGATGTCGAGTGTATAGGAATGTTTGTCGTAGAAAAGCGTACGTAAAGGTGGTAAAATGAAGGAACGTCAGTCGTTAGGAAAGAATATATATGTTTTTTGCAGTGGTGCGGATATCGAGGTGAGGTCTCGCCGCGATACAAAGGAAATTTAGCGGCGGCCATGTTGGCGTTGCTCCGATACGAGGTTGGAACTTACCATAATGTAATCACAAATTTTCGCGACGTAGACGCGGCATCCGCGAGAATTGAGCCGACGAGCGTGTTGAACGTTTGTAAATTATAAATTAGGTACCTCACGTAAGATTAAGCGCATGAGATATATCTAATATTTTACGGTTCATTTTAGGTGGACTCGCTCAAGGACGCGCTCTAGCCCGCACATCTAAACATGGCGACGGTTCACGACAAAATTTCACGCGAGCAAACGACCAACACCCGAGGCCTCGAGCCGAGCTGCCGCTCTCTACTCTCTCGCCCGCTCGCCCTCTCGACGCCCCTGTTCCCGGGATCCGCCGCGCTCATTCGCTCGCTCGAACCTTCGAAACTTGGCAACGTGGCACAGCGCTACCTCTCTCATTGGCTCCCCACACAAATATCCCAAGCACCGCATTTCCGGTTCGGCTCTTCTTCAAATCAGCAACTCGTTTCCTCCTCCGCCGTCGCCAGTATTTTAATCAACTATTTCACTACTTTCTTAAGTTACCGGCTACATCGGCGAATCAAATATCTATTTTTAATATTTATATTTTAAATCCTTTCGTTGTTTAAACATGGACGGATTTTTTTCCAACCTACTAAAAATCTTATGAAACTTAAAATAAACATATTGGGAACGGAAATATATGGATTTATATGTTTATCCAGATAATTAATAAACTCATAGCACTACCGCGGACAACATTTTAAAAGCATTTCGAGGCAAATCGCCGGTACGGAAAATGGCGTTGGACCTCGTGGCTCCGTCGCGAGCCACTTTACAACAACAACTGGCGGAAGTTTTGAAAGAGCAATCGATTCGTTTCCTCGCATGCACGATATTCATCGATAATTCGAGTCAATTCTGAGATTCTCTCCTCACGCCCGAATAACATTTAGAACCCCTCATTGTTTGTTATTTCAGAGAGAATTTTGTAAAACCGGATGTTGCCACGATCAAACGACTCTCGTTCTATTGATCTATTAATCGGTGTGTACGGGCCGTTGTGTAATCCACTATTTAGAGGAGAAAAATACTCGAATCGTGGCCAATATTACAAGCACAGATGCGTAACAATGTTGCAGACCCTTTGTATGCTTTATTTATCGGTTATTGGGTGAAGAATGCGAGGGACAGCGAGGATCGATCGACGCACGTGATTCCGAATATTAATCACAGCGAGCGTGAGAATGTGGGTCTCTGGTATTACAGGGGGAAAGAAAAATAACCTCAAATAACTTACCCAAAGATTGGTAGTATGTAGATTGCCTCTTTCATGTTGATCGTGTACAGCCGGATAACACGTGCGGCGTTTGAAATAGATAATTCGTGAGCCCGAGTTTGGCTAACGAACGCAAGCTCGAAGTACCTTGACGAGTGCACGCGAGTCAAAGAAATAACGCGGTGTTTTGTCGTAGCGCGATGTAAATGGCTCGGGGCGAGAGGTCACAGCCATATTTGTCGTATAGCCGCGAGAATTCCAACTCAACCGATTCGACTAACCGACGTTTCGAGGCTCGAAGTGATATTGCTGAGTGGTGATGATTGCCGGAGAGGCTTCTTCGAGGTTTCACGTCGATCTGTTGCTGGTTGCTGCTGCTGGTGGTGGTGGGCGTCCGCCGCGTGTGCCATCGAACGTCTCGACTACGCCGGGGTCATTTCGGTACTCATCCCGACGTCACACGTCTCTTTTAAATACTCGCCTATACTAAACCCCCGCAAATTGATCCACGTAGTACGCCACTATAAACGCGATTACACGTCTTTGAATTGCCGCGATAACATCTCCCTGTGAAATATATCACGTAACTCGATCGTTTTATTTATTCACATTTATCGATTGCTCTTTAAAGATATATTTCCGAATTTCTCTCGAAGAAACTCCGCGCCGAAGATAAAGGCGGGAAAAATAATAAAGGAAATGGCGCGACTTCACGACGGATTACATCGCGCGCTAAATGATAAAAAGATTGCGCTGCTTAGGACTATTAATATCAATACGGTCTTTGATTTTGTCAACCACGACGACGAAAAATTAGCCAAGCTCATGCAATGGCCCTTCAAGGTATTGCCAAACATATTCAATCAAATTGATCGACGCATTTTTTATGATTTTTTATGCCTTTTTTTAGGATGTTCAAGATTTCAAGAAATCGCTTGTTCACGATTTCAGCGGCAAGATGAAAAACGGGCCGGAACTTTTGTACCTCGAAGAAAATAATATCGTATCTACAGGAATATCGAGGTACCATCGAGTTGTTTGGTACAACGATAAATCATGTTTCCAAAAGCGAATGATATATATATTTTTAAAAAAATTATTAATTGTAGCTTGGATGAATTATTGAAAGGTGGTTTGCATCCCGGACAATTGTACGAATTTTGCGGCTTATCATCAGCCGGAAAAACGCAGCTCTGTCACAGTTTAGCGATCAACGTTATCCTCAAAACCGACGGAATCGTGCGGTATATCGACACCAAGAGGGATTTTTCAGCTGGACGGATTCAGATGATATTGGAGGCCCAGAACCACAATGACGAGGTAGTATTCATTTCTTTTCTATAATAAAAAATGTTGATGAATATATTTCTGTTACAGAAAGCCGCTAGCGTGATGAACCAAATAAATGTAACGAGAGTGACGACTATCTACGAGTTGTTCGACGTACTTCACGATCTCGCAAGATCATTGAAAATCATGAAAAACGAAAAGCCCACAAAACTCGTGATAATCGACTCTTTGTACACATTAATATTGGCATCCACGGAGAATTGCAGTAGTTTCTATATGTTGAATCATTTGGCGAACGTTATGAGATTTGTCGCGAACGAATTTCATATTCCGTTGGTGACCGTAAATCTGATAAAAGAGTGGCGAGACGTTGAAGGTTTTGAGGAGGGTGTTATCAAAAATTCGGCGATCGTCAAGCCGACACTCGGGAAATTTTGGCTTCAAGTTCCAAACACGAGGCTTCTCCTTCAAAAGCTGGAAAGAGAGAGGAGAAAGATTTCAGTGTGGAAAAGTTTCGATCTCGAAATCGGCACGAGCTGCTGCCTCGATGTATCGGACTCGGGAGTTATGCAATGCAATTCATAGACTATCTTGCAAATCATTGTCGGGTCATTTGTCGATGCTCTTCGTAAACGGTCGTTACAATGATACACAAAGCATACCGAGCGCTGTTATCGTTAAAATAAATGTCTCCGAAATACAGATGTTTTTTTCCCCCACCCGGAAGATAAAAAAAAGTGGTTTTTGTTGTGTTGTTGTTTTTCAAACACCGGTTACGTTGAGTACGCGGGTAGTTGACGATGAGATTGGTTGGGGTTGGGGGACTGGACGGGAACGACGATACAAGAGCACGCGACGTTGTCAGATTGCATCGTGCGTTAAAGCCCTTGTGCGGTGGTGGGGATGAGAACAACAAATATTTCTATGGTCGTTTATATTTTAGAATAGTGTTTGTTAGTATATTGTGTTAATTAATTCGTAAGGTACGATGACTTCCTTGGTTGCCGATTACGGGACTTCCTCAGGCTCCGAGAGCGACGGAGACGCGCACTCAGACGACACCGACAACATGTAAGATCGCCGATTAATTATCGACTAAATCTGTTCGTAACGCTGCAACCGAAGCTTCCATCAATAACCTCACTTTCATTTTCTTCCGCCCACTTTAAAACCAACTATTTTTCCCTATTATTCGTCTCTCATTTGCGACTCTGAATGCCGACATTCGATTCTAACACTCTTCGCACTGTTCGCTTTGTTTCGCTTGAAAATATTTCATACGTTTCGTATTCCAGATTGGAAATAGCAAATGTTTCGAGCAGATCAGCGGGACATGTTTTGGCTACGATTGGATACAAATTTTTCGCCTCAAAAATGCTGAGATAATAATGCTTAATGCGGTTTACTCGTGACTCGGTGATTGCGCACGAGCTAAGAAAATTTATATCAAAATTTGTACGAAACAATCATCGAGGGATACAATTTATACGAGCTTACGAATAATTTGTTTTGCGCTAAGAATTTTTTTTAATTTCTCACTCGAATCTCTTTGACCGGGAAATAGTTGCGATAGCCGTTTAATGCTTTTGTTTTATTGGCTCGCTAGTCTTGGTATCTTTGGGCAATCAGCCGCGAAAGCCGATAGATTGTACCTGTTCTTTGTAATCTGATATTGCTTGACTATCAGTTCAAAGGGCGACGATGAGGAAGAGGAGGACGAGGGATCCGAAAGCGCAATCAGCACAAACGGCGACGGGGATAAGGAGCAATCTTCCAACAACAAACAGCTTCCATTGCCAACTCCGGATTTTACGGCGACGCCCACCCTGAAAACTTCGGTATTCTCGAATCCGTTCGTCGAGGCTGAAAAGGCGAAAAGCGCGATCCTCGAAAAACACGTAAAAATGACTCCGACGCTGGACGACACAAAGATGATAAATGGCCGAAAGATATGTTGGAATTACCGAAAGGGTCGCTGTCGATTTGGCCACAATTGCACCTTCGCTCACGACTCCGATCTCCATCGATCAGCGACAGAATTGGAGGCCCTTCGAACGCCCGAGGAGACGGTCATTTGCCAGACGCATTACAGCAGTCAAATTGCCATAAACGGCGAGGAGGAGCAGGAGATAGATCAGGAGAACAATCAGCTGCAAAAACGCAAAAAACGTCCGGGATTGGCACAAAATTTGGTGCCGGGCAAAAAAGTATTGAAGCTTTACAAGGCCCAACAGGCCAAAGCTGTTGGCAGATAGGCGAACGCAAAATAAAACTAAACCACCGACAAAACGCGGTGAGAATACTTTCAGCACTATTCTTTCCAGTAACAGCCAAGAAATCTATTCTTTGTCGTGACATAAAATTTTAACCGCAGCCGCACTCTGGTTGTTTGAAAATTTTATCTCAAGAAAAATTGAACTCTCGAGTGCAACTGAGAATGAATAAGAGTTAAAAATATTGTCACCCTGATCGATAGATGTTTAGAATGAAAAAAAAAAAAAAAAAACGGAAGAAAACGTAGAAAAATGGTCCGTCACGTCGTAGAGACCAAGTTCCCAAGCGAGTTTCTTCGCGAGCCGAGTGTTCCAAAGTCGAAGAAAGAAAAAACGATATCCGCTATCACGCGAAAAGAATCTACAAAGAAACACAATTAATCAATGAATTTGTCGATTGTTCGATATATTTTTATTCTCAATTATACTTACCATTTACCGAAGGTATAATCAGCGATAGTTTGATGCTTCCATGCTAGATAAGCTCGTGAAACTTTGTAAATTTTCCTCGACTCGATTCTTCTCCAAGCCTTAGAAATTTCCTTCGTGAAAAATAGTTTCGATCATCGTCGCGTTTAAGTAAGACTGTACAAATAATTCGAAATTACACCTTTCATCAACGACGTGCAGAAGTGTCCAGTTAAGTCTCGTTATTCTCGTACGTCGCTCTTATACCTGTAAACCAAATACTACGGAATAATAGGTAACGATTGTTGTTTTTTTTTATTTTATTATTATCGGCAGCAGTACGTTTATGTGTCGTCGCCGTTCGAATTTGACGATTCTGATATACTTCCATATGTGTACGTAGCTTTTTACAATGTCACTTTGTAAATCTACTACCAAACGACCAACCAGTCACACTATTTCTTCCTGAACTTGTGATTCTTCTTTTCTTTTTACTTTTTTTTTGTTAACCACAATATATTTCGAACAACGTAAGTCTATCCGAATATTTATGAGTTGCAACCTTTTTGGCTCGTTTTTTTTTTTCCGCGAATTATATCGAACATAGGTATCTATGATGAGAAATCAGTGAATAACCACTAGCGCTAGCTTAAGGTTGCGATTATGAGCAATAAGTAGATTTTTTCCAAGGTTCGTAAAGAATATTATAATATTTAATATATACAATCTATAATATATACAATATATGAAATTGTGGTCTAATCTGCGTTAGCGATTCGATCCAGCAAATTAGGATTATCAAAATGGAAACGCATTACTTCATAGGCAGTGAATCGTAAAAACGGTTAATGAGAGGCGTAACTATGTTCGTAGATTGTTTATCCTCATTTTATACAATTGTATCTCTATTCGAGGTTAGATGAAAGAAATTAATAAAACAATCGATTGAAAGTTATTTCTCGGTTCTCGTTCTTTAATTGTAAAAATTTACCACTTGAAAAAAATCCCTGTTATAACTCATTGTTAATTATTTAATATAGGAATGAAAGAAAAATATGGTTGGCCAACGTTGCTGGAACGGTGGGTACTACGATAAAAAGATCCTTTGGCAGACAGAGGACATTTTATTGAACGATCTTAGGTACAATGTTGAATCAGATCAATTGTGGATGTACACGAGAGTATAATACTAAGTGCATCAATAATTTATTATTGCATCATCGTTCATTGAAAATATATTTAAACGTTCTTCTCATTAGCATCTTTTTTCTCATCATTTAGTTTTTTTTTTTGTATTCTTTCTTTTGCATCTGAATATCGCACAGGCACTTTGTCTCTGGTTTTTAGGAGGAAGGGGAAAAAATCTGTGTGAAATATTGAATGAACGTAAAATGCGCTTGAACGTGGATCACAGTCAGTGTTAGTATTAGTCCGGTGGAGCAAACGAAGCTTGGACATTTCGGTCTCGTTGCGTCGATGGTTATTATCACGGAAAATAATATTCAGAGATAATTTGTTGTTTTCTTCGTCGTCGTTGTCGCGGCTCGAATCAATCTTTAATAAGTCATTGAATTTTTCTTCCCGTTTGATTGGTCTATTTACACCTATTCTTCAATTTCTTCCCCACTCGGCTTTCGATTTTTAGGTACATGTCCCTCTTTCGTTAAGTACTAGATATAAGTTTCTACGATATACTTTCTTGCTCTGCGAGAAACACAAGAGCCTAGATTACAATCGAGAAGTCTCTTTTTGCTTTTTTCTTTATTTCTCATTATATTTCTACGTTTTTATTCGGCTTTTAATTAAACATCTTTTTCACCCCATCGGCTCAGCGCCCTTCGATCGATCGATAGCCGGATTACCGTGATAGAAATTATTTTACGTCTATCATTATCATAATTACTATTATTATTATTATTATGTATTACGTGACGACGAGTGCACGTTTCACTCTCACTCTTTGTTTCCGAAAGAATTTGAAAAACCGTGTATTCGTGAAATATTTCGTTGATACATGATTCTTTGTCGTGCCACCAATTTACAATTTTATCTGTAAACTCTTTTTCTCTCGTCGTTTTTTTTAACGATTTAGAGAAATGAATCTTTAGCGTTTCGTTCGGGGAACGATTGATACATGATTCTTTGTCGTGCCACCAATTTACAATTTTATCTGCAAACTCTTTTTCTCTTGTCGTTTTTTTTTTAACGATTTAGTGAAATGAATCTTCAGCGTTTCGTTCGGGGAAACTTTTGGTTGGGCTGTGTGTGTTCATGTGTCCGTGTATGTGTGTGTGTGTATGAGAGACGATCGTCGTCGTGAATCGGTGATTAGTAGCAAAAATAATGTATTTTTAAAATATTTTCGAAAGATTCCCTCGGACTTGGAGAGTGGAACGCGAGGTCGAGTGTATATTGTTTTAACTTTTTTTTTCAAACGCTCGGCCAACTTTCCTCGATACTTTTGGCAACTCTGTTTCGTCGTTCACTTATTACACAGATGTAAGGCTTTTGTTTTGGTTTTTGTTTTCTTTTCTGAAACTTCTGTCGAACGCCTGCGTTTGACGATTACCAGAAAACTTGTAATGATAAATGTTACTTTACCGATGCCTCCTCGAATGATTCGACCTCTCAGAGATGAGCTCCTCTCGTCTTTCTACAATTAAATGCTTTTCAGTTTCTTTTTTTCCCAAGCGTTACCGAACTTCATCCGTCAAAGGCCGACAACCAGGAACACCAGCAGAGTCGAATCAGTCGTAGCGAGCTAAAAGGCAATGTTTCGTTCATCTTAATTTCAGATACAACAATTCTATCGTGGAGTTTCATAATTTACAGAGAAACGTACACCCACACCCCAAAAATATTGGTTTGCCAAAAAAAAAAAAATAGTCATCGAAATTTTTTTGTTATCGGCAAATCAACATTTTCAAAGATCATTCACGCAAGCACATTGGTTTTGCTCATATTTTTTTAACGCAGTGGCAAAACGCTCGCAGAACATCGTTCGACAGAGTTCTACGCTTTTCACGAACACACGATTACGAAAAAACGTGGTGGTTGGTGGGAGTCGGTCGGGACTGAGGCAAGAACCTTAATCACGGCGATTGCATGACATTTTTGCTTACAAAATAGCACAGTTATAATGATAAATATAAATATAAGTAGTAGTAGTAGTAGTAGTAGTAGTAGTGAATAGTTAAGTCCAAGTGGTTTTTTAACGTGTACCTGTGTCTTTCTGCTTCACGAGTGTAAAATGAAATGATTTATCAGTAAATATGTATAAGTATATTCTGTATCACAATCATTCGCAGGAGCTTCCGCGCTTTTACCACTTTCGCTCGTATCCTCTCTTGCGTATTTTCTTCCTTTTTTGTTATATCTCATTTTTGTTTTCTTGCAAATTGCGTAAACACGCCAATACTTCTGGTAAGATACGTAGAGATTGAAGTACATCGATGAGTTGGCAAAGGGGGTGAACTAAATCATTTTTTCATTCTTCTTCTTTCATATAAATCTTTACGAATACTCTCGAGATCACTCAGCTCGTAAGCGTTTTTTTGTTTCTTCTTCTTCTTAAGTACAAGCTGTATTTTTATAAGAGCTTTACCACTTAAGGGGTGTTTTTACCGATTTCATACCAAAAGATGCTTCTTTAATTTTGCAAAAAAAAAACTGAAGTTTCTATATCTTCACGTAATTTACAGACTAATATTGCCTAACGCGAGGGGAAAGATTTGGGACGGGGTCGGGGTTTATTGAAACTAAATAATTTACGGGTACGCTGGGTGGATGCCCCGTGGCCGTAGCCAACGGACGGTTTCTAGCCCGGTGTTATATCTTGACGCCGTTGACGCCGTTTTGATGGCCATTTTTGTTGGAAACTTCGGTGGAACGATTGATATCCTTGTGAGGAAGGAGCACCGCGTCCGCTGGCTTCTTCGTAGGACTTCCACCGCACGTCGAATACTTATTATTAATATCATCGTGGTCAATTTGACCATTACGCTTTATACCCCCGTTGCGCTCACCGACGACGACGGCGGCGACGGCCACGTTTGATGCTGATGTCGTCGTCGTCGTCGTCATCTTTGGCGGAAGCCCATTCGTCGCTGCGCCGTTGACACCGTTCTTAACGTGATCTAAAGCCTTATCCAAACCGTTTGCGCTATTGCGACCACTATCGATACCGTTTACGACTCTACTATTGCTATTCATACTATCGATCCCGTTTACTTGTCTTTTCGGGGCAACGTCTTCAGCGTCGCGTGCAACCTCGGCTGATGCGTCTGGGACCGAGCCTGCAAGAGCGTAATCTTTACAATTCACCGAAGCCTCACTAATTTCAATGAAACACGCTGTGACAAAATATTCACATTTTTTTTTCAAAAGCAAATTCATTTTCCAAAATGATTATCTACATCTTGAATAATTTAATGAAATGATTTTTCTCAATAAAAGCTTTTGTCGATGCGATTTCTGAGGCGACAGACGAGACAATAATAGGAAGCGTTCTTTCAAATAATAAAAATTCTTTTTTCAACTTACTTTGCAAATTGTGGCAATACTTGTTGGTCGAGTTCCATTCCTCTCTGAGACTCAGATTGAACATGCTGTAGTCGGGATTACCAGTGACTTCTTTCTCAATTATGAGGAAATTTGGCAAAATGCCGACGAGATCTTCACCGGTGAGGGCTGTGTAAGTCTCTAGAAGCATCAATCCTCGGCATCTAGAAATAACGAAAAATTAGCAATCCGGCGTTAATTCTTGTACTAAATGCTCTAAGGGAAGACTACCTTGGATGTGCCGGTTCTCGATAGATATCGAGCTGAAAGTACTGATTGTTGATGAGAAAGCAGCGCCTCCGTTTGAAGATCGTAAAATGCGAGTCGTCTCTCTGGGCGAGCATATTGAGATAATCTCTGTGAGTAAGTTGAGTCTTAACTTCAACGACTTGTCCGCACATCTTTGGGCGCCTGATGGTGTGAATGTACGACCAGTGACCTAATTAATCGCCGTTTAATGAAAGATATTCAACGATAACGGAGAAAGTTGGAGTAAAAAGAAAGGAAAAAAAGAACAACTACCTTTCTGTCCGCGTTTGCGAAGTCTCGCTTGCATCTTAGGATTTTTGCTTTGGAGGTAGTTGTGGACGACGTCGAAGTCCTGGAACGGCGGGAACTCGGTGTCCTGCGGAAGTGGACCTTTGACGAGGAACTTGACCTTGCGACTGCTGGCGCGCAGACGATCTCCCGTGTCGATTCCGAGCTTTTGGCAAACGCACTCGATCATACGACAGATTTTCGAGTCGAAATCCTGACGATTGTCGATGACGTCGAAATACGGATGACCGACCCACGCTGCCGCAGCGTTGTAATCTAGCTCGCGGGCGAGCTCAACGCCTTCCGAACGACAGGCGTGATCTTCGGTTGAATAAAAATCTTCGGCACCGTTTGCAGCGGATACCATGTGAATAATCTGATTGTAACGATTGTCCCGAAGCTCCACGTTGTTCCAGCCGTTCGAGGCCATCATCAGCTCCCACTGTTTCTTCGAAATAACTGTCCAAAACCGATGTACCGTTTTAATCACGAAAAATTCATAAAAATCAATGTAAAAAAATAAAATAATGAAACTCACATGCAGAGGCGTCCATGGCACCGCGATCACAGATTATAAGGCAATTTCTGCTGCAGCTTTCGCCCAATTGGAAGAATGTATTTTCGATTTGAATCATCGTGCGCAGGAGATTTTCTTGAAACTTGAAGCCTGTAACAAAACACAATAATAATCAGTCTGATGAATTAGCAAATTTGCCATGAAAATAATTATATACGAGGGAGGTGATACGTTTTATCGTATCCTTTTTTCCCAAACTATAGAGTGTTACACACGAGCAGCTTGACTAATTGATAGTATAATGATATTGAGCGGTGATCGATGGTTCGAGCATTACGATTGTCGACTTGTTCAATTCGCAAAGGCGTGAAATGCGGCTCTCTAAGGTCAATTAGAATCTCGAGGAATAAATTCGTTGCACTGGTCTCCTTCGAGATGCCAATCGACGGCACAAGGCGTTTTGCATTTGCAGCTGACGTTGCAGCGTTAAATGCAACCTAACGAAAAAAAAAAAAAAAAAAAAAAGAAAAAAGAATAAATGAATATGCGTGATATACGAGGAGCTTGGTTGCTGTCGTTGCGACGCTTGATTATCTTCTTGTTCGAAGAATTTATGCAACGTCCAGCCATTCAAATGTATCAACGCAGGATCAAATTGCATCAGCTAAGATTTTTGTTCCGTGTAATGCTGCATTATTATCAAAACCTAGCAGACCGTCGGTATTTTCAACGATGGTATCAGTTTTCTGTGACAAAATGATTCATTTGATTAATTATTTTTAGACCGTAAATATTTTCATCATTAAAATCGCAGGAACGTAACCTTCGAAATGTCGAAAAAATATTATTTTCCTCCATTTGAATTAGCAGCATATCAATGGATTCACCTCAATTGATAAATGAATGGAGAGCAAACGCATAAATGCACTTACCACAGTGAGTATGCATATGAAATACGTTTGAATAATAATTCACTAGCCGTTTCCTACTTTACATGACATAAATGATTTATCGTTCGTCTGTTTTTTTTTTTAAATAATTGTATTATTATTTTAATTGAAAGTCGGTGCCTACGGGAGGGTGACAACGCGACTCACCACCGTCCGACTCAACCCTGAGTATCTCCGGCCACTTGGCTTCGTCCTCGTCGGACACGTTCCAGTTACGCAAAGTGTTGTTCACACTATGCGAGCTCTTCTGGCCCACTAAAAACAACCGCGACCACTTGAAAACCTCTGGCTTTCGGAGAGAACTTTTTGTTAAGCTTCGAGCTTCGCTTTACAGAATGTATCTCAATGCAACGAGCGTTATCCTTCGCACAAATAATGTATGTAAAAGAGGGTGTACGGTAAAGTGAATAGGCGAATGAAGGAAGAAAAGTGTTAATTTCAAGGTGGGTGGGAATCGTACGGTGACAGTCGCTGACAGTGGAGCGACGGTACCGGTTTACGGAACTTTATTCACAGTGTAATGAGCGTTTGGAGTCATGAATATTCACAAGAGCGACGAGACACGAAGAGGCTGAAGTTTGGTCGATTGAAAAATCGATTTAACCGAGGGGAATGATTAGATTGATTCCCGGGTAGGCCGCGAGACCTTGACAGAGGTTGTGGATGCGCGTGGAAAGATTTGGTCCTTGGGGAGAGTGCCGCGAGGAGCGAAGAGCCTGTGAAGCTCGGGTCGAGCTGACGTCCAGGAGAGCGGCACCGGCTCCACCGGGAAAGGAAGGACCGCTGGCCCACAGCCACTGGTGGGCTATCGATCTGCTTTCGTCGTGTCCCCAGGACTCTATATTTCTCTGTCCTGGGCTTCGCGAGCTACCCCGCGCCTCACACTGCAACTACCGATCCGCCGTACACGTGTTATCCCCCTCGGCCGCAAAAACATGCTGACTTTATTTTTATCGCATCCTCTATTCTTATTTTTCTCTTCTAGAAAAAAAAAAAAAAACCCAGGTATTCGTTGTATCGATTGAATGGTTTAAAAAAAAAAAAAAAATTTAATTTAATATATCTTTCCCCCTCGGCCGCCAAAACATGCTGACTTTATTTTTATCGGATCCTCTATTCTTATTTTTCTCTTCTAGAAAAAAAAAACCCAGGTATTCGTTGTATCGATTGAATGGTTATTCTCAAAAAAAAAAAAATATTCAATTTAATATATCTTTCCCCCTCGGCCGCAAAAACATGCTGACTTTATTTTTATCGCATCCTCTATTCTTATTTTTCTCTTCTAGAAAAAAAAACCCAGGTATTCGTTGTATCGATTGAATGGTTATTCTCAAAAAAAAAATATATATATATTCAATTTAATATATCTTTCGGTGTACGAATATATAAAAATTCCGCGACCGCATCTGTGCATCTCGACAATTAATTAACCATCAAACATCGTGCCAATATTCCGAAGAATCTTCCGCCTCCCCCGTTAGTATCCTCCATTTCACAGTTAATTTAATCGAGCAGGTGTTTCGCTCGCGGTTACGGAAAATTGCGCTCGTTTGTGCACACATTGACTCGCGCTACTGGCCAACTATTCTGGAAACTTTCCAACTAATCTTGGCCAACGAGTCATCATTGTCTCGCTCGTTATGGTTTTTTCCCCGTGAAATTCAGTGGACCTTCAACATATTGGAAAGACAAATAAATCATAATTAATTCGATTCTTCCGACGGGAGACATTTGAAAAATGATATTACTGGAATAGCGTGGGAAGAATACCGGATATAATTGCCGGGTTTGAGTATGTATTGTCAGCGAATTGGAGGAACGAGATTGCGATTGCGAAGAGCGCGCATTCGAGCGATAAGAGTGGCCGAGTGGGAGAGACGGGAGGGTAACCAGTGGAAAGGTAAACGACATGGAAAGTATCGAGTGAAGTCGATCGTAGGAAAGTTTTGAGCCGCGAGTACAGTATTGCGCATTTTTGCGTATTGTCGTTAGCGACGAGGAGAAGAAATATAGCTCTCTCTCTCCTCTATTGGTACGCGATAGGAAGCCCGGACGGGGTGCTCGGCGACCGGAAGCCCGTCTCGTGTTGCACTCAAGGTTAACGGGGGATTAGATAGGTTCAACAACGACACGAGGGACAACGTTTCACGTAACGATTGTCGCACGTCACCAAACGACTTTTCCAATCCGCAATTAATATTTTACGAGCTTCGCCGTCAGCCTCGACTCTATTTGCTCTTTAAACTAAAAAATTGTTCACTATTTTTTTTTTATATGATTCAATACAATTTTTAAATGAAAATCACGTGAAAAAAAAAAAATAGTTTTACGCAATAGAGAGAAATATTGAGGTAAACATTGAGGGAGTATAATTGGGAATTGGTCGGCGGCAGAAAGCAAGATTTCTGGCTAACGCGAGCGAGCGAGGGAGGGTGTAATTGTCGCAACATCCTCGCGTATCCACAGGTAGTGGATGGACGTTGTGCCTGGATGACGTCGAGAGAACTTCTCGACTGGCGAACGGATCGGTTTAGCGAGATATTGGCATCGAGCCATTATTTATTTTGCGCAATCAACGGCGGTCTTTTCGCCTCTGTTTTATATAGACTCGACAGATTATAGTATATTATTTCATTAGTCCGAGGATTTAGCACCTCGAGGCTCCTCGCAAACGGCTGTAAATTCTCGCAGCTTCCCTCACCCCGAGAAAGTCTCTTTCGTCCCTTCTCGTCACGTGGAATTTCGTGGGATTCTTATTTTTGGCAGTCCCGTCGGGTTTTCCCAAACACCGGAGGAAGAAAAGCTTTCGCTCGACTTGGAATTTTCAAATATAAACCGAGCTCGAAAGATCCTGTGCAAAGCTCGACGACAACGCCTATTTGTTTCTCTTTGAAGCACGAGCGCCTCTATATTCTTCGAGAATCCCGAGTGCACGACCTGCATTAATTCTCTTGCGTCACTCGTCGAATAAATAGTATCGATGCTCCCACTCGGGCTGCGTGTCCCTTTTTAAAGCACGATATTCCAACGCGAAACATTTCCATCCCCCAACGAGAACCGGATCGACCGGCTTTACTTTCAATTACCCATCTCCAGATTCATCGGGTTATCCTTTAATTAATGCCACTGACGCAGCTGCAGCGCTACGTATAAGCTTTTGCTCTTCTAACTCGTCCAATGGAATCAAGATCAATGCGAAATTACTCGGCTACGTCAATCGAGATAACTCCTCCTCCTCCCGATTGTTATTAAGATCAATTACAGTTTTACGAGCATCGTAAAGACTTTCTTCCCGAGTTTATTTTTGGTTGATTAATGAAATATTTTGAAAAATTAACTGGCTGGAATTAATCGAGTTTGAAAAATCATGCGACAGTGTGCCGTTCGCCAAAAGCAACTATGCAACGGTATCTATCGATGAAAATTCTTTCGAAAGTCAACACGACTCGACACTCGTAGTCACAAGATCAGTGACGAAACACGCGCCAAGAATTGGCCACTGTATGGTCAACAGTTTTTTTATTTATTAAAATCATATATTTAAGAGTTTAATTTAATCCTCGTTTGTCTAGACAAGAAAGTTGCATCGCTCAGTCGATCAGACGGGATTTCTAGTCGCATCGTGTGGATCTTAATCGACGATAATTAAATTCAAATCCGAATGATAAATGTAGCTCGGTATATCGGGATTCACGAGGGAAAGAATCACGCCTGGTAATCTATTGATAGCTCGAACGAGACGGAACGTCGACCTTTTTAAAGATTTACAGGTAATAGTCGGTACGTCGGCGTCTATGTACGAGGCAAAGAGCCTGAAAAGGAAAAGAGTCGTGTGGTGTCGAGCGAGGGCCAAAGAAACGTGCTTTTATAGTCTTGAAAAGTGCTCGAGACGATAAGTTTGAGAAGAAGAGTGAGGAGGCTGGCTGGTACGGGACGCCCAAGCGAAAAGAAACCACCCTTGACATTGAATTTCTTATTGCCGAGCAACTACCGGCCTCTGTTACATAAGACGACATCCGAGGCCACGGCTTTGACCAGACGTCCGACTCAAATTCCCGACGAATTCTTATCCGTCTTATCGTCGTCGACTATAAATTACTTTAATTTCACTGGTACTTTATTTTATCCCCTCTATACCACGCTTTCTTATCTCTCGTTCGCATGTTTTCATTTTATCCTCAATCTCAACTGAAATATTTATATTCAAAAAATATAAATGAAAACTATGACGTCTGAATCTGAGTCACTATTGAGAGCTTATTTCGGACGGTCAACGGATTATGAATTTATCCCAAATTATCTGGTTATGTAATTCCAACTGGAGCGTGAAATAATAAACAGATGATGCGACAATCGACGGACGACCTCCTAATCGTTATTATACAATGGAGATATGATGACGAATACGAGTTTGGGGGGGTCATCAATTTGAGAAAACAGAGTGCAGGACCATCGTCTTTCCGTATATACTTTCTTATCTTTCAGCGGAACAGAGTGTCAGAGCCGGCGAGGAAAACACGCGCGCCGGCGACAAGCAGTCTACAAGCAAACAGCATCATCCCGAGCATATGGAGAAAGGAAAGTTCGAACGCATTCAAGGTTCTTCGCGCGAACGCGTTTTTTTTTTTTTCATATCTCTGTCATTGAGCTTGCCTCTTCTCCATCGCTGAAATTTCCGTTCAAGCAGCTACTTCGCCGTGAAAAAATAAACATAAGGGTAAAACAAGTCTGCAACTCACCCTCTTCAGCCGTCAGGTCTGAGAACTTGATGCCACCACTGAAATTGAAAGAAAAGCAGAAAAGCGATGAAAAACATTTATCTCGACTGATTTTCTTTATTTTTTTTTATTTTTGTCCTTTTTTCGAGCCCATTATATGACTACTTTTTTTTCGACTCGTATGCGATCGACTTCATTTTGACGCGAAATTTAAGTCAAAGAATTTGTGTATAATTTCGATACATTTTTTTTACGTTTCTTGGCACATTTATAACTCTGCCATTTATTCTTCTATCAAAAAAACAACTCAATCGATTACCTCGCTGTTCACGATTTTTTGTTTTCATTTTTTTTTCTTCTTCAATAAATTCGATCTTGCCACTTATTCAGCAAAACTACATTTACAAAGTGCAAAGCTCGAATTTAACCAAATTATGTTTAGAAATGCTAGAAGTGTGCTTTTACAAAAGTATTTTCTCTTTTTTTTTCAGATAAATGAATAGCACAGTTGTAAAGGTGCCCGACGCTTTTTTCTTTTGTCGTTTTTTTTTTGCTTTCGCTGATTTACGATTATTTGTTAGCTTTTTGATGGCATACCTGAGCAGCACGGTCGCTGTCTCGGGGACACGGAACACCTGGAAAATAAGACAACCACCACTCTATCGAATCCACAAGGAATGGAGAACATCCCAATAGCCATTCACCATTTTTCTCTTCTTTTTATACTTTCAATTTCACGTTAATTTTTTTCTTTCCATCTCTCAAATGATCCATCAATCAAATGTTTGTTGTTGTTTCTTTCAAAAGGATTCTATAGGCGATATTCAATGACTCTACATTGACCAGGGACTATTTGATTTATCGCTTTTAAGAGAGCAAACGAACAAAAATATGCCCACCTTCCATCCCATGTTCTCGAAGAAGGTGCAGAGCCTCGTTTGCCCGGTCGTTTTCCCTCCGCAAGGACCTGAAAAACACACAGAATAATTAGAATAACGATTCGCGTGAAATTAAATAGACATTGTTTGATAATTCGCGAAGGAGGAATGAAAATTGGGGGGATAGAAAATAATATTGTATTCCGCGTCGAGCGGTGCGCCCGATAACCTTGGCCTTGGAGGGCCATATTACCTCGCGGCTTCTTGCGCGAGAAATCGCTCGAGACTAATAGCCGCCTCCGAGCGCTGACCACCCAACAAGAAAATTCATATAAACCTTGCCAATGGATTATTAAATAGGGCAGTGATTTTCATCACACGCGCTAATAAACCTCTGATCAATAGCTGTGTATTATCAATTTATAATTGGCCTTGTGGCCAGTCAATTGTAAAATGAGCCCAAATTATCATTCATTTCACAAAAACTCATTAAATAAGTGGCGAGTGGTCGAAAATATCTAAACGTTTGATTGTTCGTAAAAAGTTCGTAAAAAAATGTGACGAAATAATCTTGGGAAAAAAAGAGATGCTGGAAAATTCGGTATTAAAAATCAAAGTTTAATCCGAGGGAAACAGGTAGAGCTAATTAGTGACAATTATCGATTGTATCGTCACGCACGCGCTTTTCAAACCTTTTCCGTTTTTTCTTTGCCCCTTTGCGTGATTTTCGTGAAGGATGGCATATCCGAAGCGTCGTAAAATTTGTAAAATTGCTTTGGATTCACTGAAAAACGTGTTTCACGTTCTACGTTTTAACGATAAGTCGTTAACCGCCGGTTCAAGGCTACTTGTTGCGTCACAAGTGCATTCGATCTTTTTCATTCTACCGTTTGGATAGTCATCTCCACTGTCCATCAGTAATAGCATTTGAAAAAAATAATATTAACAGCTCATGACGAATAAGACGAAATTGTAACCCTCTGGTGGAAACCAAAATCGTAAAACTCGCGGTACTTTGAATTACGAGAATCGACGGTGGAATTTATTTTTAACACAATTGCGGAGAAAATTATTTTCAAAAAAGTCTGACTATTATTTTTCGATGTATCGGTGTGTGTGTTAGAAAACGATGCCTGCAATTGTACAACGCAACGCTTCTCTTATCTAACCGGAGCGCGCGAACCACTATAGGAAGTCCGTGGTGCTGAAAAATTCCTCCGCTATCGATTCTATTGTTGACAAAAATTGTGTAATAACTCGGCGCTCGATCGAAAAAAAAAAAGGCTACGAAAAATAGTATCACGCGTGGCTACCCATAACGGCAATATAAATGGAAATTCCTTAATCCGAAGCGATAAAGGAAATACACGGATGAAATAACCTCGTGGTGAGCCTTCGCGTTATTAGACTCGTTGAGTTCGTCATCGGGACGCGAAACGTCTCAACCGCTGACGAGAGGAAGCTTGGCTCTACTAAATATAGACGCCCTTTGATTCATTTCATTAGACGAATGTTAAGCGTCCCTGCGGCGTGCGATCATCGATCATCATTTAATTCGACCGATAGAATGGCTGGCGCGATGAGGACTCCGCTAAACTCAACGATTGATCATTGATATTTTGGTTTGCGCGGTAAAACTCTCGCGAGTATCGCGTATCGGTTTGCGTAGCTGAACGAGACGCGAGACGCGAGACGAACGAAGGAAATAAAACGGAACGTTGTCATTACACGGTGTTATGTAAGGAATCGATATTTCCCTGTAACAGAGTTATTTTCCCTTGTAACAAAAGCCTAAAGGGAGGTAATGGTAGTGCCGTCGGCAAAGGAATATCTCAGAGTTTCGAGTTGTCGCGGGGGTGTTTTTTTTTTTTTGGAAACTCGAGCGCGGCCGTGATCCCGAATTCTCGGAATAGTCACGGCGTTAGTGAGAAATGGCCGGGAAGACACGTGGTCCTCGTGCACGGGCATCGAGCACGCGGTGAAAATCTCAAATATGTTGCAATCCCATGAGTGGCTGTTGGCTTCGTGGCAATCGATAAATCGATCAGCGACGTAGAATTAGCGGGTCAAAAGGTAATGTGCGAAGGACGAAGGGTAGGAAGGAAAGGTCTCGCGCGGGTGCAAATGGAAAGGGAAAAGGGAAATATGGTTAATGACAAAATCAATGAAAGAGTGTCGTGAGAGTGACTACTCACCTCCGGTAAGCACGAGCTTGTACAGACGTTTTTGTTCCATTTTTGAGTCTCTTCGGAAGGATTGCCCTCGGTGATGAGTGTCGCGACGAATTCCCGTGAGCAATCCAGGGACGATAGACGAACGTTGAGATTTCCTCGGTCGAGATTCGGTAGAATAAAAGTAATCGAGGTTTTGCGGTGGTGTCGTCGATTAGCGGTTGGTTTTCGGCACGTGAACGGTGTCTACGAGCGCTTTCGCCTTTGACTACATAAACACTTCACCGTACATGTTGAGATTCGAGGTAGTTATATGCGCACACGTCGGATACATCGAGAATAGCCGTGTTTTTTGTTGAGTAATCAAGCGACTCGACTCAGAGCTCTTTATACGAGATCCGAAGCTTGACTGTGGCAATGAGCGATCACCGAGCAGACGTGATTCCTCCTTCCTCCGCTACTCCCCGAACTTTGCCGTGGAACGTCAAACACGACGATGCCCGACCGCCCACTTCACGCCGTACGGAAACACCCGAACTTCCAAACAATTTCAATTCTACCCCGCTTCCCCTTTTTATTCAACATACCATTCGACTCTGGACTTTGTCTCACCACTTTTTTTTCCTTTTCGCTCTATTGACATTTAAAACTCCTTAAAATCGAAATCGACATCATGAGAGTGATGTTGAAAAAATAGCGATGAAATTATCGACTCTCCATGATTGCGTCGATTTTCAATGGCCAAGTAGAATGATTAGGTTGAAAAGGATAGATTTTTCCTTGCACGTTCTTCAAATGTATTTCAAGTGTATCTGCGTTTTGTCTACAATCGCTACAAAGTCCTATGGTAACGTATTAAGTAGCACCAAATTACTTACTATATGATGTGTTTATCGATACCCCGTATAACTCGAGCTAGACATTGTTGTATACCTTCTTTATTAAATTCTACTATTTTAAGGCAAAGAGTTGTGAAACAAAAACTAGCTCTTCGCATCATCCCGCGAAATCACGATGTATTTTAACAGCTAATGATCTTATTTACAGTCATACGAGGCTATTTATATCGCGTCATTATTATCAAAGAGTCTTGTCCAATATTTTGACATTAGCGACGCGATACTCTCAATCCTACGAATATATATGTATATATGTATATTAGCTCTGTTCGCCCAGTCTGCCTGTGTATACAAAAGCCTTTCAGCCGATTTCGCGAGGCTCTGCCAAAATGTCAGACAAGAACAAAACGATTTTCGTACAACGCTTTCCGAACGCTTCCTTCTCATTTTCACGATTTACCGGGGATGTAACTCGAAAACCGGGTCGGAAAATGTTCACGACACATTTTTCACGATTTAAATATTTAAAGTCGAAGAGAAGAAAATTGAACTACATTCGCCCCTTTGGCTTCTAAATCCCCTCAACTTGAACCAACGAACAACCATATTGTCGATTATTGTTATTCCCTATAAAGAACAAGACTATAGTCACGATTTTGGATTGATTTGCGCTCCATTGACAGTCGCCGAAATGAAGGAAAGGACAATAGAAATTCTAAAGCTTATAATAAACTCGAAATATGGCTAAGAATAAAAAGTCAAACAACAAAATGCGTTTTACGCAGTCGCATACGAAGATCACGCATAGCAATATGCTAGAATCATTGATAACGAGACGAGCGAAGAGAGAGAAAGAGAGAGAGTTTAGTGTGACCCTAAAATTCCTCGTGTCAATTTCGACTGATCGATTTAGCGATCGACAGTTTCGAGCCTCTGTAGAAATTCGAGAGGTACACCCAAAAGGGCGAGTTCGTGTCGTGATTTTTGCGACAAATTCCGAACGTAATGATTCAGTGCTTCCCAGCAGATTTCCTGGAGTTTTGGTATTACGAGCCATGTCGAGTAGACTGCGTTTGTTCTCGTTGTCTGGGGGAAAAAAAAGTAATTCGTTAAACGAAACGTACATCATACTTAAATACAAAGATCTTTGCAAATTTTCATCGTCTTACACTTCCGGCTATTTTGACTATTCCTCCGAAAGTGTACATTTTTCCATGCGGCGTGAGAGCCACGGAATGAAAGTACATGGGGCTCGGTAACGAGCATCTCGCCAAGCAGGTCCACTGAAGTTTCTTCAGATCTAGACGCCAAACGTCCGAGAATTCATCCTGCTCCGTGTATCCACCCGATATAACGACCGATATATCGCCGGTTCTCTCGTCCGTGTACTGTACGCATCCGTGGCACCGTCGAGGTGCCGGAACTGCATTGTATTCTGAATCTTTGTGGGCAGTTCGCACCGTCCATTGGTTCGCTTTTAAATCGAACGCTGGTATTTCCTGCAACAAATTTATTACAATCAATACAGTATAAAAATGAACTTTCTTAACTCCAAATTATAGTACATGTACAATTTTTAAAAAAACATGCCGGATTTTGTTATCTCATTTGTGCAGGCTATTTCAATTATTTTTAGCCACAAACGAGAGACGATCGTTGAGAAAAAAATTCCAAAGACGATACAATAATAATTGCGACGGTAGTGATAAATAAATATGTACTCGGAGAGCTTACCTCAAAGTCAAAAGCTTCCGTAGCAGTTCCACCACCCAGAACGTAGATAAAGTTGCCGTCGAAAGCCAATTCGTGTCTGTATCTTCCCCTGGGTTCGGCCAAACTCCTCCCACAGCAAATATAGACGCTTTCCCATTTATCAGTTCGTAGATCGTATCTGTGAATATCGCAGGTGTAGTCATAGCCGGTCGTTCCTCCGACGGTGTACAGATAAGGTCCCAGTGAGATCATAGCTTGGCCGTAGTGCGGCTCCGGATAGACGCCGGTCGAAGGTAGCAGCCTCATCGCTCCCGTTCTCAGATCGCACACGTACAATTTGTTGCTGCAACTACGACTAAAGGGAACTCCGGTTCCTCCGTAAACTATGAGCATCCGATCCTTGAGAACTACCGCGCTCGACGCAACCTCTTCGGGCATATCTCTGTGCGTCGGCAGACGTTGCCAGCGCTCCGAGAGATAGTTAAATTTCCATATTTCTTTGAAGAGAGGACTTCTCGCAGTTAAAGTGCCATCCGCTTGAATGGCAAGCTCCCCGTCTGCGCACGGATTGAAACCTCCGAAGGAGAATAAGTTTTGCTCGTCGCAAACGATTCTGTGACCGCTTCGACCCTTCGGAATCGCTTTTCCTCGAGCTTTGTGCTCTCGCATCACCAGAGGCTGAAAGCCCCACGTTTTCAGAGCCATATTTCACTTTTATTCAGATTTTACTTGAAACAATTTGAGGTTAGCTTTGACAAAAATTCCCAATAACACGGCGGTCTCGTTCACACCCGAGACATTTGATTATTATTTGAAAGCGATGATTCTACGAATCCCTTGTAACATTTTTCCCGTCTCACTATCGATTCGGACATAATTTTTGTCGCTTATTCAACTTTTTCCTTTTATCCTCGCAGCGTAGCACGATCGGCGGACATCTTTCGTCGCTCAAAACAAACGACAGGCTTTATTTTCGGTTCGACGTTCGAGGTGTTGCTGTAGTCACCCATCGTCGTAAATACAAAACACCCGAACGGTTGAAACACCGACCGCGCTAATTCTCTCGAGTCACAACACATTAAGAAAAGTAAACAGTCAGCGATAACATAAAAGCTCTCGTACTTTTGTATGTCACTTGGATTTAAAATCAACGGAAGTTCAACAAAAAAAAAAATGCAGAATTTTTTTCAAGCAATATTTATCATGAAAATTGACTCGAGAAATTTTTTTTCTAATAATGCAACATCGAAGCTGTTACGAGGTGTAGAAGGGATCACGGAAAATGAGAGGATATCGATAAAATAGATGAAAATCTCCTGCGACAGAGGTCTGCATATAAATGATAATTGATTTAAAAAAACACAGATATCCGCCGCAGGAAAATTTCCATTTCCGTGTCTCACGAGTTTAAATCACTTTCTTTATTCTCCGAGCAACTAAGATACATTTTTATTACGTATCGTTTAGTGAGCTCGAACGCGCGTTCTCCGCTGAAAACAACAATGCTGTAGAATGCGTGTGAGATAGTAATAGTGATACACAACTACTACTAAACGTTTTGGTGTGTAGCCAAGACAGATAATCTCGGGTGTTTTTAGTCGTTGAGCACGATGGGGAAACACGAGATACGACGATACGATGTTAACTATATATGCTGCGGCTGCTGCTGCTGTTGCTGCGTAGGCGCCCCACGTGAAAAATCATACCACAGGTGGGGCAAATTCTATTCAATTAATAGTAGTAGTAATAATGTGATAGTAGTAAATGGTTTCTCGTTCAAGTTTACCAAAAGGCTCTTTTTGAAAAAGCGTTTTTGTAAATCCAACGTAATCGCGTTATTCCCCTACACACGTTCACCACCAATGTGTTTTAAGGACTAATCAGGCATTAAGATGAGGGGAACTTGCTTGCTTGCTTGCTTAATTTTTTTTTCCCATTTTTTTTTTCTTGCGCAAAAATAGTAAGATAATATAATAATCGGTACACACAGAGCCAGCTAAGCATTCGCCGAACGATCGAGCCAGTAGTAAGAGAAAAAAAAGAAGAAAAAAGTCCTCTAACGCCTTGCAGGCTATTCGTTTTATCTTCCTGGATACCAGGATTCGTTTAATTGACCAAGTATTTCCGGTACGATCGTTGGCTCAGTTAATTACGAATTCCATTGCGAGACTCTTAATCGATTTAGCTATTAATATTGTTTCTCGGTCCAGCCACACGCTCAACGGCCCGAGCATCGCTACTATGCCCACCTTTTCTCTCTACACGTGGGCTTTTAACTTTACATTGTTTATCTTATTTCTTTTCCATTCAATAAATTAATAATATTAATAGAAATAATAGGAAACTGGGCAGAGTTACGAGTTCGGGGCCGTGACGGTAGGTCCAAACAATCGCCTGCCTTGGGGCAAGGGACCGATTAGGTCCAACAGCGGTCAGAGCTGTGATTGGTTGAAACAATATGTGGCTCGTAACCCGCACATTCTGGGAACATGCGACATAGCGCACTATTTATGCTTTACCAGAGAATAATATATCCAATAAGATACTAAATTCTTAGATGAATTTTACAATTTTTTTTTCCGACTACACACTGCGCTATTGCCGTTGGATCATTGTTACAAGTGTCGACTAAAATTCGTTGTGTTGCTCTACGATACGATTATTAGATTGAATGAAAAAATAAATAAATAAATGAAAAGCTTGAGCGTGCGATCTCAAATGATTCCCAGAACAGCAAGCTATGCCCATTACCCCTCGAGCTTTCCACATAACTTCTTTATTCGAAAAAACAGTCGATAATATGACACACACTCAATGAATAACAGAACTTTTCTACAAGTCGAATTCTGTCGCCAGATTGTCCTGCCGAATCTCCATCGTCTAGTTTGAAAATTTTCTCGCTATTGCTTAATTCTTCTTTTAAACGTTTTTTTCATTTTTCGTTTAAAATCACGTTATCGTCGCTATCTTCAACGTTCAACGCTTTCAATTACGTTGACGGTATTATTTGCAGTGATCGTTAATAGTAATTGCGAAGGGAGGATAGAGAGGTGGTGTCTTTCACCGATTTTCGGTGGCCGAGCTCCGCGCTGGGAGAAGAGAAAAACAAATACGAACACGAGCGCATTACGACACCCGGCACACCGATATTATTAATTCAGTACTGTACAACGTATTCAGAAAGACAACCCCCTGGAAAGTAAATGTGTATATAATTATAATAACAATGCGTAGATTAGAAGGTACGTACACGTGTTTCACCGCACGCGGTTTTGCTTTTTTTTCTCTCTTGCATTCGCAGTTTTTTTTAAGTTTTTTTTTTTTCGTTGTTTTCTCTCTCTCTCTCTTTCTCTTTTGTATAGATGTTTCGTGAACGGGGCAAAAGAAGATTCGAGTACAGTAGAGTGTACAGAAAGATAGCGAAGTAGAGACCACAGATAGAGTAGAATAGAATTTTATTGGGAAAACGAATCAACCGCTGACGATGTCGGTGCGGATGTCACGGTCGCTCAAAGATTCACAAGTGAACGTTGTCAAGATACTTGAAGACGATTAACGTAAATTTTGTTCCTCCAACCGAACAAGCTTCTTAACGTCTTAAGCGTTGAGTATTGAGTATTTCTCGTTTTGATTGCCTTTTTAATCTCTTTACACGATTGACGAGTTTTTGATGAAATCATCGTCTCCTTTTTTCACCGCATAATTATCGTTAATTTTTGAGTGTTTAAATATATCCAACGTGAATCTTCGAACGGCCGTTTGTTATATTTCCGCCAGGCTCACAATGTTAATCAGTCTTTCCAACAAAACGAGAAATCAGGGTGTCGGTTGAGAAAGGAAATATAGAAAAGAAAGGAAAATTCCGATCGTGGTGTCACTGAATGAAAACAATCGAACGTCATCGCTAATCGTAATAATCTGTGTGAGAATTCGGGCGTAGAGCCACGATCGAAATTCAAAGCGGAAAGTGTGAATGGAATAAAATTCGAGAGTTTTAGTACAGCATTTTTTAAGAGTTACTAGAAACGGCGCGAGTCGAGTGTAGAGATTGAGAGGATAGCCGTTTGTATTACGTTCACGTGAGCACCCTCCGTACTTACCACTCACTCATTGCGTCGCCGAACATGTTCCTTGCAAGGAATGAGGCTTTTCCGCACGCGCCAGGGCTCGACACAGATTCTCGTTAATTCAACGACCAACGATTCATTGACGCTCGATAAATACTCAAAACAATTCCCGAAAATGCGATAATTACAAGTATTAAAAAAAAAAAAAAAAAAAAAAAAACAGGAACCAAGAACGTTCATCAGTGTCGAGCCTCGGGCGCGCGGGTTTCTGACAAAATAAAAAAAATCTGCGACAGACTAACCTGAGGCGACAGAAAACCTCCGCGCTGCGGCTAACCGGAGCTCGATCGAAACTCAAAACTAGTCGGAACAAGGTAGTCGTGCTCTGCTACGCGCTACTCAAATCAATGGAAATTTGTCAAAGCGTCTCAATCGATTTTCGCGAGTGATTTGTGCGTCCGCATGTGTAATATATAAATATAACCAAGAACACAGTTTGAAATAAAAATCTACCGATGCACAAGTCACTCTTCGAAAGAGTCAACACCGATTTGACGAGCGCGTAGTAAAACACGCTACGTTAAGTTGCAACGCGGCCCCGGCCCGCGAATTCAATTGTAATTCGAAGCTTTTTCACGTAGCGGCAGCGTGAAGCGTCGCCTTGTTCGCGATCGCGTGTCCCCATGAAGGACACTCGGTGCAGCATCCGAGATGCTCGATGCGACGATCTTAAAATCACATAAAACGTCTCGAAGGGACCGACGATCCTTCGAAAATCTCTCTATACTCGATATTTCGTTAATTCGTCATCGATCGAGCATCCCGAAAGCCACGCAGTGGCATTCTTTTTAATATTATACGATAGTAAGAAAAAACATAAAGATTTTGCTAACTTCGTGTTAACTTCGTGGGAAGAGGTTTGTCGAAGGTGGTTGCGGTGTTGATTGCTAGCTGCATCTTCATCTTCGTCATCTTCTTCGGATTTTTTTTTCTTTTTCGTTTTCTTTGCATTTCGTTCTCTACGAGGATTCGTGACAACTCAAATTTCATCGCTCATTGTAATTGCGAATTGCAGTTGTTTCGGCACTTTTCCACAGCAGACGCAGTTAGCCGCAAACGTGCGTTTGTTATTCTGGTAAACGCGCGTTGTCCTCGCGACATTTATCTTTCGCCAAGCTCGTGGGAAGCTTGAATCGAGTTAGGGGCGGGCCCATAGCACGAAGTGCAGCGGTGGATTGGGCCCGTCCGTCGGGGGCGATCATCTGAAGCGTGGATGCATCATCGGGGCGAGCATAGGTGCACCCGGAAATCCCATCGGCGTTGCGAACGCCGGATGCATCGCACCCGGTGGCAGAGCACCTATCATTCCTGCAAATTTACAGATCCGTGTCATTGTTTTTTGCTCACCGATAAATATCATTTTTTGCGTTTCTTTCTTTTTTGTCATGAAAGAACGAAGGAAGGAAGAAAGGATTTCTTCCTTCGCTTCCTTTATTCTTACGGGTTTTTTTTTTCTTTCTCTCCCTCTGAGAATTCAATTGCAAATTTTTCAGTTATAGATTTCATATACTTACGTCGTGAGTACGTACGATACGAACTCGATTAAAACACACAGACGCTCGATCCACATTCATACTCCTTATTTTGGTTCGTCTTTCTCTACCCTCCCGATTATTAGGCGAGCGGAAACTCGATAAAAATTCCATTGTCCATTCCAAGCAGAGAGCCGGATAATATTTCAAATAATTTTCCCACGTGCAAAGAGCATTTTCGTGAAAATAAAACTTCCGCTCGCCTACCCAAGTTATAAGCTCGTTAGCCACGTCGTTTTTTTTTTGTGAGCATTTGTTTTAAATTTGAGTTTTCAGAATGAAGCTGGTGTTTTGATCGCGGAGGATTGGAATGCGTCCCGCTCTCGATGGGTGACAGCCTTGTAAGCGCGGATTTCGACGTGGATTGGACAAAGGAAGGAAGTGAATCGCGAGAATGGGATTTCATGTTAAAATTTCTAATAACGTTCACGACCACATCTACTTTCTATCCAGTGTATATTCGTCTCGAATCCTCGTTGCGGCACTCGATAAAAGCGATGTACATATGACGTTCAGAGCATGCAAGTTTGGTGGTGTGCAGCGTATTATAGTAAAAGTAGTACATCGATATTACAATAAGTTCACAGCAAACCGATATAGAAAGGTGCTACCACACACAACAAAATTTTCACGCAATTACTTAACTGGGAATTTTGTCGTATCGAATTTCGGCTGTCACCCTAATAAAGCCGTTCGTTATTATTATTTTTTTCTTCTAAAAAAAATTTTAAATGTGCGGATCGTCGCAACAGTATTTGCCGTTAAGATCGCGCCATTAATGCCAATAACTCAAGAATTCAGTACAATGAAAGCATCGAATACAATTGAATCATACCCATCTCAGTGTAGAATGTATCTTTCCGGATATCGTCGAAAATAAATGTTTTCGACAAACATCCGTATTTGTAAGACAAATATCTCTCGTCACAAACGAAAAAAAAAAACTTCCGTACAGGAAAAATTTGATTACCCGGTTTTATGACCTTTCGCTTCTTTGTAGAAATTGTCTTTATCGAGGCATTAGTGACGCGCGATAACGCAAGCTCCGTCTAGATTCTTCCCATTCTCGATAATCAAGCATCTCACCGTGATAAATCCACATACCTCCCACGTTATCCTTTAAATTACCTTTATGTAGTATACAATATTATATTATAGTATAATATACATAATAGTAGTATAATAGTATATACTTGGTAGGTGAAATGCGTTTACTTACTGTCGTTTGGCTCGACTTATTTTGATTGTTCTTTTTTTTTTATGTATATACGTGTTGTCGTGTTTTAATTAAAGATGTATTACACATACATTTCTAAGCGAAAGCTCGATTTTTCACTTTTCGTTAGAATTGTATATTTGATAAATCCTTAATTGATTTCGTGTTGAAACACAGAAGAAGCTAATTCTATAGGTATGTTGCAAGTATCTTTGATTTTTCGTTGTTGTTGTTTTTGTTTTCACGAGGAAAAACGTACTTTTCGAATAAATACTACACAAGTACGAAAGCCAAGAATTCCAAGTGAAATTAGCATGAAGAATAATGAATAAAATGAGAAGAGGGAGACGAACGACAAAGCGCGTTTGCGTACTGACGAGATAACGTAATAAATTCAATTGGAATTTCAATAATGAGCGTCGAGAAGATTTGAGTTGTGGAAAAATGCGTTGGAGTGGTTTTGTCGTTCGACAGCACCGAGTTTCCGCTCGAGTGATAGCGAAGAACATTATACGTACTATTGATATGTGCGGTGATTGATTTAATAGTCAAATTTAATGAATGAACAATGACGACCAAAGATAATGCGTATACAGTTATGATAGTAGTAATCGTAAGAAAACAATAATAAATAAATAAAATAACTAAATAAGAAGAAAAATGAAATAAATAACAGTATGAGATAGTAGATAAGTAGGCCATGTCACCGCATGCTATTTGCTAAGGACCAACCTTGTTGCACTTGCGAATAAAACACGGTTTTACGGTAACCAGAGTGTGTGCGGGGGGATGTCGGTTCGACACACACACACAACACTCACCGAGGAGTGACTGGGCGCCCTGCAAACGCACCGTTAAACAAACGTAAAAAAACGTACAGATGTGATATAGACAGTCCGTAAGACCCCCTGGGCTGACATTCTCTCTCTCTCTCTCGCTCTCTCCCTTTTTCTCTCCCCCTGGATCTTCCTCACGTACACAAACAATCGCCAAGTTTCTCTTCCCGTCTGCGTCATCTCCAAGTCCTTCCAAAACAATCGTCAATCCCAACGCCTCTCTTCTTTCCTTTTTTTTCCCTTGATTTCATTTATTCCCACCAATATCCCCACGATGCAAATTAATTATTTAATCATCGACACGCTCTCAAAGATTCGCATCACTCGCAACACTTTCATTCCTTGTGGACCCCCGTTAAATTCGTCACCGACAAACGACGACAAATCTCAAGGGGGAGGGAGGAACTCATTTCTCCGTTTATCCCCGGAGAAAGCTTTGTAATTTAAATAAATTGTAAGAATCTTAGACTCTAAAAAATTATCATTTCCATAGTTAAAAAGTTTGATTCACAAAAAATCCGAGGTCACTTAAAATAGATCCAGGACCTTCCAGGCAAACCGTAAATGGCTTTTAACGTAAAGGTTTTGCAACTTTTCTAAATAACTGTTTTCTGCATCTCAAAATTACAGAGCTTTCCCGGCAAGTACGAAGGGTTTTGTTGGAAGCAATTCTTTCAATAAGCTCGCGAGCGAACATCGACGATCCTGACAATGTAAATGATAATATTTGCGTTTTTTTTTGTTTGTTTTTTTGGAAATGGAAAAATTGCGGAGACTTACCTGGTGGCAGGCCCATGGGGGGCGGTCGCATCATGTTACCTCCGTGAATGAGAGCAGGCGCGGCCAGAGTCATCGTCGGTCTCATGAGTGGGGCCATTAGGGCTACAGAACTGACTGGCATTCCCGCGGATGCCGGTACCATGACCGTTTGCGGAGGCCTCTGAAACCTCTGCTGCTGTTGTTGTAACGCGCTCAATGCCGCCTGCTGTCGTTGTTGCTGATCCTGGAAAGCCGCCGCAGCGTTTGCCGCCGCCTGCTGTTGTTGCTGGTGATGGTGCTGTTGCTGCTGTTGTTGTTGCTGTTGCTGTTGTTGCTGCTGCTGTTGCTGCTGTGCCTGTTGAGCGTGCTGTTGTTGAGCCTGTTGCTGCTGTTGGTGTTGCTGTTGAAGAGCAGCCGCTTGTTGCGACAAAGCCTCAGCGTGAGCATTACGAGCAGCCTCTTCGTTCTGGCGGCGCTGATATTTCGGTAATCTCGCCCGAATTTCCTCCTGCGAGAGACGTAATTTCAAAATTCCACAAAAAACATCAAGAAAAAAAAAGTAAAATTTGCAATTATCTCTCGATTTACCAGACTGAGATCCTCCGGTGGGTGAATAATCTTACTAGCTGCCCCGGTCGTCGCGATAAGATTAACCTTTTGCTCGTTGCTACTATTGGCATTGGGAGCGTTCGCATCGCCGCTACCGCCGTACGCGGGGAATGTTGGTTTCACCGGACCTATCGAGCCACCGGCGATCGAGGTAATAGGTTTGAAGTCCGCCCCGAGAGCGGTTACATTTGCCGCGGAGGATGCAGCCGTTGATACCGCTGCGCTTGGGAACAGCGGTCGCGTCGGTGGCATCGAGACAGGAGGTTGCATACCCGGTGGCATGCCCGGCATTCCTTGCATCATACCGTGATGTCGAAACGTCGACCTTTAATAAAAATCCATTGACTTTATTATCACATTTTCATCGGTAAAACGTAATAATCGGTTTCACCGAATCGCATCATCTACAATTGTTCTTTCTCGTTTATAAAAATCAAACGATAGCCTACCCGGGTCCCATGTAAGGCGGTCCGACATGCCCGAGATGCCCCATCATGGAATGCATCGGTGGTGCATATTGCCCCATTTGTGGCATTCCTGGATGGCCCTGCATCACGCCGGGCATCATACTCGAATTCGTGGGCATCGCACCCGGTGCCGATCCCAAAAGACCCTCCGGCTTTTGCTTCTTTTGCGCTGGTTCGTCCTCGCCGGAACTCGGCGAGCCCGGGCGGCCGCCGTTTCTCTGACGCTCGTGTTCCTTAGCATCGTTCGGCGGTATTCCTTCCATTCCATAGATCTCTATTTCTATATTGCTTCTGTTTGGCAAGGAATTTGGTACTTTGTCTATCGCTTCCTTGTGTACCTATATAACGTTATTCAAACATTTTTTAAAAACCTACGCAGACAAATATGAATAGCAACGCAAAAAGATCAATCGAATAAAAAATGTTTGCGTTTACCTGCATACAGTGTATACTCAGTCCTGGCCCGGTATAGAGCTTCTTGTGACAAATGTGACATTTGAAATGCTTGGCTTTCTGATGCTGAATCAGAATTTTTTCGTCGTCAAACTCACGGTTGCAATACCTGAGATTAATTTTGTTAAGGTTCGCACAATAATAATATTTCTCGCCCTGTAAAATATACTTTTCTATTTTTACACTGAGTTATACTATTTTTCAAAGCATAGACAATCGCCAAAATGCAGCAGCCCGATTGAATAATCAATTGTCATTGTGGTAGCGTCCGATTGTGTGGGATGAAGAAAATAGATTTGTTTGGCGAGGCCGAGAATCGAGTTCGAGCAATTGCGCATCTGTCGGTGGTTACTTGTGAATAACGTTGTTGTAAACAAAGTGACGTAACGTGAGAATCACGCGTCGATGTGAAGTACCTTTTGCAAGAGTGTATGTCGTGGCGTGGATAGGGAAGCGAAAGACGATCGAGTCGCACGGGCGTACGGACGGGCGTTCTAATAATACAATTACGTAAAAAGGGCTAGAGGAAGCGAGTTACGAGCGAGAGAAATTTCGTTTTCTCCCATTATTGCAGAAAAAAAGGATACCAGCACCAGGGTTTCGACTGCTTCTTCTTCTTGCGTCCCATCTCGAGTCTCTCTCACTCTTACACCAACAAATCAACAAAAACTCGATTATCGAAGCTGTACTCCGGTCAAATAAACTCAACGGGATTTTTTTTTTTTTTTTCTACAAACTCGCGTCGCGTACTCACTCGTCTACGAACACTCGCTAAGTACACACGTAAAAACCGATAATACAAAATGGCCGACTAGTCTCTTCCGGAAGAAAGCGGAAGTGCCGAGATCACAACGCCCACTACCGACGGAATGTCCGAACGCCGTTGCCCGCCGTTATGTTATTTTTTTTCAAAAACATTTTTTTTTTCAATCTTTCCGATTCCTCACAGATCTTATCGCTTTACGAGGAAATATGATTTTATTCGAATGAAAGTATTTCCAAAATAATCTAGGTTATCTTTATTTTATTTTATTGTGTCGCAGTGAGTTATCAGCGACTGTGGAATAATTTTTTTTTTTTTTTTTTCTTGTTGTTCGTTAATACAGCAGAAAATCACCATACTGCATTCACATTTTGCCATTCCTATAAATAATATCGCAATTACAGGAAAACTCTTCGATCCAGAATCATATGCCAATAAATACGAACATCTTCGGTTCGAATTCTCCGAATACAACGTTCGTATTTTCAGGGATTTCTCAATGAAATTATGGTAATTAATTTAAACAAGCATTACTTGCAAGAATGAGTTCTTTACAAAATAATAATTTTACAGACAGTCACTTTTCCTTCGAGTGCGCCGGTGAGCGTTTTCGTCAACTGGAGGTGATTCTTGTATTCAAGGGAACATCACTTTCACTGTCGCTCGAGTGATTCACATTATCAAAGAGCTCCTCGTCCGACGACGGATATTCGATTTCTTTTTTTATTTCTATCGTGTCTTTCATTCTCTTTTTTTCCTGCGAAAGAAAAAAAAATACGTCGAGTGTTGCGATTTACCGACAATTTTTTTTGTCAAAAACAGAAATACCGATGTTGATTCTTACTTTGATTTGCCGTCTTTGCAATCGTCTCTTTACACTGTTCGGCTGTGGATTGAACGTTCTGACGCTCACTCTTCTTATATCAAAATCTTGATCGACTTTTGTGATTGTCTTGAGCCTCTGCTGTTCCGAAGTCACGTAGAGATCGTTCGGCTTGTGATAAGTGTTGTGAACGTCGTACGCTCGTTTGCTGCAGAAGAGCGCCGAGCACATTGTGCATTTTATCAGATCTTCCGGCACCGCATCTCTTTCCTCCTGTTAAATGACATATGTTTCATACAGTTTTGTCGTGTATCGGGGCATTTTTTTATCGTCTTCAGTGACTATTTTATGAAAAATCTTTGATGACAATATTTACCTGTGTATGAACCTTTTCCAAGTGCTGCTGGAGATTAAACTTTATGACGTACTCGACGCCACATAAGTGACAATAGTAAACGCTCAGTGCATCGTTCATTGAGTTTACTTTGATCTTGTTGCTCGGAGGAGGCGTGGCTATCGGTTGCAGCATTTGAATAACTCTAAACAAAAACCGGATTATTTTGATAAATTTCGCAAATGGTAAAAAAAAAAAAATTGTTATGTACCTCTTATGAGCAGAGCTATGATGATAATTGAGCGCTTTTTCGTTGTAGAATACGGCACTACATTCTTCGCACTGTTTGTGTTCTTCCATTTTTGCTTCTTCGGGATCGTGAGTAGTCATGTGTTTGTCTCTGTGAGCCTAATTTAAAAAAGAACGCATTGAAATTTTTGAATTTTTGAAATCTTTTTATGATCATCCAAAATATTTACCTTCAATGGAAATTGTTTTCCACAATAGCAGCAGTAAAATTTTGGTGAATTTGGATGAACCTTGAATCTGTGCTTTATGACTTCGGTAATAGAGTGATAAACCTTGTCGCAAACATCACAACGACAATCGGCTTGTTGTTTTGGTCCGATCTTCCTAGCTTTCCCAAACTTGTCTATCTCATTGTTTGCGTGCTTTCTGTTAAACAATAACGCATCATTTTATTCCAACAAAGTACTCGAGTAGAGGAAAAAGTTGTCTTGAAATAAATCAAATGTCGTACCTAAAATGTTCGCGCAACGCATCCTTACTCTCTAATTTAGCGTCGCACAGGACACAAGTGTGCACTTCGGCAACAGGTTTCCGTCCTTGTTTACGTGTTTTTCGTAGATTTGCGCTGAACATTTGTATTGGTATAAAATCACATTGATTACAGATTGAAGAAAACTGTAGCTACGATAATCAAATACATACCTTTGGCGTTGAAGAATATCTTTGGAAAAAGCATGAATAGCAGATTTGTGAAAAGCCAATGCTTTCTCATTGTAAAAAACAAAATTGCATTCGTCACATTTTCTGTGCTCCGTTTCGATATTTTCTTCCAAATCATGAGAGATTATGTGTTTGTCTCTGTGAATCTGAATAGCGAGAACCTCCGTTATTGTTACTCCACCGAAATATGTAATACTTAAAAAAAAAATTTTAAAAAAAGGTTTACCTTCAGTGGGAACTGTTTGCCACAGTAACAACAATAATATTTGGAGGAATCTGGATGGGCCCGGAATCGATGTTTTATAGTATCGGTAACAGACTCGTAAATCTTGCCACAGAGATCGCAGATGCACTCTGCATTAGCTACAATGGCTGTGTTACGTCCTGTTTTGTCTATCAAGCCATTGGCGTGGTTTCTATGTAATTAAGTAAAACGTATGAGCAACATACAATTGCAATAAGGAAATTTTTAAGTTATAAATGTTTGTTTATCCTAACCTAACCTAACATTGAGCTCACGAGTGGTTGAAATATCTGAACTGATTGTACATTTTTTGCGTAAACATTTTTTTGGAGTAAATATTTGTTACGCTTCTAGCGTTTATTGGTCGATGCACTCGTACTCATTTTTGTACTAACATTGAGCTCACGAGTGGTTGAAATATCTGAACTGATTGTACATTTTTTGCGTAAACATTTTTTTGGAGTAAATATTTGTTACGCTTGTAGCATTTATTGGTCGATGCACTCGTACTCATTTTTGTACTTGTACTTTTTTTTATAAGTCGCTATGAATTCATATTGTAGAGGAGAAATTTGAAGGACCAACGTTGACTACTGTAATAATCATCGCTGACACACCAAGAATATTTTTCTTCAATTACGAGACAGGAAGTTGACGTGAGAATCAAGTAAAGGGGAAGAGATTTTATGGGTTACCTGAAGTGATCCTGCAGAGCCTCTTTGCTCTCGAGTACAGCGTCGCAGAGAACGCATTTGTGTTGTTGTTGTTGTGCCGACATTTCGTTGAACGAAATTAAATGTAAACACTCGTTATCGTGCTACAACGTCGAAGCTGCTCCGATAACAGGTGCGAACGATACTGAGCTGATTTCGTTACATTCTTGGAGTATTTCAATCCGCGAATTGTAACAAGTAATTGCGCTTTGGTTCGACAAATAATCAGGGCTATTCGGAGAAATTGAATAAAGACATTTGACGGCGTATGACGATACAAAGAGGGTCGAAAATCTGAGTAAATATGTCCTCGCGATACCGCGACGTGAATGTAAAAATCAACTTTCGGCCATCTTGCTTCGAGGAGCGCTCCATCTGCTGGCCAATTTTAGCCAGTACATCACTTCAATTACAATCAACAGTAAGTACTTGACACAATTACTCTATTCATGTTTAGTGCTTTTGATGTGACTGCTATAACTAGTAAAATAATTATAATATCTAGGTGCGTGCAAGACAATTGACAAAAGACAAATGTATTTAGTAACAATCGTAGAGAAGACAAATATTCGGATTATATGTGAATATATTTCCTACATCCCCCGATCTTTCTCTTACAAAAATACATGAGGCATTGAATAATACTATGTTTTCCATATAGTGTAAACATCTGAGCTTTTCTTCAATACTATAGAATAAATTTAACATTCGTAAAATCGATAAATTTCCCTTCCACATCATATTTTTTTCTCTTTACTATCATCTTCTTAAATCGTTCTCGCATTTGCACTTAGACTAATGGAAGATCTATAATTGGAAGCTTGGAAGTACTTTCCTTTGCTCGAGAATAAAGACCGTAGAAAAAAATAAATACGGCTATTTGTTTGTTCTTCGACTGCGGTTTTTCATGCGGCATGTAAAATCTATCAGTTCCTTTCTATATCCGGATTAAAAATCGTTATTGCCATGGGTTATACATAATACGCATCGCGCACGATTTCCGGTAAATATAATAATAATAATAATAATAATAATAATAATAATGTTTTATATGTAATATATAGTGTAGGTAATAGTATGTCGATTAAAGCTCGATTTTATTCAGTTGATGATTTTGTTGAACTAACGTAACTCTTGATAGAGAGCGCAGGGCGACTGAACGACATCCGTGACCCCTTGAGTCGCGAGCTCGGTGAGTGTTCGTTCGAGGTAACTTTTGTCGGGATATCCGTGACCGGAAGTCGACGGTCCCAGCTCGGTTTTGTGGTGAATTTCGTTCCACGTCACGACGTCCTCGAGGCCCGTCGTAACCGAACGTCCCACCGTAAATATCAGTCGACGTTCGAAAGCTATTTGCAACAGTCTCAAAACTCTGCGGCCAAGATCGTTGTCGGGCAGGTAACAGACTCGTGGAAATCCGACTGCGTAGTACGTTTGACCCGGATTTGGATGCTCCGCTCCCTGAATCCCTGACGGAATGCTGATAAATGGAAAATTGAAAAATTATTATGAGCAGCATGAAAAAATTTATAAAAAAAAATTATACCGTACAAAAGGTTGGTGGTGAATGTGAGGGGCGTGAAATTTCGCCGAGGTACTCACTCGTAAGTAATCTGTATCGTGTTGGTGTGCGGGAAGCCCGGCAATGCCCTCGGTATTCGTGTCCAATTCATGGTTCCCGGTGGCTGATTGCCACGCTTCTCGCCATAAATTAATCGACAGACCGGGCACTGTATGTACATGGGCTGTTGCTGGGAGCTCAGCATCGCATTGAGACAAGCGAGATGCAATCTGTGTCGGCAGCGCGTCAACTCTACGGTCAGTGGCTCCGGTGTACCGAGACAAACGGGACAGGAGTCTGTGCCGTCGCTCTCCACCACTTTAACGTATTGCGAGATAACATCCGATGCAACATCGACGCCTGAAATATCCATCAAGTTAATTTTGTTATGAGAAAAAGGAAATAGGCGCTTCGGAGTTGCGATATATCGATTGAAACGGTATTGTGAACTGACCGACAACGGAATCTTTGAAAGCCTCGTCACTGCCGACACTGCTGTCCAACAGATCAACAGGATTCTCGTGACTGAGATACGTGGAAACTGTATCGACGCTCGGACGTCGTCCACTTTTTGTACTACTGGAATCCGCATCGAGAACCGTATCCCAGTTTGTTTTGCGCTTCTGTCCCGACTCGACAACCGCTACCGTACTGTTATTATTGTTGTTGTTGTTATTGTTGTTATTCGCAATGCTCGTGTGTTTTCCGCCGAATATGTTGTTCAGGATAACGCGAGCTATATTCGATGATCCATTTTCGCCGCTGCTCTGCTTGCTTTGCTGCAATTTCAAATTCCAATTTCTTCTATAATACCTTCGAAAATTAACATTCGTCTGGGTGTTTGTCTGGATTTATCTACCTTTTTGTTGTTACCGCTTCCCTTTTTGCCGTTAGTACCGGTAGTTTTTTTGTGAGTCTGCTTGACACTCGGATTCTTGAACATCGGGGGTAGATAATTGTATGTCTTAGGATAATTATAGTGTCGTCCAGCTGTGGATTGCAATTCCTCCAGAGCAACCTTGACTAGAGGATAGGGGGCTTGTTGGACCCGACGAATCGGCCTTACGTAGCCCGTGCAGCAACGCACTTGTGTCAGGTTGCAGAAATTTATTATATACGGAAATCCCAAATGTGTTTTCGACACATCGATGGTTTTGTCGCCCTGCCGCAAGTAATATATTATATTAATTCCCCAAACTATAATGATTATTTTTTTCTGGATCTTTGAATAATCCATTCGATCGTGTACGCATTCCACGAGTATATTATGAACATTTTCTGCAAACCATTGCCCAGGCTTCTTCGATGAGGCACTGCACTTCCATATCGTACGTGTGCCAATCGTCCGTATCTCCGGCCCATTCCCATTTGGCCCCTTTGCCCGCGGGTGATCCTGGCAAGTAGAATTTTCTCCGCACTCCGTGTATTTCCTCTCCGTCGTCGCTGCATTGTGTTTTGGTCTTTAGATTGATGTAGTACCTGTCCAGCGAAACACTGTTACATTCTTTATTCATAAATGATCAATAATAATACATTTCATTATAATTCAAGGAATATTCAAAATTTTCATTTAAAAACAATATACGATTATATAAATTTTCTGACCAATTTCATGAAATTTGTGGAAACAGGTGTAATTTCTTCATTTCTACTTTGACCTACTTAACAAATGAAAGTGTCATATTTTCACAATTACGACATAGCGAACTCAATCGAAGATAACACTCATCATCAATTTCCGTTGATTTAAAAACATAAAAGATGGAAGCATAAACAATATTGGATAAAATGATTTCGTGTGATCCGATAGTCGGGTTAATAAACATGAATACATATACATGTGTATGCATAATGCGGGAGGCAAAGTATGTACCTGTCCAAATTAGGATCGGCGTCGTTGAGGAAAACCCGAGTCAATTTTTTGCAATGTGCCCTCTCGAGATGCTGCGAAACAGCGGGACTGTAGGGCCTCCATCTGCCCTGACGATTTTCCCACTCCCACACGACGACAGCGTGACCGTGCTCTTGTCCTTGGGCGTTCATAATTCACACCGTCTGTCTTCTCTGTCTTCTTATTCTCCTCTACGTTGGAATTTCACACACACGAAACGCACACCAACGTGCACCAAGAGCGTGGGAACATTTTCGATAATCCCACGACGTGCAAGAGAGACGAAGCTACACCGAGAGCGAGAGAGAGAGAGAGAGGGGGAGAGAAGCACCAGCAACACGGCCTAATTTTTCACGCCCCCACCGAGTTGAAACTCTCCCGACGGTAAACTCGTGATGCGATTACTTCTACGATCACCTCTAAACATTATTTGCACCGCTCGGCTCTCGAATCGCTTAACTCGAGAGTTTATCTTCCGATGTTTGCAAACGGAAGCGCGGTTGATGTGGAGCGGGGGGGGGAAAAGAAAAAAAAACACGAAAAAAATGAATGGAGGAGCGCGACAAGTGCGTGACACCGACCGCCTTCGACGAACGTCGTGGCGCGACTGTCACCCAAGCAGCGCGCGCACCAGCACCCCCGCTTCGATAGCCAGAGCCGGCTCAAGTGGTCCCTCACAATTCTTCGCGCTATCGCAGGCAACAAAAATATTTCCTTGGTGTATCCTCGCCTTTGTCCTCCAAAAAAATCATATTTTTCGAAGAAAACGTATGCTATCGAAAAGTTCTATGTGAGATACATGTTTTTTAATAGGGCTAACTTATTCGTCGGAAATACGGCCCTGATATAACTCGCGCAACGATCGCTTTATTTACAGCGCATATTTCGTTCGAGATATATTTGGAGGTTGGGTTGTTGCGGTGCGCACAGCTAGTATTTGAAAAATAAACGTAAAACATCTTAACGAAGAGAGGACTGTTTTCTTAATGAGATAAAGGCTGTCGAGGGTTTTGAGGACCGTGTTTCACGTAAATATGTCGATTACAGTGCTTTGGTTCATTCACGATAACAAAATTTTTTGACACGACTGGTGCTCTACTTTAAGAACGTTTGTCGCTATTCAGAATTATTTTTGTCGAGAGATTCACTGACTTTTTCGAAGCTTCTCGTCAAATGTTTTATTCCTGGAGCGAAAGTCGAGAGAGAATTGCCTCAGAGGCTTGACTATGGCCAGATGAGAGAGAATATTTCCTTTTGAGGATTCGCAAGACTCTTATATTTGTTCGAGAATGGATGTCGAAAGGATAGCAATGTTCGCCGGAGTTGGATTTGCTCTGGGAATCGGAGCATTTGTGCTCTGGGGTCCTTCTCCAAATCCTCGGCGAAGAGGTACAATAATATTTCTTTTTAAGCAGCTAAAAAAGAATTTTTTTTTTTTTTGTATGATGAAAACATCAATCGTTTAATTGCAGGTCAGATAGCCGGCATAACGAATCTCGGTCACACTTGTTTTATGAATTCACTGCTGCAATCGCTAGCTGCAGTTCCGATGTTTACAAATTGGCTGGCTAAGCGGCGCGACAAGAGCAAGCCAACGAGTTTTACGAGCAATTTGGCCTCTGTTCTAGATAGTAAGACGTTTGAATAAAACTTGTATTATAGAAAATCTTTTACTATACGCTCTATTTTCTCTTTCAGAGATTAATGGATTCGACGAAGATCTATACGGCGACATTACGCCAATCGAAGTGATAACATCGTTGGGACCGCTCTGGCGGTTTGGACCCGGACATCAGGATGCTCATGAACTTTTTCACGTTGTTCTCAGTGCGCTTCAATCCGAGGCGCAACCCGCGTCTACCAGAGTATGAATACATTTTTTTACAATAATCTCTTTGCAATTTGGTTCAGCGGAGCAAAAACGGCAATGCTATTTTTTTGTCAAAGCAGAAAGGTTGCCTCTCCGACGCGTTGCCAGTGGGTCCAGAGATTTTGTCAAATTCCAAAGCGTCGGGTGATTGTTTGGGCCTCCGTAGTGTTTCTTGCAACGATATAGCTCAGGCGGAGAAAAATTCAGCGACCACAAAAGCAATTGATAAAAACAACGACCCGATGATCGCGTCAACGAGGTCCATCGCGAACGGTCTTGGAGCAAACAAGCCCGGCGTTATAATATCGCGATCGGCCGAAATAATAGCGAACGTCGGAGACAAGGACGGAGCGAAAGGTTCGTTCAGACCCTGGAGCTCGCTTTGCGCGATTCCGCAGTCAAGCATCTCCGTAATTGCAAACGAGGTTCATCCCTTTTCCGGACTGCTCACGAGCCAACTGCAGTGCACGAGTTGCAAGTTAAAAGTGCGTATCATTAACATTCGTACTTGTGTTGTTGGGCCTAACGTATTATTGATTTTTCGTGATTATTCCAGTCTCCCGTTCGGTACGATAAACTCGAAAGCGTATCCCTTCCTCTGCCGCCGGCGGGTGGTGCCCTGACCTGGCGACAACACACCCTCGCCGAATTACTGTCGCGTCTCGTGACAAGCGAGGTGATACACAACGTCGAGTGCGACGGCTGTTCCTCTCGATGCCCAGCGGTGAAGACTCTGACCCTCGGAAAATTGCCGAGGTGTCTTTGCCTTCATATTCCTCGCACCACGTGGAGCAACACCGGAATGCCTATAAAGCGCGACGATCCAGTGATATTTCCGGAAATTTTGATACTCGATCCATTTACATTCACCGAAGCTACTAAGCGCAACTCACACGTTAGTTCGACATTGTATAATTTTTCAAAGTGAAACTTTGCCTATCGCTGGCTCATTGTTGTTGCTTTTAATATCAGGGTGCCGTTCAATCGATGCCGATAATGGACCAGAATGTTCTGGAGCACAACTCCACGAATGGTAAGCATAGATACAAATTGGAAGCGGTGGTCGAGCACCGCGGACCCGTTGACGCGGGACACTTCGTCTGCTACAGACGCGGCAATCGTGCCGGTCAGTGGATCTACACGTCGGACACGACAGTGGAAAATACCTCGTTGACCGACGTTCTTTGCGCCAGTCCTTATCTACTTTTTTACGAGCGCACCAACGTATCGCCGCCGGCGTAAAATTTTTTTGTGCAATCTCTTCTCCAACGAATTGTCGCGACTTTCATATCGTTTTACTCGGAAACGCAGGTTCCAACAATTTTATTGATGATAACTGTATTCACGTAGATGAATTAGGCTTAAGGGGGTACACGACTCTTGAACGCCAACATCGGTGCAGAGAATATACACTTGATTGACACACAATTTCCGTAATAATGTTACTTAAGCCACGGGTCTTGTTTTTTTCACGTTGCGAGGGTCGTGGACACTCTTGAGATACTGTAGAATCGTAGAGACGAGATTCACGATGAGAAACGTTAGACTGCGTATTCAAATAAGTAACGAGAACCACCGATATATCATTAACTGGTAGTTCAATTAACCCTCTGTACCAGTTGAACGTTCGTATATACACGTAAACAAACTTAGAGGATATTCGAGTAAAGCTTTTTTCCATAACGAATATCCATTGGCCTGACCGATAGCGAGCTTATATTATTCCAGTGTAAACCGTAGGTGGTAGAAGCTCAAAAGACTCTGGAAATATGTGATTTACCGAGGATTATAGCGAGAGAGAGAGAGAGAGAGAGAGGCGTTGTCTTGCGATCATTATACGATCGCTCCAATCGTACGTTTACGCGTCTGCTGTAACGATATTACTATATGGTAGCGCTGTATGGAAATCGAGCAGGAAAAAGACGTCCGTAGTTTGTAAGGTGTTTTGGTCCGACGAGAACAATTCAAGTTAATATACCAACCAATCGTTTGGTTGACTGTGCCAAAAAAATTAACACCTTTGTTCATTATTCAATATCCTTTATTATTACCTTACGCGAAATTGACTTATAGCAAAAATGTTATTCTCGTTAGTTTAATTGTCAGGAAGAAGATACAAAGTGACGCTCGAGGAAGGATTTTATATTCTAGTCTTCGGGTTTCTCGGGAGGTGGGCCGCAAGGCTGCAACATCTTTTCCATGATATTGAATCTCACTCTGGCCTTGGATTCGTTTTCGGCAACCGCAAATATGTTGAGCAGGTCATGATGTCCCATGTAAGAACTGCAGGAGTCTCTGTGTTGATTTACCAGCCATTCGAACTTTGTAGTGTCCGCATGGCCCGTACCAATGTATTTTGACTGTAAATGCTCCAATTGACTGTGTATGTTGTATCTTTCGCCCATTCTGCAAGCTATCGATTAATTACACCCAAGTGGTAAAGTCAAATATTACAAAACTTGCATAAAGTATAAGTTATGAAGTTACTCAGTGAAAATGACAGTTATTCTTGAAACTTTGACATCACAACATTCACCGATCCCGAGGGACTTTAAAAAGTAGGGTTAATTTATTCGGCGAATATCAATCGATTATTCTGGTTAAAGCAATTCTCAATCGTACATAAAACTCAGCAGACTTACGTTTTTTTTTTCGAGCTGTGTAAACTTCAAATGGTAATTGGTAATTAAGAACGCTTTCGAAATCCACACAAAAACAATCGGCGTTCGTTGTTCTTTCAACTGAGTTGAGTAAGTTTCGAGCCAACAAACTAGCCAGTTGAGAACCCGAATATTTAATAACCATCGCTAGTTATGTTTTTTATCAGAACCCATTTTTCTGCGGTTGGCGTCACTGAGATGGTTCGTTATTTCCTTTAAATCGAAGATAAAGCTTAATTCTATCGAACCATTCCATTTTATCGTCAAAATTTTGGTTGTTTTGGGTCCAAAGTCTGTTAAATACCTTTATTCCGCAAAGAAAAAGACTCGATACGTGCCTGGAGCATATAACTAACGACTCGATCTTTTTCTTTAACGAGGAAATAGAATCCCGAGCATTGATCGGGTGCAGCTTTGCGTTTTTCATTTAACCAGAAGTTGCAATGCAATAAAGTGTTTGTCCAAGCATTGGCGAGTCAATATAATTGATTAGTACAATAAAATCAATCACACAAAGTAAAGCAAAACTTTAGTCATTTTTTTTAATGATTGGAATATTGTGAGACTTAGCGAACTTGTACTTCCGGTTAAATGAACACAATCCCGGCACTCGGCGGGTGTTCGAGTTGTTTAGTAAGACGCGGTGAAGGCAGTGCGAGAAAATTTTGACGTTCTCATTCTGCCTCAGAGGCCGATCCGGACAGTTTTTCTCTCGGGTGCGGGTTTGCGTTTTTCATTTAACCAGAAGTTGCAATGCAATAAAGTGTTTGTCCAAGCATTGGCGAATCAAAATATAATTGATTAGTACAATAAAATCAATCACACAAAGTGAAGCAAAACTTTAGTCATTTTTTTTAATGATTGGAATATTGTGAGATTTAGCGAACTTGTACTTCCGGTTAAATGAACACAATCCCGGCACTCGGCGGGTGTTCGGAGTTGTTTAGTTAGATCGCGGCGAAGGCAGTGCGAGAAAATTTTGACGTTCTCATTCTTCCTCAGACGCCGATCCGGACAGTTTTTCTCTCGGGTGCGGGTTTGCGTTTTTCATTTAACCAGAAGTTGCAAGGCAATAAAGTGTTTGTCCAAGCATTGGCGAGTCAATATAATTGATTAGTACAATAAAATCAATCACACAAAGTAAAGCAAAACTTTAGTCATTTTTTTAAATGATTGGATTATTGTGAGATTTTGCGAACTTGTACTTCCGGTTAAATGAACACAATTCCGGCACTCGGCGGGTGTTCGGAGTTGTTTAGTTAGATCGCGGCGAAGGCAGTGCGAGAAAATTTTGACGTTCTCATTCTTCCTCAGACGCCGATCCGGACAGTTTTTCTCTCGGGTGCAGGTTTGCGTTTTTCATTTAACCAGAAGTGGCAATGCAATAAAGTGTTTGTCCAAGCATTGGCGAGTCAATATAATTGATTAGCACAATAAAATCAATCACACAAAGTGAAGCAAAACTTTAGTCATTTTTTTAAATGATTAGATTATTGTGAGATTCTGCGAACTTGTATTTCCGGTTAAATGAACACAATCCCGGCACTTGGCGGGTGTTCGGAGTTGTTTAGTAAGATCGCGGTGAAGGCAGTGCGAGAAAATTTTGACGTTCTCATTCTTCCTCAGAGGCCGATCCGGACAGTTTTTCTCTCGGGTGCGGGTTTGCGTTTTTCATTTAACCAGAAGTGGCAATGCAATAAAGTGTTTGTCCAAGCATTGGCGAGTCAATATAATTGATTAGCACAATAAAATCAATCACACAAAGCGAAGCAAAACTTTAGTCATTTTTTTTAATGATTGGAATATTGTGAGATTTAGCGAACTTGTATTTCCGGTTAAATGAACACAATCCCGGCACTCGGCGGGTGTTCGGAATTGTTTAGTAAGATCGCGGTGAAGGCAGTGCGAGAAAATTTTGACGTTCTCATTCTTCCTCAGAGGCCGATTTGGACAATTTTTCTCTCGGTATGATTCTCGTAACGCGGAATCAGTTATTCGGAAGTTGGTGATGTATTCTCACTCTGAAGTAACGATAACCGAGAGAGGCTGACGAATTGGATTGCGCTGAACAATGATCAGTTTATTTGTCGATTGTATTCGATCTCTCATTGTAAACCAACCTTGAAAATTTTTTTTTTGAGGTCACTGAATCTGCATCCTCTTTTCGAACATATTTTCTGCTTTCTTTGTGATAATGCCGCTTTTTCTCAGTTCCCGGGACGAAACGGTGAGTTTGTTTGAGGTTATGTTTTGTATTTGCTTTTGAGGTTCTTGTTTTTAACATTTCGCGCTCGAGGTATTCTATATTGGATTTATTTATAGCTGTATTTTTCATTTTTAGTTCCAAGAAATGGCCGATAACGATGGCAATGACGACTATCAAAATCGCTTCAGAATTTCTACATTACTGAAGGCGATTAAAATCTCTGATTCCGTGGACAAAGTGACTATAGGACCAAATTCGACACCGATCGACGAGCCTCTAAAGACCGAAAATGATGCCAAAGAAAATTCTTTCGGCACAGAAGCATCGAAGGTCGCGTCGTCGCCATCCGCGAATAATATGAATATATCTTCAAAGAGCAGCATGACGTTTTCAAGGAAGAAGATTCTCGTGGAGAACGAGATACTGCGGAAGGAGGATGTACGCAAGGCGAATGAGCAGCGCCGACGAGATATGGAAAAATCGAAAAAAGAGAAACAGGAAGAACTCGCAAAGGCGCTAGCGATGATCGCGATGCAACGCGAGCAAAAAGAGGCGGAGGAACTGGCACGCCTGGAGGCGGAGGAGGAACGATTGGCAGAGCAACACGAGATCCGCAGGAGGCACGAGCAACAGCTGCAAGCGCAGAGGATTCAGGAGAGAAAAGAGAAACTGGAGCGCGAAGCCGAGGAACGTCACAAAGCTCTTGAACGAGAGGAATTCATAAATCGTATAGCCTCTCTTAGAACCTATTTTCGTGAAAAATGTCGCGATATCGGCGGTGTATCGAAAGCTTGCAAGGACAGAAATTCAGCGGCTGTGGTTCTCGCGCCTCTCGCTAACAGATTGAAGGAACTCAGTCAGCAAATGGAAGCTGTCAACGAAAAAACTCGGGTGCGTCTAAATAATAGTAAAGACCACTTTTTTCGAAATCATAAAAAATAAAAATGTCACGTGCTTTTTTTTTAGACTGGAGATATCACGATCGCGGATGTCAACACCGCCGAAAACATTGTCAGGCACAGCGAAATTCTGCTGAACGTATGCACAACGGAAATTGGTGCGTAAAATAGGAGCGAATGAAAAATCTTTGAAGCACAAAAGAATTTTTTAAATAAATCTCCTTCTAGCTCGGATCGATGTTCTCTATGAAGAAGAGATTGCTCGAAGAGAGTACGAGATAAAACAAGAGGAGGCTCAGGCGCAGGCCGAAGCCGCTACTGCGGCCGAGGCGAACAAGGCGGTTCAGCAACAACCACTTCGGGAACAAATACCTCAAAGCCCAGAGAGTCCTCCGGTTCATAAACAAGATGTTCTGTACGCTCAACGAGTCGCTCAATGTGTACCTCCGCTTCCAGTAACGCCGCCTAATGAACCAATTGTGAATGAGCCAAAGTGCGTCACTCCCGATCCAGATTATCCTGAAGACGCTGCCACAGGTGATACTTCATTTATTTACGTGCCAAATAATTGATTAATTATTTGAGAATGAAATGTTATTTGAATCGTTTATAATTTTAGACGAAAGCGACGTCGACGAAAGTGACTTGGAGGCGATCCAAATATTCATAAAAGCTCAAGAACTCGTTAAGAATCACGCTGCGACTTATAGCGATCTTAGTCAGGCAACTTCCCTGAAGAAGTTCAGATTCGAGTGCCAAAAGGCCATTAATATACCGGTCAACGCGATATCGGGGATCAACGGTTCCCACTTACAAGAAAAGTACGACACTTTACGTTCGCTATTAATGGGACATTCTACGCCGAATGTTACCCAGCATCCGCAAGGCGTTGCCTTCTGCAAGGATGTACTCGCAAAAAAGATAGTGGTGAGTTTCTACTCGTTGTTCTATTTAAAAACTTTTTATCTTGTCACGCGGAGTTTTACTACGATATTTTTTTAATCATGCAGAGTCAAGGAGAAACTTTAATTTCGAGCAAACCGGAGATGGCTTTTCCGGTGGCAGCTGTGGCCGTCGCTCTCTGGAACGATTATCCAGACTTTGGCGAACTTTTACTCGCGCACTTTCGACGTACCTGTCCCTATATTATACCGGTGTTCCTGCCGCATATTCAGGGACAGAGCAAGGAGGAATATTACAAATCACAGGGCTACAAGTACTCCGAAGACGGCGTGGTGGAGAAGCAAGACATGTATTTGACTCGAATGTCGGGCCTCATGAGACTCTACGCTTCGATTATCGTGACCAAACAGAGAAGGGGCATCAATCATCCTCATCCTCATAATCTTCAGTACGCATGGAAATGGCTCGCGACTACTCTCAACGCCGGTTAGTTCGACAGTAAAAAATAATCATGCATTCTCCTATTTTTTTTCCTAATAAAGTTGTATCATTTTTTTCTTCTACACTTGTACTTCACAGTACCGCGAACGGATCTTTCGGACGTTATTGCGACGGTGATTTTCGACATGCTTGAGGTCGCAGGAAATTTGTTGTGGAAAGCATACGGTAGACAATTTCTGAAAATGTTGATTCTCTTGGCTACGGAGTATTATCCACGAATGCAGAACGAGGCGGGCATCGGAGGCGGGCCAATGGCACGACTGGAACAATTTCTCACGGAATGCTTCAATAAAAATAGTATTCCACCGCCGGAGGGAGAACTAGCACCGAATTTCTGGTAATACTTGAGGCTGATATAACGGCATCGGCGGGAAATATCACGTCCGAGTGAAAACAAGTGGAAAGAAAAAAACGCCTGTTACGAATAATTATGTCTGTGTGTGTAAATATAAATGTGCCTATATGCGACAAAAATGTACAATGTAACTTGTTTCCTGTTTATGTAAATTTATACCTGACAACGGGACGTGAGAGGAGGAGCGCAGTAAAGGAAATGAACGAAATATATATGAACAATTGTAAAATGATAGATTTTATTTATAGAAAATTAAGGAATAATTGAAGAAATGAAGCATACGAGGAGTTAGTAGTACGGAACGCTGGTCACAACGTTCTTGACGTCCCCGAGATCGTAACGATCCTCGGAATATTCGGCGAAACCGGTGACACCGTAGGGTTTCAGTCTTTCCATCCACGCGGAGTCTCGCTGCAGAGTCAAGAGACTTTCTTTGATTTTGTGACAAAGTGAGGCTGCCGAGGGGAAAATCATTTTTTTTTCGTAAGTAAATAATTTTTATTTATCGCATCGAATGCACTGAAAGTCAGTTTTTATGTAAAAAATTGCAGGTACTCAACGTTTAGAAGATTATTGTTAAAAATTACCTTCGAGATTTTTATTGAGCATTATGCGATAGGGCGGCAAAGGTCCGAGACTCGCGAGAACGTAGAGCGAATCTACGCCCGGCAGTGTGTTTCTGTGATAATTTATAACCGGTGACTCTAACACGCCGACCTCGGCCTGCTTTCCCGCGACCATTTGAAGCGCCGCTACTTGCGAGCCGGAATCTGCAAAGCGAAAGGATCAACCGGATTAATGATACTACGTTGCGTAACTTATATAATTCACTTTGAAATTATTTCATCGCTTGTACTTTTATTTACCCAATGTGTTGCCGAAGAATGTAGGATTTTCGCCCTTGGATTTCAAATGGCTGAAGAGCAGACCAGCGGCTCCCAGCGTTTTACGTCTGTCCGGCAAAGCACATCTGTACCCACGCAAGTCGATTATTTCCTACGAGAAAAATATCACAACAAAAATAAGTGGAAAAAGGTATTAAAAACTCATTTTTTTGGAAAGTTTTGAAAAATTGTGAAATCATTTGGAAAAAAAAGCAAAGACCTCGATGTTTTTTAAACAGTCCGGTGCGACGACAACGTCGACGTAAACGGCAGGATTTTGGTCTTTATTCAAGCGATGCTCGAACACGAAGCTCACAGGCAGGAGGGAGCCGTCGGTCCACGTATCGCTCGCCGGTAGAAACGCTGTATCAAAAAACACTTCATAAATCTCCACAGGTTATTTTTTAAATACCTTCAAAGATGTTCCTTAAATAATTTATAACGTGGCGATGAGTGAAGCATACGGCCAAAAACAGTTTTTTTTTTTTTTTCTCTACCAATGTCAACAACGTCTTTGGCGACGGGTCTGTTGAACCGAGGCTCGTAGATCAGAGAGACGGCCTTGCCAGTCGCAACTTCGATGACCTCAGCTAGAATTTCGAAGAGAGCGATCGGCAGCGAGGGAACCAAGTGCGTGGCAATGACGAGCGGTCGTTCTTCGAGATTCACCGGCGCAGTTTGGGAGGAGCCGTTACGCGGCACCGCGACGTTCGAAGGATTCAACGAGGTCTGTAATCAAGACGGTTGCGTGAAAACTTGAAGCGAAACTCTGCCCCGCGCGGACTTTGATCGACTATCACTCACGGACGATTTTTCGATAGTCGTAATCCGCTTCGCTCTCGTGGGAACGGCCGGCGGTGATGGTTCATTTTTTTTCACCGATGCGACATCGCCGGCTACGGGAGATTTTTCTAATTTTTCCTTCTCTTCTTCAGGTTTGGCCTCCGTCGAGGATGCTGCGATTCGTCCGCTCGATGTTTCTTCCTTTGGCAATCTGCAGCGAGGTGTTGGCCCGAAAGGTCGGGCTATCGGCGCAGGCGAATGATCCTCGTCGCTCTCCGTCTCATTCGTCTTGGACTGGGCGCTCTTCGCTGTGGACGTCATTCCAACGACTTTCGTCTTTCCTGTTTTGGTGAAAAAATAATACACGTTTTTACGCGTATCTATTTATTTTGCGTATAGTATATTGCACGAACGTTGTCATTGAAATTTATTCCATTCGTGGGACAGTAATTTAAAAAAAGAAATGACCAATTTATGCGTCACTCGCCGCTCAGTCGAAAGCCTTTGAATACAGAGATACATTTGCGCGCGATGAGTAACCGTCGACCACTCCATGACAAACTCTATCTTCCGTGAAAAAATTAGCCGATTTTTCCTTGACCAAAGATCTCAAAGTATCTCCATTAGCGCTATAACTTAATTACACAAAGCGTGAGCTTCACGATAGCGTGGCAGTGATCGCTATTGACTCGTTAATACAATCTTCTTATCCAGAAAAGTCCGAGGAACAAAAAGAAATATCCAAGTGGTGTGTATTTACCGTATTGTCGTTGAAAATGTAGTTGTTTCGATGAGCGAGAGCCGCACTCACTGGCCAATACTGCCTCACAATATTATCCTCCTCGTTATATGGACCCTCGCTTTTTTTCTTTTTCACTCGGTTTTGCAAAGCATTATCTGCATTCGGCAAGCGCGTGACGACGGCGTGTGCGAGAAACGTCAGTTCAGCCAGACAGAGAGATAGTTGTAGTACAATGTCGAAAATCGTTCGCGTATATTATCGTGGTTTGGCTGTTGTGCGACTGACACTGGCAAATCGTTCGCTGGCTTTGTGTGATCGGCACGAACTTGATACACACCGGAGTAACACGAGATCGGGGAATACCTTGAATGACTTTTCGATCGGGAGTCGACAATGTAGTTTTCTTCGTCTTCTTCTCTCACCTTTGCCCATCCAATTCGCTGCACTATTGGGTCCTATGTACAGCTAATACAGTAATCCCACATTTCGTCAGCAATACTGTCGATTCACGCGCTTCTGCTTATCCACGTTGATCTCGACGAGCTCTACAAACGGACGAAAGTCCCACCGACCAGAAAATATTATCAGTACGGTCGATGCAGACATCGCCCGGGCGTATCACTCGCGATTGTTCAAATATCGATTTTTTTTTTAGATTTAATTGATCCGAAGTAGAACTTTGAATCCTTTCTTTGTACCTTCAATGACATTTTTTTCTTAATTTTTTTCTCTCGTTGCAAATCATTTAGATTTTAATCTAATCGATCTCTTTGATGGTAATCCATGGAGTGCTGTTACGATAATGATCTATTCACCTTATCTTTAGAGAGAGAGAGAGAGAAAGAGAGCACCGAGTCATCCCTTCTCAACGGGATTTGCGCTTCCCTCACAAAACACGGCATGCATCGTCGGCTCGCCGGATCCTGACGAGTTTCCGCGTTCCAGAAGAACGCGCGCGCTTCGCCTCGCCGGCGATCGAGCGTGAGCTCGCAGGTCCGCGTTACGAAACGGGAAGGGTAACGGGGGCCGGGGATTCCCCGGCTATATCTCACGTGAATATCTCTTCGTAGAATCGAATTTAACTCGACAATAAAATAAATTACGACGATTAGTTTCGTGCACGAGTTTCATGACGTATTTTCCCTCATAAAGTTTCAAAACATGCCCAATTTTGGTTGCATAAACTAAATGTACCGCTAAACGAGATCCAAGGATTTCAGCATTTAAGAAATCCATACATGGGCCAGTTTAGCGGCTGCTCAGTTTTATTAACGAATTTTTTACGGTACTGAAAAAAAAGGGTTTGTAATTTTTTTTAGGTGTGGTTCCCTGACAATGGTTCGTTAGATTTAACTTCCAATTAGTTAGGGAAATTAAAAAATTAAAATCTTCACCAATTATGAGACAGCACGTATTAGATTTTCTCGGAATCACGCGGAAGATTTCTGGTTTTGAGACGCTGGTTGTGTCTTCGAATCGCACCTTTGCTCAAAGCAAGAGTGTTTAGCGATTCCACGAGCTACGATATTTCCGTCGATGATCTTTCTCGCATGTGTGTCGGCCCGACGGTATAGAGACCCTGAACAGGACTTTGTACTCACGGACGGCTTTCGATATGTCCTTATGCGCGGACCGCAACTTCTTTTACTTTTTCTCCGTAACACCAACGACGAATCAACCGCTTCAATTAATTTTCATTAATTGACGAGATAAATCCGTGCGCCCTATCTTCCCGGTGTTTTTATATCGATAACATTGTCGTCGCACTTGCCATTTATCCTCTTTTTTTCAAGGATTTATTAAAAGTATAGAAAAATTAGTATAAGAGTTATGAATTGGTAGTTGATTCGTAAAAAAATTGTTTCAGCGTGCAGAGGTGGAAAGATTTTGGAGAATGCGAGGAGAGAGCGTGTAGATGAGATTCTTTCGTTCCCGAAGTACGAGCGGCACGCGGAAGGGCGAACGGCGATGACGAAGTCGTCGAAGAGGCGTGTACCGGAACCGGCAAGTGGGTCACTGTCAAGCGGTTGTAGTTGGTGTGCGTGCGGACAAACCGCACGGCTAATCTTACGCCTCGATCGTCACTAAAGTGCATACGTATGCCAATTAAAACACGCCTACAATATAATGGTTTAAACTCAAATAATCGTGGTAGTCCTGGCAAGTGATAAGGAGGAAAATTAATTACAAATGAGCAAAACTGTAACAAAAATGATGAAGAACAGAAAAAAAATATTGGCTACTGTCAACGATCGATACATTAGCCACGCTAGAAAAATAACCATATTGACTATTAATTAGAAATCGTCACTCGATTGTTGCCAATATTACCACGATTTAAAAATTTTTTAAAAACGACGAAACCGCGGAACGTTTTTTTTTGAGCGGTGGGAAATAGAGAAATACTTCGGCGGCTGAGATCCGGAGTACACGCGACAGCGGGCACCGAAGAACTGGTGGGCCCGTAAGCGCGAAGCCTCGACGAGGGGCCAGCAAGCAGCGGCAACCGAGATTCTTCGTTCCTACCTCCTACTCGAAACCGAGTATACACTCGGACGTTGTCTGTTGCTTCTGGATTTTCTCTCGCTCGCTCTCACCGTTTCGGGCCCGCCACCGCTGCCGTCACCGACGTTCACGTCGTCGCTGATCGTCGTAGTCCGCATGACGTTCCCCGCGAAAACTTGGCGAAGTAACGACGCCGACGACGACGACCAAGACGAAGCCATTTACCGAGTGGCGACTCTGTCGGGTCGTCCGAATGACGTCAGCCGCACTTGACTCGCCAGTTTTTTTTTCTCAATCTTTCGCTATCGTTGGCTATAACGCACCCGAGTGCCGCGCGCTCTGCGCTTTGCAATTGCGCTGATTATACACGCACTTCGATGTGCATACGACGCGCTTAGGAAGTCCGATAACAAATTCCATCCGAGTCGAAACAAAATTAACGAGACTTGTGGCCACTATTTTTTCTTGAATTTCACGATAATTCGTCGACGGCTTTCACTCGTATAATTAATTTTTTTTTGTATCCACAATTTTGGGCATGGCATTTCTGTCATCTCTCAATCATTTTAAACATCTCGATAAGGCTATCGGCAGGAAACTGAGTCACTGATTTCAAGCAGAAAACGCGAGGCTGTTGGAACGTGCAATTTTTTTTCCTCATACCGATTTAAATAATTCATTTCTTTTAAGCAGATTGCGAATGGTTGAAGAAAAAGCGATGGTCTCAGAGCTTAGTCGTGGTGACCGTCACCGACGGGTCCGTCCTCTGTTCGTCATGCGGCGGGGGTCGCCCGCTACGTCGCGATACGCGAGTCACGACCGCGTGAGCGTGCGAACAGTGACGTCATCCGCGGGAACATTGGCCAAGCATAAGCTCTTCCATCAGCGTTACTGGCGCTGCTCCTCCTCCTCCTCTCTCCGCTCCTCTGGAATTCGTCGGATGGTCTCACGAAACAGGAGCGTCGACCACGTGACCCCGGAGCAACCGCGCCGCCGGCACCAGGATGCCGAGCGCGTTTCGCCGGAGAGCCACACACGCTCGTTCCCATTCACGTGCCATCGCTGCGAGAGAGCAGCTCGCGGAAAGAGGAAGGATACTTACATACGTCGGCTACTCAGCCACTCCGCCACGCCGCTCTTTCGGCCAATTTCGACTCTCACCACCACCACACTCTTCCTGCCTTCTCTTTTCTTCCTTTTTTAAACGCCTCCTGTTATCGCTTTGCCACCAGCTATTTCACCGGCTCGTCATCCTCCCAAGAAAAAGGTGCAACGTTCCGGTAGATGAATAACTATGTACCCTTGGAAATATATGCGTAGCCAGTCTCCGTAAGCAATATGACACGAGATCTTGTACAGATCTTTTTTCTCCTATTATTGGAATATGACTCGAGACGATTAGCGACTGTTCGAACGGTTATAAATCGAGCCGGAGTCACGTAGTATGCGATTAATGCTAAGACGTGAGAAATTTGAGCTCGTGGCTGATTATCACCGCTAGCTCCAAAATATCGTGCGAGGGAAAGCAAATATTTTTTCGGACGTGACAAACTCTTCAAGTTGGTCTCATTATATGGAATTAAAGCCGAGAAATAAAAATTACAAAATATTGATACAGTTAAATTTGATATTTCCCAAATGTTTGGCATAATGATCGAAAGATTTTTCTTTGGCAATTTTTCAGCGACATGCTGGCTACGCGATTCGGCAAAACAAAATGTACTATTGTTATGATCGGTACGTCAGGCACCTTGTACTGTGAAACTCGCTTGGGCACAGCGGAAAAGTTGCGTTGGAATGAGTGAGAAGCCAACGACAAGGCGAGGATAGAAGAGGACGGGTTCGGACTTGGTCATTCCTTACGCGGAAAAAAAAATCTACGGATCCACGTATTAGATAGAAGGTATTCTGTGTCCATTCAGTCATTGATTTTCTGATCTTCTCAGATATTTCTTATAATGAGCCACTTGAAACCGACTGTGTTAGCGTCCCTAATTTTATTTGATACACACCGCACGCTGAGATAATAACATTTATTGCTCTTCTATAATTGTCTGTAGCTTTATTATGGTTTTTTTTAAAAAGTAAAAACATAAGACATATTTTAGAGTATTTGACGTGAAAATTTGTATTTTCCAGGAGACTGAAATCTCAGTAGGCGAGAAAAGAAGTGAAGAGGCATCAGTCGACAGCCTTGACCGAGACTGAATCCGGACTGGAGAGTAGTAGGTACGTAATTGCTCTCCGCGGGTCTCCGTGTACGTACGTAAGCACACGCTCGTTCTTTCGTCGCGTAAACATGTTCAAGCTCTCGCGGAGCCTTGCCAGCAGGTACATACGTCTCGCACTGTTATACAATGATTTTCCTAACAGTGCAATTTCCTTTCTGTCTACCCGATCAAACTAGTTAGAAGTCAATTCTAACTATTTGTTCCAATGAAACCCAAACTTCCACCACTCATTACCAATGAGAATGATTTTTTTTAAATAAGTAAATCATCAAATTAATAATTATGTCACGTTGGCGGTTGGAGGGTTGATGGCGGATAAAAAATATTAGTTTTAATTATTCAGCTTATCAATGAAATTGTGTCTAATGAAAAATGGTCATTACTAGGACAAAGTTACGTGAATGCGTGGAGTCGGAGCGTGGGGATAAACGAAATTTCACGGGGCCCGCAAGGAACAGCAGCGGCAGCGGCATCGGCAACAGCAGGCAACGACCTCGCAACTCCGGCTCCGGGTACGGGCGCGTGGCAAATTCGAATCTTCAGCTTGGCGTCTCTCCTCGTCGCCGTCGGAATTTCCTGCGCGCCAGAGGCTCGCGGTAGTAAGTAACTAAGTGTGTTTGAGGCTGTGTCTTGGGATCGCGCTAGCGGTCCGCGCGGCACGTTCCCGCCGGCGACGCCGGCTATCCACTCGTGCCAAGGTCATTGATTCCTCCACAGTTCCGGCTCGGTTTCTGGGCCAGGTTAGCCATCGCGAACGAGCCTCGCTACGCCAGTCCTATCGCACTACTATTCTTCTTCATTCTTTCACGGAGACACGTGTTTATCGCCGTTTCACTGATCACCCAAAAAGTGTAGTAATTCGTAATTGCTTTCTCACAGAGTCATTTGTATTTCCACACCCTTGACGAATCAATTTAAAAGCTCGCAATCGTATCAACTCATCTTGGGAATTAACGAGATTGTGGAAAAAAAGACGCTACAATTGTCGTGGATTTTTTTTCCACAAAAAATAAAGGAAGTCTCGAAAATTCTTGAGACCGAGAAAGAGAGTTTCGTTAATCGCTACGCCAGTCCTATCGCACTACTATTCTTCTTCATTCTTTCACGGAGACACGTGTTTATCGCCGTTTCACTGATCACCCAAAAAGTGTAGTAATTCGTAATTGCTTTCTCACAGAGTCATTTGTATTTCCACACCCTTGACGAATCAATTTAAAAGCTTGCAATCGTATCAACTCATCTTGGGAATTAATGAGATTGTGGAAGAAAAAAGACGCTGCAATTGTCGTGGATTTTTTTTTTCACAAAAAATAAAGGAAGTCTCGAAAATTCTTGAGACCGAGAAAGAGAGTCTCGTTAATCGCTACGCCAGTCCTATCGCACTACTATTCTTCTTCATTCTTTCCCGGAGACACGTGTTTATCGCCGTTTCACTGATCACCCAAAAAGTGTAGTAATTCGTAATTGCTTTCTCACAGAGTCACTTGTATTTCCACACCCTTGACGAATTAATTTAAAAGCTCGCAATCGTATCAACTCATCTTGGGAATTAACGAGATTGTGGAAAAAAAAGACGCTGCAATTGTCGTGGATTTTTTTTTTTTCACAAAAAATAAAGGAAGTCTCGAAAATTCGTGAGACCGAGAAAGAGAGTCTCGTTAATCGCTACGCCAGTCCTATCGCACTACTATTCTTCTTCATTCTTTCACGGAGACACGTGTTTATCGCCGTTTCACTGATCACCCAAAAAGTGTAGTAATTCGTAATTGCTTTCTCACAGAGTCATTTGTATTTCCACACCCTTGACGAATCAATTTAAAAGCTTGCAATCGTATCAACTCATCTTGGGAATTAATGAGATTGTGGAAAAAAAAGACGCTGCAATTGTCGTGCATTTTTTTTTTCACAAAAAATAAAGGAAGTCTCGAAAATTCTTGAGACCGAGAAAGAGAGTCTCGTTAATCGCTACGCCAGTCCTATCGCACTACTATTCTTCTTCATTCTTTCCCGGAGACACGTGTTTATCGCCGTTTCACTGATCACCCAAAAAGTGTAATAATTCGTAATTGCTTTCTCACAGAGTCATTCGTATTTCCACACCCTTGACGAATTAATTTAAAAGCTCGCAATCGTATCAACTCATCTTGGGAATTAACGAGATTGTGGAAAAAAAAAGACGCTGCAATTGTCGTGGATTTTTATTTTTTTTTCACAAAAAATAAAGGAAGTCTCGAAAATTCTTGAGACCGAGAAAGAGAGTCTCGTTAATCGCTACGCCAGTCCTATCGCACTACTATTCTTCTTCATTCTTTCCCGGAGACACGTGTTTATCGCCGTTTCACTGATCACCCAAAAAGAGTAGTAATTCGTAATTGCTTTCTCACAGAGTCACTTGTATTTCCACACCCTTGACGAATTAATTTAAAAGCTCGCAATCGTATCAACTCATCTTGGGAATTAACGAGATTGTGGAAAAAAAAAGACGCTGCAATTGTCGTGGATTTTTTTTTTTCACAAAAAATAAAGGAAGTCTTGAAAATTCTTGAGACCGAGAAAGAGAGTCTCGTTAATCGTTGCAATTATCTTAATAAATTGCTTAATCTAGATTGTGGTGTCTTCCTGTTGTAACGTCACGGCGCGTAAATCCGCACCGGTTCGGTGCTCTTTCTACCAAAGTCTACCTCCCCCGGCCAATATATCCTAAGAATGGAGTACTCGCGAACAGAAAAAAGCTACCGATAAATCCGCTTCCTGTGTACCTGTAGAATACCTTGGGCCTTCTAATTTAAAAGGCTCTTCAATTTAGATGAGCAAAAAATTCCAGTGAATATTAACGTGAAGTTTGAATCACGAATTGAGTTGGGAATGCGCTTTGAACGGAGGAGATCCGTATGCATGTACGTATCTCGTTACAACATAGACATTCTGTTATTCCGGGTTTCCCGTTCTTCGTCGTCGCCGGTCAACGACGCGCCGCGATTTCACTAGAGCCGCACGCGGTGGGGGAGCGGATACGAACGATCTTATTGGAACGCGCCGCTGTCCCGACGCGATGATGCACGCATGGAATGTTAAAACGCCCCGGTCTTTCTTCCTTGGCTTCGATACTCCAAGCTTCGACCGCAGAATATGTCTATGTACTTTTATTAGTCATACCATTCGAAATCAAATACAAAATGCTATCTCTTCGTCTACCCATTGTTACTATTTTTTTAGTTTCTCATCACATATCGTCAAGTATGTAAAAAGAGAAAGTATCGAGATCCAAGATAAAATCGACTCCCGGATTATGATGCCCTAATTTTTTCAGGTTTTTCATTAGCATATTGTAAAAAATAGTGTCCCTCTGTAGAGACAATATATATTTTTTAATTCAATAGTTTCACATAGACATTCCAATGACATTAACAAAAAAAATTAATGCAACTATTTAATTTGTTTATCATCGCATGAACTACAAGTCCCAAATAAAAAGTCCTCTTTGAAAAGAAAAATTAATTTTTTTATATGAAAAAACTAAACATTCAGAATAGAATTTTTTTTTTTTCAAACGAAAAGGCGCGAAAATGTGCAGCCATTGAGCGCGCAACTCAGCAATCGCGGTATAAACAATCGCGACGCGACACGTGCGTTTCTTTCCCGTTCCGGTAAACGGTAAATAATTGTTTGATAATTAAGTGTGGTGATAAAAGAGCCGCAGTTCAGGATTTACCAATAATCGTTGGACAATGAAGCAGAAGCTTTTCTAACGGTGAGTACACAGCTCTTTGCCATCGACAAAATCTCGAGGCTATTTTTTGGTTATGCAGCGGTAAAGTAAACCATTGGGCGATCGATTATCAGTCAGCTGTGCTTCCCCCTCCTCTGTGAGCATTAAAACCCCGCGGATTTGTCACGCGGACCGACGTCGTATTTTTGAGGTTATGTTTTGTACATGACAATCGACGTTATTTCTCAAATTCTGTTGTTCAAAGTGCTCCTTAAAACACAACAATAGTGAACAAGTGTTCCCGGAACTTCTGGGAGAGTTTTGAGAGCACCAGCGCGTGATTTTGAGTCGTACTTGCACAAAAATGCCCACGTGGAATCAGATTCAAGCGCAGCTCCGGAATCCAAACAATCCGGTCGTGTTTTTCGACGTTTCCGTCGGCACAACTGAAATTGGACGAATGATCTTCGAATTGTTCGAAGATGTTTGCCCAAAGACGTCGGAAAATTTTCGCCAATTCTGCACCGGAGAATACAGAAAGGACGGCGTGCCGCTGGGATTCAAAGGAGCTATTTTTCATCGAGTCATCAAGGATTTCATGATCCAGGGAGGCGACTTTGTCAACGGCGATGGAACGGGGGTTCTCAGCATCTACGGAGGTGGCACCTTTCCCGATGAGAATTTTACACTGAAACACGACTCGCCGGGACTTTTGTCGATGGCCAACAGCGGCAAGGACACCAACGGCTGCCAATTCTTCATCACCTGCGCTAAATGCAACTTCCTGGACAGTAAACACGTCGTCTTTGGCAGAGTCATAGACGGACTGTTGGTCATGAGGAAAGTGGAAAACGTTCCGACGGGACCCAACAACAAACCCAAGATTCCTGTTACAATATCGCAATGCGGTCAAATGTAGACTTAAATTTGTACTTTAAGCTAAGAACCTAATAAAAACTTTCTATTTTATTAAAATCTTCATTTAATATCCTACCGACTAATTTAAGAATGACTTTTTCTATTTCAAATATCATTGGCTTAAGTTCTTGGACAATGAATTATTTTTTTTGTCTTTTTTTTCTGGCATCTTTGGCAAAAAGATATACTTAACATTGAGTGTTAAAAGAAAAAAAGGCAGATCATTCTTTATTTGTGCAGACATACGAATTATAAATATCAAGGCCAGGATATAGCGTGTAGGAGGGTACAAATTGTTACATAGGACGTTTGTCATAAAAACAAATGGCCCACGATTTAATGAACATAATGATTCCGATGAACATGTAGGTTTGAAAGTATATTAATAGTATCGAGCTTGATCGCGTTATGAAAAACGTTGTCCACACGTGTCGTTCGAAAATGACGTTTAATTCGATAATTTCGCACCCCAAGCGCATGTTGACATTTCGTGCGTTACGTTGGTGATAAAAATATCGATAGGGCTTACAAGCTCGTCACAAATGCCGTTATTCCCTCGCTCTGACGTCGATACACTAATCTAGGCAATTTTGTTATTAACAATTTAATACAGCGTCTTTATATTTTCTAACGTAGAACTAGGACCTCGTGGCCACGAAGCGACACAGAACACATTCCACACAATCTACATTTATACGATTAATACGTTAGCATTGCGCAAAGATTTTATCTCTCATCGACTAATCTTCAGCATCATAATATCGTTAATTCCTCCGTCTTCTTCGGCTAATTTTTTAGCACTCTCTATAGTAGATACCACTTGATGATTATTTATTTCTATCTTAACAAAGACGAATTTTTGTTACTGAAATCTCAGTCTATAATTATGAGTCACCACCCTCCACGTACCTTAATTTCTAAAATATTGTTTATTGTATTCCCGGCGACAACGAGAGTCACTTCCTCGTCTAGATGAGCAGCTCGCGACAAACGGGGATACCACCCTCGTTGTCGGCGGGCACGTTAGCTCAGGCCAACGAGGGCGAATTGTTCATCCTCGTTGGTACCGTGAGCTGAACCGCGGTCTACCGACTGTTGCACAAATGATCGTCGTCCACCTGAGAATTTCCGTCCTCGACGACCATGATCGGCGTGGCACCATCTCGAAGACTGGGCTTGGCCTTGGCCTTCTTATAAGCTTCCCTAGTGACGCTTCTGGTGAAGCTGAATTTCCTGACAAGCTTCTTGTCCAACGAGATCGGGCTCTTTGGACTCTTGGCCATGAATTCAGCCTCGGCGCCTTCGTAATGCGCCAGCAAAACTTCAGCCGCATGTTCTTCGATCACGCTCATCGCATACTCGACATCTTCGATCGTGGCGTTTTCCCGGACAAGACAAAATCTTATGATGTACATCCCTTTCATTCTCGAAGGTATCATATGAAGTTTACCCGAAGCATTGATGTTCGCCAGGAGTTCTTGATTAATCTCGTCGCTTTCTTTCAGCCGGAAGCTCACGAGGCCCAATCGGACATCGTTCATCACCTCGAAGCGCTTGTTCTTCCTCATCATCCCGGCAAAACGACTGGCAAGCCTTATGTGGTTTCTGATGTTGTTCTGAAGACCGGTTATCCCGTAACTTCGCATGACGAACCAAAGCTTGAGGGCCCGAAACCTGCGACTCAATGGAATGCCCCAGTGCCGATAATCTATCGATTCGTTGGAATTTGCGTGCTGAAGATAAAGCGGATCAACGACGAGAGCCGAAGTCAATTTTACACGATCTCTGACCCACAAACAGGAGCAATCGTAGGCCACGAGGAGCCACTTGTTGGGATTCGTGTTGAATGAATCCGCATGTTCAATGCCAGCCATCAAGGGCCTCAATTCCGGGCATATGAAGCAATTACCCGCGTAAGCACCGTCAACGTGCATCCAAACTCCTCGGTATTTCTTGCAGATTGGACCAATCTCCACGAGGTTATCGAAAGAGCAACAACCTGTTGATCCCAAAGTCGTGGAAACGAAGAATGGCACCAGGCCGTTGGAAATGTCCTCTTTTATCGCCTGGTCCAACACGTTTCCTCGAAGACTACACTTGTCGTCGGGCTCCAGGACTCGTAGCTTCACGAGGCATATCATCGCTGCCTTCTCCACGCAGGAATGCGATTCGGTTGAACAATACGCCACGAGTCTCGGCAGAAAACTCGAGTCTTCCATCGACGGAGCCTGCTCTTTGAGGATACGGATTTTGTGCGTTCTTGCTGCCAACATTGTCACTAGGATGCATTCCGACGCGGAGCCCTGGATAACTCCTCCGCCCTTTGAACCCTCGGCCTCCATTAAAAACTCCTTGGGAAGGTTTATCGCTTTTGCAAACCAATCCAACACTATGGCTTCCAATTCCGTGCAGGCTGGCGACGCTGCCCAGGAAAAACCTATGCAACCGATTGTGTCCGATAGCATGTCACCCAGAATCGAGGGAAATGAATTTCCCGAGGGGAAATAGGCGTGAAATTTCGGATGCTGCCAGTGGGTTATCTGGAAGAGGAGAAAAAACGGTTGATTTACCAATTTCATTGAAAAAATTTATGGAAAACAAAAATATGGCAAACATCGAATTTATTACCGCTGAAGGAAAAAAAAAACGTATAATGACTTTTAGACGTGTTCTCACCCCAGGCATTATTTTGCTCTCAACGTCTCTCATTATAGTTTCCCAGGACTCGGGTTTGCTGGGTGCTTCCGTTGGCAAAAGAGGTCTCAGATATCCAGGGTCGACGTTTGCCGTGACTCTTCTGCTCTCGAGGGTGCGCATGTAATCGCAAATATACTCGACCATCTCTTTGCCATGGACTCGAAATTCCTCGATGTTCATTGTCGCAACGAAGAAAGAAAACAAAATCGTGAGAAAATCTGACGATTCGAGGTGAAGGTAGCAAAAATATTATTGGCGCCTCTCAAGTCCGCTCTCGTCGATCCAATTCCAATCAGAATTTCTCATCAAGTTGCCTGGATAAACTGTCGTGGTTATAATTAAAATCGACACCGAGCTCTTAACTGGGACTTGAGTTTATTAGCCAACGAGTCGATCCTCTTCCACGTTATTTTACAATAATGAAAAAGCTTCTCCGCTCTTCCGTATCACTGCACTAAATAACTAACGCGGATAATGGAGATAGAGGAAGAATAAAAAGTTACGATCGTTAGCGACTCATCAGCCTCATCAACGCGGTTACTATCGATTAATAAACGATCGATTTTAAGCGCGACTATTCCCTACCGAGCTCTCGCCACAGACTGTATTACTCCTCGGAGCGCAACGCCACTTTATAAACCCTCTGCTCTCTACACACTCTCTTCCCTCACCTCGCTATTTTAGCAAGCAAATATTGGCTCGACCAATTTCATATTAAAGCAATTAAAAGAACACAAACAGATTATTCGAAATTCTGCTTGTACATAGCTTTATCATTTTTTTTGACAAATTATCCACGAAGCTTTCTCCATGCGCAAGCCAAAAAAAAGACTGGTAAAAAATGAGGAAACAATGAGCAAAGTTTAATATCTATTTGCTTTTGATTTGTTTCTTATTTTCAGCCCTACATAAATATTTTTGAAATTAATTAGCTGATTAATAAATAATTTTTCGTATTAACGAGGCGTATTATTGCGTTAGAGGATGTATTTGGCGGTAATGATGATGCTCGCAAAAAAAAAGGCAGTGGGGTTGGTGTTGCCTTCGACGAGAGATAGGCTCGTAAACGTACGGGGGTAAAACGACTCCCTTCTGTTTATAAATAGACACTTACTCTTCACCTACATTGACAAGACTCCGTTGAAGCGACGAGCGACAGGTCACCGCTCAATCTATGTAACAAACCCTGTGCCATTCTCTCCAGGCATCGCTAGCAGCGCCGGCAGGATTTTATCATGGAAAACCCCTTCGCGCATCGTTTCCCACGGACGAAGGCTTTTCAGACTTTTTCGAATCGATTCTCATTCATTTGCGCCACCCCCTCCGCCATAATCAAAATAATTGAATCATCGATCGTCGTTGCATTCGTTGCAAAAGAGAAAAAAATAAGTAAACATGAGAAAACAGATTCGTTCACACTCAAAATTCGTTTATTATTTAATCACACCTCGAGAATATTTCATGCCTTGTTAATCGGAATGGAAAAAATGTAATTAAGCGATAGCGGACATTTTTTTGTTACTACTAATTAATTAATTAATTTTTATAGAGATACAGAGAATTCAAGACGCGCAGGTGCCAAAGATTTTTTTTTATGAGCTTCACGAGCACGTAACATTTTTTCCTTCTTCCTGAAAGTCTATTTCTTTTTTTGTTTTAATTTTAATACAGCTGCTTTCGTTGCCTCCTCGTCATTTTAGATATGCACGGTTTGCCGGAAGTGACTCTTTGGATTAATTACGCTCGACCGTTCGGTGATCGTCCTCGGGAAGGCGAAGCCGCAGGCGATGGCTCTGGACTGCAACCGTTGCTGCTACCTCTTCGACTTCCTGACCCGCCGGTCTTCAGTCGCACCATCGTGTCCAAATGACGAAACCTTGTCAGGAAGTAAGAAAACTGAGTTCTAAAGACGATCCCCGATTCTTGAATTCAGGTTGATTTAAGGATACAAAAGACAAATTATCTAGAAATTTACCTGAGCGATACTTCACTGGTATCGCCAGCTTCGCGAGCTTGCCTGAGGTAAGCGAGTGGCCAAGAGATCCAGGAACGTCTTTAAAACAACAGTGGTGCAGTGTTAATATTCATCGTATCAAATATTCAATCTAAAGAAAAATATATAATAATATTATAGATTACGCTGGATGAGCATTTGATCCGATTCCTCCAATGGTCGCCTGACTCTCGAGTTTCGATTCCGGCCGATTTGGCGTTTTGGTGAATCCTGGCTGAATCGCAGGATCCGAAACCATACGAACGAAGAAGGATCTTCTCTGTGCCAGAGTCGCCTTCCTCTTCTTCTCTCGAATGTCCGCAAGCTCGTCCATGACATCCTTGGATTCCAGGATTTCGGAGAGGAAATCTGTTATCACGTTCCACGCTATATCTGCAAAATATTGAGGAAAAAAAGCGAATGGATCAAGGAAACCTGGAAAGTGTTTTTTCGATTGAGGTACATAAAAAATAATAATTGAAAACGTACCGACGTCCTCGGAAGTGGCCTGTGGCGAAGCGAGAGCGAATCGAATGGTGTATCGATGATTCACCTTCGCGGGAACCATATGAATTTTTCCGGACTCGTTGATGGCACTCAGAAGTTTTTGATTCAATTTATCAGAGCCTTTTGCTCTGAAGCAAACCAATCCCAACTGTAAATTTAAAAAAAATGTCGTGTCAGCACACTTCCATAATTTTGATTATCATTCAAAATGCCTTAGCGCTTTGGAAAAACTTACCACAACTTCGTTGCAAAGTTCGAACCTCTCGTCCTTCAGGACCAGAGACTCAAACCTCTTGGCAAGCTTGCGGTGATTGCGAATGTACGCCTGAAGTCCAGAAATTCCGTAGCTTCTGATGACGAACCAAAGCTTGAGGGATCTGAAGCGTCTGCTGAGGGGAATACTCCAGTGTCTGTAATCGATCGCAGTATCCGCGTGGGTGTGCTGAAGATAGAGAGGATCAACGACCAGTGCACTGGTGAGCTTGAAACGGTCACGGACCCACAGACAGGAGCAATCGAAATTTGTTAGCAAGAATTTGTTGGTGTTGGTGTTGAAGGAATCGGCGTATTCGATGCCGGCCATCAAATATTTGAGCTCGGGACAGATGAAAGAGTTGCCGGCATATGCAGCATCCACGTGCAGCCAAACCTAATTTATTTAGAACATTAAAAATTATCAGTCTAGAAATCTGGCAAAAATTTATTTGTCTGTACATTTTTATTATATCATTATAGGTGCAAAAAATGTACTACTTACCCCCGGATATTTTTTACACACTGGGCCAATTTCTTTAAGATTATCGAAGGAGCAACAGGCGGTCGTGCCGAGGGTCGTCGAGACGAAGAAGGGCACATAGCCCTCGGCCACGTCAGCCTCCATCGCCTGAAAATTTAAATAATTGCCACGAAAGTGATGATAAATTATTTGTTTTTAAGCGAATGACAATTTATAAATTTTGTTGGGATTGATTGAAAAATAATTTTTTTCGTAGGTACCTGACGTATAGTTTCACCTCGCATCACGCTTCTCTCGTCAGGTTCGAGGATTCTGAGCTTCACGAAGCATATCATAGCGTCTTTCTCGACGCAGCTGTGACTCTCGCGACTACAATAAGCCATCAATTTACCTAATAGAGCAGTCTCGTCGAGGTGCGCGTGAGCCGGCGATTCCTTGAGTCTCGCTATTGCTTGGGCTCTCGCAGCCAACATACAGACGAGTACACACTCCGAAGCCGATCCCTGAAACGAGCAAAAATAAATAAGTAATTTTTTTTTTTTTACGAAGAAGCAAACTATGATTCAGGTGATAAAAAATTAACCTGGATAACGCCACCGCCTTTGCTGCCCTCGTGGAAGTACAAGAAGTCATTGGGTAGTCCGATCGCCTTTCCTAAAAAATAAAGGAGAAAATAAGAAATAAAAAGGAAAAAGGTGTCGAAGAATTGGTTTCCGTGAAAATTGATATTTACCGAACCAGTCACAGACTATTGTCTCCAATTCGGTGCAGGCGGGACTGGCAGCCTGAAAAACAAGCACAGCAATGACCTCCCGTAATTTGTACAAACACTTGCGGGTGATCCGTCACTTTAGGACACATTGTTGACCCCCGAGAGTCTATGCCACGAAAAGTAGGCAAACACGCGAGTTTCCATTTCTCGATGGATTCTATAATCCTTTGATTTAACGAAAATAATTTATCGACTCACCCATGAGAATCCAATGCATCCAATAGCGTCGCCGAGCATGTCTCCGAGAATCGAGGGATAGGAATTTCCGGCTGGGAAATAGGCGTGGAAGCGTGGGTGCTGCCAATGGGTTATCTGAAAGGTCGAATGAATTAGCAACCTCGAAATTTCAACGATTGCGAGGAAATCTATCATCTCTGCAATCACTCACTCCGGGCATGATCTTCGATTCCACGTCCATCATTATCTTATCCCATGATTCCGGCTCCTGTGGTGGTTCCGCCGGAAGCAGAGGCCTCAAATATCCAGGACCGACGTCAGGAGTCACTCGACGATTGTGAATATTGCTCATAAACTCGCAAATGTACTCCACCATCTCTTTGCCTCTAACGCGAAATTCGTTTACGTTCATTTTTTTAAATATCAATATCAATCGATTAATATTATTTTTTTAATTCAATTTCTCTGATGAATTTTCTTTTTGTAAACACGATTTAGTCGAGACTCTTATAGTATGGATGTTTTTTTCAGGATTGTTGAGAGGACGAACGAGGACCTGTTGCCCGGAAGAAATCTAAGGAAATCTTCACCGAGGCAGTTGTGCGTTTCTGCCGAGAGCTCGAACCAGACTCGCACTCGGAGCGAAGGAAACGAGAGAGAGAAGCTCGGACGAAGGATATTCCGTTTGGTGGACACCGAGATACCGGTTCGAATTCTTGAATGCACGAGTCCTGCGCGCAAGCGTCTTCAGGACGTACGTTGCCGACCACCCCCGTTTCCTTCGACCCTCAAATGAACTCCCTTCTTGGCGACCCATCGCTCTCTCGATATCTGTGCTTTCCAGAGACGTATTATTTATTATACGTCTGATGGCAGAGAGACCGATGAGAATTATTCTCTCGGCTTTTGGTTGTTCAAGTTTACGAGATTAGGGCAATCTTATTTGCTCACTTCTCCCAGAAGATGAATCTGGCGGTGAATAATCTTCCGATCCGTGAGACACAGCAAAGAACGTAACATATTTCCCAGATTTTGTGAAAAAATTAATTTTCAACGTTTTTTCAAAAGCTCGAGGAAATGAATTTGAAAGCTGTAATGAGGAAAAAGTCCGGAAGGCAGTTATGAAAAATCTAGTAAAACGTGGGAACGAAAGAGATGTTAGCGACGGTTGTTTATTCAAATATTCAGGAAAATATTATTGCGTTCTATACGGAAGCTTGGGTGTGGTACTCGAGGAAAATTGGATGTTTGGTCGTGGGTTTCTCTAGTGGAGAATAGAGTGAGAAGCATTATTAAGAAGTTGTCAGGAGCACGAGCGAGGATTCTCGTGGTGCTCGTGGAGAAAGCTCCGATAGAGCTGCCCTTTGCATTGCTCATTGATTGTTAAACGGACGAGAACTGTCCCTTTATTCAACCGATATCTAATTATCCAGGATTCAAGTGGAATTGGGCCAAGATTGCCAATGCCCATTCAGCAGAGCGTTCGATGTCGACCCTCGTTTATGCCGCTAGACGAAGGTCGCCAGAACACGCCATAAGCTATTCCGTCTGCGTTTACTGCTCCGCTGTTTAATACTTATAAGAGGAGTAGACAGTCTAGACGTTGAAATATGAAGGGGACGATCGCGCGTTACTCCCTTTGATATTTGAGACCTTCAGAGCCTATTTGCCTCGGATAATTGCTCATGAAATTCCGCAGGATGAATCTTCTTAAGGATACTGCGATTAAAAAGAAACAAGAGCGTGTGATAATTAAATTAATTTTATCATCGAGGGTTGATATTTCGAAGGCAGTGAGAACGATTGACACTGGGCATCGAGAAGGCCAGGAGGAGACTTTTAAGAACGTGAGAAGGAGCGATCCCTTTGGGGGGATAAAAACGTTCATAATGTTGGAATGCGAGGGGCGCGGGTGCGAGGAAATGCTTAATAATGCAATATGGCGTCGTAGAGTCGCGGCGCTATGCCCGCTATGCCGCATACCACCACCATATACGCCTACGCCAACCCCATTGGCACCCTGCAAGAACCCGGTGCGCTCCTTTGCTATATAACTCCCGGCAATCGAATGCTGATTGGAAAATATTGATGGCACCGCGCTCTCCGCTTCTCCCCCCTTCGCTCCTCCCGATCGCCACCTCCGAGAGTTCAACTTTTACATTAATTTTTTATCAACCATCAATTATCAATGATGAATTGTTAAAAAATTCATCGCTACTCTATATCAATTTTTCGTTGTTCGCATTTTCTCCCAATACGTACGTCCATTTGTAAGGCCCGTAATTTAAAAAAAATTATTTTTTTTTAGTTGTGATCTTTGAGGTCTTCGATTATGTCGATCCGAATCTCCTTGATAGTTGGACGATTGACGATGATCCTGAGAAATATTTCTGCATACGACTGTACAAGGTCGTTCGAGTGCCATGAATGGTTCAGCGTCGATGGCACGCGGAGTTGTGAACTCGTGACCTACTGTGCGAACCCTTTCATACGAAGAACCGAGAGAACCGTCTCTGCTTTTCACCCTCACGCTCTGCCCATTACTCTTCTCTTCGAGAACATAGACCTCATCTATATCTACGATTTTATCAACAACGTCGAATAATCGACATTTTTTTTTTTTTTTTTTTTTTTCAGATGGCCAAATCGAAGCTGAAGAAAAAGAAAAAATCGGCGCTGCCTTCATCGTCAGACGAGAATATACAAGATGAGACTAAGATTCCAATTCCAAATTTGCCGGACAAATTTCTTTGGATGAAAGTTAGTTGAGTCATCGGAATTTTCATAATTAATCCGGTTAATAAGTTTTAAAAAAAGAAGAAATCATCAATTCCTATTTGATTAATTGATTGCACAATATATTAAATCCATGTAAATTGCAGGTAAAGAGTGGGACGAAGATAAGAAACGTTCTGGAGTATTCGCTGAAAGAATTTTCCAATTATAAATGCGTAGTTTGGAGCGGAGCTGGCCAAGGAGTCGGGAAGGCCATATCCTGCGCAGAAATTTTCAAGAGGAAGCTAGTGGGATTGCACCAGATTACGAAACTTCGATATGTAAAGTGAGTTCTACGGAATCATATTGCGATATTTGACTTTATAGTTCGGTGTATACTCAGTTAAGTGTTTTGAGGTCGAAAAATCAAGGCGAAGAGGAGAAGACGGACGAGAACGAGGTAATTGATCGTAAGGTTCCGGAAATACATATTCTGCTCTCAAAAGACGCTTTGGATACAAAGGAGCCTGGGTAAATTTTAACTTTAAACTTTTGACAGTGCGATTAAAAAATAAGACTTTGAAGGAACTGTAATAATAATTCTTCTGAAAATCCTCTTGAATGGCTCGTAGCTATCAAGCGCCTGGAGTTTGTTCCATGTTCCAAGACTCGGGCGTCGCCAGTGATAAGTCAAAGGAGCAAGAAGACGTTCACAGCAGCAAGATGAGAATGTCGAGTGCAACTGCCGAGGAGTTTGCGGCAATGGGTTTGCGAACTGGACAAAAGAGGCCAAGGCGAGACAACGAAACCGATTTTCCGACCAAGAAGAACAAGAAGAAAGAAAACGGTGGAAATAAATGATGTTTCTCTATGGTTCGGTTGTTTTGTTAAGTAGGAATTTTATTATTTTTCACTATAGTTACATACACAGACAATCGCCAAAAGGAAATATATGTAATGTTCTTATTGTTCCTGTAATCGATATACAATTATTATTTTTATTATCATTAATATTAATCTTATTAATGTTGTTATAATGAAATCATTTTGAAAGTTGTGCGACTGCGCCTTGTACATTATCGTCGATATTGTCGCAGTGCATTTGCATTTTATATTTACAGGATCTATGTACAGTGTATATATTTTTAGTCGTGGCTCAGAGAAAAAATACAAAGAAAGGAAAAACAATGATCAGAACATTCGATTCAATGCGCTTGAAGCGTTCATCATTCGTGAAAGCTCATTAAGGAGAACGGAAATAAAAACTCTGTGCCCGTTTTCCCGAATTCAAACCTCTTGAAGATCGGCAATATCAAATTATTCCATCTTTATAAATAGTTTGTCAATTATTCAGTAATGGAAGATATTACATTGATAAATGTTATTTTTGTAAATTATGTAATGCAAAGACTCAAAAGTCGTTTAATATACAATGCAAAAGTTGTATGTTTAGTTACAAACAGAGTTATAGAATTTTAAAAAGATTCTACGCGATCGAAAACGATCTGAGGTCCTTGAGAGGCTTTTAATGAATTTTAAGAATCAGGTACAAAATTCTTATTTCCTTCATCTGTATTTATTTCACGCAAAAGACGATGCATCGGTAGTATTGCAAGAAATAGAAAGAGAGAAAAATCGATCGTCGTCTTATAAGCTATCGAACGGCAGTGATATGACAACATCGGGCACTGATATTGCTTCGCGAGGTACGCGTGTAAAAAGGAAGCATTGTAACGACAATTAATCGGCCAAACTTGAAAAGACACGCGAATTTCAAGTTTTGCGGCGATAGCGATGAGCTCTGCTTGCATCTTTAGAATTTGTTCATAGTTTAAGTTCCTCGTTTTGCTTTTCCCTTTTTTTCAAATCTCCATTGACGATCCAATGATTTGCTTAAATCTAACACAGATAATCGCAGATTAAAAGACTCCTACAACGCCTCCGCGTCACGAGCAGACTATGAAAAATTCCTAAGGACAGACACGATTAATTAATTTTTCTCAATCGACTGGACACCGGGGAAAAAAAGGGTGAGAGAGTGCTTAATTAGGGCGGTTAAAAAAAATGCCTTACTTCTTTTATTTGAGCTTCTTCTAAAAAAGCATTAACAAAGTTAATTGTGAAATAAGCGATACATTAATTAAAAAATGTGTGCCAAGAAAAATTGGCACTTTTCTCGATTACCATATAATGCATTTTTTTTAACCGTTCTATCACTTCATTCTTTCGAAATTCGGCTCCTACGGAATACAAATATACGTCACGAATAACTGTAGCACAACATTTATTACTATTACTGGTGCTGCTTTTTTTTAAATGTCTTACAAGATCTCGCTTCTTTTCGACTAATCGACACTAAACTCGCTCTAGGTACTCATAATTAGTTAAGGTTGGCCTACTGGATATTACACGGGGATATCATCGACAGAAAGTGATTTGTAATCAGTCGATACGCCATCGAAAGGTGGCGTGAATTCTCCTCTTCTAAATCCATACTTCAGCCTGTACGCGATAAACTCAGCATTAATCCGAACGATGGTCTCCACGGTTCTGAGATTCCTCTACTTCGGAAACGAGTAAACAACTACGAGCGGGTTTGGGCACTTTGCCGGCTCTTAGAAAAGTGCTCGGGACATTAACTAAGGGTAGTGAAGATTAAATATATTGTGCCCTACTTCCTCTCCTCTAAAAATATAGATATTATAATAATACAAGTAATAAAAACGTCCTCAACGTGAATTCTAATGAACTTTGATGATTGGCGCGATTTCTTATCGCTCCTGAGTGGGAAATAACAGTATTATCGTTCGGAAATTGCTTCTGTTGTTTAATACCAGGTGTTTTCCCATCATTTGACGACTACAAACGTAATAACGTGGATTTATCGTGAAACACTTGAAAACATTTTTTCGTTTCTCTATTGTTGTTGCAATTCATTGTTCTTAATAATAGAAAAGTGAAAGAGGTACTTCCGTTACGAATATACACAGTGACCGCGTCGAGTCTTCAGGCTGCTTTTTTTTTCTTCGCCTTTTTCGAAACTCTGTTATGCGGGTGATTGAAATTCGATCGGCAATTAGCGATCAATTGATTCATTGAAGTTAGTTACTTCGCGCGACATTCTCACGGTGAGTTATCGAAAGTATCGTAAATTGTAACGGTACCAGTGGATTCACGCCAAGTTACGCGCTTTGGATCTGGGGACACTCGTTTATTTCCTCTCTTATGCATCGGACTCGGTCGCTGCTGTCTCTTCGAGTATCGGCACTATCAAGTTGTCCGTCGACATCAAATTGTACTTTGTTACGAATGTTGTGAATCTGGAAAATATCGTTTCCCGAAAATTATTAGAAATGAATTTTTGGAGAGTAAAACTTGAATCGTAATTCGGAATTCAAGAGAATTTACCTGCGACAAAGAAACGTCTCGTTCTCGAACTCATCAAATATTGTTCGATGGTGGAAATACGCGTGGGAGAAAATTCTGTAGACTCTGCGACAGACGGATCCCAGTTTCGCAACTGAAGATTCTTTGATGCTGACTCTGTTGAATAATAGGAAGATAATTGATAACGATAAGAGTTTTTTTCAATAAAATAAGATTGTCGTACCTGCTTGGAAAGTACTTGTTGCTATTGAGCAAACAAGCAGCGCCGTCGAGAGTGTGTCGCGTGTAATCGATAGCGGGACATTCTTTGGGAGTTTTGTGGGCCGCGCAAAGAAATATCCACTGCTCGGTCGCCGTCATTTGAGTACAGGTGTCCGGATGGCACTCGTCCTGAAGCCTCACAGCCAGGCCGTTCAATTCCATACAGAATTGTCGCAAATGCTCGTATTTCCAGACACCCTCGTCTTGGGCGTCCGGCATGCTCAGAATCCAATCTATGTTCTCCGGTTCGCGCCTGATCATCTGTTGGATATACTGTTGAACAGCCAATGTGCTGTCCATCTCCTCGAACGGTTCATCCGGCCACCGACTGAAATCCTGTACAAGGTACGTTAAAAGAAAAATTTATTTAACAAAAAAATAATTAATTAGAAAATGAATAAGCTACAAGCTACTATCGGTAGAAGTCTAATTACGAAATTTAGCATCGAGACAACTTTAATCCCCAGCAGTGACGATGTGTTTATAGACAGGGAAGATAAGGCAGAAAGCTGTCAAAAAAACGTCACAAAAACCGATGGCCATATAACCCCAAACGAAAAATTCCGGTGCGAAAAAAAAGTGCACAAGCATCGAAAAAACAATGGATTGTCTGAAAAGTGGAACTTCGATGATATTTCAATCGATCTGTCGTAGATTATTGCATTTTCATAGAGGCGATTGATTTTTAGGGGTAGATGTCATGTGCCGATGGGGGTTCGGTTATTCGCATAAATACCCAACGAAAATCACAAAAAATTGTGGCGAAGGGTTATCGAAGGTGGGGAATACTTAGTGAAGTTAAAAAAAGGGTTTTTATTGACCTTTGCCTTTGTTCCGGGCCTATTTCTTCTCAAGATTGTCGAGCCGTCCGCCATCTTCATTTTGTCAGTTGTTGCACTTGACCTGGGCGCAACGTAGCCGCCTTAAAGTTCCGAGATAGGAGATCCGGGTGGGGAATTGGTTATTCGTAGAGTGAGGCGAAATATGACGGTAAAATGACGGGGATAATATAACTAGCAGCAGTGGCGGCGAGGCGACGACCGCGACGACGGTTTTATTGCGCGCGTTATCCGCGTCCCGCGATTCGTTTGGCCATCACACGAGTCCGAGCCAATCGACACGCCACGAAATCGTCGCGCACATATAATACTACTGCTACATGTCGTAGGAAAATGGCCAAGAAGTGCGGTTGTTATAGCAGTAGTGGTATTTACTCTGGTTGAAAAATGACGAGAGGCTAGGAGGGCCGTGCGTGTTTTACGATAATCGCTTGAGGCCCGCGTTGCCACTGGCCAAGCTAACGGCTTCGAGAGCGCCGACACAAAGGATATATATATATACAAATAATAACGAACTCCGAGGGAGAATATACCGAACGCGCGGAGTGGTCCACCTAATCGCACGCGATTTCCACTGAACGTAAGTATGGCATCCGCGCGAGCGTCCACTCACGTTTCAACCCCATCACATACTTCGACAACCCTGTCAACTCCCGAGACATCGACTTTCCTCCTCGACGACTCCTTCGCACCTCCTCGACAACCTCGAGCTTGTGTGTCGTAACTTTAGTGCGCCTCGTGAGAGCTCCCAAAGAGAATCTCGAGCGTTTGTCATCGATTCACTGCTCGCCGCACGCTTTTCTATCATAACCGATATACATCATTTGTGTACTATTGTTTAACTCATTATCTCAAGTAGGTTATGCCACTGCGAGCCTCGAATATTATCTCTATCTGGCCAACCGGTGAGCACGCATCCCAAATTCATCTATTTTCTTTTTTGCTCATTCGGATTTTCGAATTGACCCTTTATCATCTCGTCACTCTCCGCCCTATGAATTCCACCTGTTTAACCGGCGACGCGAGATATTTACCAGCCCGAGTTTTTGTCAATCGTTTCGCCATGTCGAGGAATACGAACATCCTCATCACACCCACACTTTTTAGGTTAAACTCCGAGAAAAACGGTTTTACGCGATTTTTAGATCGCGACACACGTGGCTACCCAGTGTCATGAGATTTCGAGCGTATTTTGGTTTTTAGGGGTTTGCGGAGTTTATGTGTTTAGCTGGTACTGTCACTACAGTCGGGCCAATTGATTGTCAACTTTTGAAAAACTGGGTGGAACAATTTGAGGGAGGAACCGGTACGGAGACGTGCTTTTTATCAAAAATTCTCCCGACATATTTCATACACAAATTTTTATGAGGCAAATTCTTATTTTCTTTTTTCCACATGAGCATCGGCTTATGTTGTTTTTTCAAACGCCGTCGCTTTACAACAAAATAAAATTACAAAATTTTTCTCGCACAAAACTGCATATAAATGTATCGGTGATTTTGTAAATCCATTTTTTCAAAAGCCTCAATTTGTTCCGTTCTTTCTTGTATAACGGTGCAACATGATTTTCAAATTCGACTATACCGACGGTACTGGCTTCAAATTGTTTTTATTATGCATGGTATATGTATGGAAGGGGTTGTGTGAGTTGTAAGTGCGAGAGTGATTCTATGTGGACGATGAGATTTAGTTGAGAACTGTAAAAGTATGTAAACGATGGACGTATGATTTGCAATTAAAGATACAATAGCAAAAATGTGTACTTGTCGTAATAAGTTCCTCTAGTCATTTTAAGTCATTAGTTTTTGCATGAACGTAAGCGCATCAAGTTCGGTGGTTTAGAATTATTGACGTTGTATATTTTGGTTTCTACGTACCCTGTCGGTAATAACCGGTAGATCGTTTAGTAATCTTTCGGTTGTATCGGCAAATTCCTTTGACCCGTGTGGCTCAGCATCGGGCAAAGATTTTTGAGAATTTTTGAAAACACGGAGACACAAACATTTGTTGTTTTTTGAAAGTGGAATAGAGTGAAATCGTGATAAAATCAAGGAGAGATTAAAATTCATGATTAACAAAATTATTATATTTATTATTTCTCTCAGGTGAATGATTGTGGGAAAATCGTGCAAAAATGATAAACGTGGAATCTCCGAAACAAGAAGATTAACCGGGAAGAAGAATTAAAAAAAAGAGGGCTGGAAAAACTTAATCGCGAAGTAGGAAAAAAAGCGGGGGTTAATTCGGTAGCGAGCCGAATGATAATATGGCCCAATACTACAACTTTGTGGCCGGTACCAGTGTTCCTATTATGGTCGAGGATGTACAACAAATTTGCGATGGACAGAGCATTCAAGTTGTTGTCGAGGACATAAACAATTGCGCAAACGGTACGCCACAGTTCGTCACTTACTCAGCAGCGCCGCAGCATCCGGAAGCTGGATTGTTTCATCAGCCAACGATTCTCGGAGGAAATCAACTAACTGGAGCGCTCGATCAACGGTAAAAAATTTCATCTGCATGAGAATATTTAAGATGTTTATAAATACTTAAGAAGGTAGCTAATTAGGTACACTAATTAAATACCGAATTTGTCACGCTCTCTCCGAATGTTGTATCCCCTTAAGCGGCATAATTTCGTCTCCGCTTGGAGCGTGATTCCTTGTGCCGTTAATGTCGCTTATCGGGCTTATTAAAAAACACAACTCATCGAATTGTCGATAATTTTTTTATTTGTTAAATTCAACAAAAAAATACATATATTGTCAATTTTGTAATCTCGTGTCCGGATATTTTCCTGCGTCACGAGATAATAAAGTTAATAAAAGTGGAAAAGAAAACGAGATTAATTGCTTTAGTCATTCAATTTTCCCCGCAAATTTTTATTAAGTGACTTTTTTTTTAACGCCTTTTTTGTTTCACTTTTTATCTTATGCTTTTCCTCTCCAATTCCTTACCGTGTGTTTACAAATTTTTTTTGTGTTAAATTTTTGACGATGAAACGAGGGTTGTAATATTGTTTCGTCTGCTTTCAGGCAAAACGTTTACATTATCAAGACAACAAACGACTTACCTGTACAGCAAAACGCCCTAAAAACTGATGTAATACACACGAGCTTGGCGAACGACGGTCTCGTCAATCTCGTTGACGAAAGGGGTGAGCAATGATTTTCTCAGAATTTTTCCAAATCTAAAACGAAAGAAAATACCGCGAATACTAGAGCAACGATAATCGCAACTGCAGGGATTCAATACGTGATCGCAGGTTCGAAGTTGCTTGCGAACAATATTCATGAGGTGCAACAGCAACAACCTCAGCAACAGCAGCAACAAATTCAGTGGCTTATGCCGGAAAATAATATCAATTACGAGGCATCGATGAAGCCCTCGCAAAAAATGACGCCTACAGTGAAAGCTCCGCAACAAAGGACAACGCAATCGGTAAGTCAATCATCTTATTTTATAAACATTTATCTCATATTTATATGAAATATATTAAAAAACGTTCCTCCTAGCAATGTCACAAACCTTATTCCCCAGTAAAATAACCCGCTAAGCGTCCTCAGCAAATTTCATCGAAATTAAAACCCCGTTGATATCCTCGTCCTGCAACCCGAATCCATCGTAAGTCACTAATATCGCAAAGCAAAACGTGCTGCAAAAAATTAATAGATGATTGTAAATTTTGTGGTGCAGGTGGGTCTGCAAACTCCCGGTCAGTGCCCATCGCCAAGCGGTTCGGAGCAATACAACGTTCCAGGGCCATCGGACAAGAAGCCACCTAGGCACTACAAAGGTAAATTGCGCGGTGGTGTAACGGGCGGCGGACCAGGACGCGCGTCTCTAGGTTCCACGGGCGACGCGGTTACACCAGTTAAAAAGTTAACTATTCCGCGACGAAAGATATCCCCAAAATCGAATCCTCAGCAGCCACCATCGCAACAGTTGCAAACAGCTTTGACGAGTCCCGTGGCTCGTTCGGTAAATCCAAATCTCACAAATAACAGTAGAACGCCGAATAGCAGCGGAAACAGTTTGGGCGTGTCGTATTGCGCGAAATCTTTCGGGACGGCAATTGGGAACGCGATGCCGCAGAATCCCACGACGAGACAACAATTTACGCCGGGCGGAACACGACCCGCCATTCTAAAGGCATCCGAAGCCGCTGGACAGGCTAGAAACACAAACGCGGCCGTCCAAGCGCTGAAAAGCCTTCCGCCTGTTCATGTTCCTGCAATGAACGCACTTAGCGAAAGGATAAAGCAAGACAAGATGAAAAAAGTGATGAATTTCACTGGCGCAACGGCTTCTCCTGCCAATACCGGCATCGTCGCGCCGATCGTCGCTTCTCCTCGTGCTCCTCTTCATGCCGTTCTCCCGAGACAACAGACGCCACAGAATCAACGGGTCAATCAGCAAAACGCCGCGGCACAGCGAACGCCCGGGCTAATCGGAAATAACGATAGAAACAATCAGAGACAACAACTTTTGGCACAAACGGCGATGCAACGACAACAAGCGCAACAGTTGGCGCAACAAGAATCAAGGCAGCTTATGGAAATGATTAAAAAACAAACGGTAATGGCGTGCCAACAGAAATACCAAAGAGAAACGTCGGTCACGACATCGTCCGATAACGACGAGAGGATGGAAGTCGATAGCGGAACTTCCGAATGTGGAATGGACGTTGCTGATATGAATAACGTCAATCAGGATTGTCAGGATGATAAAACCGCTGAGAGCATTGCCTATCTTCAGAAAACCATTGACAACCCCCAAAACACCATTGTTCAGGATCAAATTAATGGACACACCGCCAAGATGCTCGTCGTCATGCGAAATGGACAACAGAAACTCATTACTTTTGATATACCCAATGAGCCGTGCACGGTTCTTGACCTACTTGAACAGGTGAGATATTAACGAGGATTCTTTGCAACTATTTTTTCAGTCAGTCCTTCGAATAAATATTAATCCATTGTTTACCTAAAAAATAGGCTGACATTACCTTCGGCGAGGATACTTCGGTTTCGCTCGTGACTGACCGAACTCTCGGAATAAATTACATTGTCGAGGACGGCTCGCACTTGATTACTTGTACAGACATGCCCGATCCCTCCGAAGCTTATCACAGCCAAGAAAATATATTGCCCGACAGTTCTTCGCCAAATTTTGGGTGAGTTTCGGCGGCTCAACCAAATTTTTCAACATCAAAATGTTTTCAAATCTTGTATCAACTTAATCTTATTTCAGGGCTTCGGACGAAAATAGTAATTCATCTGTCACGCAGAATGAGGTAAATTCAAAACTCGCTCGATATTTGTGCGACATTTTCGTAAAGATGTAATATTAAAGGGAAATTTTATTCCAGGAACCCAAATATATTGAGGGAAAAGTAGCAGTTTGTCCAAATTGTGGAATCAGCTCGTTAGACTTTAATCGTTGCTCGCGTTGCAAGAAAAGACTGCCTGATAACGTGAAAACCGTGCCAATGGTACCGGACTCTTCGCACGCCAAGGAAGCGATGATGTCTATAGACGTAAGAGAATTTTTTAAAGAAATCCTTATCTCATTAATTTGCTAATTTCGTTTCCCAATTTAAATTGTAATCGATATTCTACGGAATTTCGTATGAACTGCATTTTCTATTCGACATTTTTGATAATTTCACGTTTGCAGAGGTTCTACAAAAAATCGAACGAGCAGAATTCCATGTCAAAAGTGGACACTCCGGTCGGTAGTAACAAACGCCCGAGCAAGGGAGGTCGTCGCCCAGCAGCCAAGAAACGACCCGTCAAAGAACCAGGTACACTTACCGTTTCACTTCACTCGTGTTTATTGTCATTACTACACTAAATGTTATCTTCAAGCCTGAGATATATAAATTTTCGCAGAGTGTTTAATTATTTCATCGGACGAAGAGGAAGATGGTAGTGGGAAAAGAAAAAAATCGGATTCCACGGTTAGCAACGTTTCGTCTTTGACGAGGAGTTCGGCGGGTGCGGTGAACGACGAACCGGACACGATTCACGAAAAGGAACCCGTCATTACGAATAGCTCGTCGACCGCGTCGTCCGAATTGTCTATGGACCCTGAGAACGGCGGAATAAAAGGTTCGACAAAAATCAATTAGTTTAATTTTAACGAAGCGAAAAATTATATCGTATTACCTAATTTTAGGCGGGGGCAGAGAAGAGCAGAATATAGAGGACGGCTCGGTTGATAAACCTCAAACTTCACTTCAGTGTCGCACCGTTAGGATAGGATCGTACAAATATGTACCGCGTGAACCGATTGTTATATCGCAAAGCGGCGTTAGACTTGCTGTTCCATTGTTAGAAGACGGTAAGATTCGATTATCGGGAGTTTTTTTTTTTTTTGTAAAGCTAATATGAATAATTAAAAATATTGGTATTATCGCTTTTCAGAGAAAAGTTTCGTGAACATTGACGTTAAGTTTAAAGATATAGTCAAGGTGTTGATACACTTTGGGAAAATGATGCCGGTGCTGTTCTTTTACACATCAACCGCTACGGGAGCGATGATAAGGGAAGTTCTTGGAATGCAAGACACCAAAGGGCCTTACTACGATCCAGCTGGAAAAGGTACGACGAATTTTACGAAGACACGAAACTTTGTTTATTAACGAAAAAATAAAACCGTTTTTTAAAATGCAGATCATACTCACAAGCGGATTACATTACTGCCAGAAAAAATAAACGAGGATTCGAAAATGATATTGAAGAATCTCTTTATGCCGAACGAAGTGCTCGTGGAACTCACTCCTAAAGAGGCCAACGACATCCTCGTTCGTGCATCGCCCAAAGAAGTGGGTACCAAATAATCGATTACTTTTTCTGTTTCACTTTCGTACATTTTATTTTACTTTCAAAATTTTCAGACGCAAAATGTGGGGTCTAGACGACAAGGTCTGACGTCTGCAGTTAATAGCAGTGCCAACGGCGGTGAAATCCAGATGTATGTATTTAGAAATGTTAATGTGATTAATTTTTTTATTATATTGAAAATAATTCAATACAAACGATTTTGTAATACGAAAAACAGAATGACCGTGTACCCGCCGCCCCCAGCGAAAGGCGGAATAGCCATAAACACCGAGGACTATGTTTGCCTCGGCGTGGATCAGTTTTTGAACGATGCGATCATAGACTTTTATCTAAGATACCTAACGCTCGAGGTGCTCTCGAAAAATGATCACAATCGCACTCACGTATTCAGCTCATACTTTTACAAACGTTTGACAAGTCCACACGCTCAAGCTGGCGAATCACCGGCTACTTTGACGGCGGCAGCACGGCGTCACGCTAGAGTTCAAAAGTGGACTAAAAATGTGAATATTTTCGAGAAGGATTTTATAATAATACCGATTAACGAACAGTGAGTAGATTTTCTCTCTATGACTTGTGATTCTTGGCTGGCATTTGTTTAAAAAATTATTATTAAAATTCCTTCAGTGCTCATTGGTTCTTGGCGATAATCTGCTATCCCGGTCTCGTGGGCAAAGTTGTTCCACCACCTCCACCGGCGCGAGACAATAGCGTCGCAAAAACTGTGCAAAAAAGCAAAAAGATGAAGGAAATGAAACTGCAAGCTGTAACGATCGGAAGTACGACGATAACACCCGTTGCCACGACTATCACGATAGATCAGATGGACGAGGGATCGGAGAGGGACGAAGCCGAAGGAGACGACGAGGAAATGGAGATGGACAGCGACGATGACGTAAGTTTTCCCTAATTAAACTCTTTTTTAAAAAATCTGGTAATCAAAGAATGTCTCCAAATATATATTTACGCATTCTTAGGATGAAGCGGAAGAGCCGAGTCCGTCTTTCAGTCCACTTACTCCGGATATGGAAGAGAGGTCAATGGTGAAATTGTGAGTACAGAAAAATGAAAAACAATTGTTATATTTCTCCTGCGAGACAATTAATATTCATTCTCTTTCTTCTATGTGAATTTTTGCAGACCGTGTATACTGATATTCGACTCTTTAGCGGGCGCGAGCAGAGCCCGAGTTGTCGCGACTCTTCGCGACTATCTCACCTGCGAACATCTTGCGAAAGTTGGCACGGAAAAAACATTTTCTAAAGACACTATTAAGGGCTCGTCGCCGAAGGTACCGCAGCAATCAAACTTCACCGATTGCGGCCTCTATCTTCTTCAATATGTCGAGAGTTTCTTCAAGGTCAGTCCTTACTATTCCCATTATACGATGGATGTTTGTGAAATAGAGTTATGGAGATTTTTTAAATCTTTGCCTCAATCGAATTTTAGGATCCCATAAGAAATTACACATTGCCAATAAAGACATTGAAGCATTGGTTCCAAGAAATTGTGGTGACGCGAAAGCGCGAAGAACTCGCTAAACTCTTGGTGAAGCTGATGAATCAAACTAAAGGCGATAAGACGATAGTCTTGCCGATTGTTCAATTTCCGACGCAAGCCGGGAAATTAAAGCCGAAACCCGAGCTACCGGGGGACCCGAAAACGCCTAAAGTCGAGGCAGATGGTAAGAAGAAGCTGGTGCAACAACAGGCCGCACAAACGGCGTCCAATGTCGATGACAAGACGAGGCTCGTCGCCCTCAGTACCAGCAGCGTTTTAACGACCTCTGAAAATTCCAACGAGAAGGAAGTCGCAACGCGGACGACTTATCAAATTGTTTTGCCTGCCAATATATCGTCACCGGACAGCAATTCACCCGAAACGATATTCGACGCAAAACCCAGGTAACTATAGTCATTTTTGTTGTTGCCAAAGGAAAATATTGAAGTTTTGAATTTAACAAAATTACTAATTAGCCTTTTTCGTCTGCGATTCATCAGATCTTCGAGTGGCACACTTTCGTATCTACGAAACAAACGAATTCCGAGGCTAATGCGGGAGCACGAAAGTCAAGAGACTCAACAGGGCGCCGCGGCAGGGCCGAAAAAGCAGAAAGGAGAGAGCGATAGTTTGACGAAGAGTTTGAACAACAGCAGTAACGATAGCGGCTATGTGTCGCTCGCGAAATCCGTCACCGCGACCAACTATGATTCCTGTAAATAAATGTTAATTCCTTCATTTATCTTTCGGACCCTTACCTCCCACCCCCCTTTCCTCTCCTTCCCGTCCTAAAAAACGCCCCACGCCTACCGTACACAATGCGATGTTTGACCTCCCTTCTTTTTTATAATGCTACAAAGAAATACGAAATAATGAAGCTGCGAGGACATCCGAACGCCCAGTTTACCTATGTAACAAAGTATGTAGTTAGTATACTTCGTAAGGTAAATAAAAGTGAATGAAAGAATGGAAATAAAACGTTATTTTTATGGACACTCCCGAATATTCCTCCGACATAGTTTTTTCAAAATTCGATGGACATATGACTTTTTAATAATTTGGCTCGCATCTGGAGTATGTCGGTGGTCACGTGCGCACTTAACGAACCTTTATATGGAGGAGTCCTTATATTCGTCGGTTAAATTGACGCTGTCCACTATCTATTTAAAGCGCCAGACCGCTCTAGCGAGCGACAAATCCAAAGAGCTACAGATATAGTGCGTTTGGCTGGGATCGAGAGATGAGTGCATACGAAAAGTTGCCAAGCTATTGGCCCCGAAAATGTGAATCTAGTTCAGCGATAGCCAACTCGAAAGTCAACGGGAAATCGAAGACGAAGAAATTTTTTATCTTAAGTGTGGAGTTGTCGAAAAATTACCATTTCGAGAAAAATGTGTAGAAGACGAGACATGCAAAGCACCTGGGAATAAACTGGTTTACTCTCTACGCACCGATCGCTCGTAGGAGACTAACCGAGTAACGGGAAGTAACGAAGCTTCCGTGGCCGAGTGTGTAAGTTAAAGTTGTCTCGATGAGCCCAGCTCAGCAGCATTTATTGACATAATTAACGCGTACGCTGCGGATTAAGCAAATGTACATTCAAATTTTTTTTGTTCAAATCTATATTATTATAAATCTTGAGTTTTATCTATAATTATTGCACCAGTGCATTTAAAAGAATACCTTTTTTTTTCATTGAACCTTTCAGGTACGGTATAAAACGAATAAATTTTATACTAAGGACATCAAGATGGTCGGAAATTTATTCGCCTTGGCTGTTTCGACGCTCTACATCATATTGACCAGTCTAATAGCTTATTGGTCGCGAAAGTACGTCGATTATTACGTACGGCAGCCGTTCCTTCGAGCTCTCTTCCTCGAAGGAATAGCAACGGCTGAACTATGCGGTGCTTGCTTCGAACTTATCATAAGTACGTATCAAATTACATGCTTCTTCTGGTTACTTCAATGCATTTTTATCACATACAATATTATATACTCTCGGTAAGTACCTGTTTAAAGTTTCAAGTTGCTGCATTGCTAATTAAGTTTTATTCATTTTATTTCCTTATAAAAGTAATTTTTTGTACTCCAATATTTAGTCAGTATATGTATATATTTGAAAACTTTTAGTTGCCGATAATTGGGGCGTCTCGATGTACGCTATTTACCTTTTTGTATTGACAATCTGGTGGTCGATGAATTGGGGGGATGCAACCGCTTGTCCGTACACTCACATCGAGGATCTTGTGGAAGGAAAAAAATCGCTCAGGGACGCTTTTCTGCTGATATGGGCTGAGCTCGTGGGCGGTCTTGCGATTTTTCGATATGTACAATTGCTCTGGGCTATTGAGATCGTTTCCACGCACAAGAATCGTGCCTTTGAGGATTGCACTACTGATTTGCAGGTGCAGTATTTTATTAAAAATATTCACCTTGGTGGAAATATTTATCTGAAAATTATTATAATTTTTCTGTAATAGGTACCGGTGATATTCGGTGCATTCGTCGAGTGTATTGCAACTTGCATTTGCCGGGTGGTTTCTCGAGGTTTGAGTGAACTAAATCCCAAATTCGCCACTATCATCGACGCTTTTGTTGGAACGACTCTCGTTGTTGCAGGTTAATCTGGAAAAAAGACATTGAGCGAAGTTAGAAAAAAATTATTTCTATAGGAGATAATACAAAAATTTTTTTTACATGTGATGTCCAGCCTTCAACTATTCCGGCGGATACTTTAACCCAGCTCTGGCAACTTCTCTCAAGTACGGCTGTCTCGGGACCACGTTTATGGAACACGTGATCGTTTATTGGATCGGCGCTTGCTCCGGATCCATACTGTCAATCCGGGCGTACCAGTTGCCTTTTGTGCAAAACTTTATTAACCGTCAGAAGGAAAAATCGCACTGAACGTGCCTGAAAAACATTACACGTAATCAATAACGCACAAAATCATGACAAACTTACAATCAGAACAATAATTCAATATAAAAAATAAATAGGTATTAAATGTGTAAATATATATAGATTTAACAACAAAGAAAAACATATTTTTTTAGTAAAAAAAAAGATAATTGTACAAAGACGATAGTATTAAGACTTGAATTTGAATGAAGTGGGAAAAATGATTTATGACGAGATTAATAAAAACGAAAGTAGGTGAAAGGATGAGGCGTAAGTTTGTGCATATCTGTGTCGTAAGTCAATACCACCAACGTCTCCGATAATCCCTCAAAGTGGATTGTACTAATTAAATTATTGATTCTCTAAAGGGGATGCACGATGTGCGAGTTCAAAGTTGTTCAGTAAATATCGTTTCGCGAAAGGTGTCAGTCGGGCCTTGGAGAATAAGAGATTAATATACACACGATTATTAGTCCATTTGTTTTGAATAATTTAGGAGCAAAGCGTCCGAGTCAAGATGACGAAAAAATTCGAATTCAATTGGCGCATCGAAACGCCGGAAATTTTTCGCACCGGTGGGACCTTCGATCGGTGGTTCGAAGATAAGGAAAACACGGAGTATGAACCTAATTGCCTTTGGAAAGTCGACGAGTATGGGTTTTTCATGTATTGGAAAAGCGACGGAAAGGTAAGTTTCAAAAAAAAAAAATTTTTTTAACTACAGGTATTATTGAAAATTATGTTAAATTAATGTTTTTGTAGGACGGTGATGTGATAGAGCTTGCACAAGTGAGCGACATACGTTACGGTGGAACGCCAAAGGTAAAAAAAATCACTATTTGCAATATAAAGTCGCCACAAATTTTAATATACTGCAGTGAAAAATTTTTTTCTTAAAAAATAGGATCCAAAGTTGTGCAACAAGCTCAGTAAGCATGGGACTTTAGAACAATTGGACGAAAAGAGTTTGACTGTTTGCTCAGGAACCGATTACACAAATATTGCCTATCAGCACATTGTGTTAACGAGTGCGCAGGAGGCTAAGGTAATTAATACTCAAGTTATAAAAATTAAGCTAATGAAACTGTGATAGTTGACAAATAAAAAATAAATAAATACATTTTTTTTAATAATTATTTTTGTATAGGACTGGCAAGCAGGTTTAAGAAAAATTACGCACAATACAAAAGCCAGTAACGTTTGTCCAACGACCCAACTGATGAAACAGTGAGTAGAAAAATTATAATTATTATTACATTAAATAGTTTTCATGGCAAAAAAAATCTAACGGCTATTGAATTTATTTTCTTCAGTTGGATGAGGTTGTGCTTTTCTGTAGATGCAAAAGGAAAAGTCCCTGTTAAAGTGATATCGAAAACTTTTGCCTCTGGAAAAACGGAAAAGCTTGTTTATCAAGCACTGGCAGATTTAGGATTGCCCAATGGAAAGGCAAGATTTCTAATATTCTTCAGACTAACTTGATTTTTAATTTATTTTTTAATCTTCCATATGGAAATTCATAAATTAATAAGCTTAATTAAAAAATTTGTTTGCAGTCCGACAAAATTGAGCCCGAAGCATTTACACTCGATAAATTTACGTACATGTATTTCAAGTTATGTCCTAGAAACGACATAGAGGAACTTTTTCAGTCGATGTACGTATCATTTTAATTGAAAGCTAAATAATTATCACAGAATCGAATAAATGTCTATAAGAGAAAAGAAATGGCTCAAGAATTTTTATATTGTCTACAGAACCAAGGGAAAAGCTGAGGCGATAACGCTAGAGCAGTTGGTTTGTTTTATGAATGAGAAACAGAGAGATCCTAGGTTGAACGAAATTATGTATCCGATGTACGACGACAAAAGATGTTTGGAAATAATAAACGACTATGAGCACGACGAAAAGGCCAAAGGCGAAAGTAAGTTCTCTTGTTTAATTCTCAATAAAAAATTAAAAAAAAGGAATGCATCGACTGTAATTGTAATTTTTAGAAAAAATGACGAAAGAGGGTTTTATACGTTACTTAATGTCGGACGAGAATGCTCCGGTGTTTCTCGACAGATTGGACGAGTACATGGACATGGATCAGCCATTGTGTCATTACTACATTAATTCTAGTCACAATACATATTTGAGCGGTCGACAAATTGGTGGTAAGAGTACAGTGGAGATGTATCGTCAAACTCTGCTCGCCGGATGCAGGTGAATGCTGAATAATAAATTTTTGAATAATTTAACGTCTATGAAATGATCGATTAAAATGATAAGTGGACTGCAGTATTTAATATTGTTGTTATATAAATAGGTGCGTTGAATTGGACTGCTGGGATGGCAAGACTCCGGACGATGATCCGATAATAACTCACGGCAAAGCCATGTGCACAGATATCCTGCTGAAGGACGTAATCGTCGCGATAAGAGATTGCGCCTTCGTAACTTCCGATTTTCCAGTTATTCTTAGTATCGAAAATCACTTGTGCCTGAAAAATCAGTATAAATTAGCCAAATATTTTGACGAGATATTTGGAGATTTGCTGGGAAGAGAGCCTCTCAAAGATTATCCTGTAAGAGAGAAAAATATTCATTTAATAATTAATTGATGAATTAATTTAAAAGACTGGACCTATTGATTTGTAAATATTCTTTAGGTTTATGAACCGGGCGTTCCTCTGCCACCACCGAGTCTTCTGAAGAGAAAAATTCTCATTAAGAATAAACGCCTGAAACCGGAAGTGGAAAAAGTCGAGCTGGAGTTGTTCATGTCCGGTCAATTCGAGGCAAAAGATGAAGTTGTCGAAGATGCCAGTGGACCGCCACCTGAACCAAAGGTACGATGCAAAAAATTCTATTTTGTTCAATAAATTGATGAAACACTTATTTTCTATACAATTTACAATTTAGCCGGAAGAAGCTCCACCGGAAGCTGCTGGCCCACCAGGCGAAGGTGGAGAAGGAGGTGCAGATGCTGCAGCGATGCCTCAGCATACTGGCAGCACCATGGCTTGTCATCCTTGGCTCTCTTCCATGATAAATTACGCTCAACCGATCAAGTTTCAAGGATTCGAGACTGCTGAAAGTACGTTTAATTTTGATAAACATGTTTGGAAAAATTTAATTCACGTTTGATGACCATGTAACTGGATAAAAGTTCAAACATGCTTCAAACTGAACACTGAGGTTTTACAAAATGTTTTCAGAAAAAAATATAACTCACAACATGTCGTCATTTTCTGAAACTGCGGCGCTTAATTATCTGAAGACGTCGGGAGTCGAATTCGTAAATTATAACAAGCGACAGATGAGTCGAATTTATCCGAAGGGCACAAGAGCTGATTCCTCAAATTACATGCCACAGGTTGTGGAAAAAAAATTATTCATTTAATCATTACAAAAATTACTTAATTACAAAAAAATTTAACGATGGTTTAAATTTACTATGTAGGTCTTCTGGAACGCTGGTTGTCAGATGGTGGCCTTGAATTTCCAAACACCCGATTTACCAATGCAACTCAATCAGGGAAAATTCGAATTTAATGGCACGTCGGGATACCTTCTAAAGCCCGAATTCATGAGACGTTCCGACAAAACTTTTGATCCATTCGCTGAGGGTGTAGATGGTGTCATCACTGCACAGTGCTCAGTCCAGGTTAATTTTTTTTTTACTAATTTATCACGAAATTAGTAATAATAAATTCCGTAAGTTTACTAAAAAAAAAATTCAACCAGGTTATTGCTGGACAATTCTTGTCAGATAAAAAAGTGGGCACTTATGTGGAGGTGGACATGTACGGTTTGCCAGCAGACACGATAAAAAAAGAATTCCGAACGCGAATGGTTCCCGGAAATGGACTGAATCCGGTCTACAATGAGGAACCATTTCTCTTTCGTAAAGTTGTCCTTCCTGATCTTGCGGTTCTCAGATTAGGTAAGTTATTGTCCAAAAACTTTTCTCTTATGAGCAGCAACTAATAGCCTTTCTTTTTTTTTTTATAATAAATGTAACGAAACTCCGAAGGCGTTTACGAGGAGAGCGGAAAATTGCTGGGACAACGAATTCTTCCTCTGGATGGATTACAAGCAGGATACAGACACATATCGTTGAAAACTGAAGCCAATTTTCCGATGGCACTTCCTATGCTCTTTTGTAATATCGAGTTGAAAATCTACGTGCCTGATGGATTCGAAGGTCAGACGATTTTCAGAGTGTGAGATAAAATTGCAAAATCATTTCAATTCGTAAGTTCTTTCTTCGGCCCACAGATTTTATGGCTATGCTGTCCGATCCTGGTGCGTTCAGCAAAGGTGCCGAAAAACAGGCGGAAACGATGAAGGGTATGGGAATCGAGCAGACGGACGCCAAAGCGGAAGCTAAGAAGAAGGAAGAGGAGCAGAAGAAAAAGGGTACGTATTATTATTACCATTAAAAATCTATAGGATTTTTCTTGGCTTTAAATCTGTTGATTTGTTGATAATAAGATGAGTGGAAATTGGAGCCAATAACGATTGACGTATTGAGACGTGACAAGGCATACAAAGCTGGTAAAAAAGCGATGAAAGAGCTCGATACTATGAAGAAAAAGCATCTGAAAGAACGACAGACGATGCAGAAAAATCATGTCACAGCTATTGAGAAATTAACAAAGGGAAAAGAGTGAGTATTTCTCTTCTAATATTAACATTATTCAAAAGGCTTGTACATTAAATTTTTTATTTATCAATTTTCTTTCAGCAAAGCTGCATTGAAGGGTGATGCAAACCTTAAGAAAATAATCAGCGACCAAATAGCACAGTGGTCAGCTATGGTAGAAAGGCAACGAAAAGCAGAATGGGAATTGAACAAAACCCAAGTCGCTGCAGGGAGAGAAGACTTTAAAAAGGTCATAGAAGTTGTGCAGGTCAATCAGGTGAAGCAGTTGCAAATAAAGCAGGACAAGTCAGTGTCACAAGACTGAAAAAATTAAAATTGCATATTTTATAAAAATCTTTGTACATTGCTCGATTTTTTAAATAGGGATATCAAGGAAATGAATTCCAATCAAGTGAAGGCATCGGCAGAAACTGCAAAGGAAGTGATGAACGACAAGGCTCTTAAGACAAAAGGAGACAAGGAGCGTCGTTTGCGTGAAAAGAAACAGAACAATATCAAGAAATTCATGGACGAGAGGAAAAACGTCCAAATAAAACAAGGGCGTGAGAAGGAAAAGCTCAAAGTTGCACATGAAAAGCAAGTCGCCGATCTTGACAAGAACGTTGACTTGGTAATACGATCTTCTTCAAATTCTAGATCTTGCAATTTTTGTATTTTCGTTTCTAGAAATAAAATTTTATGTACTTTTTCCTGCAGGCAATTCAACTATTGACGTGTGAAGTAGTCGAGCAGGAAGTGCAAAAGAAGAAAGAAATCTACTTGTAAAAATTGTCCCGACGAAATCTGTGTTTGAATATCAACAGAAAAAATATATATAAATTTATCCATCTTTTCATAAACGTTGAAAAATTTATAAGGAAAAATCTTGCGTCCAAAATTTCATAAATAAATCCATGACAATGATACGATATCAGCGATTATTTCATTCCCGATGTGTATTTCCTTGAACCGACAGATAAAGTAGTGATAATGTCACTATTAGTGATTCGTTATGCAAACGCGGAGTTTCCGGCTCAAATAAAAAATAATAATAATTATGCAAATACACTGTAATTTACTCTTACAAGTCTTTCAACTTGTTTACATTTCGCGGAACTTGCGCCGCTTCCCGATTTTTTTAAATACTCTCTGCCCCGATGACTCACTGTGCATAACTCCTTGGGAATCTCTCTCGAACACATTTGCCTCTGGTTTGCTCTCCGGAGCACCAAGCTCCGAACACACCTACACGTTCGCTCCTCCATCGAACACGCATCTGCTCTTGTGTATCGTCAAAGAGGGGGATTCTTTCGTTCTTTCAGTAGTTCACGATTCACGATACGGTGCGGACGTCGTTTGCCAATCGCTCTTCGATGACACGTGCTCTTGTCTCACGTCCTTCTCAGCCACCGAGAAATCCAAAGCTTCAAGCAACTGAAACAAAATAAAAATCTTTGTTAGAATAAACGTGATTATTTTTCATAAAAATTAACATACGGATTATTAAAAAATTATTTTTTAAAAATATATAAGAAGAATGATTTTTGAAAAAAGAAAATTCAATGAATTTGAAAATAATTGAAGTAGGAAATGGTGAAGTGGAGTAACCGATGACGGAGCAGACAGTTAACACACGACGAGGTGTTAATTGAAGCAATTAAAGCGACGCGGGAACCCCCATGAGTTTATGGGGGTCATTCGCTCGACGCGGACGAATTACGGGATGACCGAGTGACAGCAGAGCGTAGAACGTATCGTCCAGCCGTCCAGCATCCCGGCATTTATCTCGCTGCCTACCGATTGCCCAATGTCAAACACTCCTCCTTCTGAATTGAACTTTTGATAGACACGCGGCGCGGAGAAGCGAAGGGAGTGAAAAACAGTGGCCCTAGGGATCACAAACGAATTTTGCTTGCGTCAACAAAAAATGATTACCAATCGGTGATAAAAATTAAAAAAAATAATAATAATAATTGGAGATCGATTGGTCGACGCGGTAATTAAATAACAAATAAATGGAGGCTCAATAGAAAAGTGTTGAGTGTGCAAAACACGTTTTTATTTATGACACACTTCGTCACCGAGTCGAGACACGTGGATAACGACCGAGCGACGACAAGACTAACTAATACCGAACTCTCGAGGGTCAGTTTCTGTTGTGTCACAGCGATTAATACGCCTTAAGCCTTTACCTCTCTCGGTCTACACTCCCTCACTTCCTCGGATTCCTCCGAGAAAGTGCCTCCGACTTTTCCACGACACAATTCTAAGTAACCGTGCAACAACGAAAATGTCAAGTTTTCATTTCAATGAAATAACAACGTCATTGAAAATAGATATTTAATTTTTATTTTAAATGAACGAAAAGTGGTGGAGGAAAAAATGTGACAAAAATATGTAAAAAAAATATAGTTCGGGAGTGCTAAAGAAAAAAACGAAATTAACGATGGGCCTGTGCGAGGAAAGTGCTTTTCTCAGGCTCCTGCCGACTTCCGGTTGGCGCCTCGTCTGGACGTGGGAAACCGGAAATGGCACGACCATCGAAATGACCGGCAACGCATCGTCGAGGTCGGATTGCTTTGTTGAGCTTGTCAACCTCGCGGTTGTTGTGGTTGCGCTTCTTGTCGCGCTTACCTTCATCGTCAAGTTTCGCTGCAGCGACGACATTAAGAGGTGAGATTAATTATAACTTTTTCTTTTTTTTTAATTAAGCTATGAAATGAAAGGGAAAATTGGGAATGAATAGAGCTGATTTACGAATATATACCGGGAAGCGTGAGCGCGCCGTAAAACACCCGGTTATTTTCAAGCGCGTTAAAAATAGAAGACGGCTCAAGTTGATTTTGGAATTTTTGCGATCTGGATTAGATTGGCCGAAGGAATTTTCCTCGAAAAGACCGACGGGATATTGTAAGTTTGGAAAAAAAGATCAAAGATTTTGCGAAAAAAGTGGAAACGTTTCGGGAGTTCGTGAGAAGCTGAAGATAAAAAAAAAATAGCGGGTGGGCGACCGGTCGTAAAATCGGTTTCGCAGACTGGTGGATCGGTGGATTCGTGGAACGAATGGATCCCTTGTGAGAGGCATGAATGAAACGAAAGCGGAGACGCGGGATTCCCGCGTCGGCTCGCGTCGATTCACCGAAGATCGAGTGAAACGATAATCGAGTAAATTACCTCGGCGAGCTGCTTCGGCACACCATCTGCACTGTTATACCTCTTTTTTCTTTCCTTTCATCGTTCTAATTATATCATTCACGTATCAATCCCCGAAATGCACCGTAATTTTGGGTCCACATATGCCCCGTTTATCCCTCACGACTTCGCGGAAGTCTCAAACGAACCGCAAGCCCGGCACATTAATTTCTTCCACAACGCCGAGTACCTGTTAACCGCTATTATGTATTATGCTCACACAAAATGACGTGGTCCACACAATATTTGTCTTTGCCCGAGAATTGCCTGCAACGAGACCGAGGAGAATCAATTGAAAGGCACGAGGAGTGACTAAGGGCTGTTTAAAAGTGGACAAACCCGAGCCACTCACAATTGTGTGGCTGGAATCGGCAATTAAGCCTGTTGGAATAATTATAGCCTGACAACCGAAATAATTAAAGCATAAACGAGCCATTCTCTCTCTCTCTATTTTAGATTCTCTTCTCTGCTGCCTCTGCACACACTCCGAAGCATTTGTTGCATCGTTCTGCTTCTTTTTCTTCTGCTGGAATTGACAGAGTCTCTGATAGTGGTGGGACCTCTGTCGCAAATTATTTCACTGCTCGCAGTCGTCACTTGTTGGATCCTTCATCGCGAGACTGAAATTCGAGATGGTCTCGGACTCGCCGCAACTGGCGGAGCGTTTACCATTATAGCTGTGGCTCGCACCTGGCGACTTATGCAGTTGCAACGGTGAGTTTCCACGTATCTACAAAAAAAACAAAAAAATATTACAGCTTATTTTGTTGAGTGAAAATATTTGTCTTTGTATTATTATTTACAGATACGGACTAACTTTGCTCCACATACGTATTATCAGCACTGCAGGCACCGCTGCAATATGTGGACTACTTGCAATTATAGATTCTTACGTTCTTTATCGAATGGTGAGTCATATTTACCAATTTTCTACATTTAAAAATGTGTTATCTTAATTATGAATTGCACAAAAGTGCACCGCTTCTCGCTCCCTCAGCAAATAGATTAAAATGCAGTGACCCTGAATTATGTGCCAAGAATCACAGAGCCTCGTCCCACGTCGTGAGCATGTTGCATATGTCGGTCGAGTGTGATGTATGTGCTGGTGGGATGCCTCAAGATCAAACATTTGCCCGAACTCTCAGCTTCCTTGTTTATTTCCGAGAAAAGTTTGTTACGAACCAGAAGGCACAGCAGCGCGGGTCTGTTCTTCAGCTGTTCGATGCTCCAAATTTCGTGAAATAATATACAGCTCACATTCCTGCATCTCTCCGACCCGCTTCTGAAAATACAAATTTTTTATTAAAAATTCGGAGAGAAATTTCTGAAATTGTTCTTAAGGGCAAAGACCCGAACACGTCGAGCACTGTCCGTAAATAATTCTCCACGAGCCCAGCGATTATTTATGAGGTACTTATGATGCAGATGCAGAAGAGCAAACGCTACGAAATTCGAGGTAGCAGATATACACGAGTGTCTTACAAACACGAGGATTCACCGCTCATAAGCAGACTCACGTTTCACTGGGTCGTCGATCTTTTGGCTCGTGGATACCGAACGCCTTTGGATCTCAATGATCTCGGTGACCTGCCTGACGCTGAATCCACTCTTGTGCAATTTCAAAAATTTCGCCAAATTTACGAGCAACAAGTGAGTCCATTCAAGATAATTATCGTGTCTCAGAATTTTTTTTTTATTGAAAAATTAATTTTTTCGAAGAATAAAAATATTATCGATGGGAAAGTGAGGCTCTGGCCTTGCTATTGGAAGCGAGTGTGGCCTTGTTTCGCTGCGGGAGGAATTTTGAAGCTTTTGGGCGATGCAACGACACTCGTTGGCCCGATGGCCATTTCTCGAATTGTCGATTACGTCTCAGACCGACAGAATTCAACGACCAGTCATGGGAGTCTTGAATTTGAGGCAAGTTCGCAATATTTGATACGAGGCAATCTCTGACAGCTTGGCCATTTTTTTATATTTATTTCAATTTTTTTTACAGGGTTTCGTGACTTTTAATCGATTAATGAAAAATGGCTATTTCGTCGGCCTGATAATGTTTCTAGCGGCCATTTTACAGAGCACTCTCAGTCAGGCTTCCACGCATTTTCTAAATGTCGAGGGAATTCGTTTGCGAACTGCACTGCAGGTATTTTGCAATTTTTTTTTAAATTCATAGGTTCCAGCAGCTCATAAGCTCAGCACGTGAAAAAAATCGTGTTTCAGGCTCTCATTTACGACAAGTCCCTTCGTTTGTACTCGTGGACGATAGCGGAAGAGGATGTGTCATCGGGAAAGGGTGAAAAGGAACGAGAAAAAAATGGACAAAAATATTCGCAAGTCGCTGATATCGGCACGTTGACGAATCTCATGGCTGAGGACGTGTACAACGTTATGAGCTTTTTCTGGATCGGCCATTACACGTGGGCCATTCCCCTCAAGGTGCCAAATAATAGCCAAATGAAAAAAAAAAATTTAATTATTTTTTTTAATCGTAGTAAAAATAAATACATTTTCAGATAGCTGCTATAATTTTTCTGCTGTACCTGAAGCTGGGAATAAGTGCGATAGTGGGTGCAATTTGTTGCATCATTATCGTCACGCCGATGCAACTTTATTTGGGCAAGAGAATGTCGGAGAATTTGAAGACAGTAGCTGTGCGTAAAAAAAAAAAAATTAATTCAATTGCCAATAATTCGAGAAAAATAATAATTCATCAATTTGCCACAGGAAAAGAGTGATGCACGTCTCAGACTTGTCAATGAGATATTGCAGGGAATGCGACTCGTGAAACTCCGTGCCTGGGAAAAATTGTTCGAGGGTCGAGTGAAAAATACTCGAAACGAGGAGCTCTCGTTGCTGGACAAGGATTCCGTTTACTGGGCTCTCATAAGTCAGTCACTTTTCGACACTTCCCTCGATTGTCTTATTCCTCTTTAATAATCCACATTTTTTTCCACAGCATTTTTGACTCACGCGTCTTCGGTTCTCACGACTTTGTTCACATTTGGTGTTTACTTTTGTCTCGAAGAACACCATCTGGATGCCGGTAGTGTTTTCGCGAGTCTGGCACTTTTTTCACAGCTGACGGTTCCATTATTCATATTTCCCGTAATCGTGCCTATAATCATAAATGCAGGGGTAAACAAATAATAAATAATAAATAATAAATAATTTAATCATAAAAAAAAACATTTTTTATAAATTAAAAATTCTTATTTTGATTGCTCGTGGTTAAAAATAGTTTATTTTATTTTTAAAACGCAGATATCGACGAAGAGACTCGAGGATTATCTCTCCCTGCCGGAAATCGTGGATGTACTTCCAGATGCGAGTGGAGATGGTCCCTTATCGGACGATGAACGTCCCTATTCGTGCTCCACAACCGAGACGTCCTCGCAGAGCGATCCCAAGAGTCTGCAGAGTGTCTCGACTTTCGGAACTCTCGGGAACATCGACGAGGACGAGGAGGACTATCATCTCCTGGGGAAACACGATTCTGGTATAATGAGCTCTTCGACCGACACGGTTTTCGAAAAAGAACCGGAAATTCGAAATTCCATGACAGAGCCATCTTCGTTGGTGAAAATTCGTGGCACTTTTTCATGGGGCGCCGTGGAAAATCCTCTGACCGTAGGAGGCCTCGATATTCCACGTGGTGAGTCGGTTAATTAACTTTTTTTTATTTTAATTGCATTGTTATTTTTATAATTTTTTAAGGGAAATTAACGCTTGTTGTGGGAAGAACCGGAAGTGGAAAGACGTCGCTGATGTCGGCTATTCTTGGAGAATCGCAGGGCGTTACTGGACACGTGGAATGGGCCAGGTACCATTTTTTTACCATTTTACGTGTCCAGCATTTTCAATGTCAACTTTTTTTCTCATTAAAATATTTAATTAAAAAAATGTTTAATAGGAACGTTGGAGTGGCTTACGTTTCCCAAAAGCCTTGGCTGCTGAATGCCACCTTAAGGGACAATATTCTCTTCGGTTCGCCTTACAGAGCGCGACGTTATCGAAGTGTACTACGAGCTTGTGCTCTGCAGCCCGACGTGGATATACTTCCGGGTCGAGATCTCACGAGAATCGGTGAAAAGGGGATAAATCTCAGCGGTGGTCAAAAACAGAGGATCACAATTGCCAGAGCTATTTATAGCGACGCTAATGCTGTATTTTTGGTTCGTCGATTAAATAAAAATTCAATTAAAAAAATATCCAAAATTTTGTCACTGACGATCACTTTTTTTTTCTAGGATGATCCTCTTTCGGCTCTCGATCAGCAGGTGGGCCACCAAATTTTCGAGCAGGGAATCCAGAGGCTCCTTTTACGAAAAGGACGAACAGTCGTCATGGTCACTCACAGATTGGAATTTCTTTTTGCCGCCGATCACGTAAGTCCGGTGATTTTGAAAAATGAAAATGGTGAAATTGAAAAGCTCAACGGCTGGAAAAACAAATGTTTTATCAAAGATTATAGCGATGGATGGGTGCGCGGTTCGCGCGGCGGGTACCAAGGCTTCGATAGAAGAATCCGATGTTGCATTGGCCGAGGAATGGCGAGATGCTGCGCGAAGACGCAACGTCGTTAATCCGGGCGTTCACAAAACGGCGAAGGATCGTTGGTCACTCGTGCGTTTGGTTTCGAGGATCGGTATATCGGTGAAGCACAGAAATGCGAGTGATGGATCGTGGACGACCGATCAAGACGCCCACGTTGTACGTTTTTTCATTTTTTTTTTTTATTTACCCATGCAGGGGATTTTTTTTTTCCAAATCATTTTTGCATTCGGGGGCTTCAGGTACCACCGAGCTTCGTTCCACTTCGTCTGAGAAGATCATCGCTGCTGGGATCCCGATATCTTGCCCACGATCTCACCGATTTGCCGGTACCGGCCGAAGAGTGGGGAGTTTTGAGAAGACGATCGAGGAAACATCCCGTGGCTGTCAGGGCGACGAGTCTTCAGCCCCCGAAACATCCTCCTCCGGTTCTTCGGCAGAGCAGCACTCCTACAATTTTAGAATGTCGTTATACAGTTCCAAGGTAACTTTTTTTTTTAATTGAAAAAAAAAAAAAAAATTCTTGTATATTTTTTTACTACTTTTTATTTGCAGAAAACGTCACCACACTCTTGACAACGGACAGCAGACGAGTATGCTGAAGCAATTATTCTCCGGACGGTAAGTTTTTTTTAGAATTACCATTAAAATGAATTTTTTGTTATTTCTTTGTTTTATTTTTTTTTAGAATAATAAACATCACGTCGGAGGAAGCAACGGTTAGTCGAGAAAGAAGTGTACTACGTCGACTAATGTCCACCTCTTCGTCGACCAGCAAGTATGCACAATTTTTTTCAGAATTAAAAAAATAAAAACAAAAAAGAAGAAGAATGGGGAAATTTGGTTTTCGTATTTCAGGATGAATCAAACTACTCCGGAATGGGATCACCGTCCACTTAAGAGATTAATATCCACGGAATCCACGGCGACGGAAGATATCGAAGAGGAAAAAGAACGTAAGAGTAGCTATTTTTTTTTTTTTTTTCAATTTTATATTTTTGTCTCAATTATTTTGAAATATTGTTTGACTTGCAGAAATTCCTGCGGAGAGTCAAGGAACGATTTGCGATTTTGAAGAGGACAGTGGAGGTCTAGTGACGAAGATGGTTTGGTTGGATTATTTAAAAGTCGGAGGGTTAGTCCCGGGCTTGGGATACTTGGGGGCAGCGATGGGTTGCCAGGCTCTGAGAATTTATACAGACCTCTGGTTGAGTCGATGGACGGACCTTGGAATTCGTTCCGACGACCCTGAAGACCTCCACGAAGAGGTGAGGAAGTTATAATTTTTTTTGTTCTTTTTTGTTAAATTTAGAATTTAAAAATAAATGTTATTCCTTAGCCTGATAATTAATTTCTGTCCCAGACAGTTTTCTACTTCAAAATGTACGTGCTACTGTCAGTGAGCTCGATTATTTTCGCGGCATTGAATAGCGGAGCTGGTCAATGGGCCGGAGCGAAGGCTCGTGAAAAATTGCACGAAGAAGCAATTTCCGGACTGCTCGCAGCTCCTCTCTCATTTTTCGAGAGAACGCCGATTGGCAGAATTTTAAATCGCTTCAGCGCCGACATGGGAGTCGTGGACAAAGTGAGGAATCAATAGAAAGAAAAAAAAAAAAAAATTGGTTAATAAATTTTTTAATAAAAAAAAATTTTTTTAGAAACTTTCAACGGCTCTGCAGAGACTGACTTCCTTCGTTTTACTGTGTGCCTCTGCAATCCTCGTGAACGTAGTGATATCTCCGTGGTTCGTAGCTGCAGCTTTGCCTACGTGCATAGTTTATTATATCCTCCAGAGATTTTATAGGCGAAGTGCCAGGGAATTGCAGCGTTTGGAGGGCAGGTAAATATTCAGTCTTTCGCTAATTTTTTTAAACGCGCAATAAACTGTTTGCCAAAGTATTGTAAGAATATTTGATGAATTTATTCGACAGTACTCGAGGACCAGTGGCTGCCCATTTTTCGGAAACTCTCGCAGGGCTGCCGATCCTCAGAGTTTCGAAGCATCAGGCACGTTTTATGCAGGAAATGGTCGAGCACTTGGACGCCAATACAAATGCTTTTCTCGTGTTGAACACGAGCAGCAGATGGCTCGGGATTGCATTGGTTCGTATCGACTACATTTTTTAAAATACCAAATTTTACGTGTGATTTTTTTTAGGACTATTTGGGCGCAGTGGTAGTCGGGGCTGCGACAATTGCAGCGATTTTTACCGCGGAAGCTTATCCGGATCGCGTCAGTCCTGCTTTAGTCGGTTTGGCGGTGAATTACACGCTTCTCGTGCCGATTTATCTCAACTGGGTTGTAAAATTCGTCTCGGAAATTGAGATGTACATGGGGAGCGTCGCGAGGCTCGCGTCTTACGCAAAAACTGCTCGGGAGGATTATCGTGAGAACGGTAATAATTGTAATTAAATTTATCGTCAATCATTTTTATTTTTTCATGTGTAAAAATTTTTTTTTCTCAGGTGCCAAGGTCCCACAAAATTGGCCAGAAACGGGTGAAATAATATTCGAAAATGTTTCGTTACGTTACGATTCTCAAGCTGAGCCGGTGGTCCATAATCTTAGCTTGCGAATTCCAGCGGGACAAAAAGTGATCCAAAATCAATTTTCGTTGAATTAAATTTTGAAAAAAATACAATAAAATAAATGAACGTTTGTTTTGTAGCTGGGAATTTGCGGAAGGACCGGTAGCGGTAAATCCTCCACGGTAATGGCGCTATTCCAGTTGCTGGAGGTGTCGCAGGGTCGGATACTTATCGACGGAGTGGACCTCCGGGAAATATCATTATTTACTCTGCGATCGAGACTCTCGGCTATTCCGCAAGACGTGATAATGTTCAGCGGGACTATCAGGCGAGTCTCAATTTTTTTCTTCACATTTTATAAAATTTACTTTATTGACTTTATCGAATTTTTATCACAGAGAAAATCTCGATCCTCTCTCTGAGCACAACGACGACGAACTTTGGAGTGCTTTGGAATTAGCACAGATGAAAAAAGTGATAGCCGCACATCCCGAGGGACTCGGTGAGTTATCATCAGATTTTTTTGAGAATCGATTTTTTTTTTACCCAACATCGTAAAATTTTTTTCCCAAATTATATTCCAGGCCTGGAAGTTCGCGAAGGGGGTGAAAATTTTTCCGCAGGTCAACTTCAGCTGCTGAGCATGGCTCGAGCTGCGTTAAGACGATCCTCGATCGTCGTACTCGACGAGGCGACGAGTGCTTTGGATTCCTCCACAGAAAAAGAACTTTTAGGCGCGATAACGAATGCATTCAAGGACAGAACAGTTATCACTATCGCTGTGCGTATTTTATTTTTTTGCTTTCATCAAAAAAAAAATGTAACGTTACATTGAAATCCCTTAAAAACGTGTCTAATTGATCACAGCATCGAGTGGCGTCGTTGATGGAATGCGATAGGATAATAATATTCGACGAGGGACGAGTGGTGGAGGAAGGATCGCCCAGAGAACTCGTGCAGCGACCCATGGGATTTTTCACCACCATGCTCAGAGTCGGCGACATGGGAAACGAGAAAACGTGACGATTTTCACGATCCTCTCTCTGTACTGTAAATCTAAATCGACTGATCTTCGAGCCATACGTTTAGGATTAATCTAAGCACACTTTTTGTACCTTATTATTTATCTCGACTTTGGAGTGTAACAATAAAAAAAAATTCTCTCGGATCGCACTTTCCGGAGATAAAAAAGAGACAGTTTCGACTCATCTTCGAGCCATACGTTTAGGATTAATCTAAGCACACTTTTTGTACCTTATTATTTATCTCGACTTTGGAGAGTAACAATAAAAAAAAATTCTCTCGGATCGCACTTTCCGGAGATAAAAAAGAGACAGTTTCGACTCATCTTCGAGCCATACGTTTAGGATTAATCTAAGCACACTTTTTGTGCCTTATTATTTATCTCGACTTTGGAGAGTAACAATAAAAAAAAATTCTCTCGGATCGCACTTTCTGGAGATAAAAAAGAGACAGTTTCGACTGATCTTCGAGCCATACGTTTAGGATTAATCTAAGCACACTTTTTGCACCTTATTATTTATCTCGACTTTGGAGAGTAACAATAAAAAAAAATTCTCTCGGATCGCACTTTCCGGAGATAAAAAAAGAGACAGTTTCGACTGATCTTCGAGCCATACGTTTAGGATTAATCTAAGCACACTTTTTGCACCTTATTATTTATCTCGACTTTGGAGAGTAACAATAAAAAAAAATTCTCTCGGATCGCACTTTCCGGAGATAAAAAAAGAGACAGTTTCGACTGATCTTCGAGCCATACGTTCAGGATTAATCTAAGCACACTTTTTGTACCTTATTATTTATCTCGACTTTGGAGAGTAACAATAAAAAAAAATTCTCTCGGATCGCACTTTCCGGAGATAAAAAAAGAGACAGTTTCGACTGATCTTCGAGCCATACGTTCAGGATTAATCTAAGCACACTTTTTGCACCTTATTATTTATCTCGACTTTGGAGAGTAACAATAAAAAAAAATTCTCTCGGATCGCACTTTCCGGAGATAAAAAAAGAGACAGTTTCGACTGATCTTCGAGCCATACGTTCAGGATTAATCTAAGCACACTTTTTGCACCTTATTATTTATCTCGACTTTGGAGAGTAACAATAAAAAAAAATTCTCTCGGATCGCACTTTCCGGAGATAAAAAAAGAGACAGTTTCGACTGATCTTCGAGCCATACGTTCAGGATTCATCTAAGCACACTTTTTGTACCTTATTATTTATCTCGACTTTGGAGAGTAACAATAAAAAAAAATTCTCTCGGATCGCACTTTCCGGAGATAAAAAAAGAGACAGTTTCGACTGATCTTCGAGCCATACGTTCAGGATTAATCTAAGCACACTTTTTGTACCTTATTATTTATCTCGACTTTGGAGAGTAACAATAAAAAAAAATTCTCTCGGATCGCACTTTCCGGAGATAAAAAAAGAGACAGTTTCGATTGATCTTCGAGCCATACGTTCAGGATTAATCTAAGCACACTTTTTGTACCTTATTATTTATCTCGACTTTGGAGAGTAACAATAAAAAAAAATTCTCTCGGATCGCACTTTCCGGAGATAAAAAAAGAGACAGTTTCGACTGATCTTCGAGCCATACGTTCAGGATTAATCTAAGCACACTTTTTGTACCTTATTATTTATCTCGACTTTGGAGAGTAACAATAAAAAAATTCTCTCGGATCGCACTTTCCGGAGTTAAAAAAAGAGACAGTTTCACGGTGACAATCGTTGTGACGATCTCGAAAGTGTTGCGATCGACGAAATGTTCGACTGGGAATAACGATACCGGCAACTTTGTAAGCGAACGAGGAACCTGCATTCGCATTTGCGAATTCAAGGACGGAACGGTCATCAGCATTGCCGGTACGTGTATTTTTATCACTTTACATAACTATGCGCCGAGCGACATTTTTCAACTGCACTTTATTTTCTTTACGGAGGTCAAAATTGCGCAATCGGACGTCAGACCGATTATCGTGTTGCTTGCTGAGCGCGAAATAATTCATCGGACAGCTTCGGGTCATTGTTTTTTCAAGTATCGCGCAAATTAATCGATGGAATTTTATTGTTCACTCGCGAGTGGAAATAAATAAAAGCGACTTGGTTGAAATGCGGCGCGAGCCTCGAAGTGCGCCTATAAATTTAGTCCACGGTAAATTTATGGATTTCCGGAGATAAATTGTCTTCCGTGGCTTTGAAATAGCCACGAGACGTGTTTACTACTTTTTGCCACGGGGAATCGGAGATCCATCGAGTATTTTATTTGTTACAGTGAAAAATGCAAAAATGAAATAGCTTTTTTTTTTTCCACACAAAATGAAACGAGGAGAAAGTGGAAAAAATAGAGCGAGCGAAATAGGTTGAATTTGTGAGGTACAAATCCGGGCACTCGGTTAAGGCGAGAAACGATAATAATTAGGAATAGTAAGGCGCGTTGCGTCTCGACGAGGTGGAGGGAAGGACTGGGACGACGACGTCCACGAGTACGAGTCGCTATCGGCTCTCCCGAGCTACCGTCGCTCGCTCCACATGAATACATACATTCGTAAGCAGTTAAATACACACAAAATATTAGTATCAACGTGTGCGCTAGCGGCGCTCGGCGTTTTTCCACCGACGGAAGCCTCGCTCCTCAACTAGTAGCACAACAGCCGGCCGAGCGATAGCGTCGAATTTTTACCGATTTTTCACAGTCCTCCTTTCAGAAAAAAACATACATGAACTAAGTGGATCATCGATAAGTGAAAACGACGTTTATCTAAATCAGCGCGAGACATTTAATTTTGCGGGTGAAAAAAAAAGTGCGAGAAAGTGTCACACAAATTTCAAGACTTAATGGACATTTTAAAAAAAATTAAATAAAAAATTTCTCGTCCCAATAAAATTATTAAGACAGTGAGAAATTAGTGGAGCCTCGTTAATTGAAATATAAGGTTCAGTGATTTTATTTTATTTCGTGGATTGTCGTAGAAGATAATTGGACACATTTGTTCGGCTGATCAAGTGCACCTTAAGGTGGCGGGCCGGATAATGTGGTGAGTTAATAGTCAAAGAATTCAATAAAACGATAAGCCCGAAAAAAATAATCCATTGTCAGTGGTATTATCGTTATTAGGATATTGATTAATTTATCGGAGGGAATAAAATAATATCGATAACATTGTCCAATCAATTAGCCGGCATGGGGAGATAAAATTTTTCAGGGTTAATATCTGCAGTATTACGAGACGATCTTTCCGCGGTTGCACTCTCGAGTGCATCGCAATCGAAGCATCGAAGCGTGGAAACAATTTTCACGCGTTTTTGCGGGGCTCTGTCATTTTTTTTTCCTTCCAAGGCTAATCCACATGGAAAAATGTATATCGGAAAATATCGCAGGTATACGTAAATTGAATTTTCTGACATAAGATTTTTCCAAATATTTTTGTGTGTCGAGATATTTTTGGCAATTAAAAAGAAAACATCTGCATTATTTATCGACAGCATAATAAAAAATATTATTTCGGATTGCTCACATTCAGAAATGTGAGTCATTTAAAAACGACATTTTTTTTTTGTTCGAGCCCTGTTGGATAACATACTCGTGTTTGCCAAAGATTGAATAATTGTGTAGATACAAATTCGATAGCGAAAAAAAAAAAAAACGTAAAGACACCTGAATCAATTGGCGGTCGAAGATAATTCGGAGATCGTCGCGATCCTCGTGGAAGCGGTTTATTCATCTCTCTTTAATTCGTCACTCTCGTCGCTCGATAAGCAAATATGCGAAGGAAATGATTTACGTGACGTAATTCGACAATTCCGTATCATCGATCGCACCTGTTTCAACGCGAAACTTTCGTGGAAACACGCCATTGAAAAACTATTTATTCTCCTTATCTTCAAACGTCAAGGAAAATTGTTACGTGAATTATAATTCACTTTTTTTAAATTAATACACTCACTGAAGACTGAGAGAAAAATGTTAATAAATATTTTTTTCACGTTAATAAAAATGATTGTAAAAAATATTTTTTTTAGTAACACAAAAAACGAGATGAGAGAGAAAGGAGAGCAGAATGCCTCTCCAGATAAGGTCCATACACCCTGCTTACCTGTTGACACTGCACACCGACACTCTTAGTCGTAGACGATGCTCTTATCATCGTGATAAGATTTCTCGTTCATTGGTAGAAAGAGAAGAGCCATCTGCATCGTAAAACGCTAAACGGATATCTTTTAATTATTCTTACTTTCAAATATTAAGCGACAAAACAAAAGAATTTTATATAATTAGCACAATTAATCCGATTAAAAAAAAGGAATTAATGAATTTCAAATTAAATATAAGATGTTTGCTCTTCTGCTGCTACATAAAATAATTTTTTAAAAATTGATTTCATTTTTTGTCGATTTTTTTTTTCAACGTCGGAAATACGGGAAGCGTTTTGCAAAGCCTTGAAAATTCCCGAGTCGATTGAATAAGCTAAAATGATTTCCCAATTGCCATATTATCCAACTCCGCAACGGATACTATCGCTTGAGAACGGAAATGCCTTCGCTCCGTGTTCCTCAACCGATTATCTCGCGATTTTTTAATTACCGCCACTTATCAGGCATCTTAACTCACCGCGAAATTTTCCTGGAAGTGATAACTAACTTATCCTTGATATCCTCGATCCGCAAAATCGATTATTTCGTTGGTTGAAAAAAGAAAAATTTTTTTTATTATTTTCAAAAATTTTCCCATTATAGTGTGCCCTTAATTTTCCCGTGCATATAGATAAGAGAGAAGAATTTGTTTCCCGTGTAAGAGTAAAAAAAAACGAGTCGAATGACTCACGTTTGGGAATCAGAGTCACGCGGGCTCGAAATGAGCTAATAAGACGCGCACGTGCGTCGCTTCGTCGTCGGTTTTATTGCACCGCGAGATTAGGAAGGGTTTATTCCAACGTAAGCTAATTGCTTATCTCTCTTGTACATGTGTAAAAAATAATAAAAATAATGTTGTCACTAATTTCCAAAAGCCGATTTTTTTTTCAAGTAATTTCTTACGTAAATTTCAATTACTAAATAAAAGAAAAAAAAATTGTTGCTTCGAGAGCTTAGGAAAAATGAGTTAAAAATTCTCGGCCGAAGTTTTATTGCAGATTAAATAACGGGGCAAATATTTCAAGGGCTTGTTGCTCGAGAAATTATTTGTTTATCAATTTGTGGGTCGCCGTGGCCAAAGGCGTGTTGAACACAGCGATAAGAAAGAAGTAAGTCAAGAATAAAGCGTCTCGCTCTCCGCGGGCTATCTCGCGATCGTTAATAATCACACGACAAGATTTCTTCGCCGAGGGAACACTCGACGAAGCACTCCTCTTCGTATATTCTACATTCCTCGTATCACGCGCTGTGCGCGGTGAATAGCGAGTGCCTCGTTACCTCAAACATCAAACAAAACACACGAACCGACACCGATTTAGCCACCGCTAGACAAAGACCCAAAGAAATAACAGAGAGAGAGAGAGAGAGCGCTGAATGCAGCTGATAAACTACCGGAAAATATCCACGCCTGTACACAAAGGTGCCTCGAAACCTCTGAAAAAAAATAGCGCTTGTAGGTTTTTAGAAAAAAGTCAGAAGAGCATTTTCAGCGGGTCCCGTCGATAATTTCAGTAGCTTAAAATATAGTATAAAAAAAAAACGCGGAAGCTTTGATAGGCGAAGAAGAAGACAGTAGCGTGCAGCCGCCCCATTAACAGCCGTGCAGTGTTTGCGAACAATATCGTTTATCAGAGGCGTGACGTCACGAGGTGGCGACGGCTACCGGAGGAGACGAGCCGACGGACGGCAAACGTCAATTCTGCTCGCAGCGAGTCAACTCGACTGTTCTCGCTCGAGTCTTCGCCTCTATTTTTTATTTTTATTTTCATTTTACTTTTTCTCGTTCATTCGTGGTAAACGCGATCTCGGGTTTGACATTGAAAATTTGTCCGGGCCGATAAACACTACGAAGAGCAGCGCGCTGGCAGCACAGTGCAAACAAAGGGGCTAATCCACGTGACGCAAGAGCGAGACGGCGGCAAAAAAAGGAAAAGAAGAGGTGAAATGTTTTATGTGCATCAAACACCATATTAACGCGAGCAAGCGTGCGACCAGAAGCCGGCGTGTGCTTAACGCTTGAGCAATCCTGCGTCTCGTGATTCCCCTCCTTTCGATTTCACCTCTTCGGCATGGCTCGCACGTGCTTCGCAGTCTCCTTTGCCTCTCCGAGTCACAAAGTGTCATTCTTCGTTTTTTCGTTTTTTTTTTGTAAATACTTTTAGCAGAATTTTGTTCGGCTCTAATGGGGACGCGTTTTTTTTTCTCCGGTGCAACAAACACTGCTGGCGATTATTTTGGCTCGTGTGCGTATTCGAGCCTTAAAAGTAAAACAAATGACACATCGTGCTGGATTATTGTAGTAATTAAGTCCTGAAGCGTCGGAGGCCGCACTTTGAATTTCATGTTTTTTTTTCCTTATTCATTTTTTCATTTGCGGGGTTTATTTTTTTTTAAGCGTGTTTTTATTAAATTTTTTTGTGTTGTTTCAGAGACAAGGAGCATATCGAACCCGAGAAATGCCACAAGCTACGAATCACGGATCATCAGCGAGAGCAGGATGAGATTCTCGTGTTTTCCGAGGGCTAGTATTCTGGGACAGAGGGGCAGCATCAATCTCACCCCTGTCCCAGGTCACGATGATGCACCCGGGGTAACTGGCCTTCGAATAATAAGCGTGAGTTACCATGCGAATCGATGATAACTTTATTAATTCACTTTTTTTTAATATCGATTTTTTCTTCGTCATATTTAGAATGGCGGTGCAAGGGAACCTGTGGCGATGAGTTACAAGCGTGCAAGCGAGTACGGAAGTGTCGTGAGTATAATAAAAAAATAAGTCTACTTGATGTAAAATTATTGTGATTTACTGGAATATCGGAATTCGCAGATAAGAGAAAATCCAGCGAGGGCCAACGGAAATGGTCCACCCACGTATTACACAGCTCGTGGAAATGACAGTCCCTCGACATATCAAAATAATAATAATGGGAATGGAACTCTGGCGCGTTCGGAAACCGCCGATTCGAATCTCTCCCAGAAAGCACCGAAAATTCCGAGGGGCGGAGTGATCGGCAGAACGCCGACGCCTCCCTCAGCGCCTACTCCAGTTTACGAAAAAGACTCGAAGTAATAAAATAAAATGAAAAAATAAATGTTAAAAAAATGATAATGGGAGGGTAATAAAAAAATGTTGAACTCTGCGTTCCAGTTCGAGGGAGCAAATAAAGCGAGCTATAGTCGAAAACGAGTTTCTTGGCAATCTTGAAGAGGCTCAAGTCGAGGCTCTGGTCTCTGCAATGTATCCCAAGCAAATACCACCATCGACTCTCGTAATCCAAGAAGGAGATATCGGTATGAATCTCAAGAGCCCAGTTTATCTTCGCAGATCACTGAATATGTTATATATTTCTCATCTGCTACGCTCAAATTTGGATATAATTTTTTTTTTAGGCTCACATTTGTACGTCTCTGCCGAGGGTGAATTCGACATCTACGATGGTAGCAAGTTCCAGCGGAGTTTTGGACCCGGAGTCGCCTTCGGCGAGCTTGCACTTTTGTACAACACGAAGAGGCTTCGTTCTATAAGTGGTAAGATTTTCATCCATCTGAGAATTAAATTTTGTAAGGAAATTCGTGAAATTGCAATAATTATGCGAATCTAAATTAATATTGGGAATTTGTGTGTTTGTACAGTGAAAAAAGGCGGTAAAGTATGGGTTTTGGACCGATCAGTTTTTCTCACAGTGATGATGAGAAGTGCGCAGGATAGATTGGAAGGAAACATAAGATTTTTGCGACAAGTGTCCGTCCTGAAAAAATTACCAGAACCAAAAGAGCACGTTCTCGCTAAAATTTCGGATCTCATACGAGTTGTAAGTCACTTTAAAAAAATATATATATAAAGTGGATCGACAGATTTAAAAAAAGGCTCAAGAATAACAGAATTTTGGTGTCGTTTCTTCAGGAATTCTTTCCGGCCAACGCTAGGATAGTGCGACAGGGTGAAAAGGGCGACAAATTTTACATAATAAGCGGTGGTAACGTGAGAATAACCAAGGATACCGAATACGGTGGAGAGGAAGAGCTGGTGGTGCTTGGAAAGGGACAGTATTTTGGAGAAAAAGCACTTTACGACGAGGAGGACAACAGACGACAGGCAAACGCCATTGCTCTTGCGCCTGGTGTCGAGTGTTTGACACTCGACGGCACGTGAGTATTTTTACAATAAATTTTTTTTTTTTTTAAATATTGTAAAATGGCGTTTAATTATTTTCCAACGAACAGAACGTTTCTGAATTACCTGGGAGGTCTGGATGAGATAAGAAACAAGGATTGGTTGGAGGAGTACGAAAAACAGAAGAGATCATTGACCCCAAAATTATGGACCAACGAGTACTCGGAATTGACGCTCTTCGACCTGGAAACGAGAGGAACTCTCGGAGTCGGGGGTTTTGGCAGAGTCGAACTCGTGACTCTGAGGGCCGATCCTGAGAAGAGTTTCGCACTTAAAAAGCTCAAGAAAAAGACTATGGTCGATCAGCAGCAGCAGGAACATGTGCTGAATGAAAAGTGTATTATGCAGGCTTGCGATTCACCGTTTATTTGCAAGTGCGTATTTTTCTTTTCTTTATCGCTCACTATCGGAGAAATGTGTTATTGATTTTCATGGATGTTTTTTTCAGACTCTATCAGACATACAAGGACAGTAAATACGTGTATTTCCTGATGGAAGTGTGTTTAGGTGGTGACGTTTGGACGACGTTGCAAAGACGACGATATTTCGACGACCACACAGCCCAATTTATGGTCGGTTGTGTCGTGGAAGCTCTCGACCATCTTCATTCACTGAACATAGTCTACAGGGACCTTAAGCCTGAAAATTTGATGCTAGATACTCGAGGATACCTCAAATTGGTAATTCAATTTTGGAGAATTAATTTTCCAATTTTTCCCCCGAAGAAAAAAAAATTAGAAATAATATAAAATTGTTATTTTCAGGTCGACTTTGGATTCAGCAAGAAAATCGGACCAGCCAAGACGTGGACTTTTGCTGGAACGCCTGAATACGTTGCACCGGAAATTATACTCAATAAGGGCCACGACAGGTAAAATGAATATTCTGGTATTTTTGGTAATCTCAAAATTTGTGAATAATTTTTGAGTGTATATTTGCAGAGCGGTGGATTATTGGGCCCTGGGAATACTGACCCACGAGTTATTGGTAGGAAAACCTCCTTTCCGAGGGGCCGACCATATGACCACTTACAATAAGATACTCAAAGGCGTTGAGATGGTCAGCATACCCGGTATAATAAATAAAAATGCAAACAATTTAATCAAGAAGCTTCTACGATTGAGCCCGTCCGAACGTTTGGGTTATCAGAGAGGAGGGATCCAAGATATAAGAAATCACAAGTGAGTAAACAATTCCAATCACTATAATTTTGATGGTACAAAAAAACAATTGCTCAATTAATTCCAGATGGTTTTCCGGTTTCAATTGGGAAGCGTTGCAACGACTTGCTCTGCCCGCTCCCATTGTGCCAACAGTCAGTATAATTTTTTTCAACATTCTTTACGAAAAATGTCCCATAAGTGACTAAAAAAAATATTGTAATTATCCGCAGGTTCGCAGCCAAACGGACACGAGAAATTTCGAGCGATATCCACCAGATCGTACGATTCCCCCCGACGAATTTTCCGGATGGGACATGGATTTTTGATGCCTATGAAAAATAAAAAATCACTTTACCAAAAGGGAAAAAAAATAAATTCTTCATCACCAGACAAAAAAAAACGCCTCAGCGAGGGACCAAAAGTTCTGCCCATTTTTATCAACCGCAAGCCAAGCAATATATATTGTATACGATTGTTCATGATTTTTGTTGTATAATTTATGTGTTTACGTGATTTTACAATCGTGCCAATAAAACCAAAAATATTTTCTAAATGCTTCGTGGCAGAGTGTGATTTGTTGACCTTGCATCATCAATCACACTTTAACGAGATTAAAAATCCAGACGAGAGTCGTTAGTCATGTAACAAAAGAAGAATACACGTACATCGAGCTTTCCAATGTTTTCTATCCACCTGATACCATCAGGATTCCCCTGGTATCGAGCAAGATACTCAAACATCGTTAACCAGATAACACCTTTTTTTTTTTATTAGACTCGCATTTTTCCGCAACTAAGTGAGAAGTCGTGCGATCGATTATCATCACTCTTACATTATTGCTGGAAAGGAATTATTTTGTCGGCGTTACTTTGATATCCTTGCTCGACTGAATTTCGCGAGATTTTTCAGTTCGTCCAGCAATTCAAAGGCAAAAAAAGCTTCGGAGGATCGCCGACTGTGTCCACATACAGTCGCACTCGCTTAGCGTACCTTGTTATCCGATAGATAAGCGAATACCCGTGTATCACCTTGAGTTGTAGACAGGAGGTATAGTAACACACGAGATCGTCGTGATGGTCAGTCGTCCGATTGATTGCGTCGTTGAGCACAACTAACACAGCATTAAATCATATCTTATTTTTTTTGCATTCTTTTCAACAACAACAACGAAAAATTTAATCACTCGAATAAAAAGTGCCACACCATTTTCATCTTTAACGCGATGATAACCCACGAAGATGATATTTCTTAATTTCTGTTGAAAAAAAAAAAAAAAAAAAAAAAAACAGAGTTATGCAAAAATGTACAAGTGGAGAATGGAAGTGCAGTGAATTGGATGTACTCAAAGTTTTTCCGGTGAAAAATAAAGGAAAGGGGAAGGAAAAATGAAGTTCCTGTGCATAAAGTTATACCACCGAACGAAAAGTACCAATTTTACCAATCCTACCGACGCTCAATTGGCGAAGAACGAACAACAGATTTACAGAAGACTCTCGAATCCACGAAAAGATGGAATTATCGGCGTTGGCCGTGATGCACCGGAAGCTGCGAAGGAAGCCTTGGTCACATTTGAAAAAGATACAGCGTTAGTACATGCTTCGCTTAATTTTTTTTTGTTGCCTCTATTTTTTATATTCCGTACAATTCACGGTGTAAATTTATTTCAAGGACGAAAAGGCGCATCAAGCAGGCTATAAAGAAAAACGAATTTTTGGGAAATTTGGAAATTTCCCAATTGGAAGCGATGATATCCTACATGTATCCTCAGGAAATAGCACCGAAAACGCGATTGATTCGCGAGGGAGACACGGGTATTTAATTATTCGTTTAATTCTTTGTAATTAATTAATTATCGACACTGGGGAATGGGGAATAATTTTTTTTTTTCATGTTCCCAGGACATCATCTGTACGTTTCTGAGGAAGGTCAGTTCGAAATCTACGAAGGTACGAATTATGTTGGAAGTTTTGGACCCGGCGTCGCTTTTGGCGAACTTGCTTTGCTTTACAACGTCACTCGATTATGTTCCATAGACGGTGAGTGAAAAAAAATATAGTCAAATTTTTTTCCGAAAAAAAAATATAGTCAAATTGTTTTCCGAAAAAAAAAATATAGTCAAATTTTTTTCCGAAAAAAAAAAATATAGTCAAATTTTTTTCCGAAAAAAAAAATATAGTCAAATTTTTTTCCGAAAAAAAAAATATAGTCAAATTTTTTTCCGAAAAAAAAAATATAGTCAAATTTTTTTCCGGAAAAAAAAATTGATATTTTTAAAAAATTGCAGTGAAAGAAGGTGGGAAAGTGTGGGTCCTTGATCGGAGGTCCTTTGTCGCTGCCATGCAGAAAATTTCGGAAGACACGACGGAGAACAACGTTCGTCTGCTGCGTCGAATATCTCTGCTGGACACTTTGCCTCGTCACGTGCTCGCTAAAATTTCCGACTTGATATACATCGTGAGTTCACAATCAGTAATTCCACCTTCTACGTTTCCACGATGTTTTCTTTTGTCTGGCTTAAAATTTCACGGATGTGAATTTGATTGAATGTTATTCCCAAAAAATTTGTCGATTCAAGTGACGATAATTTTTCAAGGATTCCGTCGGAATTGCAGGAATTTTTTCCAGCCAACGCTTACATCCTGCGACAGGGCGAAACTGGCGAGAAATTCTACATTATCAATTGCGGCAAAGTGAGAATAACGAAGACGATGGAGAATGGCGAGGAGATCGAGACCGAGGTGCTAACGAGGGGCCAATATTTCGGCGAAAAGGCTCTTTACGACGAGGGTGACCATTTGAGGAAGGCGAACGTCATCGCACTGCCGCCGGCTTGCGAATGTTTGGTGATCGACAGGATGTCAGTACATTTTTCACTTCCGCTCACAAAATTTCATCAGCTAAATTCACTTGTGCAGCAAAAAAAAAAAATGATTCGAGCCATTTTTTCATTCCACAAAAAAGCAGATCCTTCAAGAATTATCTCGGTGACCTTGAGTCAATAAAAAACAAAGATTGGATAACCGAGTACGAGACTCGAAAGCGCTCGTTGCAAGTGGATTGGACGAGCGATTATCCGGACGTGAATCTGTCGGATTTGGAGGTGCATTGTACGATAGGAAAGGGCAGTTACGGAAGGGTCGATCTCGTCACCGCGAAAAAATATCCCGGGAGGAGTTTCGCTTTGAAAAAAATCAAGAAAGCCATGATATCCTCCATCAATTACAAGCGCTACATCTACAGCGAAAAAAGTATAATGCAGGCTTGTCACAAGTCCGATTTCATTTGCAAGTGAGTATTTATCCTTTGGAAAGAGACATAATATTTTTGTTTGATTGCTTATTTCTTTTTTTGCAGACTTTATCAAACTTTCAAGGACAGTAGGTACGTTTACTTCATGATGGAAGCTTGTCTGGGAGGCGATCTGCGAACTGCTCTTCACAGAGTCGGAAGATTCGACAACTCGACGGCCAAATTCATCGTCGCGTGCATCGTCGAGGCTCTCGATCATTTGCACTCCATGGACATTATCTGCAGGGACCTGAAACCGGACAACGTTATGATCGACGAACGAGGATACATGAAATTGGTTATTGAGCGCACTGAATATTTTTGTTTCATTGATAAGCGCGAAGGAGAATTAATTTTGCGGTGTAATTTGACGACAGACGGATTTCGGGGCGAGCAAAAGGATCGGACCCTACAAAACGTGGTCCTTTCAAGGAACCCCGGAATATATGGCACCGGAAATACTCCTCGAGGACAGTCACGACAAGTGAGTGACGATTTTTATCGAAAAAATCACCGCTGTATTTTTTGTCGTTATTGTTATTGGATTTTTGTCGTTGCAATAATCTTGGATTTTTTAAGGGCCGTGGATTATTGGTCGCTGGGAATATTTATTCACGAAGTGTTGATAGGGAGACCCCCTTTCTGTGACCCTGACAAAATCAAACTTTACACGAAAATCGTCGCTGGTATAGACAGTCAAGATTTGCCCGCCGGACTCAAAATTTCGGCGGCGAATATTATCCGAAGTTTGCTGAGGAGAAAGCCCTTCGAACGTCTTGGATATTTGCGAAAAGGGATCGCGGATATACGCAATCACAAGTACATAATACGATAATGCAATCGAGAGAGGAAATTTTTTTGAAAAAAATTATGCATGAAATAAATGCTTTCAGGTGGTTTCGTTCTTTCGATTGGAAATCTTTGAAACACTTGTCGATGAAATCGCCGATTATTATAAAGGCAAGAGAAATTTGATCCACTCAGTGGCGCTCACGAATTTTCGAAGAGATTTAATACAATGATATTTGTGAATTATTGCAGCTCGTGAGTCACCTGGACACTCGGAATTTTGAGCCATGCTCCGCGGATCGTGAACCTGCGCCGATCGATTTTTCCGCCGACTGGGATGATTTCTGAATTTTATAACAATTGCCTGTCTAAAATTATCTCGATTATCGTTGTCCCTCACTCGTATTAAATTAATTCAAGAGGATGGTTGCTGCTATTCCGGAACATCCCGCTTTAAAATCCAACTTTTGGTAACTTTTCAGTCACTTACCTTGTGAAAGTTGAAAGTTCATCGGTCTACTTGAACAAACTGTCCAGACGAATTCCTCTTCACTCACGTCGAAACACGTTTAAGCACGTTGAAACTTGTCGAAACACGTCGAAACTTGTCGAAGCACGGCGAAACACGTCCAAGCACGTCGAAACTTGTTAAAACACGTCGGAACTTGTAGAAGCACGTCGAAACTTGTCGAAACACGTCTAAGCACGTTGAAACTTGTCGAAGCACGTCGAAACACCTCTAAGCACGTCGAAACTTGTCAAAACACGTCGAAACACGTCGAATCGTATCGAAACACGTCAAAACTTGTCGAAGCACGTCGAAATTTGTTGAAACCCGACGAAACACGTTTAAACCTGTCGATCGGCGTCTGCACCGCGCTTTTTCCCCCACCAAAATGGCACCTCGTTTGTTTAAACCGTTTTGAAAGCTTCAGTGGCGCCATCTGATGGAAATTACGATAGTTTATCGTAACGACTATCGATAATTCAAAAAATCTAATTTCGAAGATAGAAAAAAAAAAAGAGTTGTATATTGAAGTGAGACAAAAAATAATGAATCTTATCTCCAAAATTGCCGAAGCAACGAGAGATCGCTGCGGCGTCGTTTCATATTCGCGCGTTATCATCGCCACCGCGGCCCCGCGGCGTTCGATATACGAATTATCGATATTTGTAAAATCGAGGGAGATTGGCGGGGCGGCCGCGCGGCGAGTGAGCGGCGCCAGCGTCGCTAGCGCCGCGCCTTCCATCCTCGTCGTACCAACGAAAAGTCGGGCAGTTTGCCTTCTCGCACCGTTCCCTCACCAGAATCTCGGTCCGAGGGAGACGGAGCGACGTGGAAAATGAGAGAGAGGAGTGAATCCGAGCACGACGTCGAGGAGGATGATCTCGAGGTGGTGGAGGCGCTGCACCAAAGCGCGCACGGTCAGCTGTGTGGTGCTGCTGTCCCCGTTCGACTAACGCGATATCGGAGAAACAGATAGCCTGGCTAAGGGGGAAAAGGAAAGATTCCAAAGAGAGAAGAGGAAAAAAGAAAAACATAACGCGCGCGCGAGAGAGAGACAGAGAGAGATAGAGAGGGCGGGAGGTAGAGGGAGAGACGTAGAAGGAAGTCAAGTGGTAAGAAATACGTCGTTCGGGATTTCGTAAATGGCGGTGCTGCAAGTATGACTATCGTCTGTTGCTACTATCGTCGCGGTGTAGTGCCTCCTCGTCGCGGTCGCGGTCGTGCTCGTCGTACTGTTGCAGCTAGACGAGGATACGGCTGGCCCGAGACGGGCCAACTCCTCGCCTATTTCGACACCTCGATACAACTCCCAAAACTCGCCTGACGATCGCTCTCACCACCACCACCACCAGTTTGTGCGGGAAAACGCGATCCTCTCTCATTGTCCCCTCGATTTCTCCTCGCTTCGTCGTTGCCAGCGACTCGAGTTGCGGATCCTCTCGCATATCCACGAGGTGCGCGTGTGTCGTGTTTTCTACGAGTCGTTACGTTGTATATACCGCCGTATAACGGTCAGTTTTTCGTGTGACGTGAGAAAGAGAGGGAGGCGAGAGAAAAAAGGAGAGAGAGAGAGAGCACCTCGGCGCTAGAGCGCGCTCTCAAGTGTGTTTTTGTGATCATCTCGCAGCTCATCGATTTCGAGGTGAGTGTCGCTGCGTTTTTACGTGTGTTTATATATATATATATATATATATATACATGTATACGAGTGTGGGAGAGAGATGCCACACACGTGTACAATACGCGCACACTTGCGACAAGTTCGCGAAGGAAAACACGCGACGGTGCCGCTGCTGCGCGCTTTCGTCCACGCGGACGCGTTCTCAAAGTCGGATGAGCTGCGAGGGAGCGAGCATGCTTTGTTTTCGTCACGATCGGGACACCGATCGGCGTGGAAACTTTTTTTTTTTTTCATTGCATCTCCCGGATACCAAAGAAAGCGGGTTTTACAAAGAAATGAGGTTGGATTCGATCATTCGCGCGATGAGACAAAAAATCAAAATGCCTTGTTCGATGGATTACGTTGACAATTGTTTTTTTTTCATAGCAAACTCATTTTCATACGGATACAAGGTTTTGCGTGATTAAAAAACAAGATTAATCATCTCTCGTCGTTATCACAAAACAGTTTTGAAATTCTTCGCAACGAGAGGTCAAAATACGTGGTCGTCAATTGCACGCGGTAAAGAATTACAGATTTTTATCGGAAAAAAAATGCGAAAAGGATTTCTTGGAAATGAACGTTAATCATTACACCGAGAGATTGTGTACATGCCGTGTATTCAAATGATCCTCCTGTTGTTCTGTGCGTAGAATCAAAATTGATATGATAAATGTACATACGTACACTTTGTTCGAAACTTCTGTCATTAACGATTTATCGAAATTACGATTTTGTGGGATCGAAAATAGTATTGAAAATAATGTTGTCTATCGGAGCGTAACGAGAAGGCGCTTGGACCGATCGAAAGTCCTTGTCGATATCACAAACGCCCGTTGAATTTTCCACAATTAGAGGCATCCCATTGGCTATGAGCGAGAGCGAGACGGATAGATCTTGCGAAGCGGGACAGAGATGAAAACGCAAGGGGAAGAGAGAGAGAGAGAGAGTGTGTGTGAGTGAAACCAGATAGATAGGAATGCAGAGCTCTCGCTCGCTCATTTGCTCTATCGTGATCCAGAGATAGCTGAGAGGGATCTACGACAACGTGAGCTTTCGACGCCGAGCGTGCATTCTCGCGTGTTGTTGGCCCGACGATAAAGAAACAACGAAAAAAAAATAAAAAACGCGTGATAATAAAATATTTTAGATTATGGGAAAAGTTTCCTCGCGATTTATCCGACGACGACGAAAGATAAGAAGTACAAAAATTAGGCTTAGAAATAAATATCTAATGTTTCACTTCATCCGAATTTTAATACAGAAAACACTTTTTTTTGTCACTAATTAATTTTTTATGAGCCTTTTATGAGCGTGCATTCTCGCGTGTTGTTGGCCCGACGATAAAGAAACAACGAAAAAAAAAAAGAAAAATCGCGTTATAATAAAATATTTTAGATTACGGGAAAAGTTTCCTCGCGATTTATCCGACGACGACGAAAGATAAGAAGTACAAAAATTAGGCTTAGAAATAAATATCTAATGTTTCACTTCATCCGAATTTTAATACAAAAAACATTTTTTTTTGTCACTAATTAATTTTTTATGAGCTTTTTATGAGGGTGCATTCTCGCGTGTTGTTGGCCCGACGATAAAGAAACAACGAAAAAAAAAAGAAAAATCGCGTTATAATAAAATATTTTAGATTATGGGAAAAGTTTCCTCGCGATTTATCCGACGACGACGAAAGATAAGAAGTACAAAAATTAGGCTTAGAAGTAAATATCTAATGTTTCACTTCATCCGAATTTTAATACAGAAAACATTTTTTTTTGTCACTAATTAATTTTTTATGAGCCTTTTATGAGCGTGCATTCTCGCGTGTTGTTGGCCCGACGATAAAGAAACAACGAAAAAGAAAAAACAAAAATCGCGTTATAATAAAATATTTTATATTATGGGAAAAGTTTCCTCGCGATTTATCCGACGACGACGAAAGATAAGAAGTACAAAAATTAGGCTTAGAAATAAATATCTAATGTTTCACTTCATCCGAATTTTAATACAGAAAACATTTTTTTTTTTGTCACTAATTAATTTTTTATGAGCCTTTTATGAGCGTGCATTCTCGCGTGTTGTCGGCCCGACGATAAAGAAACAACGAAAAAAAAATAAAAATCGCGTGATAATAAAATATTTTAGATTATGGGAAAAGTTTCCTCGCGATTTATCCGACGACGACGAAAGATAAGAAGTACAAAAATTAGGCTTAGAAATAAATATCTAATGTTTCACTTCATCCGAATTTTAATACAGAAAACATTTTTTTTTTTTGTCACTAATTAATTTTTTATGAGCCTTACTGAAAAACAAATAGGATGAGGTTGACAGAAAAATTTGTGGGAGGACAGAGTGATTGAGCTAGTGTTAGCGGTGGAAATTGGTTGTACGTGAGAGCCGAGCGAGTGCGCCGTAAAGCAGCAGCAGCAACAGCAGCAGCACGAGTGAACGGCTCACTCGATTCTTTATTTCTACGTAGCTCCGAGGCTGCGGCTGATACTGCGGCTCTTGTCGTTGGCCCGACTGTAGTTTCAGCGCTACCTGACGATTAGGGACAATTTCTAATGGGATATACTATTACGTTACGGGCAACCGGACACGCTTCGCGGACGCTCGTAGCTGCGGCGAATATCAAGAAACTTCTCTTTTCCTCGCCGAGTTTCGACTTACGCTTCGAAACGAAATTGCATTAACGATTAAGAACGTCCGAACGTTGCACCGAGTCATTTTGCAACCCACTGAAGTGTTCTCGCGGCAAATTCTTTTTTCTTATTCATTTTTTTTAAACGTCAGTGTACTTGATTTTTTTTTTCGCGAAAGTATAACGCACTGCAACGGTACTCGTGCGAATATATATATCGTCGTGTTTATCGTGGCGTCGAAAACTCGTCGGGCACATTTAAATTTAGCCCGCACGAAGCGCAACAAACGACGAGTCGCCGACCGTCCGGGAATCCTGACCCGCTAAACATTATTTCGATACATCTCTCTCCCTCTCCCTCTCTCTCTCTCTCTCTCTCTCTCTTTCCCCATTTCTACTGTTTACAAATGTTGAAGAAAACCTATTCTTGTTTTTCTTCTCTGGCCGATAGTAGGATGATTAATAAAATGACGAAATTCGAAAGAGAGAGAGGTCGAAAAGTAATGAGGAAGGATATTTAAGAAGAAAATTAAAAGGCCACGAATAAAGAGTACAAAGTGCATTGAGGGGTAGAGTCAGGAAACACGCCAGACGTTTGAGCGATAAAACTTGAGATCATCGTGTGTACAGTATTTTCTGTCTGGAGACGAAGGAGCTTAAGATTTTTATTAAATTTTCGATAAACAACTGAATTGTTTGATTACAGTGCCAAGGATAAAGAACGTGGATTCGGTGGACGTTGGTTTCGAAAACCTTTGGACCCTGAGTGGATTACGGGTGGACCCAAAATACGATGCAGACTGAACTGATGTACCGCAAGCCAACGACAGTGATGATGACGTCGCCGCAGAGCGTCCCGTCCCAACAGCAGCTGCAGGGTGGAGGTCATCGTGTTAAGCGAGAACCTCGAGATTCTCGCGAAACTATACATTCTGGACATTTCATGGTGTCGGATTTTGAGGCCGAGGCACAGGACGACGAGGATGAACTGGCGGTGCCAGTTCCGGAGGAGGAAGCCGCGAGACTGGCGATAATCGCCCCTATCGGCTTTTCCCTCGAGAAATTTGTACTCAGCTCCAACACCGACAAATCCTCGCAGCAACTCAGCATCGAGACTTCCCTCAACAAGCTCTTCCAGTGCATGTCCTTAGCCTACAGGTGAGATATATGTTGGATAATTTATTACTTTTATTCGAATATCTGATATCTAATTTAATGAAAATGTCTTCCCAAATTAAACGTCCCGGAGTCACGTTTTAGGAACGTGCCGATTAGTTTCGATGGAAATCCGGGCCGAAAGCATTTTCGGACTTTGGCTTGGATCAAAGCACTTTGCTATCGATCGATGTGCGATCTGACTTTGGTACAAGCGTAAGAATATCATTTTCAAGGAGTATTCTATTAACGGACGATTGATAGAAACCAAGAAACAATGAGGTTGCTTCGATTCTCAGGCGATTTTTCCTTCTCATCTTCCTCGTGACTCGCGGCGTTTTTCCCGGAGTCGACGGCACGATGAATCTAATCAAGATTATCGAGTGTAAACCACGTGTTGATTCCAGGAGCGGGGAATACTGGCCGAAGGCAAAGCCGCGGTTCGTTCGCTCGCTCTCGTCTCTCCCCTATCGGCCCCCGCCGCACGATTTACCATTACGTAATAATATCGCGAGAGCCGCTGTGGGACTTTGGATGTACGTTTTCGAGTTGATGGCAACGTGAAAGAGGCAAAAGTTCGGGCGATTATCGCCTTTGTCGGTTTTCTACTTTCGATGAATATTTTCGAGCCACATTTCGTAGTGATTTTCCAATCGCTATTCTCTTGGTTAATTTGAAATTCACGTCTCAACAATACCATAACATTGCGAGGCATTCCACAGTCCATTATTCTGTAGCATATTCGCATTGATTGATATTCATTAATTTCTTTTCAATGGAGTCACCGCGGAACGAGCGTGTTTACGAACGTCACGAGCCCTCGTTCCCTCGTTTCTGTCGTATAACGTCGACGGCGTCGCGACTCCGCTCGTTTCGTACTGAACGATTGAATTAATTGAAAGAGACCGTACGTAAGTTGTTGGAGCTGGCTCGGAAGGCGTTCAACAACACCAACTGAGTGCGCAATTAAATGCAGCCTCACAAAGTCCGAAGCCTCTCATCATCCAGCAATTTGTAGGGTCAGGATAAAACCTATGCCCGAATTTCACCATTTTTCATTCGGTTTTTATTGTATTTCATGAAAATTTCTCTTTCGTTTGTTCTTTCATAAACAAAATTTATTTGTTTTTGTATTTACCCAACGAGCGCGCTGCGAAGCCCGTAAATAGACAATAGCTCGATATTTTCTATGGCTACACAATTTCCTTTATGAGGAAGTAAAAGAGGGGCAAGCGCCGCGCGTGGCAAATAGAAAATCCCTGTGGGTACCCACGTGCGTGTTGAAGCAATCGTGTTATGTCGTTCATTGCGTACGCAAGCACGAGGAAAAGATATATGCACATGTCACCAGTTTCAGTGTTCATTAGTAACATCTCTCGACAATTAGATTATTATCCGAAGCATGGAAAATGCGCTAATAGGAAAATTAAAAAAAAAATTTATTTGAAAAAGATTTGAAAAAAAAAAGATTTTTAAATGCGCTTCCGGACTCGTACATTTTCAGCAACTGCTGCTGGTCGCTGGTGAATAACACGATCGTAAATCTAGATGGAAAAGATAATAATCGTGCAATCGCGCGATGAGAAAACGCATTTTTTTAATTCTTTGATTTTTATGCGTCGCAATCTCAATATTTAATTCTTCTTTCTTTTAAACGCACAGTTTTTTCTTTCTCTGTTCCAGGTGCTAATTTAAGCGAGACCGAATAATTAATGGAATATCGATCATTTATCCAAGTCAAGAGACGAGAGTTAAAGCCGAGTGTAATCATCATCCTCATCATCATCATCATTATTATTGACACAACGCTTTCTTGTAATTCAGTCGTTCGCTTGCATAGCTGTTAAAACGATTGAGGATTGGCAGAAAATGGAGTATGGCTTCAATCTTCACTACACGTCGTTCAACTTTGCTGTTTATCATTTTCCGGGGGAACGTTTAACGATCTTACATAAATTTATCGTTCAATGGCTAAGCGCCTTGTGTATGAGGTATTCTACGTCAGTCGATAACGTAATAATGTCGCAACCCACGGAATAGATAGGAAAGTATAGAGAAGGATGCAGAGACAGGAAGTTCGTTGTCTCTCGATTGCAATCCACGATTAGAAAACGTCGCCCTTGATCATTTGACCCTCCCTCGGGAAACATTTGAAAAAATTAAGTAGAAGCGGTTTCACACCGACAATGCAATAATCGTTTTACTGCGCATCGGATAATTTCGTGACATGCTGAATACGAGCCCTCTTCTCTCCAGCATTATTAATAGAGCCTCTCGAGCGCACTCGGAGATTAGTATTTGCTGAGGAAGATCCTATGAAAAGTCTGATAATGAATTTTTATCGAGTCTTTCCGGATTTTTGCTAATCCATTACGACGTTCTCGGCAGCGGCTCACGTTTTATAAAAATTGAACTCGCCTATGCGTTATCAATATGATTAAGAGGAGTGTCTGACATGATAATGATAATAGTATCTTGATTCTGTTGATTAAATTGTTGGTATAATTATCGTTATTCATATTTCCAAATAATCCATCACGACTTAATCGATTGATTTTTTTGAATAGTTTTCGTTGGAAAATTTGACGATAATGCGTGTTTTTGAATAAAATTGTCGGTGTTTTTTTTTCTTCTCGGAAGAAATTGAGGAAAAAAGGCGCGAACGATATAATCTCATAGAGGATATTTGAGATTCTTGACATTACGATTCGTTCGCAGTTATCAGACACAGTCGAGCGTGAAAATAACGGCTTATCTGATAACTGTCCATGGATAGCGCGTCTTTATCGCCTCTGGGGATCTCAACTTTGTCTTGGAAGTTGTATAATTATCCGAGACGGTACTTAAAGCTTTTTTTCTCTCCTATCTGCATTTCCAAGCGCAATCTGCGTGTATACAATATAAATTAATCGCTGTTGTACCTCAGGGGTCAATTATTACAGGTATATTATTTCTGCAAAATATATAATGGAACGATTTGTTTTTTGGGGAATTTGTCAAAGCGCGAAGATCGCCAAACGATTGGTTCAAACGCTCGTCTCGTTTGTTCGAACGATCTGTAGTGATACGACGACCATGCAACGACGGTGGAAGTAAACATTTCTATTCCACTGACGTAATTTATGAAGTGCAGAGGACGAGGCGCGGGCATTGAGGTCCGGGTCATATTCGAGTGAAACCGACGCGTTGCTGCCTTGCCGCTGCACAATAATAAATGCCGATCATCTTCACGGTTCCCTCTGATGCTTCGTTACATGAAAACTCTATTTCTGTCGAAATATCGGTAGAACACAAGTGAAATTATTGTCCAATTGGAAAAAAGTGAAAAAAGGAGCTTAAACTTTGATTTTCAATTTAACGTCGTGGAGTAAAAAGTAACATGATATTTTGCTTAAACTTATATTTGGGCATTGTATTTTCGTGCAAAAAAAGGGTATGCCTCTCAGTGGGGGAAAGTCATGGCTCGTTGGGGGCTCGTCGCTCCTAAACGTGTTTAAAGCTCTGTGATCTCACGCTTTGCGTAACAGCTCGTAGAACGAAGCTCGCGCGCATTCAGATTTGTGGCCTCGCGGTGCGGTGCACACATGACTTTATTACCGGCGCTTATATCTCCGTCACTTTTGATCCAACTATATGTCCTACGAGGATCCGAGTGCCAAAGTCGATTAATGACAGACAGATTTTTAGATAGGACAACTCGATTCTAAAATAGATGATAAATAACAGTTTCGGGCAAATGAAATAAAAAGCATTGCATAAATTATTTATAAAATTTATAGACTATATACGGAGCAAAGAAATTAGTCGGAATAGATGCAGACGATGAGAAAATAAAATCCAGTAGTTCGAAATGCCTTGCGAGCAATAACACATAGTAAATAAAATAAATACGTCAAGCGGGAGTAGAATCCGTCGAGCAAGCTCGGAAATCTTCCAGTTACTCGAGACGATATGTTGACTTTTATGTCTGAGCGAGAGAAAACACTTGGATATGATAAGAAGAAGCGGTAGCAATAATGGGCTTGGATGTATTTAACGCGGATATTAATGTGAGAACGTTGAACGTTTCGTTAAAATCTAAACAACACAATTTTTTTCCCGATTTTTTGTCTATTGATCGATTGAAAATTGACCAATAATTAGTAAATTGGGTATTACGCATATGGATAATGGCAATGAAATATAATTGTTCGATATCTTTTGACAATATGAGTGTAATGCCATGTGGATATTGGGAAATCCGATGGAAAATTACGAGGATAGTTTGTGAAAAGTTTTTCATATCAGTTACCGCCGTGATTACGGTATTGGTCGGGTTGCGATTGCTGTTGGCTCCTTATCGCGAAATATAATTATGCGTACATAAAGTGAGTCATCGATGGTGCTCATTGCCATTACTACCAGTTGGAATTTAGCGCAACGGGTGCGCCTGATAAATCGTATTGTCAGTGTATTTCAATATTCTTTTGCGATAAATTTTTTTTTTTGAGTCCTCTAATATAGCTTAATATCTCGAAATTGAGATAATATTTTGAGAATCTGAGATAAGTCGAGATATGACACATGGAAATTGTGAATTTGTTCCAGACAGAAGCTGACGTCGCCAAAGTGGAACCGCTTCAAGGGGATCAGGCTCAGATGGAAAGACAAGATAAGACTCAACAATGTGATATGGCGCTGCTGGCATATGCAGTGTGAGTCTTCATTCTACTGATTCTCACTTCACAATTTTCCTAAATTAAGGAGATCCTGTCGACGTTGTTCGCAACCTACATAAAATGTAGGTTGCATTTATTACCATGGGCTGAGCTTACAAAATCCGAACGGTGCCCAAAAAAAAAAAAGATTATTCTGCCAATAATCACTGTAGTGTGAAAAAAAAGAAAGTAAAACGAGGCAAAGAAGCCGAATAAGATTGGTGACCGAGTGTTGTACGAAAGAGACGGCAAAGTTTGCTCACGCCTCGACGTATTCTTGATAGCAATGATAGATTTGCAAACACGAATAACGTGCACGTGACTCGCACGTGAGTGAGTGTGATGTTATTTCATATTTTTTTTTTTGCTCGTACGATTTTCAACTCGCTCTGCCACTCGGCTACGTTTATCGAGCAGCTCTGTATTTGAGTTTGTATGAGTGATTGTGCCTCTCGTTTCGAGCCCCTGATTCTCAACTGGTGTTGGCTGACCGGTCACGACTACAACGACGATCACAGACAACAGAAGACGAAGACGCGACGAGGCAACGCTCGTACCCCCGATATTAACACACCTCAGTCCTCCTCCAAGACTCCGAACGAAACGATCGCCGGATTTTTTTCAACTGATACATTTTTTATCGTGGCTCAATTTTTCTTTCTAATTAAGCGGAAAGTCTTTGATATTAGAAAATAAATTTCATTTTTTTTTTCTCGTGAAAAGTGTGAAATTAGAATATTTTCATTTTGCTTTAATGAATTGACAAATCATCGCGAAACCTCGAAGCAGAGAAAAGAAAGACGAGTGACAATAACGCCGATAAAAAAAGTAAAAATTCTGATCGACTGTCAGTCGAATTGCCGCAGCAATAAAATAATAGTTTATTTTGTAATTGTTTTTTTTTTTTTTTTGGTAAAAAACAATTTTTAAGGGGATAGGGTGTAGTTTGTACAAAATTTCACGGGTACTTCGCAAGATGCGTCGTCGGAAAGTCGGCATTGGAACGTACTCGATGCAGCTTTTATGCGCTCGTTTTATTGTCGTTAATATGAACTATGAAGTTGTGACCGGCAGGTAGTGAGCGCAGGCTTCAATTTCGCGCGAACGAAATATAAATAATTTTCTTGAACGTTGAACCGTTTGTGTACGTTGATACTTCTTTTTTCTATCAACTTTTTTAAGGATTGAAAATTGACAAATTGAATTTTTTTTAGTCATTCTGAAGCAGAACACCCTCGTCTGCCAATTCGCTTCCCCACTTGACGTGGACACCCACAACAAGCCAGAGGTGAGTTTAGAATTTTTTTTTTTTTATAAATTTTGCTAACTGTGAAATGAAATTGGTGAGGCAACATTGAAGAAAATTCCTCAACAAGTAAAAACAGCCATTAATCACATTTTCTAATGTTGGCAGAGGCGTATGTCGATTAGATAAACGTAGCGCGATAATAGAATATCTGTAAACTCGGATAAAACGATACGGACGCGTATCTCGTTTGCTCCGAAGAATAAACGAAGCTTTGAATGCGTAGGTAGCTCGAAAATTTCGTATTTCTTCAGACTGTTGAAATATTTGCACAGGCGGTGGTACTCGAGGGCAAATACTGGAAGAGAAAGCTCGCTGCGGTCACAGCTGAGTACAAGAAATGGCGAATGTTCTACAGGAACAGGATCCTTGGATGGACGAACAAGGATGGCACGGATATGGTACGAAAATTATTTCGTACTCCCTTAATGGCTTGATTACGTACATTTTGCCTTTACCCTGAATTTTTCCGTTGAATAGCTGGAATCGATGGACATGCTGGACTGGGGCAATGGGATGTGTTCATCCGGGGGCTTCGGTATCGGTCTGGGAAATTCGTACGGGGGTTCGAGCGGTCTTCCCGGTTCGGAAAGTGTTCACAGCATGATGGTAGATGAGGATTACATGGAATTGATGACTGACACCCTTTTTTCGACGATAAGCTCAAACCAGCCTCTATATTTTCCGGATCCTCGTGAAATTGGTGAGTCAAAATTACCAAAATGCCCTCATTGATAGAAAATGAATTTTCATGATTTTTCTCTGGTTATAAATAGCGAGAGGCGCGAGTCTCGCCGATTTTATTCAGCCGAGTCTGGGGCCACTTCAGCCGAATCTCGACGATTTTATGGACACCCTGGAGCCCCTTCAGGAATTTTTGAACGCTAAATTACCGCCGGTACCTGAAGAGGAAGACATGTTCAGGTCCGGCGGTCTGAACAGCAGCAATTATTCCGATCTCGAGCTCATGCAATCGATGAATCATCATCATCAAGTCAGCCAGATGAACGACAATGGTTCGGTGGTCGTGGCTAGTCAACAGGGCAATTCTGGCGGTCAGCAACAAAATCCCAGCGACGAGCAAACGCAACAAAACCAACAGCAACAGTCGACGGAATTACAAAATCTTCAGTACACCGCGAAAATATATACTCAGACTCAGGAATCCTCGGGCGTATACAGAAACAATGTGTGAGTTTATTTCCTACGAGTTATCATTTTTATTCCATTTATTTATCAGTCGGTATTCCTAAAAAAAAAAAAAAAAAAATTATTATGCAGAAATATAAACGATAATTTCGGAAGACAAAGCTACGAAGGAGCCGGAGGTCCAGTGGTGTCGCCCATGAGGGAAAAGGCCCGAACGGGGAGATCAACTTCGCGAGGAAATCGAGCGATTCAACAGACGCAGCAGCAACAGCAGCAACAGCAACAAAATTCGTACAATCAGAACGTGGTCGCTTATCAGCAACAGCAGCAACAGGTTCAACAGGCTCAGCCGTCGTTTTCGATGGAATTACAACCGGTGCAACTGAGTTCGAGTACAAGTCAAGTCCAGACGGAGATAAATTCACTGGCCGAAGGCGGTCAAGTGAATCACAACCAAATAACGAGCCACGTGCAGAATCTCGCAAGCGCGACTTCGAATTACATCCAAAATAGTGCAACGACCTCGCAAATACAGCCTAGAGCCATAAGACCCTTGCCACCTGTCGCTTCGCAACAACAGCAACAGCCGCTGGCGGATTCTTTCAAAATTGTTCAACAGTCCCAACAGGGTTACAAATTCACACCTCCTGGACAAAGTTTTAATCCTCAACAATGCAAATTTCGGAACAGCAGCTTTAAGGTAATTTCCATAAATCGTTTCCTTCATCCCCAAATAATTTTTGTATAGAGCAATTAAATATTCTCTTTTTTCTCCACAGACTTTAACGGGGCAACCCGTTGTTACTGTGTCAACGAATCAACCGAGTCAATCGCATATACTTCTGCAATGTAGACCTTCGGGTTTAGATCTCACTGCGCCCGCGTTACATCCCACAAAGCTCTTGCCACGACCTGCCCAGGCCAATTCCGCGACTGACAAGGAAGAAGTTTTTGCGGTACCAAAGGTCAGTGTCTTGCCGTTGTGCAATAATTTTTTCTCCTTAAATAAAACATCAATTATTTCCTCCTTATTGCAGTATCAGATGAAGGCGAGAAATCGGTCGCGCAGCAGTTCGTCGCTTGCGCCGGCGAGGATTCATCCGCCGCCTCTCGTTTCCGCTGTGAGCGATCCAGCGCTAAATATCAATAACAACGTGTTGCTCGCGCACTTACTTACGAACAGTGAGTATCCAAGAAAGGAATATTTCAATAAATAATTATAAATGAACAACGCTCATTTCTGTTTTACATTCGAATTTTTTTGAATTTTTTTTTTCAAACCCAAAAGACACGTCGGGTTTGTATACGGTGAGTAGCGGGCCCGAGCACAAAGTAATAGCAACGACGTCCAGTCAGCCGAGTTCGGTTAAACACATCTTGCCAATGCTACCGCCGAGCCCGACTTCTTCGGGTCAACAGCAACAACAGCAACAACAGCAGCAGCAACAGGTGACGAATAATCCGAGTCATCACATCACAGCGCCGTTAACTGTACAGACGATCGTTAATTCGAGCAGCGCCCAGCAAAGCCAGCAACAGTCCCAACAACAGGTAGGATATACAAAATTGAGGAGCCTGGAAAATTATCTAATTTGTTTTCTGACATTTTTATACTCCGGCATATGATAATTTTTCGATTAAAATCGATTCAGGGATCGGCTGGACAACAGCAACAGCAGCAAGTACTTTTGTCAGTGAAAAATCAGAGTCCTCATCAGTTACAAGCCCAAAGTAGTGGTCCCAGTTCACCAAAAGAGAGTACAAACGCACATAGTCCTCAGGGCTTGAGTCTAAGTCCTTTGCACAGTCCAATGAGCTTGGGAAGTCCTTTATCGCCCTCGCGGAGTTACGTCAAGGGCGAACAGCCGGAGCGAGGACAGTACAAGGAACAACGACGCGTTGGTCACATTCACGCCGAACAAAAACGTCGTTACAACATTAAAAATGGCTTTGATATGCTGCACAGTCTCATACCCCAATTGAGTCAGAATCCCAATACGAAATTGAGCAAGGCTGCGATGCTCCAGAAAGGGGCGGATTATATAAAACAATTGAGATCCGAGAGGCACCAGTTGAAGGAAGAAATGGATAGTCTGAGACACCAAATCGAGTGCCTTAATACCTCAATAAGGTAGCAAGTGTTCGGCTATTCCGAAATGGGAAATAATTTTCTACGAAGGATTAGCGCCTCAATCACGTACATTTTCTTTCAGTAATTGTCAATCTATGCTACCTGCTACGGGCGCACCCGTCTCCAGACAGAGGACCAACAAAATGAAGGAAATGTTCGACGAATACGTTCGCAAACGTACACGAGAAAACTGGAAGTTTTGGATTGTATCCTTTTTTTGCAATTAGAAATTGACGTTTCCATTCAGATGCCTAAAAAAATGTTCCTTAACCATCGGTCATCAGTTTAGCATATTGCTCGAGCCTCTTATGATATCATTCAATACATCCGTTTCCACGGCTAGTATAGAGGATTTATACAGAAGCACGATACTCTGGGTTGAGCAACATTGCTCACTCGTTGATCTCAGGCCAGGTAAATATAGTTTTATAAAATTAGTTAGAGCGTAGAAAATAATTAGCATTACAGGTAATTAACTTTTTTTTTCCTATTGCCATTTCAGCTGTCCTTAATTCCCTGAGGTATCTGTGTACGGCGACCGATATTTTGTCAGATCCAGCGCGATTACCCGAAGAGGCTCTGGCGGCGGTGAATCACACGGAACGGCGCCGTTCGACGCAGTGAATCTTCGTTTTGCTCCGAGTAAACGAAGGGGAAAAACCGGCCGTAAGATGTCGCGTCGTTGTTGTTGATTTTTTAAATTGGTAAGAGACTATAGCACGATCGCGTCTACCGGAGAACTGATAACGCGTTAAGATAAATGTTAATCTTAGCTTTTTCCGTCGATGGCACAATCGTCTCGGAAAACGACGAGACGCACGGGAAAAAGCTAAACGATAAACCGGAAAACAAAACAAAAAACGCGATAATTAGTCAAAGTGCAATTTTTTTTTTCTATATTAACACACAAATATGTACAGAGTATTTACACGTTTGATCGTGAATCAAGATGACGATTGACAAATGATTTTGCGTGTGTGGTTCGAGGCTTTTACTGTGAAAAAAAGTCACGAAAATGTATTTTTTCGTTGCCCATAATCACACACAATTTTAAACTTGCCCTTTTATCTTAATCTTTTTCTCCTTTTAGCCATTCGAATCTTTTCCTTGTTATTCGTCTATTTTTTTCTTTGTTCTTTCTTCCCAATCGTTATTTCTCTGTTTTCTTTGCTCGTTTTATGTTTTTTTGTCATCAGGAAGGAAAAGAGCTTAAGAAAAAAATCATGTAGAACAAATCATTCCATTTTTCCGGCACAGGCGAGCGACACTGTTAAATAACTTTTTTTTCCTCCTCTTTTTGGAAACGCGAGACGCCTGACCTCATGTGGCTCTTTCCATTTGATCGACGCGAGAAAAAACTGTATTTATATAAGAATTTATAGATTCTCGAGATATATACACATAGCATATTAGCGTATATCGCGAAGAATATTTTTATAGAAACGATTGGGCTTCGTTGTTAATTGATAATTACGCGCGTGTTATCGTTGAGAAGATATCACGATAATTGAAAATAAATATAATAACGAATGAGCTAAAAGTCACGTTCGAATACAGAAATAACTGTTAATTAAAAAAAATACTAGAAAAAAGATCGTTGAAATAAAAAAAGCTCTACTCAAGTGCCATGAAATCCGAAAAAAAAAAAACTAATTTTCTCGCACGGCCGTAGAATTTATCTTGTACAAATTGAAAGGTTCGTGGACCCGTAAAAAAATAACCGTAAATTATATGAAGATTATCGTTGACGACGGAAGTTGTCTTTTCTTTTTATCAACGAACTTATTTGCACACGTTTGCCTCGCGTCTTTTCGAATAAAAATCGCAAATGGACGATAAAGATGCTCACAAATAATGCGTACGTAGAAACGACGATAATTACGTAGAGAACGAAAAATATATTAATATTAATGTTAAATAGCGGTATAACTTATTGCAAGTGATGCAATATCTTTTTTAAAAATTCTGGAGCAATTTTTGTGATAATGTACAAAGAGCCACTTTATTGCAAGAAGGGCGTGTTAAAGAGCAGAGGAACGAGTGAAATAACATGCATTACGTGTTCGAGGATAAACTTCGGAGCGCGTGAAAAAAAAATATAATAATAATTTTCCCTTACTGAGCTGCTTATTAAAAAAATTTCTTGTCACAAAACTAAGTTAATCAAAAAGGGAAACTTGAATAATTTACAAAAATTATTCGAGAGTCGCGGTTTTGTACAAGCCAATTGTTTTTTTTTTTTGTGATGGAAACAAAAAATGTCAATGAGGAGCTCAACGATAAAAATAAAGGGTTTTTAAAACCGCAGTAATAAACACCGTTCAGTTGAAATAAAATTCGTGACACTCGATTAATACGGAAATTTACAAGCCGATGAATTTTTTAATTTTCCGATTATCGAAATGAGATCTCTTAGCACAATTTAAGAAGTTTCTACTTTGACTACCTTCGTGTAAATGTGTGTTCGAACTGCGAGCAGTTCTTTCTACTTTACGAATTAAAGTCACCAAGAAAAATGTGGAAAATATAAAAATGACGAGCTCGAAGGGGTTCAAATGTAATTATATATCTCTCGCCGGATCGTTGATCGTCGATACAGCGAGATTGTTGCGAAACCAAGTGACCTTCGCGATTCGATAGACTCGACTCGCAAATAATACAAACAAACGTTCGCCAGTGTTCTGACGATTGAAAATTTTTTTAAGTAGTCAACGACGTACGAACGTCCTCCTTTACTTAAACGCATAACGTTGTAGTATGTAATATGTACATGTGCCGAGAAATCTATAGTGTATATATATATATGTAAATATATATATATATAAATAGACAACGATGTGTGAGAGATATATGTAACGTAGCGATTCAGCGATGGGACGTTCTTTTGTACAATATGTATCATATATTCATCGAGATTTTTCGCCTTAGCTGTTATCCAAATGTTATTATTCACATTAAAAATATTATTAAACCATGGAAATTTGCATGTACTCATTTAATATTGCATTTTTCTCAATTATGTGTTATATATGTAAATTTAATTACAATCATTCAATGGATTGGAATTTCAGGAATTCGTTTATAGGTAATAACTCGTTAACACCAATTTTTCATCGTAGAATCAAGCTCGGTTTTATTTACAAGATAGGACAGTACTATCAGAGCGCAATAGTACTCAAATATTTTACAGCGCATGGTTATGGATTTTTTTTTTCTCTTTTACTTTTTTCAACGCTTGCTTTTTTTTTTAAACATTACAATTAAACAGTCCATTAAGTATATTAACGAATAAATTGCGTTTTATGTATCGCATGTGCATGCGTTCGTGACTAGATTATAAACAATACCATTACGAACATAATAAACGTATAACGAATTAATCAGTCGAATAATTTGAAACGATCGAACAACAAAACTCACGAACTTTGAGTGTTTCTGATCGGAGAAAGTCTATCAGCACTCGAGAGTGATCAGACGTCGACACATTTAATTATTCAAAAACATTATTGTCCTAATTTCCCAAAATCTGTAAAACAATTATTTTTAGAATACAATTCCAATTATTTTTTATTTAGAGAGCATAACAGAAAAATTACATAATTGAATGCGCCGATTTCTGAATCTGAGGGGATTGACACTTTGAAAAAAAAAAAAAAATTATTTCTCACTTTTCTTACTTATCACGGCTCACATTAAATCTTTCGAATATTCGTTAACTAAGTAAAAGGACGATTACCACTGTTGATATATCTTGATGCGGTTAACAGTCAACCGTTAATGAGCGCATTATATTACGTTACTTAGGACGTTTAGGACGTTTAGGACGATTGAGATACAGTGTAACAATAAAGAATTACAAGAAAAGTCGAAAGCCCGAGCTTTCGCATTCCGTAAAATAAAAAGCGACAATTAAAATCGTTTGCATTGCTAAGCGTTTTGTAAATGCGTCGTTGGTGAATAATCCGCTATGTACAATAGTATCTGTTGCAGTATCTGTGACGAAACATTTTCATTGTGTTGTTGTAAATAACTTCGCTTGTACGTGTATCTAAAAATCATTACAAAAATTCCTTTTCGGCAATAAGAGTTGAATAAATGTTGCTATTAGACAAGACTTACATAAAAAAGGACGACATCAAAATATTAGACAGAAGTATAAAAGAACTTGGAGATTCCTTAAGTAATACTTTGCCGAGCTAAAAAAAAAGACTGAACACGTTTTTAAAGTGATGACACGTCGAATCTTCGCGAAATCCTTCAAATGTTAAGACTAGTTCTCGTTTTGCGTCGACAAATAGACACAAGTTCATTTAAAATAGCCGATTTAATTGAACAGCAATCGCTTGGCTGAACAATTCGAGATTCACGAGGAGAACAAGTTTGTGAATTTACGTAGAATCTCGTCTCTGTAATCCGCATAGTTTTCCATATTCGTTTTGACACGTAATTTCTCCCTGATTTTATTTATCCAAACTTCGATTTACCCTCTTTGCGTTCACATGATTTTTCAACACTACAATTCTCGTTAAAAATTTTCACGAATTACTCAAACTCGCCTCGCACAAATTTTTCCCGCACACTTTCCTCCCTCTTCGCGTTATTCGCACTGCTAAATATTAATACTGGAAAAATATATGTACAAGCCTTTCGTACAGTCGTATAATACACACTGCGAGCCAATTCTCAGCTGCTTCTATTCAGGAATCGTTTTTTTCTTTTAAGTTTCAATTTTTAGCAATTTTTCCATCATGGCAATGATCGTAAATTATTTAATGAGCAGCCGTCGTACGTGAATCATTTTCGCAAACGTTTCGGACGACGAATATTTCTCGTTTCGGTTTGCGATAAACGGGAAATAAGTTTTTCGAGACAAACGACAGCGTATTGAAAAGCCAATCGCTCTTCCTTCACCAGTACCTGTATTTCTTGACGCAGTCATTGCCCAGATCAACGACCACCAAGTGATTGTCCGGCAACACAGCGATTCCCGTGGGACGGCGTAGTTTTGAGCTGTGTGAATCAATTTCGGTGAGCAAACTTCCGCCGCCGAGTTTCAGTACTTGGATAATACTTCGGCCCTTGTCGCTTCGCGATGCCACGATTTTGCCTTCACTGTCAACAGCTATTCCTCCGTATCGTCCTTTTCCTATTTTAATGTTTAAAACCAAAAAATAATTAACTGTCCTTTTGTTTCAGCTAGCTTGAAAGTTGTAACGAGAAAAAAAAATTACCTGTTCCTTCGCCAAAGATTTCTTCAGAAAAATCACCTTTAGCTGAAAAAACGTGAATTCGCGAATCGGCGACCAATATCTCGCCAGCGGGGCCAACGGTCACTGCGCTTATCAGTTTAACTACGTTTCGCTTTCCGACCTGTTGGAAATGATCGTTAATAATGCGTCTTTCATTGTTAACAGTGGCGAATCGAGATTAAATTATAATCTCCCGACAGACTTTATTCAAGAGCATTCAAACATCGGAATATTATAAAATTGCTTGAAACAATTGCTCGAGGGACTACAATTTAATCTCGGGAAGGTTTAAGGAATTTTTGGATACACGCACTCCCACCTGGAAGAGTATTTTCCCGTCGGAATCAAAGACGAAGACGCAACTTTTTCCATTGTCCGCTACGAGCACGTGACCATAACTTCTATCCACCGCGACGTCAATAGGTTCCTGTGAAATTATTGCTCGAATATTTAATCCATTCACACTAAATATTCGCAACAGTGTATTTGACATTTAAAAAAAAATACGAACTTGGAAAGCGTTGTGTGAGAAGGAACGTATCGTATCGCCCAAAGTATTCATTTCCGTGATAGTCCGAGTTCGCCAATTAACGACAACGAGCCCCTGTTCGGAAACTGCAATTCCCGTACAACTTCGCCCTTCCAAACCCTCGTTCGTTATGTGCCTTTGGAACTCCAAGTTTCCGTCTAGTACCTAAAAAAAAAACAATTTAATTGTAATCACAAGGTATTAAAAAATTTCCCTTAAAATTTTTACTAGATTTTTTTGTTGCTATTTACCTTTATCCGTGAATTTCCAGAATCCACGACGTAGACCAAGCCATCGTCGTCCACAGCGACAGCGACCGGCTGATGAAATTCGTCTTTGCCACTTCCTCGTCGTCCGTAAGTTTTGATGGGCTCGTTGTGCTCGGTTGCGTTAAAAAACAGCGGATAGTCTTTAATCGGTCGTTCAAACACCGAAAGCTTCAACACATAACGACTGGCTGTCGGTGGCCTGAACAAAACCTCGTAAGTTCCGTTTTCCAAATCGCGAACTTCGGTCTCGATGGTCGTATTGTTGTCGGGACTTATCGAGTCCGCTAGAGTCAATTCCGCGCCTATCGGATCGCCACCCGCGTTCCTGGGATGTCCATGATAATCCACCGTTTCCACGAGAACCGTCGCTTGTAACTTTGCTATTGCAGGATCCTTTAAACTCGCTCGACACAAACCTGTTGAAAAAAAAAAACGAATTTTCATGAAAATAATCAAGAGAAAAAATGATAAATTATTGTGCTCGTAAAATATCTATACCCGGCAACGTTGTGCTCGATCTCACACGACCGAATGAACTCAGCGCACGTTCCAATTCCGCCACTGCGTCATTATATCCGAACTCGGCGGTAATGAAAGCATTTTCGCGAGGCTCGCTGAGTGCGACTGCGGCGTCGAGTTGGTCCGTTAAACTTCCTATTCTTTGAGTGATGTTTCGGACCTCGACCTTTTGAGATTTTGCAAAGAAATATAATAGCAAAAGGTAAATATCGGTTGATATATGTTTGAATCATCCTTTTAATTACCTGATACTGCAAGCCTTCGCATTCTCTCTGTACTTTGTTCTTCTCGGCTTCGATTAGCGCGTGTTGTTCCTCGAGAACATGTTTCTTGTCCCTCGCAGCCGCTGTAACGGCAGTTTGAAGTTCGCTCCTCCTTCTCTCGACTTTTGCTATTATTTCGGCAAATTCGGAGTCGACGACCGTTAAACATCTCTCCATGGCTGTGTCTAAGCGTCTCAGTTCCGTGGTCACTGATTCTTGAGCTTGCGTCAACTGTCCACGATATTCGCAAATTATTAATAACGAATCCTCAGAAAAATGTGAAGGTAGCATTATTTTGTTGGAGAAAAAATTCGTAATCACCTTAGAGATGCATTCATTCGCTTTGTACAACAATATCTCGGACATTCGTTTGATGGCGATGCTGAAAGGGATAATCGTGTGTTCGGTGCATCCGGGTGAAGTACCAGCGTGACTTCCGCCGGTGCAAACGGTGCAGAACACTGTGTCGCAGGTCTCGCAGAAGAGCAACTCTTGATTGGTGTGCGTCGAGCATTTTGGAATAACCTGACGAATTAAAAAGTGTATAAGCAACTATAAAAAAAAAATTGTATTTTTTTAGCTAACTTATTATATTTCACATACTTCTCGTCGCTGTCTCGACATAAGATCCAAGAGTTGGTTGACGAGAAAACTCGGTGGCAAGGCGGGCACTCCACCACGTGGAATTGTGATGAGCTCTCTGCAAATGGGACATCGAAACGCGCCGGCCTCGCGAGTTTGCGACGCCGCTATTCTCGTCAAGCAATGCAAGCAGACCTGAAAAAATGAGCAAAGAAGAGAATGAAGCTCGGAGATTCCGGAATATCGGTAAATAAAAATCAGAAAAATAGAAAATATGCAACTATTTATATTTTGTCAATAAATATCCATTTATTCCCGGTAAGATGTAAGAAAAAAAAGAAAAAATGTAAAAATGCGACTCACAGTGTGAGAGCATGGTAAAAGCTTTGGGGTGTGTTCGCTGCCGTCGTAAACGCACAGGCACGTTCCACACGTGAGGAAGCTTTCGTTGAAATCCTCGTAATTAATGCTCACAGTCTCGACGAGCATCGAGCTCATGCTGACCATCCTCTCCCCGAGCCGCGTCCTGTAAAAAAAAAAAAAAAAAGCCCAAAAAACGGAGCATTACCAAATGGAATTCATCAATTTAACATCCAATTACCAAAGAAAAACTATCCGCCGGCTGTTGGCTCTCGTTAAAAACAATTAAGTGAACATAAGCACTTTGAATAACACGGTGTTTATCTATGTCGTTCAACTCTCCGCGTCGTACAAGGGCGATAAACAAATGTATTGACGGTAGAACGTGGGTGGAAAAAACGATTATTAGCGGGGAGTCGGAATAATAATTCTAAAAATAACTGGCATTGATTGAATTTCGAAATAAAATGATGATTTCGATTCCGAAGGAATGAACATTTTGTGAGACGAAATATTTATCACGGAAAAGAAACAAAGTATCGGCGTGATATTGAAACATGACGATTGAAGATAAGAATTTGTATCGGCGCGTAATCGATCCTTAAATACGCAGAGCCCGCGGAACTCACTGAATGGCTAAGCGAAGAGCCTCCATGGCGAATCAGCGCGTCGACAAAGTTGAATCCTCAGAATGCGGCGAACGTGTTCGTGCACGCGCATCGATTGACAACACTGTCTCTCCTTATTTTTTTTTTCTTTCTCATGTATTAGCTGCTCGCGCGTGTATCGCTTGTGCGCTCGTTTTTTCTTCTTCTTCTTCTTGTTTTTTAATCAATCGCACGCGTAGCATGGGCGGTTATATCGCGTCGCGTCGCGCCGACGATTTCTTCTTCCTCCTCCCGAAAACTTTTATCTCCTCGTCTCCGTCGCTCTCTCTCTCTCTCTCTCGCAATGACTTTCTCGCGTTTCGCTCACTCTTATTTTTCACGAACGTCGAGAAGAGTAAACACAAAGGCATGCGTCGTTCGCGTATACTTTATAATCTTCCCTCGAAATATTCGTTACATTAATTCAGTGACTTTTCGCTCATCGATTATTACGAAAACTATCATCGTCGTCGAATGTTGCAAAATAGCGTTTTTCATTTAGAATCTGCGGCGGCGGCGACGGAAAACGACTGTCACGTCGAGGACAAGTACAAGGATAACGTCGCTGTTGCCAGGCTCCGTTCCAAATAGTCGTGTAATTTCGACGATTTCGTTCCTGGCGTCGGAGCAACAATTTCATTAATACGAATCCCGAGACTGTGCCGCATGTCGGTATCCTCCTCTATTTTTCTTCATCGAACTTATCGAGATAATTGTTCAAGGACTCGCTCGTTCCCTCGTGATTTACCAACATTCCGTTACTCTCCTCCCGTTCTATTTTCGTTGTTATCGCATCATCGTATTTTCCCGATAATCCGTGGTCCGCGCTCGCGCTCAGTTTTCCGGGAAAATGTGTGCTCAATGGACCGGCAATGCATTACTTCCGAAATTCCTCGATCGGTAGATGCAGCGGCGGAAATAGCGCGCCTCTGTTTCCTCTCTCATTTCGCAGTTTCCACTTGTTTCTTTATTTTCTTCGTGTGTATATACATACATGTATATATGTTGTGTCTAGTTGCGCTAAACAATGGAAGGCGCGCGCGACGCTGGCGACGTCGACACCGCACTGTCGCTGTGCACTGTCGCTGTGCACTCTGCACTCCGCGCGCTGCTGTTCTTCGGTGGTGGTGCTTTACCACCTCCTCTTTCCTCCTCTTTTCATCATCGCGTTCACAACAACGTGTGTGGAACGAAGAAACTGCTCGAGAGTGCAGCGGCACGGAGCAGCAACAGCGGCGCGCGTCTCACGTTTCACAGCTGCGCACGTTTTCTATCCACGAGCAAGAGCAGCGGCGGCAGCAGCAGCAGCGGGCGTTTGGTTGCTCTTGCTTTTGCTTCGGCCGCTGGGTTTGCCTGCCTGCCTGCCTGCCTGGCTTTCCGACGAGAGCGTTCGACTATCCGTGTGCTATTGCACCCAGAGGCTCTCTCTCTCGGTCTCGTCGGCTCTTCGCTCTCTTGGCCGCAGCCACCGAGCCAGACAAGCGGACAGACAGAGATAGGGTATCGTTCGAATGAATGGCCTCAGTCGCCGAGTGCGACGGCGATGCCAACAGACCCGAGGAGAAGCGAAAGAAGCGAGAGGGAACGAGAATAAACCGAGTGGGGAATGCCCCGAGGTCTCGTCGGGATCGTTGATACACGCGGGACTCGCGAGAAAAACACTCTTACCAGGTATGTGGGCAAAGCTTTTTTCCTCCTCCTCCCTCTCTTCTTTTTCTTTTTTGGTAAGTAATCAAGCCGAGCGAGGTAAGTTAGTAGGTTAAGTAAGTAAGTTAAGTGAGTGGGTTAAGTGAGTCAACGGACCTAATTAAGTTTATGGACGGTTGCACTTTACCGGTAAGCCACTTTGCTTGAGTCAGCTGTAACGTTGCATCTACGAAAACGCTCCAACGATTTTTATAATCAATAGTGAATGCGTTAACGAAGAAAGTGAAGTTTAACGGGATTTGACTGCGGTAAGTGGTTTTGCCTGAGATGTCTTTACACGAATTTTATTAACGATCATGCGATTTTTTTTTTCAGCGTAATTGGAGAGACGATATTTACAGGCTGCGAAGGAGATAAGATTATTTCGAAGCGTCGCAGGCTCAAAAAACAATATCTCGGGCTTATCCATTATCGTCTAATCGCGATCGGTAAGAAAAATGGCAGACTGGAGATTGACGGTGAATTTTGTTTCAGTTTCAGCGCTTTCTGCGAAATAATGTATATACAGGAGAAATATAAGCGAGAAGCGGAGAATAATGTCGGTGGAGACGTGAGATAAGAAATGAGGAAAAGAGGAAATACAAGAATCCCACGTCGCTAGCGCGGAACGTCGTGCGCCTGCGATTACGGGAGGTAAACACGAAGGAGGGCGAGGAGCATCATCTAAATTTTATCGTGGCGATGCATGCACACGCAAGAGCTCTGTCACGCCGCGGAGAGGAACGTGCACTCGGCCGTTCGTCCACCCGCTATAACTCGCCGGCTCTCGAGCTCGCAGCTCTCCCGAGGAAAGGTGCAAGACCCGAAGAGACCTTGCACAAATGCAAACCTTTACCTCTCCCACTCGGTGCCTCAGGCGCCAGAAGGGAATCCGAGCCACCCGGACTTTCCGTGCCATACCTGCGCTTCGCTTTCTTCTTTTTTGTTTTTCCTTTTCTTCTTCCTCTTCGTTTTGTTGTAGAAATAACGATGCTAGTGATATCCAGGCTTTGCATTATTTTGTATACCACGCGAATGCTCCAAGATTCTTGTTATGTAAAGACGCAATTTATAGTAGGAAACTCAAGCTGCGCATTTATTTCGCGAATTCTCAATGAGGAGAGGCTAAAAGTTTGCTTTCGCGCTTCAGCTCGACATAAAGCTCAATGTATATCGTATAATCGTATGCTGTCCAACGCTATATTCGTCCCGTCCACGCGCCCGACTGAGCCGTGTTTAATAGTCTATCAGACTTTGTAAGCCGGGGTCACAACCTTTTAATTGGTTCGGGGACTAGGAAAAAAAGGAGAATGAAAGAAACAAGAACACGCGAACGTGTGGTTTATCAAAGCTGTTCTCTTATCGTCTACCTAGACTGTAGCTTGATACTATAGCGAAAACGGTTATTCAACGGCTAGTGTGTAATATATCGTAGCTGGACCTGTGAATGATTAATCGCTCCGTGCGTTTTATTCTGCATTAATAACAGGGGAGATTTGCGGTAAATTATTTTGTTATCCGATGACAGTTGAACTTTCGTACAGCTTGTAAAATAAGTTTTGCATTATAACCGGACCAACAAATTAATCGGAAGTTAAAAATTGTTGAGGCAAAATTTACGCCAAGAGGTTTTTCTACCTATAGCAATGTGCGCCGGTGTAAGGCGGGTTGCTGGATCTCCAGGAGCTCAATTCACACTTTAATCTGTTTACAATATCAGTCACGTGCTATTATCCGGTAAATTATAACTGCGAGACGAATGTTCAACTGTTGAAAATTTAATGAAGTTCGCAAAACATTTGACATACAAAAGTCGATGCAATTTGCAATACCGAATGAAAATTCATGCACACGATGTCATTGTAGATGTGAATTCTTCGTCGATGAAAATTCATATGACGGGTATGCATAAAAATTAACGTGCGGTCAATGAATATGCAGGGAGAATTTGTTTTTTATCATTGTAGTACTTACATAAACGGGCAGCAGCTCATATGTAGGCTTCGGTATCTCGAATAAACCTGATTATCGTCTTTAATATTTTAATGTCTCGTAGGGGAAGCGATAGCGTTTCTACGAGTTCTCTTCGGCGAGGATCTCAACTTGGCATGCACTTTATTTTATTAGGCGAGATGTTTTATCGCGCTCACGTAACTAGTTGACACTCGATATTAAAATAAGTCTCTTATCTCACGATTCGCGGCTAATCTCGATGTTTAACCGAGTATTCAACAGTGCAAGGTCTTTGTTTTGGGTATACGTTTCGAATATCTTTGCCATGAGTTTAACTGATGTTTTTAAATGTACCGATTTTTCAGGTGTCTTCGTTACGACGACAACGGAGCCGAGAAGACTAGTTCCGACGAGTGACAAGGCACAAATACTTGGGCATCGATTTGTACATTGTTACGAGGACTGTTAAGCCAAGAAGAGCCCCACCAAAACGACGAGGGGTGAAGTATCGTACACATGACCGAATCGCTTTTATCCTCTTTCACTTGTCGCTTCGTTGCTCGGTTATTTTCATTTCTTCAGCTTAGCTCTACCGTGAACTCTTTCAAAACACTTTGTCCACTCAATTGCATAAACATAACTGTACTGACAAAAGCGAGGCTCACGCGAGATGCATTCAAAAGAGAATACGTTGTTGTCGGTACATTATATTTGTATTTTCAAGATGAAGGCATATGGAAGGGAAAACAAGGATGGGAGACTAAGTATAGACGATGAACAACTCGAAGGAAACGGACAGTCGGATAATATCGATTCTCCGCACGCGTCTCGAGTAACGCCAGGTGTATCAGGCAGCAGGTGTCATACCGTATTCACTGATGCACTGCAAGATATGCACTGTGGGACTCGATAACGGCAATGCCATGATCGTTCCTTTGAGAAACTCCGGACTACCATTTCTCTCATTTTTCTCTCAAATATTTGGTTCGGATCTTTGAAACATGACAAAAATTTGACACTGGGATTGCAGAGGTATAGATATTTATTTTTTTTACTATTCTGAATTTTTTTTTACTTAGACTGAAAAAAAAAAATGAAAGCCAATATTGACTTTTATAATTTTATTAGATGATTATGGCAATAGAAAATTTTTAATTCCAATGTTGCACGAAGAGAGCTTTGTGATAGGAACGATAACAAGATTCAGGTCACAACCACTCGACCGATATTCTCACGGCTCTTGAACGCGACTTTACCGAGCTCTCGTTACTGTGAAGTGGTGAGCTCTGGCTCTTCTTTCCTTCCACGTCGCTTCTCTCTTCGTTCCTTGGCATATTTTTCTTATTCCGTTTTCGTCGAATTGTGTGGCAGGTGCAAAATATCTTTACATAGACACGTGAATAAATTCAAGGGCCAACTCGAGAGCCTTCTGCTGTTTCAACTCCGATTTTTGCCACGTATTCTTCACAGTTACAGAACGAAAATTCAAAATATCTTCACAAACACAAAATTGAGACTTGGACGATTTTTTAAATTATGAGACACAATTTCTCAATCAAACAAATGATTGCAGAAATTTTGTCAGTTTTGCTTAAAGTACCTGTAGTATTTATTTATTTATTTATTTGGAATGAACGATTTAGTGATTATTGGGTTTCATTATTGCTGGTTTTTGTAATTAATTATGCTACACTCGGAGGTGAAGAGGCTTTACATTAATTTCACTGTGTTATGACATAGCAGGATCGGAAACGCGGCCATTGCTATTCCAACGGCAGTGGCAAACTGGGTGGGTTTCGGTTGTGTTGTCGTGGGTTTGCGCTCGCGCAAAACCACCCTCCACTCTGTATCCGAGGCATGCCTGGCGCCAGTTTTACCCCCGGGAGCCTCCACGAGGCCGACGTTTCCTCGCTCGCTCGCTCGTGTGCACCGTTTTTCTTCTGTTGCAATTTGGTACAAGCGAGGCCTGCACGAGAGACGCGTTCCCTATCGAACGGTCCGGTCGTTGTTATATATCGTGAATACGGTAGGTCATGGCACCGCGTGATAGCCAACGATTTAACCTGTGCCTGACACGCGAAGCTATTTATTTTACGCCAATATAGATCTCCTTCTCACGTGAATTTTCACTCTCGTGCATTTTTAAATATCACGTTGCTATCGAGGGTTTCCCTTGGGGGGTTGAGGAACTGATCGATCGATACCGATATTGATCGTTCGGTACTCTGGCATGGAACTAAACGTATTTCACTTGTGTATACATTTTTTTATAAAGAAATTGTGAGAGAACAGGAACCCGGGAATTCTTTGAAGGTCTCAAAAAAATAAATTCTCAGTCAATGACCTCTTCTAGAATATTTAATTAATTCGAGCTATTAAAGAAGTCTTTAAGCCGACAGAAATAACGTTCTAAATTTATTAACGGCTGTTCATATACGTTCTCGAGAGTGTCCGGGAGTCTTTTTCCGTGGGAAATATATTTCTTCGAGCGTTTGTTCTTCAAACCTTGAACTCCACGAGCAAGCAGACGAAAAGACAGACGAAGAATCGTATTCTTCCAGCACTAGCTTCCCGAGCGCGGGTTCTTCCTTCGTGACATTCTAAAATTAAAATTCCAACGGTGTGTGTGATGCATATAATCTTGGAAGTCCGATTGTGAGCGGGTAAAGAGCGAGGGGAAGAAAGACACGAGGGCACCAATGTCTGTATTCTCTTTTCCAGGATGCGCTACGTGACTCGCCTTCACGAAAACCTTGTGCATATCTCGGAGCCCCTCGCATGTGTTATATTCTGGGAACGAGTTGTAAAGTTTCTTCGCGCTGTCAGACCGACATGACACGTTGACTTCTTTTTCTTTTTTTCTCTCTCGAGGCAGTCCTTATCTCGGGGCCCAGCTATATCACATTTTCAACGGAACTATAACAAAGCTTTGACTGCAATCACCTGAATTTTTATCAGAAGAAAAAACCTGATGAAAAAAAAAAATTAGACGAGAATCACATTTAGCAAATAATGTTATCTGTGACATTTTATTGGCCTTTGTATTACAATCTTTCGTTTCTCGTTCATTAATTCTCCAATTATTGTATATACATTCATTTAACTAAACTAATTACAAAATTATTTAATACAATTGTGATTACTTGAGTCTGCAAGGAACAAAATTCCGCAAGTACTTATTTGAGCACTCTAAAATCTATCATAAGTGTCAATAGTAATCGTCGATTGCATTTTATCAGTCAAGGGCAAAATATCTTGAAACGATTCATTTTAAGAACTATACCCGATTGCCTCTAATTGCCGTAGTTTAGGTTCTACAGATTTCAATCAATTATCGATTTGATCCATTGAGTGTACTTGTAAACTCGAGTATGAACATCCGGGTATCCTTTGGCGCAGGGTGAGCCCCAAGATGCTATTGCTATCTGTACACCATCGGCCACCAAAGGACCACCCGAATCACCCTGAAAAATTAATTCATTAATTTTCCTCTTACGAAATTATCGTAATAAATTATTTTCTCGTTTCCAGGTCTTTCGATTCGTTGTCCAACGACATGCATTTTATGCTAGCATTACACTCGTCAACCCTGGACTCTTTATTCAATTTGCACGTGTAATTGGATTTTTTTCACTGGGTTTCGTTGAAAAAAAGAAGAGACATCCATGAGATGTAAAAGTACTCACGTAGCAGACACCTTCACCCTCTACGGTGAGGGTGCACACGTGACCTCTTCCAACCGTGGAGAAGATCGAGTGACAAGACGCCGTATCGATGACAGTCAGTTCGATCACCTGCAGCTCGTCGTGATTCACAACGTCAATCTACAGAGGCAAAAATTTTATAATTATTTTTTCTTGTACCCACATAATGTCAATTGTACTCCTTTGCAAAAAGGATACTAAAAGTAGTTTTTTTTTCTTCACAGATACCATTTCAATTTTAAACTATTTCCGACAACCTTTTTTAATTTAAATTAGAGAAGATATTTAAATATTGCAATTTGGAGAATTAAGGACTTACCGCGGTATTACCCCATCCGGTAAAAGTCGCGATGCAATTAGTCTCATCGACGTCCCTCATGGGAAGCCCTATTGGTTTTATCGCTTCGGTATACTCGACGTTTTCCACCAGCTTAATGAGACCAATATCGTCGTCGCGACCCTTGTTGTACAGCGGATGAACTTTTACTAATTCAGTGGAATAAGCAACACCGCCGCTCATAAGATTGTTGGAACCGAGGACCACCGTTATGTCGAGTGGATCGAATTTTACAAGACAGTGAGCCGCCGTCAGGATCCAACGATGATTGAGCAACGAACCGCCACATTTGTGATACCCGTTAACACGCAACGAGGCCTGGTAAGGATACGCCATTTCCTCGGCATCCCTGCCGCCCATAACTCGACCCAGTGACTTCCCTTAAGCACGAAAGAACAAAAGATTTTAATTCACTTTTTTCATTATTAATTTACTTTTTTAAAGAATACATATAGATTTTGTAAACACTCCCAAGTTATATTTCACTGATTCGATTGCCAATATTTTTTTCAACCTTATAAAAATCTATTTTACATCATTTTTCTTCGTCCGACAAAATTATGAATTTTTTCAGAAACACTTCGGTAAATTACCGTTTGCAAAGTTGCCGAGATGATAAAAAGTGACGAAAAATAGCGAAACTCTTAAGGCGAACATTTTGCTTCCTCGCGTATATCGGATAGTCTTCTGCACGACCAAATGGAGAATGCCGACCTTCATATTTATACACGGCTACTATCAGAGCGTGCATCGATATATCGTAAGTGTGAATCAACTTCTCTTAGGTATATGCGCGATACTCACTCATCCGTCTTTACAATATGAGTCTGTGAGCGTTCTCGTTTAATCGGCAATACAGAACTTGTCAGATATCAGTCAAATCGTCATTCGATCTACCCACGCGCGCTTTCCTCTCTTGGGATGATTAGAGATATTGACGATATTCCTTTTATTTCAAGTATTGATATTCTAATAAATTACACAGCAACTTATTTGAAATAAATTGAATAAAAGTTCATGGGAACGATTGTATAAAGTCGGGAATACGCTTATTTTTTAAATCGTATAATAATAATTCGGAAGATACATTATCTCTTTCATTGTTCTTTATCTCATCATTAATATGTCGTTAGTACGAAATTAGCGCTTCTGTAATTCAGCAGAAGACTAAGAATGTCGGTGATACACGGCGGAATAATTTCCGTTGATACGCGAGATGTGCATCTTGATTGTAATCTGCTCAGCACGTGGATTACAAGAAAATGCTTAAATAATGTTGCTTTTTTTCGCTCTCAATTATTGTTCTTTTATTTTTTCATCGATCCAGTCCTTGTAGCTGTGAACTCTGGTGAAAACGTCCGGCTGACCCTTGGCGCATGGTCTGCCCCAAGAAACGACACCAATTTGAACGCCATCGGCCACTAAAGGTCCGCCAGAATCACCCTATAAATTTTTTTTTAAATACATTTATAGATAAATCATTGCAAGTTGAGGGCAAATGAAAAAATGAAAGCCAGGCGGCATCACAAAAAAGAAAATGCATGGTTGAGATGCTGGATGAATCAACAGTACCCACATACATTTAATTGTAAAAGATTGAATGACCCTAGCCATGCTACACTGTTTTTCCACGCGGTAGCGAGAAAAATACAAAGAGTCAAAGACTCTATAAACTCTGTCAAGGGGGTGCACTCAAAGCACTCGCTCACACCTCGAGTGCGCACACTTACATGACAAGCCCCTTCGCCCTCCTTGTTCAGCGTGCATATGTTGTCGTTGGTAACGCGGAAACTCACGTTCAGACATTTACGCTGTTCTATCACTTTGAGCGTTATGTGCTGCAGCTCGTTTGGTATTTTCCCAGGATGCTGCGGCGGCGGGAATGAAGAAAAACCGAAATATATTACCACTCGCTTAACATAATACTTTCTACTAAATAACGACAAAAATGTACCTCAGTTTTACCCCAACCCGATAGAACCGCCGGATAGTCGGATTTCTTGAATCTTTCGTTAGCAAGAGCCACAGGTTGCACATTGTCGCTGAAGTCGATGTCCTTGTCCACCTGAATTAATCCTATGTCGTGTCGAATCAGTAAGTTCAAGTATCTTTCGTGGGGAATTATTCGGATCGACTTGTACTCATCCCCACCGTGGTCCAGATAATTCGTACCGGTTACGACTGTTATTGCAGTGTCGTTAAAGCTAAAATATTAATTTTGAAAAGAATCCATTGGAGGATTTTACTAAAATATAATTAAAAAATAATAAAGTAATGAAAATAATGTAATTACGATTGCAAGCAGTGAGCTGCTGTGAGAATCCAACGTTTTTCGATGATGGAACCACCGCAGAAATGGTTGTTGTTAATTCTCAAAGACACTTGATAAGGAAACTGACCGTCTTCAGCTTTAAATCCTCCTACAATTTTTGTCTGAGCCTCTTCTTCTGTAATAAAAAAAAATCACTTTCAACTATTGGTTCCTTTTCTTTTTTTTTTCAGGTGAAGCACTTTGTTGCAGTGAGATTTTGGTGCCAATTACCAGACGCCAGGGACATCCCGAGGATGGCGCATGAAATGAGAAGCTGCAACATTTTGGTGCACGTTGGACGGGTTCGTAACTTGTTTTACACTGGTCTATGTTTCCTGTGAGTTTTGGGGTACGTCTATCTATATATAGTGGCGACTAGGCCAAAAAAATGCTGGGGAATCATGAGGAACGATATATCTAGCCTAACGCGTGCGATATTTAAATTTGGGTCAGATTGTGGGGCGGCAGGGATCGCTCGATGGTACCTTGTAATGTATCTCGCGTACACGCCAAACCCACGTCTCTCTCGACGATAGGGAATTACGTATAGACGTGTACAGGTGCAATAATCGCAGCCAAGGAAGTAATTATACGACAGGAAATCTTAATGGCTATGAAATCTCTGAATATGTGATACAACGCACGCACGTACTTTTTAACGATCCGAATTATTTGGTGCGATAGAGAATACAATTCTAGTAGGTAAACTATTTTTTTTTTCGCTTATATGGTTTAAAATACGCAGTGATGAAAAAAATCGATATGTTTTAGGACACCAAAAATCAAAGTTAGCCAGGAAAACAGTCAATTTTCGACCGTAAGATTATCGTTGCTATCTTCGATATCGGGTGACTAAATTGATATCTGACTCTTAATGGGCCCTTGAAAAGATATAATCATATCTCTTTCGTTTTTGTGGCAATTTTTTTAGCTGTCCATAACACTATTTATATTATATTCCCTTTAATGTACTGTGAAACTCTGTTTCATAGAATGAAAATGAAAAAGCGACCAACGCGTCATATCGATCCATCACTGCATTGCGGATGATGTGTTAATCCCAAGTGAATTAATTATAAGTCGCCGAGAACGCGAAGCTAATGCCACTTCTTCATTGTTCAGTTCTTTTTGACACGAGTTTCTCTTTCGACGATGAGACTTAGCAGTAATGCAGATATGTAAACACGCGGATTAATAGTCGTGTTTTTCTTGGTCACTGCTACTACACGGAATTTATAGATTATTTATGACATATCGGTCATTATACTCCTTCTGGGATGGATTATATTTTTATTCTTTATTTGTTTATTATCTAAAAATGGAAATCTAGTTAATTATTTTATACGGAAGTTGCTGCGACAATATCTTTTATTAGGAGCTATTAGATGTACTTATTTTGATTAATTAATGGTAATATTATGCATGTATTCCTTCATCTATCCTTTCGTAAGCTCGTAACGACGACATTTACATCACAATTATAAATATATCTTTTTATTAGTATCGGTTATTCGATATCAATTGTAGGTAAAGCACAATTACTATTCGCATTGTTGGGTCGATAGATTATTGATTGGGACTGCAGCTAGAGTGGCAGACGGTAAAGAGCGTCTCGCTTTATAAAAATATATTGACCTCTCGCAGTTGATATTGTCAATCTCTACTTTTTAGTCTGTAATAATTTGAAATTTTTGTAATAACATGTGCAATGAATTTTTTCTTAAATGATAGGAAATGTTGGAGTAAAAATGTTTACAAATACAAATCCAACAAATATTTATTTAATACTGAGTCTTAATTTATCGACAATTGAAAGCCTTTTTTTGGAGGAACTTGTAGCTAAATAGAATTTTTGGTAATTTTATGAGAGGTCCATGTTATCTTCTATCCAATCGAGATAAGCATAGACACGCGTGTATACATCAGGCCAGCCTATGGCGCAAGGCTTGCCGAAAGAAACGACGCCAATTTCAACTCCATCAACTACAAGCGGTCCACCCGAATCACCCTGAAAAGTGGTGTCATAATTTTTTATTCATTAAACTATCGGATGACTTTGCAGTACATAAAAAATTGCACTTACGTTGCAAGCACCTTCGCCTCTCCTGGTCAATGTACAAATTTGATTACGAGATACTTTTCGAATTCTGCGCTTGCATTGCTTCGTGTCAATGACGTGCAATTCGATTTCTTGCAGAGAATTTGGTATCGGACCTCTTGCCTAAATAAAAAAAATATTTTTACCTCTAAATATTATTTTTTGGAATGACTTGAAATGATTTTTTTCTCAAAACCGAGAATAATACTCACATGAAGTCTTCCCCAGCCTGAAAGCACAACAGGATTTTTTTTCATGTCAATGTCTTCAGTGGGAAGTGCGATTGGCTGAATTTTATCGGTGAAAATAATTTTTTCGGAAAGTCTAATGAGGCCAATATCGTCGTGGGTTGGGCTGTAGGGATACCCTTCGTGAGCGATTAATTCTTCGGGCTCGTAGTGAGTGCCATCTCCGTTGAGCTCATTAGTGCCAGCTCTGACGGTTAATTCGTGTGGTGATTTGCTGGACAACAAAATGATTTTTTAGTGAACGTGAATAAAATATGTGATGACCTGTTTTATGTTACGCACTTGTAGATGCAGTGAGCGGCGGTGAGGATGTAATATTCGTTGATGATGGAGCCACCGCAATGAAATCTCTTGTTCCATATCCACAAAGATACTTGGTAAGGATATTTGCCCTTGGGGGCGACGGAACCACCGACTATGCGAGAACTTGTGGCCGCTGGAAATAATCCAAGTATGAAATCAATTTAAAGTAATTGTTACTAATTTATTACTAGCATAGCGAGGGAACATTTCACAATTTTTTCAACTTATCGAAATAAGTGCTCCAAAAAAAAACTTACCATTAACATCAAGAACGAAGCTGAGTATCAATAGAGCCACAAACGCCTGCATAATGACTCAACTGAAAGTGTGATTTGTGAGTCGAAGGTTTCCATATTTATAGCTTGAGATCGTAGTTTGGTGTTGCGATCGATCCACACAAATTGGACCAATAGCGCCATTGAAGCATTGAACGAAGGCGTTTTATCTTCATGGTGGTTTAGCGAGCTATTCCGTTATTCATCTATAAAACGATGCATTACGGAATTCCGAAACAACACAGCGAACGCGAACTAACATTTTTACATCACCGTGTTACGATTTCCCCTTTACTTAAGTAACTTTCATATAAAACCGTTATTACGTATTTTAGTGGGAAATTGTGATACAATGGTGATGTAAATGTTAATTCACGTTTGTCGGGAAATATAGTGGTAATTGGCAAACGATACCCAATAAAGAACGTGCTACTAAATTCTTGCAACATCTTTTTTTTTTATCCCGACTTAGATTTATTTCGACATCGTCAATTCGTTTAATACTCTTAAAAACTTTTTATGTACGTTGAGTTTTTTTTAAAATATTTTATATCATTTACTTTCAGTTCCGATAGAAACAATTGTTGTTTAAATCTATTAATTTGCCGAGTTTCCTTATGTTGAATTGTCGATTGTTGCGATCTAGTTGCTTAGACGGCTGGATACCATCTGGACCGATTTGTTGGCGCTGCTATATAATACGCCGGGTGCTTTGATGTAACGCTGCGAGTGTCGCAATTGCCCACGTAAAGTAGGTAATTTCATTGAAGCATGAAATGAACCACTCGCGACACTCAGTAAAAAAAAAAGAATATTTTTTAATTGATTTTTCTTAACTATATCGTCGGGGTAAATAAATATTTGAAATACCGTTTATGAAAATAAATATCTTTATTTGCCATTAAATAATATTAAACAATATGAGCAATAAGAAAATTAATTCTAGGTTTAAATCGCTCAAGTCGTATGTTCCAGAAACGCGAGAACCATCGAATGGGTCGCAAATTCTTCGTCAAGTTGTCAGGGAATTAGGCCTCCATGTGCTCCTCGATCCAGTCGAGGTAAGCCTGAACACGAGTGTACACATCCGGATAGCCAACACCGCACGGCCTGCCGAACGACACGATACCGATTTCGACTCCATTAGCGACGAGTGGACCACCCGAGTCACCCTAAAATAAAATCACAATTTTATTAATACTAACATTCCAGCGGAAATAGGTGAGTATAACGAAAAAAAAAAGTGAACTCACGTTGCAAGCTCCTTCTCCTCTCTTGGTCAGTGTGCAAACTTGTTTTGATGTCACCATTGGTTGTCTTGCCTGGCAGGCCTTCAGGTCAATAACCTTCAAGTCGATTTGCTGCAGGTGGTTGGGTGCAATACCTCCGGCCTGAAAAAGTCCCAAATAAAATTGGCATTTTGTTAAACGGCACTTCAGATTTTTTTTTTTCTAAAAATTTGAATTCCAATTTTATCAATTCGGATGGAGAGACTTTTCTTTTTAAACGCTGGCAATTATTGAAGATACCAAGAGCATTGATTTTCTAGGGTATAAGGAATAAACGTGCTTTAAAAAAGTGCTGAACTTACAGTGAGTCTTCCCCATCCGGTGAGCACGACAGAGGAATCTTCCTGTTGGTAATCGCTGGTGGGCAGAGATATTGGCTGAACCTTGTCGCCGAAAACGATTTCCTCAGAGAGACGAATGAGAGCGATGTCGTCCTTTACGTCACTGAATGAGAATCCCGTGTGGCCCATGAGCTTTTCAGCCTGGTATTTCTTGCTTGGTTCGTCCAACAAGTGGCTGCCAACTACTATGTTCACTTGCTCAGCGCGGAGACTGGAGGTGAGAATAAATTTATTCAATTAATCAATTAGACAACTAAACAATCAACGAAAAAAGAACAATACTTTAGTAAATAAAACATACCCGAAAATGCAATGAGCAGCAGTGAGGATGTAACGGCTATTGATGATGGCACCACCGCATTGGAAAGTGTTATAAATCCATAGGGACACTTGGTACGGATATTTTCCTTCGGGTGCATCTGTACCTCCGACGATACGAGAGCTCAAAGATGCTCCTGAAAAAATGAATTATTACTTTTCAAATGTGATCAAATTAAACACATGAAAAATATTAATTTTTTCACAGCCAGTAATCGCAGCATATCGGAAAAATGTGATATTAATAATAGCGATTAATTGAATGACAGTTAATAATTTTGTATGAAAATATGTAATGTTTTGACTTACCATTAGCTGCAAGCGCAAGGCTCAGTACCAAAAATCCCACAAATGCCTGCATGGTGATTGAACTCGGAGTGTGATTTGTACGTTCAGCAAATCCGTATTTATACCTTGAGGATCTCTATCGATTGGTACTTTGAAACTGTAGCATCATAGTATTATTGATTAGAAACGCTCATGCCTTGAGTAGTTGATTGCAGAGATACGTTCCTTATCTGTAAGAAGTTTGACTGCGGAATTTCCGAAATAAATCCTGATAGTGATAATTATCGAACGGAATCGTGATTTTTGCATCAGATATATGACTTGATTGCGCAATGAAGCGATACATCGACGGAAATCTGCACCACGTGATACTAAATTTCGTCCATCGATATCATTGCCAAGATTTATTAAGGGCATTTCGTAACTACTACGTCTTCTACGCAACTATATTTGATCGATTACTTTATCACCCCAGACCCGATAATATTGATTGTGCTTATTGGATACATCAGCTTGCTATTAAACACGATTAGGTAAATAAATCATGTGAGAATGTAAATAAAAGAGTTTTAGTATGTACGACTTAAAAATGCTGGTTAACTATAAAAATTGATATGCGAAAGCAAAAAAAAAATACTATTGAGCACTATCGGTTAAATAAATAGATTTGGGCACAAAAATAAGGAAATTCCCTTTCAGTTCAGGCCTAAATCTAAGGAATCTATGATCGGTTCGTTTTCGGCCGAAATCAAGTGTGTTTAACCCTTTTAGTGCCGGGCGAAATAGAGGTGCCTATGCGAGAAAAACCGGCCGAATTTCACAGTTTTACAAGGGTTCGGGAAAATGCTTATAATAACCAAACGAGAAACGATATTTACATGATTCAAAAAGCTGCGTATTATAGATGAAATACAGAACTAAACAATGACACTAGTTTTTTTGTACTCATTTGAGAATTATAGAAAAAAAAAGGTATATATGTTTATAAATGAAGTAAAAGTTGAGTTCTCTCGTACAAAACATATTTGAACATACAAACAGCCATCTTTTCACCATAATTTTATATGGGTAAATTATTATGAAACATTACTTTGTATTTCCAATATATTTTGTAACAAGATAAACAATATTACATAACAAAAATAAAACATAACTTGAAGGTACACGGTAGGCGCCAGGCGGATTATCTCTTTCGAAATATGTAATTGTTATCGGTAATACGAAAAACTATTTTTTTTAATTCTCTCATAATGAAATTAGATCATTTATAACGTATTACAAATTTATTTTGCGATAGAGTTCTCCCGCAATGCGAATAGTAAAGCGCTACGAGGCGCGGACCGATATATCGGCTCTGGCACTTCTCGCCAGTGTAGCAGGAACCGATATATCGGCTCCCGGCACTTAAAGGGTTAATCAGGCGACATACAAAAATGTCCGGTTCCATCTAAATCTACAGACTCCGATCAGGCAAAGTGAAAGAATGCTAGATTTGGCCTAAAATTAATGAGTCTCATCAGGCAATATGCACCAATGCTACATCTAATCTAAACTCAGCGAGTCTGACAATTTAAGATGTGAGTGGAGGCTTGAATCGAGTGAGTCTGATCCGGCAATATTTAGCAATGACGGATCCAGTCCTGATCCGATCTAAAGTTAGTTAATGTGATCATGCACGATACAACAATGCCAGAGATCTCATTTAGATCTAGTGAGTCTAGTGATTTTTATCTATAAATCTATGTGAACGAATTCTGTAATCGCATTTTGTCTTAAACAAAGTACGGAATGGTTTTGGAGGTTCTTCGCATGGTAAATTAAAATGTCGAATATTATTTTCGTAAAAATATATCTTTATTTAACATTAAACATCTCAATGAAAATTAGGAAAAGTACATCTCATTGGGTTGAACAGGTTGGGGTTATTTTTTTGTTTGTTTCAGATCAGTCAAATCGTAGGTCATCATCGTCATAATCATCGATCGCCCATCAACCTCGAGTCACATTGACGATTGCAATTGCAGTTAAAAGCGACGGCGTCAATAATCCTTCATGTCCAATGGGCAGCATGGGTTTTCGAAGAGGCATTAAGCGTCAATGTGGTCGGCTATCCAATCGAGGTAGGACTGAACACGAGTGTAGACATCGGGCCAGTTAACTGCACACGGCATGCCGAAGGAGACGACACCGACTTGAATACCACTAGCGACGAGTGGGCCACCCGAATCACCCTGAAAATAGAATAACGATTTTGGTTATCACAAAGCAGGCAAAGGGTTGAAATAATCCAAAGGAAAACGATGACTCACGCTGCATGCACCTTCTCCTTTCTTGGTCAGGGTGCAAATATGTTTCGATGTCACACTAGAGTGATCCTCCTGACATTTTTCGTTGCTAATGACCTTCAAGTCGAGCTGCTGCAGTTTCTTAGGATGGTCACCACCGCCCTGAACAGTGGAAAAAAATGGGTATGGAGGTGCAAAATTCTACAAAAATCTTTTTATCATTTTTTTTTTTCAAACGATTAAAGCTTACACTGAGTCTTCCCCATCCTGTGAGCACTACGTCATCACTGGGCAGAGTGTAATCTCTGGTGGGCAAAGCAATCGGTTGAACCTTTTCGTTGTAAACGATTTCCTCGGAGACTAAAATGAGACCGATGTCGTTCGCGGCGTTACGGTAATCCCATTCTTCGTGCACTATAAGTTTTTCAGCCTGGAAACGCTTGCCCGGTTCGTCGACCAAGTTGCTACCAACGCCCACGGTTATTTTATCGGCGGTGAACCTGAACAAAATTAGATTTTTTCATTAATTTATTGCATCTAATATTTCATTTTGAAAGAAACCATATCTTAAGATTAATCTGAAATGTAATCTATGTTCGCTTGAGGGCGAATAATGTGCCAAATTGAACTTACATGTAAATGCAGTGAGCAGCAGTGAGAATGTAACGGGGATGAATGATGGAACCGCCGCACTGAAAGTCGAGCTCCGATATCCATATCGATACTTGGTAGGGATATTTTCCTTCGGGCGCATCTGTACCTCCGACGACACGAGAGCTCAAAGATGCTCCTGAAAAAATTAATTAACGTTGCTTAAAAAATGCGAGACATTGCATTGATATAATCAATATTTTTAAGTTGAAATGAAATGATTGCAAAATTAGATCAACTACGGTAATATTGAAATAATTTTTTTTATGTAAATTTGTAATGTTTTTTCAAACCATTAGCTGTGAGCGCAAGGCTCAGTAGGAAAAGTCCCACAAAGTGCTGCATGATAGTCGAACGCAGAGTGCAATTTCAACGTTTCGGTCGGTCGTATTTATAGTTTGACAATGTCGGATCTTTATCGATTGGACCCGTAGAACTGCGGACGATTAGCTGAAGATGTACCTGATTAAAAAGTTAGGTTTCTTATATCGATAAGGAGATTGATTAAAATTCGGATTTTTGTACTGAATGTATACATATACTGCGCAGTGAATCAAAGATATCGCGGGAAATCTGCGCCACATGTCGTTCAATTTTATTCGTCAGTATTAATGCGCAGATTTATTTAGTAGGTGATATCATAATGGTCTACGTTGTACATAAATTGATTAGCTTATCTTGACATCCTTGGCACATATTGATTGTGCTTATTCGATATATTAGTTTCATATCAAACCCAATTAGGTAAATAAATACATGTCTGGATGTAAATAAGGGACTTTTCGGAACAGAAGTTCAATTAGCATTTTTTAATTTACGTAGGTCATCGGGACGTTCCATCTCTCGCGGCAATGTAACTGTTACATTGCTGATTAGCAAATTTTAATATAGCAGCAACGAATCCGATTTTCGTATTTATTGGGGTCCTATTACACGGGTCATTTTCTATCCTTAAAAGATAAATTAAGTTCAATTGAAATTGAAGAATAGTTAGGTAGTGTCAATATAGTGAATTTCGAAATTTAGTATCGGTCAAGTGTGAGACATTGTGATAGTTTCAAGTACGGCATATCGATGCATATAGAGGTGATAACTTATCAGATATAATTGCCAACGTGGTTGATCGTTAACTCGAGCACTTGGGGAAGATTATACATGTCCTTACTATGATTCAGGCAGACGACAGATCATTGATAAATTATATACGAATTGCGATATCAATGAGTGCTTGGAAATACCCAACGCAGTCAGTAAACCCGGGAACGCAATTTTATTTGATGACTTATGAAAATACCAAACGAAAAGGTTTCCATTTTGCCGAGCATTGGCGATGATGAGGAAAATTAAGGTGAGCAAACTTTTAAGCTGACAGAATATTACTCGTGTTGAAGGTTTCGAACATTTTTATTCGATAATTCTCTCGGTTTTCACCTGTGCCATTGTAACGCAGCTTGTGCAGTTTCCAAAACGACAACAGTGACGATTCATCGTAATCTCAGTATGTATTTTCTTACACAAATTCTTAACGGAATACTTTGGTTTCTCATTTCAGATCAACTTGCAGACGCCTGAGCAATCCTCAAGATCGTAGTTTGGAATTAATTATATTTATCACAATATGAAAGCCATTGAACTTAACATAGTTTGAAACCGCGATGATTACGATGACATATATAACTAAAAAATTAAAAATACAAGAGTAATGCGACTGTCTTATCCTAAACTATCCACTGTCATGATACACGTAGACTCGATGAACCGACGAATTGCGGGCTTCGTGGATAAATGGTAAAAAAGCGAGATGGTAAGTTAGAGACGAGGCTTAAGCTGACCGAGCGCTTTACACAAAGTGCTTTGCAAATATGACTAGAAAACACGCGCAGGTCGCGTATCCTCGCATAATCGGCGTATCGAATATCATCGACATTTTCTTCGTTTCCCAAATATCTCTGAAAACATTTGTTCCTCTGTACAGGAAGGCTAACGCGTTAACATCTGTGGACGATTTGAAAGCGAGTTTTGAGAGGAATATCTGCTCGCTCATCGCGTATCACCAATTATCTTAATGCATTATTCGATGTATAAAAAAATACGTTCCTCTTGTTTCTGTCGGTGCGGAATTAAAGCCTGCCGAGTTTTCGATACGCAATAACTCGGGAGTCACGAAAATATAAGAGACAAAAGAGGCTGATTATCGTTCAGCCAGATCTTTACGATTCTAGACGCAGTCGCTCTCGTCTGTCGTTATTTTCGCTCGTTCGGCGTAAGGATTGCTCTTCTCCTGAAGCGGTGCCATTGCCGGTCCACTCGTCGTGCACGTTCTCGAGGCCGAACTGTGGTAACCGCTTCTCGTAGAATTACCGGACTGTAAGTTGGGCGCACGAAAACCCAAACGCTTCAGAAGCAACCGCTTTATCTTGTCCTTCCACACGAATATCACGAAGATTATCACACCCTGAAGAGTGTTGGCGAGGTCCGTGAGGTACCAAACCGCGCTCGGACTTCCATTCTTGAAGAACCAACTCACTATCTCCATCGACCAGTTTATTCCCATCACGATGAAGAGTTTAAGGTAGAGATTGAACCTGTAGAGTGAAAAGAGTAGACTTGATTAGTCGAGCATGTTTGTAGCAGCTGAATGTGCTTGGTACGAAGTGAGCGAGTCGCTGTATGGCCGGAGTAATTAAACCGCGTGGCGGATTTCGTATTTTATCTCCTCTCATGAAGTAACCGTAAATAAGAAAACAAACGATCGTACGGGAAGTGTGTCTGAGTTGGCTGGCCCTGACACAAGGAGCTTTAAAATAATTTTCATGCGGCAATACAACGCACGCTGCGTTGAGAAACACTCTTGTGTGGGTTTTATGACTGCGACGCTTTTCGTCGGCTTCTCCACAAGTGGAAGAGCCTCGAAGATCAAGTGCACGTCGAGTTGCACTCGTAGCGGCGAGTGCTCGACGCGATGATATTCAATTGGTGCTTTTATACGTCTTCCCAAGAGTGCGAATTTCCATAACAGGAAAAGGACGATAAAATGCCACCTTTTCGCAACGTAAAACATTTTATCCGCTGTCCCATGTGGCGATACGAGTTCAATAAGAGAAACAAATATGCGGAAGTAGTCGATATGATAAACTCAAATTACTTTGACCACAAGAGTTTCCAACAGTCTAATAATCATTATCCGCTACTGCGTTATTTCCTAATGGTTCGCGGTATATTTTTCACAGCCTTCGCAGCGCAAAAAAAATCTCAGAAAAACTGAGCTCAAAGTCTCGCAGTCGCGTGTAATTTATCGCATTGAACAGCACAAACCATTGCTTGTTGTCGTCGTGACGTCGACTATCCATTCCTTTGAGATGATGAGCCGTGTCCTTCTTGTGCTGCACTATCTTCAAAGCTGTTGATACGAAGAGGCATATGTTGCATACCACCGTCAGGCCCATAGGTCCATAGAAATAAAGGGCAAGTGCGGCATCGGCTGAGAAAAAATACAAAATTAACAAATTGGAAATGATTGAGAAATTGCGAAAAAATGTCAACGATACTCACTGCGAAACCAACAGCTCATCACCCCAAATTCTGGTCGGATCCAAGTCGCAGGAACGTCCGGGACAAAATCCATGATCAGGCAGATCCCAGTGAGGATCCATGCGCTTCCCCAGGCATAAGCAGAGTAGATAATGAATTTTTTTCGCTCCCGCTGCCTCACGCTACCCTGGAGCGATCTGAACCCTCTGAAAATTAAAGCAACACTGTAGAATATACAAGCTAACCGGAAAGTACATTTGTAAAGCTTTTCGAGGGATATTCTACCACTAAAAAAAAAGAACTATCGACAGACAATGACTGGATGGACGTGTGGGTGGGATCAATACACAGTTAAAAATATTTAGTTAAATTTTTTATATGCAATTCATATGTGAACCACATCTTTTTAGTAAATCCAAATGAGATTTAGAATTTTAGTTCACCCGGCTTTTAAATTTAGTACAACAGCCACGGGATTAAATTTCTGATGTTGAAGACTCGAAAACATTTTTAACGGTGTAGGTAAGTACATAGCTCTAAAATTGTGAGGTAACTTGCTCCGCTATCACATAAAATAATGAAAAAACTGTTCTACATCGTTCAAGTGCAAGGCTACAATTTTTACAGGTACCCACCCACTCACCCGTGGTATAGATCTATTTATCTTTCCAGGCTTCGAGCTTGCAAGCAAAGACAGAGATGGTTTTTATATTTACTGGCTTAAGGCTCGTATTACATGTTATTCGAGAAGAATTGGAGCTAAATATCTGAGATTTTTTTTGTGCTTGAAAAACTTGTTTTTTTTTTAAATACAATTTTTGTTCATGCTTCATTGATTAGCAGGTGAATTCTGTGTGGCTACGTCATCGCCGGAGAAACGATGGATCGCGGTGGAAAGTGTGTAACTTGGGCCACGTACAGTGTGAGTCATAAAGGTTTAACGATTTTCCAAGGTGGATACTGTATAATCCTCATTGGTTTTAACGACCGAGGCAGTGCGAGACTCTCGCATGGAAGCGTGACAAGAACCAAAATTCCGCAGTCATGTGTCATTGCAAATATTGTGAAAGCTTTGGGTAAGCGTGCGTGCGTATACACGCCGCAATTTCGGCTTTTACATGCAATTTGCGAAGAGGTATTTGAAAAATGTTTTGACTGTTCTCAAGCCAGAGGCTATTAAGCATTATGTATAGAGCTTTTCGACCCTTGGGAAATTAATTTCGAAGCCTTGAACTTTGTTGTTCTATTTTTTACTCCTGTGTTTACTCATAATTCGGGTAATTGTCAATCTGCAAAAAAGCGTCGTCCGATGAAATTTAGTGTACAGCCCTACGTGTCCTTTGGAGATTCATCAGGGCGACTAGTTCTCGAGTCAAAAAGATTATTGTCCCTCGAGAGATGGTCACGCCTCGTAATAAGCTGCCCATTATGCATATTATCGTGTGGGCGACTCTTATTCGACTTAAGTGAACCCGGAGACCATTATGGAAGAATACCACCAGAATGGTTCCCTCAATATTTTACATCCCGCTCTAAAAAGATGCACAAAAAATTAATTTAATTTTAGTAATGGGTGAAAAAAGAAATAAATAATTTTCAACCTGTTCGGATATTGTGACTGGAAATTAACTGTGAATTTAAAGATAAACAAAAACCATCGAAAGGCTTTTAAACCTCATGAATATTCTAATCCCTCGAGCTATAAAAACCTGTATCTCCGGTTACAAATCTGACCGTAGCCGAGGTAGTTATGGAGCCTCGCAGGCCGAAAGTACTTGTCCTAAATTAATTCTAATTCGTTCAAAGCTTTATAGGTGACACGTGTGGCCGGTGCGGTTTTCCAGTGGCTACTACTTCTATAATTTAATTTGTACGGAATTATCCTAACGATCCAACGTCCCACGGCTCTCCATTTGTTTTCAACTGGAGATTATTCGAACGGGCCTCTCAAACGTGCCGAAGTTCGTTGAAACTGCTTCGCTGATTTATTCTAATTTGTCTGACACTCTTCTACGGGCTTGTGTGTCTCTTCATGTCAATCAATCCTCGCTCCACTCGCGTTGGCTTTCCCCAGGCGTTTTTCTCGGTGTTTTTTTTTTATTGTGGCATTCGCTCCACGTGAATTTATTTCTCTCTGCTCTTCACTCTATGCAAATCTGTTGTGGACATCAGCTCAAGAGTAGACATTGAACCGGTGATTCACGACAGGAGATTGAGCTGCTCTATCCTTCCCCTAAAATATGCAACACATAGATTATTCGGTCAAGTTTAATCTCCAAAATCCCATCAAGCTTTCCACTATCGAGATTCAGTAATTTATAGAGTCTAGGTCGTGTCTGCAACTCGGTGCTTACCGATTCTAGCCAATGCCACAGATTTTACATGGATTAGTTGGTGGAGAATGTCAACAAGTGGCGCTGAGCTTGGAAACACATGTCGAAGCTTTCACGATGCTTCACCCCAGCTATTACAAGCGGATTATCGATAATTCGTGAATCACTGACAGAAGAGACTGTTGCGCGTTCAGAGTTTCGTTCAGAAAATTTTATTCCTCTTCCATTTACCGATTACCATTTTTTTTCGACAATTTCGGCAATAGAACGTTTGAATAAGGTATACTATAAAAATTTCGAAGTACCGTTTGAAATGTTTCTAGCAAATATTTCACCCACGCCTCCGCATTGCAACAAAATTGCCCTTTAATTGACGCAGACAGCAAAACATTCTTCGCGAGCGTCACGAGAAATCGCATTCCTCGTATCCTCGTAATTATGTGTTATAAATTACGTGCTATCCAGACACGCAACAAAATATAAATCACCGTCTAGAGGTTTCTATTTACCGAAAGTACCGAGAATTCTCTTTGCAAATAGCCCGAAAATTTGGGGATGCGAGAGATCAGTTGGCATCGATCCACCATCCGCTTGGCAGATCTTCCGCTTTGCGATGGATTGACGATCGTTTCAAGTGTAAATAAATTATTTCCGCTGGAGTTTCAAATAATTATTGAATTAGTCTGAATATTTTGGCACCAGGAAATTGTGTCACGGGAGCTCAAGAGAACAGCCAAGTCCAATTAGTGATATTCACTGATTCACGTCTAATTTTCTCAGCAACTTTTATAGTAACATTTCTATAAAAAAATCGATTTCAGTGAATTTTTTACAGCTAAAGCGATTGGCTAATTTTTGACATTTTTTTAGGGATTCCCGGGAAGCGCGGGCGGAAATTGGTGGAATCCGTTGCAACGAAAAGTGGAGGACACTACAAGCGAGCATAGCGGAGGTGCTCTATTGATTTTCCTTAATAAGGTCACCGTTGCACCTTTAGTGCCATCGGCAGGACAACCAGAATGTCCTCGAGCTATTGACCGGACGATCGGCGACGAAAAGAAAAAACTTTTCAATGTCGGATTACCGTAATTGAAGGCATATGGCGGTCGTTGATCGACGTTATCTAATCGTGGGGAGTGCGAAGAAAAATTAATAAAAAATCTACGGCATATGGAGGGGCCAAAACGCGGTCGCACAGTAGTTTTATCGCGCCTCGACCAACGATAATTAAACGGGCATTATCGTAGACATCGACGCCGCGATTCCCTCATAAAATTTCGACGCGCTGCTTGAAGCATTCCGATGCAATTTCACATGAAAATCACGCGTAGAATAATTGTTTATCTCCGGAGCTGGAGGAAGGATGTGGTCAAGGCAGCCCGTCCGAAGTTCACTGCACTTTTATAATAGCCGAGATTCATGCCTGGAGTCTCGTTAGCTCAACAAGCGAAGCAAGATCACAAGTGATCTCGGCGAAGATAGCGATTGTTAAAAAAGAATGCAGTGCAGCCTTGAAAGACAATTTTGCAGCGGTTTCGAGAACAAGCCAATCATGTTAATTGGATTTGGAATTGGTCAATGGAAAAGTTGTTCTTGAAGATTCTGGGAAAGAAAAACAAAAACCACGTTAGTAAAATTAAACAAAGAACGTAAATTAGAAATCAATTCACTCGGAGTGACATTGATGAGATGCCTTCTAAGTTTTTTAGTTTTTAGACATACACTCTGGTAAAAAAAAAATAATTAGCACACAAATAAACCTACAACAATGTACCCTTCGATGTCTTGACCGTTTTCGCTCGGTCCTTGTTTGCTCGGTCTTAAGGGCTCAGTTTTCCTCTTGGGACATTTTCCTCTGCTCATGGATCTGGCGAAATTTTTATGGAAATTCCGATAAATAATAATTTGGAAAAAATAAATTAAATAAAGCAAATAAGAAATATTAATTCTCGTAATAATAATCTTTGTGGCCTATTTCGCTGAGCGACCCTCGCGCCTGATCCGGCTCACGACGATCGCGTGCAGCAAAAATTCGCGGCTGACCGCAGAGCGAGTTCGCTACTGGCCTTTCGCTGCAACCTCGACGTTATCTTCCACTGGCACAAAGCGACTCGAGAGACGATGACGTAGCCGACAGACGACGCGCGAACCGACGCCACACATAAAATTATGAGTAATTCGTAATGCAGAGCACAACAATGTCAAATGGAAATTCGATATACGGGGAATTTTGTTAATATTTTATATACATTTGTAGCCGAGGAATTATTGGCCACGAGAACTCACCCAAAAGTCCACCAGATATCGAAGCACATGACGTTGAGCCAGAAGAAGCTCGCCAGGAAGGAGAAGTGGATCACGAAGGCTGGATCATGAAAATAAAAGAAAAATCACCCTTATTACCATCTCTGCCGAATTATTCACATAATATATACACATCTATACATAGAATCATATGCGCGAGTTATGAAAGAGCAAATGGCCATGCTCGTGGAACAGAATTTCGTAGAAGCCTGCGGCGTGTCGTGACCAGCACTATTGTTAAGCCAATGCCAGTGTCAGACGCTCCCTCAAGCAACAGTGATGACGTTTTTATGCCATAGTCTCGACGAATCTGAACTAAAATCCATAAATTCCAGACACGCTTTCGCAACTCAATGCAATGTTGATAATATCACCCGGAAGAACTGATTTAAAATACGTTCTCTTTCATGTTTTTGTCAAAGGTTATCGTTATTGGGTCATCGAGCTATTCCCAATTCGTGACACGATCATTTTAAAAATTGTGATGTCCCACAGAAACTCCACATCACTCTTCACCCAAGCGGATCACAATAGATAATTGTGAGGACGTACCGAGGAGTTTGCACACCGTGAGACTCGTGTCGTCCGGGTGGACGAATTGCACAATAGCGAGAGCGATATAAGCGACCATCAGCGAGCCGACGTACCCCCGGAGCGTCATGCCGTGCATATTTTTCAACTGGGGTAGAATGGAGTAAACGACAAAGGTAATAAGAAGGCAAGGAACCGAGATAACCAGACCGTACTGAAAGCCCACCGTCCGGGGTTCGCTAGTTTCGAGGGAATAATCATCGGATATGCAGTGCATCACTCTGTAGGGAGAGTCGTTTGTAACGGCAGCGAAACAGTAGTCGGTGAAGTGAATTGTCATCGAAGGGGCGGTTTCGATGGCAGGAAAATGGATGGAGCCATTGGAGAGTAGCAGAAACCCATCGTCCTCGGCAGTGACCTCGTATCTGTGTCCTCCTCGGCAAGGATCCCACGCGAGAACGTGGAAATCACGGATTTTAAGCTGCTCCGATTGCATTTCCAGAGTCTGGGGATCGTGATGGGGTGGAAACTCCGGTGTCCATGCCTTCGATTTCATGGGAATACACTTGCGATAATCCGGCGGGATTATCCGTGATCCCATTGGACAGCAGAGAGACAAACACAATCGCTCCTCGCAGGCACACACGGAAGTTTCGTTTTTATGAAAATCCAGAGCAGTGGAATTTGTCGATCGATCAAACTTGAACGTGGTGATAAACGCCTCGGCGGGACACTCAATTTCGTCCGGCAAAAACGCTTCACCGGCGGTTATCACACCGAAAATCGTGCAGAACATTAAACTCCAACGAGCCATCGTTCTCAAACGACGCGTCGCGGCTTACTGACTCAATCCAACAATGAACGCGATACGTTCTCTCTTTCACTGTAGATCCTCAACTGATGCTGCAATTCTGGCCATCGCCACAAGCTTGTGCACGCAGGAAGGCCTTATCTGGTGACCACTTCTACAACGGGCCTCGTATTCGTTACGGTACCGGTGTTTGCGGTTTCTCTATTTGCGGAAGTCGCTCCACGTCCCCAATTGGGATTGCCCCTGTGAATCAACATTGGTATGTTTAGTTTACAACGTATGAAAGAAACGGCGCAATAAAATTGTGAGGGTGTGGCGTGTCGGACTTTTGGATTGGAGATAGAAATTTCAAATTTAAATTTAGACCCTCCCTCAAGCAAATGTGTAAATATGGAAGTACCGCCACTTGGAATGAACTATTGGGATTTCTCGGACATCCAATTTAAAAGTACAGAGTGAGTCGAGGATTTTAAGTCTTTTATAAAAGAAGAGATATATTCCGGTATGATTCTCCGCGATAAAAGCGATTGCACGTTCCAGGTACAACTGATAGGAGAACCTTTTTATTGCGAAGATAAACTGGTTCTTGTACAAATGCCCGGATATTTCTGCAAGACCATGATGATAGTGAGCGGCAGGAATTTATCGTAAAAAATCTGTCGATTTTTAGGCTTCGTGATCGATGTAAAAAAAAGTGTATAAGCGTTAGTCGATAAAACATGGTGTTCCGAGTAGCGCGGAGAATTTAGTAATTTATATATAGATTACGTGTGGGATTGGGGGCAACAGTGTAAAGCTCCATGAGAATTAGTCTATCGGGAATTCGGTGGATATTTTCGTTCGTCGCCACGAAAGACTCGCTCCATCTACTTCCACGCATCATTGAGACCTCCTGTTATTTACCATTGCCTCTGTGGATCCACATTTCGAGCCATATTTACGGCAATGTCGCACTGATTGCGAGACACAATCTCTACACGCCCATTACCTTTTATTATGGAAGTGGCCGTGTGTGCGCGCGCGGATATCTATTGCGAATATCGGACACTCGTTGCTCGTAATATTACTCTTTCCGCACCCCAAGCAGCAACAGATGTTGCCCGCAGTTGGCTGCAACAGATGAAAGCCTCTGCGAAGAATATGTGCCGTGAATGGCTCGACCCGAGCGAGAATCGATAAGAGCACGAGCCTCCCAACAACAAACTCCGACGGACGGCAGCTTCTGCTAATTTGATTTACAAAAGGGCCCTTGTCGATAACGTCGCGAACGACATTGATGTCGCGAGGAATAAATTAAAGGACAACGAGGGCTGGTCAACGCCTCTCGCGCGATCACGGCATCCGTTTCCTGGGAATAATTGCCATTATGTTACCGCACTGTAACAAAAATTATTCATGAAAATCAACGCACCGCGTATGAAGTTTTACGCGAATACAGTGTGAAATTGTTAAACTGTCGCTAGTGTGACAAAAGAGGAGAACGAATGCCGACGATTACCAGATAATAATAAAGTGAATCACCTAATTGCGTCGTTACCTCACGAGGAACGCACACAACTTCAAGAAGAAGAATCGCCACTCGAAGAAAAAAGTGTTTAAATGCTGATTTAAATTCCGCAAGAGAAATTGGAAGATCCTGAACCAGAGTCGCGTAATTTTCAAGCGCTAAGCCGCAACTTTTTTTCGCTATGCTAATACCACTGCGTTAAGCTTTCTATGTTGCCTTATATTTACGCCACGCTGCGTTTACTGCATAATACCTTATCTCAACTTTGCCAAATTATGTGCCTCGTAATCTCCTCCGAACACACGATGAATTTTAAGTTAAAGCTCAAATTCCACGTAGCAAAAGTTGCAGGGCTTTTCTGTGAACCATTTCGCTAACATTGCGTCAAAACTTTCGGAAATTATAGAAAATAAAAGAACAATAAATAGAAGCATCTAAACGCAATGCTAGCAAAATGGCCTCCCGCCAATAATTGGCCCCCCGCCAAGAAAATGTTATTAGGGATGTCGTTAAAATACCTAGGGACAGGCAGAGAGGGCCATTCGCAATGACGCTATCGCCTCCGAATTGAACGGTGCTGAGTACGGCGTAAGCGACGAAGAGGCAGGCGACGTAAGTCCTCAACGTGGATCCATGCATGCTTTTGAGTTCTGGGAGTATCGAGTAGGTGACGAAGGTCGCCAGGAAGAAGGGCAACGACAGCATCATCGCGATAGTTTTCACTTTACTGATCGTCTCCTCTTGTCTGTCCTCTTCCGGAAATCCAAAGCAAACGGCAGCGACGGTCATCGATTCATTTCCTTCCATAACGTTGGCCCAGCAATACTCTCTCTCGTTGTACCACAAGTCCTCGTAATCGGTGTTTGAATAGTCGTGATAAATCGTCCCGTTCTCCAGCAAAAAAAAGACATCTTCTCCTATCGGGGCCGGAAGTAGCGGATGAATGTCGTCCCACTCCTCGCATGGAATTCCGTACTTCGGGATCAATTGTTCCGCTCGCAATTCCGATACCGAGAGCCTGGAGTCGTAGATCGGTGGAAACTCGAGGTCCACCATCGGCAAGGACTCGTTTGACGTACATGTCATGTCGATTAGATAAAGGCCCGGTTGGCAGCATATCGGGATGTACCTCTTCTCTCTCGGTGACGGCAATTCCTGCATTTTGCCGCTGAGCTGCACATTCAAAGCCCAAATATTCGTTAAAAACAAGAAAATTTTTTTTTATTAACTTTACCGATTTTTATACATTACGTTTCGTTTCTCGATTTCATAATTTTATCTCCGCGCGATAATTTTGACGTCACTCTCGTTTCGTACTCTTGTTTTCGTGATTATGCTGCACTATTTGAATTTCGAATTTCAATGTTATTTGCAATTGAAAGAAACTACAATTTCACGGCGAAATTGAAAAATCGGCAAACCGATCCTGACCCGGACAATACACCAAATACCTTCTCTCTCTCTCTCTCTCTTCGTTCTGCGTTCCGGAAGAAAGCGGTCGCTGTTACAAATGCCACATAACAGACACAACACGGGTGTGTTTTTTTTCGGTCTGAAGGTCACGCGCCTGAAGAACCGGTCCGCCCGCGGATTCGATCGCCGCTCGCCGATTCCTCGCGCTCTTTCCGCCCTTCTTCTATTTATTCATTATCTCCCGTTAAACGTTACGCCCAAACAAATCCCCAATTAAAAAAAGAAAATGTTACGCCCACAAAACAAGCGGCATGAAAAAAAGAACTTGGCATAAAAGAACGTGTTAACCACGAAGAGTCTCACCTCGACATAATTGCTCGGCGCCTCGAAAAACGCCTCCTCCTCCTCCTCCTCCACCTTTTCGTCGTAATAAGTGCCGTTTAGCTTATCACTCGCTCCATCAATCGTGACATTAGTGGACGTAATCGTGGTGCTGGTCGTCGCGATGTCTCCCGTCACATCCTCGACGTCGTAGCGATATGTTTCGATGTTTTGGCAGTTAGCCGAGCGCGCGAAAAACACGAGTAGCACGGAGGCTAGGAGCATGTTGACGGTTTCGCGAGCGGGACGACACTGATCGAGAGGAATCAACGTGAACGACGATTCCGGCGGCACAGGCTCTCTCCTCTCGCCTCGGAGAGTGTCAGGTAGAAAGTGGAGAAGAAATGCGGTAGAGAAAAAAAAAAAAAAAAAACAACGCGCCTCTCCCTTGACCATGAGCACATAACGCACCGCTAGACTTCACCTTTGGGATACACCGCGGACCAATAACCGTCGGCGTCGCCACCCTAATCCAACGTTTTTTCCGTCGACGACACGTTTACCCTCCTCTCGAGTTTTTTTTTTTTTCTTAAGGCACACACAACGATATAACGGTTATATCACATTACCACGGGCACGGTCCACAGGAACGTGTCCAAGAGTCGTGCCTGTTGACGCGTCCACAATGACACGAAGACTATAAGCGAGAGGCAGCAGTTACGAGCAGCAGCCTCGATGACGAGAGATGAGAGACCGACGGTCATTAATTTGATCAGTGGGAGGGAGGCCTCGGAGAATAGCCAGCGCGCCAATGTCTCCCCCGAACTTCTTTCATTTACCGGGGAGAATAAAAATAATAGAAAAAAGGCGTCAGGCGGTAGGTAAGGAGAGAAAAACGCGGCGGGATGTTGCGTCGCTGAAGGTCGAAGCTCTTTGGGCGACGTTGTGCGAGTATATATGAACGTCTTCCGCGCGACGACGCTCCTCCACTCGATCTCCTTTTATTCGCAGACGCTTTTGACTATCAACAATTTGACGAATTATATTTTTTGATCGACGGGTGCCTGTCGATCTCGGGAAGTAATCGGGACTGTCTGCCGCACTCCTCACCGAGAACGATTAATACCGACAGCACACCTTTCGACTATTCATAAACGGGACACTCACGAACTCTGACACTCAACTGGCATCGCCGGAAATTAGATTTTTCTTTTTTTTTTCGAGTTATTTTTGGAAACGTCGGAATGCGGAGTGTCATGAGTTTTTATGCTGTTTCGAAAGAGACTTCGAACTTTTTTTTGTAAATTTCGATCAGTGTGAAATCGATCAGTTGGTCCTTTACTCTCTTTCTCTCGGCTTGAGCATTTCACTCGAAGAATTTCTATGTTTCACTGCGCGTGCTTTTTACCTTCCGACGGACGATACAACATAAAACTGGCGTGGAGGCTGATTAACCAATCGTGAAAGGAAACACGCATGGGAAGCTGCGTCATATATATATATATGCTTTAGGTATATATCAAATTAACGGAGAAGCATATCGCATCCTCATGACCGGTAATGTACTATCCCGATAAGATCGAGTTGCCCCTAGATGCCCAACCCAGAGAGACCATAAATACACTGACCGTAAGTGTATCAGTAGGTTATTTTGCCTCGCACACTTGAATTAGTGGATAACTGTTTAGAAGTAAATGTAATCATTTTTCTACTATCAGTATTGTCAAATTTCATTTAATTAACTTCCTTCGATGGCTGTAATACATTTTTCTTCGGATGAATGAAAAATAAATAATTTATTTAAAAAAAATAAATTATTTATTTTTTAATGCCGAATACATTTGTTCGCAAATATCGTCGTCTTGAATTATATTGATCTATGCTAAATTACGATATTAGTGAGCGGTTGCCTTGACGTGGAGTGTCCCATGCATGCCTGCGAATATGTCTTCATGTATATACAGCGAATACAGGAGTCGTGCGATTTATCTTCTCCGAGACATTTATCTTCCTGTTATCGCTAAGTGATATCTTGGGCTCGGATCGATTCCATGAATGAAGTTAAAGATTTCTTCGTGAATTCTATGGGTCCATTCATGCTGCAAGGCTCAATGAAGTACATTACTCTAACTCTAACTATTACATAATGATTATTTGTTATCGCACGTGCTAATGACAGACGCGCTTAGAATTGGTGCGTTCAATTCCTAAGCATCGTCGAATAAAAAAATATTCCTCAAAGAAATAGAAGAAATTCTGCATTATTCCTGATTAAAAAAAAAGTCGCTATTAAATATAAAAAACAGGTAAATAATGTATTTCACTCTCATGGCCAGTTTGAAAAGCAAAATTATAATTCCCCCGGCAAACTTTATTTAAGAGATTCATTAAAGTTTTCCTATAGTCCGGCTATTGTCAAGGAAGAAGTTTCGTGGCAACTCATAATGAAAAGTTCTTGAATAGAGATAACAGGCTCCCATAATACAAATATTTAAATTGAATATGGAAACATAGCTGAGATGATATTCCATGTATTGATTTATTTGCTTGATACCGGTTGATTTGCCGTATAACTTGTGTCATTCTCATTTTTAAATGCGGTTGTCTAAAATACTAAGCCACTTTTAATGAGCTTCCGCTATTTATTTTCCAGTAGACCAACTAAGAGGGTTTATTACTTTGTAGGCAGAGCATCGAGCACTTTGCGAAGCGGCCTCAGAACGAATCGTTAAAGGTCGGCTACATTGTTGTCTAACAGACTCCCATAATACAAATATTTAAATTGAATATGAAAACATAGCTGAGATGATATTCCATGTATTTATTTATTTGCTTGATACCGGTTGATTTGTCGTATAACTTGTGTCATTCTCATTTTTAAATGCGGTTGTCTAAAATACTAAGCCACTTTTAATGAGCTTCCGCTATTTATTTTCCAGTAGACCAACTAAGAGGGTTTATTACTTTGTAGGCAGAGCATCGAGCACTTTGCGAAGCGGCCTCAGAACGAATCGTTAAAGGTCGGCTACATTGTTGTCTAACAGACTCCCATAATACAAATATTTAAATTGAATATGAAAACATAGCTGAGATGATATTCCATGTATTTATTTATTTGCTTGATACCGGTTGATTTGTCGTATAACTTGTGTCATTCTCATTTTTAAATGCGGTTGTCTAAAATACTAAGCCACTTTTAATGAGCTTCCGCTATTTATTTTCCAGTAGACCAACCAAGAGGGTTTATTACTTTGTAGGCAGAGCATTGAGCACTTTGCGAAGCGGCCTCAGAACGAATCGTTAAAGGTCGGCTACATTGTTGTATAACAGTCTCCCATAATACAAATATTTAAATTGAATATGGAAACATAGCTGAGATGATATTTCATGTATTTATTTATTTGCTTGATACCGGTTGATTTGTCGTATAACTTGTGTCATTCTCATTTTTAAATGCGGTTGTCTAAAATACTAAGCCACTTTTAATGAGCTTCCGCTATTTATCTTCCAGTAGACTAACCAAGAGGGTTTATTACTTTGTAGGCAGAGCATCGAGCACTTTGCGAAGCGACCTCAGAGCGAATCGTTAAAGGTCGGCTACATTGTTGTACCAGGGAAATTGCTACTTCGCGTGGCAATTAGGAGCAAGTACGTGCAGAGAACTATCGATCGAAATTTACACAACTCGTCGTTAGAACTTCGTGGCAGGGCTAGAAAAAAAAATCGAGAATTTATGGAGGATGAATGATTTTTAGTAGAATTTTTTTTTACCGCGCTCGCCAACATCGTCTCCGTGAAATATCAATCCTTGGGACACTTGGGAGCTCTTGTACAAAGTAATTACACGAGCTGTTCACTTCTCTAACGTAAGTGACTTTTGCATAGACTCCGGGATGATATATCGATCGTCGAAGCGGCTTCAAGCTCGTAAATGCCTTGCAGAGCCGTCGGACGCGAAGCATCGGGACTCCTGGTCGTATGGTACAATTGCGTGACTCTTGACCGATGAGTTAGGTGTGTAACGGTGCGCAAACATGGGAACGGTTCCACCGAGTATGTACACATGTGCGTGTGGACGTTGCAGCGACGATAGCTCGCGTTTACAGCTCCCTGCGGTCCTCGGCGCTCGTCCGTTAATTAATTGCAAATTAAACATTTTATCTAAATTATAAAAAAAAAACCATAAACATATGTTTCAGTAAATATTCCCGGGTGAGAAAAAAATCAGTTTAATCGTCTGATGTTAATTTCGTAAAAAACGTCAGCATTCACAAAATGATAATTATTTTTTTTTTTTAAATAAAAAAATTAACATTCACGGTCTCCTGTATTCTGGCCACGAGCGTCACATTTGAAATGTTATATCTCACAGCAATTCATTTTTCAGTGGCGAGTTTCCAGCAGGAAACGAGCTATTTCGGAAAGCCAGGGCTTCTCTCATAAAAGCGGAATAATTAACGGGAAGGAGGGAGCGAGATATAGAGTGAGAACGTAATTGTACTCACCCACAGCAACGCAGAGAGATTGGCCATGTTCAACGAGACGTCCGCCGGTGAGAAAGCAATAAGCGGCCACGAGAGAGGCGACGTAGCACATTAGTGTCATCCCATAGAGATTCTTCAGTTCCGGAATAACAGCGTAAACGAAGAGAGTCGCGAGAAGAAATGGTATAGAAATGATTATACCAACGGGATAAATCGTGGTTTCCGCGGTGATGGGTTCGGGATCAGGTTCGTGGCACACGAGGACAGTGATCGTCGCGAGATCCTCCTGAAGATCCATGCAATATCTCGCCTGTCCGAAGTGATCTCCGGAGTTGACCTTGAGGGAGCCATCGGCTTGGAGAACAAAATGATCCTCCTCGAAGGATTCGGGCTCCAATTTGTAAGCGATACTGGGACAAAATCTGTTCTTCACAATCTCAAAGCGCTCGCTGATTTTACTCATGTTCCTGATCTCTTCGGCAAGCTGATCTTCCCTCGGCGAGATTTCCGGAAGTGTTACATTCGTCGTCACACAAATCGGCGGATTTGCCTCGCTCAAAAATTCCCCTTTCTGGCAACACTTTCGCACGCAATTGCGAAGCTCGCAAACGCATCCGTAGGTGGAATTCTCGCGGCTCCAATACAAGTGCGGAGGGTAAATCATACCCCGATGAAGAAGCGAGGCGTTCTCGAAGCGTTGGACTTCTTCAGGGTGCAGCGGAATCGCCAGGGAACGTTGACAAGGTGATTCTCGGTGGTCTTCGGGTTGCGATTGGAGACTCGGTCGAGAGAAGGTGAAGAGGATGACGAGGACGATGCCGAAGAGCTTCATTGCGTTGATTGATTTGCAGGATCGATTCATTCTCCTGGTATCCGGATTGCCGCGGTGATTAGCTTTTGCAGGATCATCTGTCGCTCCCGAGAGCCCGGCGACGACTGAACGAGACCATTTCGATCGGATCTCTTTCTTCCTTCCCGCCAAAGTGCACTGACGCGACCGCGAACCGCGTGAGCGAGCATTGCGCGGTTATTCGTACACAGGCTCTCTCTCTCTCTCTCTCTGTGACTCCTTTTGTTCGGGCGTACCGCAATGCTCAGCCGAAAGCCCAACTATCTACCCCCGGCAATTCTGTTGATAAGATCGCTATCGGGTTACGAGGGTGCAGCACCGCTCGGTCGAGATTCTCACGGGGGAAAGAAACGAGTCCGCTGGGCTTTCAGCTACGCAGTCGGTAAATCTATCACGAGTCTTGGGTGGTTTATTTAGCTACGGATGGAATGTTTTATGAACGTCGTTATTATAGAAGCGGTGATAAAACTGATACTGAAACAAATAAAAATTTATCTAACGGGTTAGTGAGATAATTGATTGAATTTCGCGTTTATACGGCACGTTTCCTTTCAAATAAATGATGTTTTTAAAGATGCTCAAAACTGTTCATAAAATAAAAAATAAAATTAACGGTGAAGGATTTTTCCGATATTGGATTATCTTGATTTTTGCAGGGTTCAATGAAATAAGACAGATTATTAAATATTACATTTATGATAGAATTGGCAACATTTTAGTCTCATCGGTACAAATAGAATCTAGTTCTACGATGCCTTAGTTAAATTAATAGAGAGAATGAAGTAATACGTCGATTCTTGAGGTATATACAGCTTACGGAGGATAACTTACACGCGATTTATTACAAGGTAATCAACGGAGCGTCTGCGGATTTTTTCGTGCGCTTCCACTCGTTGAGATCGGCGAGAATTCGGCGACCGTACGCGGTATGAAGCTCTCTGAATGTTAGCCTCGTTCGGGGCATGTTTTCCGTTCTCCCTGGAGCTGATCTCACGCTCTGAGAACGCTGGTGCGACTCTGGCCTGTTGAAGGGGTTGTGGCGTGTTCTCGGTGGAGGCTTGGGCGATTCCGGAGGCGGCGTTACCGCAGCTGTCTCTTCCTCAGCCGCGTCCAACTGACGCTGCAATTCCGCTACCATCAGCTTCATGTAATCGTAGCTTGCACAGGCCAAGGCTTTCATCCACTGCTCCATGGACTCCTGAAAATAATGAGTATACGAATTAGTGAATTAATTTTTAGTCACTGTAATTCATCGGTTGAATTGTCTGTGTATTAAATTAAAATATTATATTAATTCGCCCTAAAATTCTGTCGATAAACAAGCGGACAGACCTGCGACTCGGCTCCAAGCGAATAACTCCTGTTGTTCGGTCCGTGGAAGACTATTTTAAAGGCAAACTGTTCCTCGTCCTCTGCGAGTTCGATGGTGCATCCCTCCAAGACAATCATGCCAACGGGTTCCTTATCGCCTCGACGATCGAAGTAGAAGAGTATATTGCCCTTAAGGACGAACCAACGTCTCTGGTATCCTCGATTAACCTCGCCCCGCTTATTGAGCCAGCCCTCGCGGTCGACCGGCGTCGGGGATGTGGCGAAAGCCACCATGTTCTTCTCGTTTATTTTCATTTCATTTGATTAACAAATTTATTCGAATTACCGAGGTTCCGTTGTTGTTATTACCGTTGACCCGCCCCACGTCTCTTTCATCCGCGACAATATTTATGAGACGCACAATTGTAACGCTCGACGAGGCCACGAAAACGTCACAACTGTCACAACTCAGGTTTGGTTAGGTTTCTTCCTATCTGACATAACCTCCAATTTTTACATCTCCATTCTACAGGAACGCCTAAAAATCTTTCAAATTGTATTCTGAGATATAATGAGACAAGGTAATCAAGAGATATCGATTATTTTATTGCGAGAACATCGTTTTAATCAATTTGATTTTGATGATTGGTCTTTTTTCATAATCCAAATGTCGATATCGATGCAAAAATTAATGAAATACGGAAAAATAATTAAGAACGGAAGCTCAAATTTTGCGTATCTTAAACCAAAAATGCCTAAAAATAATTTTCCAAAAAACGACAAGAAAATTGAGAGATATCTTTGTTTTATTGCAACAATATCGATAAGACGATTCAAATAATTGGAGTAATCAAGTTTTTTTTTTTCACAAAAACGTCGCTGTTAAAAATAAGTCCAAACTAGCGCAGATATTGTCCACTCGACGGTAAAAATACACACGAGAAAAAGAGGAAAGTAATGGTCTACATAAATATTAATCTTGTAAGTTGGAGTAGAATAGACGCTTTTGTTTTGAGGTATCTATATGGGAATAATCTTGAAGTGAAGTCCGATGAGGGAGAAGACGAGGCACTTGAGGTCCTGGACGAGGTAGTAGAAACACCTGAGACCCTCGGGGTCTCGAGACTGGTTGACGTCGAGAAGAGAGCCGGTTTTGGAGGTGGTGAAGGATATGTGCTCGTCGCCAATGACGATTTCCAGTTCCTGTCTTCCGACTCGATCGGGTTGCGGCCAAAGCGAGTCGTCTTCCTGCATGATCTCCGAGTCCTGGATGATCCTCTTGAGCTCCTCCATCACGCACTGATGAACGTAAGCCTCTTTGCGGATCATCGTATCGTTTTTGTAGTTGGAATTATTGGCGTACCTCAATTTGCCGTCCGGTCTGAATTCGAACTCCAAAAATTCGTGACCGAATTTTCCCTTGTGCCCGACGTAGTATCTTATATAGAAATCGGTCGACATCCTCGCAACGCTTGTGTATAATTTTTTTTTCCGCTATTACAAAGCGAAAACTTGGTAAATTGGCAATTGTCGTGCGACTAAATCGCGTCTTTGGTTAGACACGACGCGTAAATATGAGATGCGCGCTCTACCGGAAGTCGCGGCCGCGCGCGAAACTCCTGGACATCTGGCGGAACATCCGGTATGAAAAATTGAAAATATAAAAGGACATCCGGTGTTTGAAATTGGTAATTGAATTAAAAATGTAGTGGTAGTGCAGTAAAATCCGCGAGGTGAGGAAAAAGGGTCTTTTTTACACAGGCAACGAGACTAGAGTTGTAGAAAAGCAAGCTTAGATTAATTTATTCAGTACTTGGCCGAACATACATTTTCGTCGATAAAAATTTAATACTTTCTCGCAATAAATAACATTGGTATCGATACCCCGATGGAAATCATTCCGAATTGATTAATTTAGCTTTATCGCCCAAAATACTAAAGTAGAATTTCGTAGATGAAACAATTCGTACGACGCGTTTGTTCAATTAGGCGTTTTTCTTTTTAAAGCCACAAGTAACTTATATCGTTAATTATCAGTCGAATGTTCCGAGAGGAACGCAACTTCGCTCGATGATAATCGAGACATAATTCACAAATTTCTATTTACATCGTAAGACGCGATAACTCGCAGCTACAGTGACATTCTATATTATTAATCTCTACGGTGTCGCGCGTGGGAGAAAAATCGCTCTGTACAAAATAACACAATTAAACGATTGTTTAAAAAGAAAAACAAAACGTATCTGTACAAACGCGCAATTTCACGGTGAATTTCGTCCCATCGACGTAAATACTTATTTCATTTAATTCCGAAACGTTAATAATTCTTTAGCTCTATCGAACTATCGTACACTTTCCACTTTAGCGACGGAGCACGCTATTATAAAAAATATAATCGTATTTATAAATATTCTACAGCACTCAACGGATCGAACATTGTTTTTTTTTGCTCCGTTTGACGCGATGCTACATATCCTTCCGGTGTTAAATTTTCATTATCGTAACCAGCCTCGATCCGGTTGGATAATAAGTCATACGTCTCTCTCTTTTTTCTTTCTTTCTTTCTTTTCACCGCTTATCGCTCAACTCAATCCGGCGGATTTTCGGGCTGCCGTGAGTCGATCGACAACAATTCACGAATTCTTAACAGTCACGGTTTTATTCCAGAATCTTGTGATTCCGTTTCGGCTTCCTCGTCGGCGATGAGCGAAGTGTCGGACTCGTTCGCATCTGAAACATAGATCGCAATTTTTCGTGAATTCCTCGGATGTCCGTCCGAGTTCTGAGCTCGTTGCTTTTTTTTTCACGCTCAGAGATCTCGTTAATAATATTTTCGCTTTTTCGAACGGATAACAGTTGAGGGATTACACCAATACATTGTATGTCGCGGTAATTCATTAAACACGGAGATAGAGAGATAGACAGAGTGGGATGTTGTAGATGTGAATGGCGATAGCGGGATTCCCCTTTTGCTTCTATGTCTCGTTCCGGTAGAATCGTCAGGATCGGAGATTTCCGTGAGAACGTCCGAGTAGAGGTAGATTTTTTTGATTTATTTAACCGACGTACGCATGGACTGACGATTTAATCGTTGGTAGAACTCGTCGTCGCTGAGTCGTCGTTAAGTTTGTTAAGGCAACGTTGAGTTAGTAGTTTCAAATAACACCCGATGACAATATTTCTCTCGTTCTCTCTTTTGGATTACTAAAATGACAATTTCGAGATAATCAGAGAAATATTTTCACCAGGAACGAAAAGGAGACTCACTTTTAAAAAATCGATAAAACGAGCAATGAAATTGCTTCTTTTTATTTCATTGCTCGTTTAAACAGATTTTTCCTTCTCCGTCAAACAGATTAGAGCGAATATCCAGTTAGTGTTTTAAAAAAGCGAACATTAATTGCGATTGCATTCAGAACCCCGATCGATTAGCGATAATGGACAAAAAAAATTATTAGAAGCGGTGAAACCGGTCGCCGAGATAGCAGTAGCAGCAGCAACAGGGAAATTAAGAGGATTTAAAAAACGTATGACAGTATTAACGAAAAATAAATGAAAAAACAACCAAAAATCGATGAAAAGCACAAAATGGATAAAGTGAAAAATCGTGTGCGTGAGTGTTTGTGAAATAATGCGATGATGAAAATAAATGTAAATGAAAAGTACCAGATATACAGCACACTATCAGGTGAGGCCCATTGGTGATCTATAAACGCGTTGATTCTGCTTGCCCCTTATTCTTAGTATCTAGATAATTGTCTGCAAGAAAGATATATATTTCGTAAATTATAAACAATTTTCCACGTGCAGTACATAACATTTGTTTCCTTCTTTTTTTTTTTAATACCGCCGCTACATGAATTATTCGAGCACATTTCGTCGCGAAAATTAAACGTCAAACATTACATAGAAAAATCTTATGCGATAAATAAAACTAATGAAATTGTGAATCCCATCAAAGTTACGGTTTCAACGCCTTCTACAAGCGGTTGTTAGGTCGTGAACAACAGCCATGCCAAATCTTTGGAAATAATTAAAACGATTAAATAAATGTAAGTACATTAAGGATCTACCGACTTAGCAAGCCTCTGTGCAAGCGGTTGACTCTCGCGGCAAGTTTGCCGTGCTCGACGATGAGTTCCACAGGAAGGAATAACAAAAATAACACGAAAATCTGTGCGAAATGTGCGAATTTCGTGAAGAACGGCGGGATGTAGCAAAAAAAAATATTGTGAATGGCATAATAATTGGTTACACGTTAAGCACCATTATTTTGGTGTAAAAGGGGAAGAAGGGGGCCCTAAAAATAACACATTTGCGGCTAAAACACAAGAAAATTTAATCACGTGCAAATTGTTGTGGAATCGATTATTCGTGTACACCATTAAAAGTATGCAATGAAAAAACGAGAGAAAAAAAATGACGCTTAACGTGTCGATGGGGGATTATCCTGGAAATGGGTACGCTACCTTAAATCGGGTCCAAATATCTGAGGTTCTAACTCCAAACTCGATATCAAATCATGCACTGTGCAGAGAAATACAATCGTAATAACAGCTGAATTTTCTCTCTATCTTTTCGGTTTCGTTTTAGTTTGGATTAAGAAACTTTTCGAATCTCCGTAGCTCGAAGTTTGTGGTCGGCGATCACGCGTGTAAAGGAGACTTTTTCTTTTTCTTTCGGTCTGTTTTTTTTTTAATTTCACTTACCCGCTATGGTGAGATCGACCATCGCCTTGTCTTTCTGTATGTGAAGGGCTGTAAGGAAGAAGAATAAACTTCCAATTACTTCGACGAATATCGTGAGAAAGAGCGAGTATTGCAACGCCCGGAACTCAACCAGAGGATCATCCGTCGTTACGTTCGAAGGGACGACACTCGTCACGCCTATCGACGTAGATTCCGACAAAACTGGCTTGAGGCCTTCTGAAAGCTAATTAAACACGTTTTACACTCCATTTTCATAATACTGAAAAAATATATTACAATTATTATCATTAACGAAAGGGCCGGGTTGAAATTGTTGAGAAAAACTATCGGAGAAATATTTTTACAAGGTTAAAAACCATTTTTCGATTGCGAAATAATGATGAACTCACCAGGCCAATAAGATACGGACTACCGGCGTCTCCTAACGCGTGGGCGACTAGTATTTGAAACGCTTCGGCGGTCGATCGTCTCGTTGGAATGACAACGTACTGAAAACCGCAAAATAAAATAGGTTTTATCGTTATTCTATTTTATTTCCTTAATTGTATTTAAAAAATGACACTTGAATGAACGAATAAACAAATATAGTCGTGATATATTCGCGATGTTTATCCGACAAAATCTGACTCACCAAGAGCATATCAGCGACGATCGACCAGTTAAGATTGAGCGCTAGTTGACCGAAGAAGATAAGGGCGTAACAAGTGATGGAATTACTACTGGCGACGACAACTGCGAAGAATATTAGAGGAGCGCTGATGAGGAGACCAATTGCGCATATAAGCGGATCAGCTTGGTGCCATCTGACACGAAGTTTTTGAGCTGTTATCGAGCCGAGCGGCACGCCGATCAAGCCCGCAAGCATGGCTATCAAGCCAAATTTGTACGATACGCTGTAAATTATCACAATAGATTCCGAATTTTTATTCAGTCCTAAAACAATTCCGGATAAAATGACAATCGCCGCTTACTCGTTTATATCGACGTCTGGATTGTTGGCCTGAATGTTAGTTCCTAGAAGAATAAATTTAGGACCCCACCAGGCCATCGCACCGGCGACAAAAGCCACGCATGTGAATCCCGCAGTGGAAAGCATAAAACTTGGACTGAAAATGACAATTTTTTTTTTTTTTTTTAGTACTTTAAAGAAGAAAAAATACGAAACTCAAAGTGATTATTATTAATATTTGAGCTCACTTTTTTAAGAGAGCCTTTATGTCATCCATCCACGTCGTGCTCGCGATATGAGTGCCTCCCTCCTTTTCACCGCGAATGGGATCTTTAACGACAAAGAGGATAAGGAAAATAGCGAAGGCACCGAGCGCAGGCGTTATCCTCAGTCCCCATTGCCACGCACCGGTAGCTCGAGCGGTTTCTCCGCCGGTGATGTAACCGAGACCACTGAAAAACCGTTACCGGACATTAATTAATTGCTTTCCCTGTGGAATCGAGCGGAAACGAAGCGGATGTGTGCTGTCGCCAGGTCACGAACCTTCCAACCGGTATCGCGAAGTAAAATAGCGCGAGCATCTTCGACCTGGTGTCTTTGACAAACATGTCGCTGATAATCGTCGGCGCTATCGTCGAGTAACTGGCTTCCCCGACTCCGACGAAGGTTCTAAAGGTCAAGAACCACTCGAATGTCTGAAAGAAATCACCTTTTTGGATTGCGGCAACTTTGTAGCTCAAGGTAGAGAATGGATGATTTTTTTTTTTTCATTTTAAAATGCTGCACACAAATTTGTGGAAAAAATATGTGCAAAAAAATCGGCACATGTTCCTCCGCGTAATTGTAAAAAAACCCAGACATAGGAAAAAAAATTAATTGCTGGTACAGACTGAGAGAATATACGATTCTTGTTAAAATATGTAAAATATCTATCCGCGAAGTCAGTTTTGCATTTTAAATGTATCCTTTGTTGCAGTACGAGAAAATCTGCTCATTAACTTTGAAAATAAGTTGCTCCGGAGTTTTTTAGTGTACAGATAATTTGAACTCTGACCCGGAGATTAAAAATGCAGGGAAAAAACGGGGAGAAGATAATTGAGTGACAATGCAGGTCTCATGCTTCTCTCAGCTGCGCGTACCTTCATGTAAGATCCTACAAACGTCGTCAAGCACCACAGGAAAACTCCGCAACTCATGATTATCTTTCTGTTGTAACGATCGCCGAGATATCCGAACAGCGGCGCGAATATCATGTAACTGACGATAAACGCCGTTTGGAGCAGTCCACCGACGTCGTTTCCTATGTGAAACTCGTCTTGTATTTCCGTGAGGATTCCTACAAAGACAAAAACCGTTGAATAATTATTTCCTGAGAAATTTCCAAAACATTCAATTAAAAAAAAAAAAAAAAAAATTGAAATTTCACCCTAAACCAAAAATCATCTATTATCATTAATATCCCGATTCTCACTCGCATAAACACATTACTTCTCCCGAGCACCAAAAATAACGATAGTGACGAAACCGAATCTATAAAACCAAAAATAAACGCGTTTACATCAGAACGGAGCTGCCAAAAAATCCACATTACTTCCCAGCGACATTCTAAACATTTTGAGCAATCGCATTGACAATAGTTCATTCATAAACCTTTGGAAAAATGCTTTTCGCAGCTTGAGAAAGTGAAGTAGTAAAAAGTGAAGCTATACCGGCGACTGTCGTTCGGTCCATGTAGTTGATGAGGTTGACGAAGCAGAGTACCAAAACAGTGGCCCATTCTCTGGCGGTGATGACTCTTTCCGTAGATTCGGTACGTTTTATTTGTCGTGATCTGGATGCCGAACTGGCGTCCTGGTGATCGTCGTTCACGACGAGATATTGTTGTGATACATTTTGGGGAATCCTCGGGTCCTCCATGGTCACCAAATAACTGTCCAATTATTGGCCAAATCACCGAGTTATAATTGCACCGAGCCACGAGAGGTGACGATTATCAAAAATTGGATTATCTGTCAAATTTTCACGCGGTGCGTCAGGTGACATAACCGTGTCGTAGCATACTGCTCGACTGGTGCTTGTGCCGCGGCTTACGAGCTTCCACCGAATCCACCTCACAATGTATCACACCACTTTTTCCGACGAACCAGTGATCGTCACGGAACCCGTCACCGCTCCGAATCTCTAAGAGCCTCCGAAGAAGCCCGCAAATGGTTACGTTGTGTTGGTGATAATATAAGTTAAACGTGGATCCCGCGAAGTGCACAATCTCTACTATATCTATATATACTCGACCAATGAAAGACGCTCTGGGAACTTTTGGCGCGCGATTTAAAACGGCGGATTCCCAAAATCGGCAGTTTTATGGAATGGATTGTATTATTGGTAAGTTGGGCTTTACAAATTATGTGAATAATCTCAAAATTCACGAAAATGTGATGATGGGAACGCGATTTACAGTTTTTACGGTGTACACGGATTTAATGATAAATAAATACGATTTGGGCGAGACTTTGTGTTAACGTTCAGATATGTTGGAATGTATGAAAAGTCATTTAGACACTTTTCTGCGGGCGTGGAAATGGAATGACTAAAATTAATGCACGAAAGAAATTCACCGCGTTTATGGAATAGGCTTTTAAATAGTTGAAAATATTTTCTGCGCATGCCTCAAATTCCGCCATGTTTTTCGGGCACTTTACAAATAAACATACGATACACACTACGTTTTCTATACAATTTAAAATAAATAGAAATAGAGAAAATTGCTAATTTGTTAAAAACAGTAAAATTAAAATGAACGTATATTTATAAATAAAAAATTAACAAGTATTCTTATTGAAATAAAAAATGTTACCAATAAAAAAGGGTGCAAAAAAACATTGTTGTTATGGAGTATGCCGTAGTGATACACGAAGTAAATCCTTTTTCGAAAATCAATATTTTTTTGTGAGTTTCCCAAAACCTTGTTTGGAATACCGTCAAAAACGTATTAAAACAACAGTGAAAAATCATTTAAACACTTGCTCCAAGTGTAGTAAATGTGATTTGTGGGTTAAGCGTTGTGGTCGAGGTGATGGTCGGTTCCAAAAGATTGATCATGTTAATAAAGACACATATATTTGCTCACTTCATTTTAAAGGAGAAAGTGGTCCAACAACAGAATATCCAGATCCCATTAGTTGTATTCTGAATAAATCTTGTAACAAGGTAATAAAAATATAAATTATTATTGACATCTCAAGTAAGACTTTAACCTCAAATAATGAATCTGTTTTTAGATAAAAATAATCACAAGGACTTCGCTGGCTGAAAAATATAAAGAAAATAATGATGTAAGTTCATTTCTATGAATACTTGAAAATTAATTTTAAATCAATTGTAATCTATAGCAGTGTAAAAAAAATAAACATATAGAACATATAGAAGTTTCATCAAACAATTTTGGCAAATTTGTTGACGGAAATTTTCGCCACACAATTGGAGAACTCAACAAAGTATTATTATTTACTGCTTGACGGTTTCGTTGCTTATCTTGTTCTAGCTTCAACCACTTTCCTTTGTCTAGACTTGGATCTACTGGGACATGGTTGCGAATTGCGTTTTTTACCCTAAAAAATTTACGATTAATTTATTTAGTGTTTAGATTTTTTTTTAATTCACAGAAAAATGCAGTTTTACTTGTCATTAAAATAGTGCATTCTAACCTCTCAACTAATTCAGCCTTATTTCCACCTTGAGGACGTCCATGACATTTTAACCATCGTCTCAATTGAATGCAATTATGAGCTTCTACCGTTGGATGCACTAATGATGCACCATCGATTAATTTTTCATTTAATTTTATTGGTACCAGAGGTGATAAAGCTTGTTGCCCAGCCATATTCATGAAAAGTACCCGAAACTTTCATATTGCCGCCGTTTAAACATGGCGGACGCGCGTGCGCTGAGCAAACCATTAAAAGGGCTATTCCAAAATTCTATGCACCCAGTGCGACAAACAGGCGGCCGAAAAAAGTCACCGCCAGGAATGCTACGCGGAAGAGGAGGTGAGGGCAGAGATCATCTCTGGTGAGGGTGTAATAAAAAAAATCGCACGAAGCTCGCTTAAGATTCTGTCGACACAGATATCCGTGCGTCAGTCGCACCTTCCGAATTCTCACGTGAATACCTCTCAATAATTCGGCAGAAACGTAGTGCGTGTGATTTCCAGTTACACGAGGAGGGGAAAAAAACGAGCGAGCGGGAGATCCGAATCGGGCTCCAAAATAAGTCGATTAATACTCAAGAAAATTGAGTGTTTGTAATGAAATTACAGGCGAATGTACGCAATGCCTTATTTACGACGTGTCCACTGTTCATCGGGAAATCTCGAGGCCAAATTTGAGGTGACATTTGAGGAAGAGGCGAAAAATAAGCACTCCCGCCAAAAAAGAGTGCGTGTGCCGCCGTGGCGAATGGGGAGGTCGGTAGCGATTGGCGCCACTGTCGTCGGGACGCTCTGACTGTTTTCATCCCGACGGCGGTGTGTGCGGCGGTGGCGAGTAAAAAAATTGAGCTCTGGTATAATCGCTCGGCCTGGTCGTCGTTAGTTTCAAGAGAGCCGCGCATACACGGTCAGTAATGGAAAAAAACGTCATTGTAGCGGTAACATAGGGTTAGCAAGGGGGTGTCGAGAGGTGCTAAGTAAACAGGGCGAAAACTTGGACGAAAATTCTCTTGAGCGGCTAATAAAACAGGAAGTGCACGGTGTATACGGGGCTTTTCGCTGTGGAGAGCCATCTTGACGAGGCTATCGCGGCTTGCGAGTGCGCTACTCGCTCGGACACCGCAGGCGATACATTTTTCGGCGCTCCTCACCTTCCCCACGAAGCGGCTATGGAATCAGACCCAAATAATCGGGCCTTACGCTCAAACACGAACTTCCGTTGACTCGGCGACGATACCAACCGATTTGACTTGTCGTTACTCGCGTTGTTGCAGACAGAAAGACGCTACGGAGGTGCACGAATCGAGTGAGAAAACGAGTTGGAGCGAGAGAGAGAGAGAGAGAGAGAGAGAGAGGGAGTGAGAGAGAGAGAGAGAGAGACGTATATATCTTCCGGATATCAGGCCGGGGAGCCCTGCTAGTTTTTCCGCTCGTTATCTACGCTACTGGCCGCGTTTACACTTCATCTTTAACACGTTCCAACTCCATTTTTGCGGGAAACTAACATTTCTATAACAACAATAGTACGGGGCATTGAATTTTCTTCATGTACGTTTTGCTTGAGAATTTGTCGGTGGATTGTCAGCATAGCGGCTTTTTCGGTTCTAACGGGCAGACTAGATGGAATTTGAATGTTTGTCCATTGTTCGGTCATCGGTAGAGAGTTTTTTATTGATATTGCGGGTTTTTTGTATTACAGAATATCAAACTACGGCAACACCACACTGAGAGCAAGATGGAAGGCGACGATGGCCCTTCCACGGCCATCAACAATAATCCCAATACTATAAAAGGTGAATGGCGTGCGGAATTTTAAGTTTGCGGCTTTGCGTTTTTTCTTCGGGTGTAATGCGATTTTTTTGGTCGTCGAACCCCTTTTTCTCGATTTATGAGACACTTCTTTAGACCATTTTCGAGATTATCGAGGTATCGACGGGTAGGAGAATATTTGGGAGTTAAAGGAATTTTTTGTTCGGTAGCCGCACAAGAAGAAATGGGGCGGTTGGACATCCTCGTATGCGGAAAGTGCCATACCACTTTTCATTTTATCGAAGAGTTCCAGGAGCACAGAAGCAAGGAAGGCGCGTGCACCGAAGAATCGCATTTTCGCGATAACGGCAATGTTAGTAGCGAGAATGATGTTTATATCGAAAGATAACCATTTACGTTAATTAAGGACTGAATTAATTATCCTGGGTCTTCCTTATTTTCTGTAAAGAATGAACAAAAGGCACAAGTTTGGGCTTTTCTGTTGTGGAAAGACTCGCAAGCTCAGGAAGGAACCGACAAAGACTCGGCGAACTCCTGGAAACTTTATCAAAAGTGGTGCAAAATGGATCAACATGTTAGAGATACTTGGGTTACCGCGGGCAAAACCATACAAACGTTCACCAAGATAAGCAATGCAAAAATGCAGGACGCTCCGCGACAACAATTTCATACTAACACTGACGGTACAAAAAAAAAATAAAAACAAAAAAATTTATATTTTAAATCACGAATTTGTAGATTATCAAAAAAACTCGTTATTTTCATTAGGTGGAAAAATAATCGTTAGGAAAGTCATCAGAAATGGCCAACCGGAAGATAATCAAACAGAAGTGAAGAAGGAAGCTGTTAAAGCAGGGGAAACAAAAACACAAAAAGCGGCAGAAACTGCCGAATCTTTGCAAAAGGAGAAGAAAATGAAGGCTTCCATCAGGCCAAAGGTTAACTATATTTTTAACCACGCGCGAAAATTAGTTATTTATTTTTTCAAAAAAATTTAAATCATTTCTGATAAATCTTAGGTAAAGCCGGGAAAAATTGCCGGTCAAGACGATGGAGAACCGAGCGATGCGGAATACGTTGTGGAAAAGATTTTGGCAAAGCGATTTAATACCAAGAAGCGATGCTCCGAGTATTTATTGAAGTGGGAGGGATTCGCATAGTGAGTGAAGAGCTATTTAGAGTCGAGTAAAAAATTTTTCGTGAAAAAATGAAATTCAAATGATCCTCACAATTTTCAGCGAGCACAACACTTGGGAGCCAGCAGAAACTGTGGGAACGTGCAAGTTTCTTCTGGAGGAATTCGAGAGAAATCTCGCTAAACAAAAGGAGATCAAAGCGGCGCAATTGCAGCAACAGAACGCAAAAACCGCAGCAACTGCGGCGCGAAATGCAGCTACAAAAACAGTGCTTAAAGCAGAACCCAGCAAACCAGGCCCGAGTACAGCGGCGCAGACGACGTAAGTTTTCAATTACAATAATTTTGTCAAATTCACGGGAGAAAATTTCGAGTCCCAAGAAAAGGAAATCATCGAATATTTTTCTTTACTTAGACGACCCATGCGTTCCAGTAAATCCAAGGCGATGGATCAGGTGAAGCAGTGGTGCGGATCGATGAAGGACGAGGATAACGATCGTAAGTGTGAAACGAAAAAATAACTATCGCGGCCTACTTTTTACAATTAATTTCACTATTAAATAATGTGTTTTATTCAGTTTTGGGAAAGCGGCGTTTAAACTACTCGGACAGTGATTCCGAAGAAGCAGGACTGAGCGCAGCAAAGAGAATCAAGGGCGAGACAGCGAGCGACGACGAGGATTGGACGGCCGAGTCGGAGGAAGATCGAATGGGCGGCCGGAGCGACGTGATACAGCGAGCATTCAACCGCGCGAACGCTCAATCAAACGGCGCGAACCGAACGGTATCCGGATCCGATTTGGCGACGTCATTGGGTCTCCAATCGCCGGAAGGTGCGAAGACGAGTTCTCCGGTTTTGGTGGCGAACGCAAAGGGCGTGGTGAAGGTCGACCCGAAGCAGATGCCCAATTTAACTTCCGGAGTGTACGTGATGTCGCGAAAAGACGGTATAATTAAGTTAGACTCTTCTCCAGGCGGTAAAATCGGTATAAAAGCATCACCGACGACCCAAGGAGTGCTCATGGTGCAGAATCGTCCCGAAAATGTAAACACAGTCGTACGAAAGCAAGTTCTCGCAACATCACAGGCCAATTCTCAAGCGGTTAAGGTAGTTTCAAAGCCGGACGGCAGTCAGGTTGTAACGCAGATGAAGGTAATCTCAAAAGCGGTTCCGAACAAAGGATCCCGAGCCGGTGGAATTCTCGGTCAAAAATCCGAACCGATTAAAATTCAACCGAAACCGGATCCGAGCCAAATGCAACAGATTCACGTTGTTACCGCGGCGACCCCAATGGCGCTTCAACTTCCGCGAGCGGCGGCGGGGGCCGCGACGACGACAACGATACGTCCCAACGCTCCGATTCAGAGGACGGCCGACGGGCGTCCTTTGCTTCCCAGACCGGCGTTGAGAGGAGCAACGCCGACGAGCGTCCTCGGGATCGGCACCACGCGAACTCCCGTTCGCGCTCCCGCGCCTCGCGCTCCTCAGGGGGTTCAGCCTCCTCGGCAACTCCTTCAAAAGCGCGTTGTCGGCAGTCCGCAAAGCGCCACGAGTCCTCAGGCCGGGGGAATCGTTCAGATGCGCGGTAAAACCGGTGTCCTCGCCTCGCCGTCGAATCAAGCGCAACAGAAAATCGGCACGAGTCCCGTGGGATCGAAATTCGCGACGAAAACGACTGTCGGCAAAGCGCAGTCGTTGCTGTCGCCGCAACAGAAATTATTGATGGCCAAGAGGAAAGCGCAAGAGGCGGTCGGTCTCGCGAAAGCCGGAGGGAACAAGGGACTTCTCGCGGGCGCCAGAGCCGCTCAGGCGAGGGGCAGAGCGGGAAAAGTCGTGGCTTCACCCGGCGCAACGTCAACCACGCCTGGCGGCACAGCCGCAAATAAACCTAAGGAGAGCAAACTCGTTGAAGGTGATGGTATGTAATTATTCGTAACGATTAACTGTCTTTTCAACGAAATTATTTGCATTGAGAATTAAAATTTAAAAAATGCCTCGGATTGTTCGACGGAAAAATACCGTAAATTAATAAAAAAAAAAAAATTCCAGGTCTTCACATGGAATTCCACGTGGGATCTGAGGAAAGCAGCAGCGACGGTGAGCCCGACATTCCTCCGGCCGAGGGCGAAAGCGTCGCTCCCTCGCAGCCCGACAGTCCTCCCCGACCTTTCACGCTTTGTCCGTTGACCGGGAGGATAATCGGTCCCGACGGCGAGCCTGTCGAGACTCCCGCCGATCCCGAGCCCGCGCCGACCTCCACGGCTTCCGCGACTTGCCTCCAAGACCCGGTCGCGCCCTCGGCGACGATCACGACGACGACCACCGCGACGAATAACCAAAGCGAAAGCACCGCGACGTCCGCGCCGGTTAACGACAACACCGCGACGACCGAACTCGTTTTACCGTCGCTAGACTCGCTCACCGACGCCGCGGGAATAATGAGAGTCGAAATGAGCCCCGGTGGCACCACGGGAACTATAGTACAGACGAGCGACGCCGCGCAAATCAGCCTCGGAAACGTAAACGTCGCGGCGACCGGGCTTCCCTGTCTCGACGATACGATCACCACCGGCAGCGTCGCTGTTGTTACCCCCAGCAACACAGTCTCCATTGCGGAAACGACGCTACCCTCGAGAACGAGCGAACCCGCGGTTATCACCACAGCCGCTCTCACCACTGTCACGAGCAGCGTTATTTCCCTCGCTTCTACCGATACCAGCAAACATACCGAGCAGCAACAGCAACAACAACAACAGCAGCAGCAGCAGCAGCAGCAACAGCAGCAACAGCAACAACAGCAACAGCAACAGCAGCAACAGCAACAACAACACACGGTAAATAAATATTATTTATTATTCTTATGTTTTTGAAATTATTATTATGTGATAGTTAATTATGAAATTAATATGGTTTGTCGACCGCGCAGATTCAACAGGAAGAGAAGGCGAACGAGGAGAGGAGAGTGAGCACGGACGAGACTTCCGGTCTCGTGACTATAACGGGCGAAGATGGAGTGGTTTATCAGGTGGCCGGACACGCCGAGGACGGACAAACTCTTCTGGTTACACGCAGCGGGGATGGAGACCAATCTTGCGTTTACGTGACCGCTGAACAGCAGGGAGACGACGGATCGGTATTGACACTCGATCACGCTGTAGCCGAGGCTGTCGCTCAACTTATACCCGATCAGGTCAATCTTGCGCCGCAGTTTTATGTCAAGGAGGGAGAAAACGAGCAAGCCGAGAGTCAAATGGTCATGTCGATAATGGACAGCAGCAGCGGCAACGTCGCTGGAGCCCAGGAGGATCCTGACGGCCAGGCACAAGTCGTCGCGCAGGTCGTGCAAGCCGACGAACCTACACCCGGTAATTTTTAATTCACCTTTCTGTTTTTTGTTTTTGTAAGATTTAAAAAAAAATAATGAGGTTTTCTTTTCTTTTTTTTTACAGGCGGTACACGAAGAGTCGTGCTCCTATTGCCCGACGGAAATCTGATGATGACTGAAGTCGACGAGGAGCAATACGCGGCCCTGGAGCTCGACAAGTGAGCGGCCCGAGTTGCGAGCCGACGAGACAAGAGCATCGTCCGAAAAAAAGTGAAGAAACGAGAGACTAAATAAAGCCTCCGGATCGTCTCGGCGCTTTGACTAAATAAAGCGTCAAACGAAACAGGGGTAATCATGAATGTATATATGTAAGAACGTTTACTTCGTACGACGAAAAGAATAACGAGAGAGAGAAGCGGCGGCGGCCGTGGCGTCGGCGGCGATAATTAGAGAGTTAAATTTATATGATCTACCGCTCGTGTAAAAACAAAACAAAACAAAACAAAAGCAGAAACAACAAAAAAAAAGTCGTTGAATAATAGCTGGAGGAGGCATGACGTCGGGATGGAAAGTAAAGGAGGGCCGAGTACATTGAGAACATTTGACAGATCAAACATAAATCTACGCCCTAGATTAAACGAAACAGAATGAACAAGGAAAACAACAAGTTTTAGACGATTGCCCTCAATGTGCAAACGAAACCGCTGATTTATTTTTATCATTACGTTTAAATTATAACGATGCAATGGCATAGTTATAGCATTAACAATATCATACCCTCTAATGATAATACAGCAACAAAACAACAACAACAACAACAAAACATAAGCAAAATACACAATATATATTGACACGTTTCACATTTAATGCTGATTCAAACGAAAAGAAAATACATCGTATTTTTAAGGACAGTCAAGTACGAGTCTGGGTTTTAATATTTCTTTTGACGAGGAGCTACATCACGAGCACGCGTCTCCCGAAGATCGGTGAGTACGATCTCGTTTTATGCTTCTTATGGCACACAATAAAACGTATATGTGAAAATGGTATGAAACCACTTGTTATTCCTGTATCGAGGGAGGTTACCGCGTCACTCTCTCTCTCTCACACTCTCTCACTCTCTTTTTCTCTCTATCTCTCCCCCTTTTGGACTCCGTTACTCTCGATTATTCGTGTAATCGAGTAGCCAGTGTACGAGTATAATAAATGCATTCTTATACGGATAATAGAACGACGAAAACCTCACCTTACATTATTACTTAATGAATTAGAAAAAAATGGGAATACTGGAAAAACCGAAAATAGCGCATTACTTTTTTTTTATTAAAAAAAAAAACATCGTTTCTGTCAAATATTCATGCCAATTGTAATGTGACGAGACTAAAATATGGCACGACAAATGAATAAATGTCGCTGGTTATAAATGTCAAAGAGAAATGGAATCTCCAACTCCAGGCGGAAATTCTGGAAGCAGCGTCGAACACGTCGTACGCCAAGTTTTCCAGGATTTCCTGAAATCGGAGACTGCGTTTCGGCGAGATTCCCGAGAAGACGTCAGGGACGCTCACAAATTGGTAAGTATTAATTGCCCATCATCATATATCAAAGTGCAAATGTTAACTCCACAAAATTTTCCACGTTTATGTTTTTCAAGACACGAATAAAAAAATGATTGCCCAACAGCGAAACAATGTCATTAATGCTGAAGGTTGTATATTTCAGCAAGTGGAGATTTATCAAAAAGCGGTAGAGGAGATAGAAAATGCCACGAATAAGGTTCGGGAGGTCGAGGCGAAGCAGAAAGAGAGAATTAAGAGAATCCACGAAAATTCCAGAGCCGCGGAATTGATAAAATTGAAAAGACAGCCATTTTACACGGATTTGGAAAAAGGACTAGCGGAAAAGTACGCGCTACTCGAATCCTCGGATCTTTTGCCCGAGATATCCGAGGATTTTCGGTCGAACGAAGCAGCGAGAGAACGATGGAGGCAAAGACTAATTGCAGAAAGCAAAGACAGTCTCTTCGTGATTCCCGAAGTCGCGGTGCAGTCAAATTTCGACAAGAAGATTCGCGAGGATGTTGAGAAAGTGCAAAAGGTGAAAAGCGACCACAGTATCACACGTTCAACGGCGAGTCGAGCAGTTAATGTCAAGAGAACTCGAAGAAGCATCATCAGAGCTGAATCGCAACGAACTGTCCTCGTAGCTGACTCGAATTACGTTAAGTTCATCAATTTCGAGCCTCGGAAAATATACAGAGTACGACTGAATTTTTTTAAAGACATTAATCGTTCATTAATGGAGCCAAATGACAAATTACGCGTACATTTAATTCAAGAGTGACATAATAATCTTTGCAGAAATCTGTTCTGATAAAGAACGTGAGCAACATGGTAGCAAAGTTTCAACCGGAAACGAGATCGCCGAGCTCCAAGTTTTCCATCAGCTTCGAGTCTCGTTCGGGAGATCGAGAAAATCTCGCACCGGGAATGAGCTTAAGGATGATCGTTGTCTTCAGTAGCGAGGACGGCGACGATTCCGAGGAGCCCATCGTCCTCAAAGTGCAATCTGGAAAACAAGTCCTCGTAGTCGCAAGCGCTCACAGAGATCCTCCGATTCTCAAGGGACTCAACGTTCGATGGTCGAATTATGAGCCCGTTTTGGTTGAGCAACAAATCCCCACCGACATCGACACTTTTGCATCTTTTCCAGAATCCTCGGAGGATTCTTGGGGTGACATTGCTGAGCATTCAAGTTTTTTCAGCAGTGGATCTGTAAGTGAATTTACGACATTGAAACAAAAATATGTAGATAAAATAGTAGTTTGAATGAAAACAACATAATTTCCCACGGGGAAAAAGCGAGAAAAGAATGTGCTGAATGGATTTGTAATAATGCTTATTACCAATTAATCAAACGCGTTGCAGTCAGACTGCAATTACGTGCATCTGCGAAAAGCTGAGGTGATTCAATGCGAGCCTCTGACCTTCGCGGACTTGGAGTGCAAAAAATGTTTCGTAGGCGAGAAAATCGTTGTTACGACGAGATTGAAGAACGTCGGTGGCGATGGAAGATTCTTCGCGATGAGCGAGTTCGATTGGAATTCCATGAGCATCGACGTGAGCTATTAAAAGATTTTTCCGTGCGGTTACAATAACTTATTCTGAGCGGAGTGTGTAAACTATCATTTCTTGAAATACAGGACATAACGACGGAGAACACTATAGTCTTGCAGTGCTTCGCTGTTTGGCCCGCTTATTTCGCTCTCAAACGCAATGAGGACATTGATCTTCGCACCTACTTTTTCCCCGATTCCCGGGGAGTTCAGGTTCGATAAAAAAATAATAAAAATTATACGATCACCGTTAAACCGTAACATAATTTATCGTCGGAATATATTTTCGAGCATAAATAAAAGGGAAAAAAAATTGTCTCAGGTCGATAAGCTTTATATCGTATGCGACAATTTGTCGGTACATCCGATTGAATTACTGGGCGACGGAGAAGTATACGAGCCGAGCATGATTGCATTTGGAGAAGTAAGTTCTTCAGGAATACAGTTGTAACCATTCCATTAGAATTCAGCTCGAGAGTTGCCAAGAAAAAAAAAAAAATACCAACAGCTTACTCACTTTACCCTTTGCAAATTTCTCTGCAGAATGTCGAAGAAAACTTCGGCTTCGATGAAACCGAAGAGGAAGAGCACTGCGAGTACAGCATGAACTTGGGCTTCGAGGTGCCGAACGGAATTATCAAAAACTCGTTCACTGTCTCGAACACGAGTAGTTTGGAAATGTATTACCGATGGGAGAAGCGTTCGACTGACGTTCGCGAAATGAGAAACAGGGCGAAAACCTGGAAGGACCTGCCCCTCGATCTTCTCACTGTCAGCCCGAGCGACGGAGTTTTTCGACCCTGTTCGAGCGTCACTTTCGAGATTGAAGTACTATTTACGAATTTACCAAGCGATTTATATCGAGTGGTGCTTCAATTTTATCTCGAGGACATACCTCTCGCAGCGATTCCCGAGGAATATCGGGAGCGGACTGAAAATTCCCGGAAAAATCGAAGATTATGTGAGACGGTAAATAGTTACTATTATTTTAGACATTCTTCCAATACTTTTGCCTCGAATAATTCAGAAGAAATTGAATTCTTTGAATAGTCGAGAGACATACGAGTAAAAGAAATCGAACTGTGGGCGCTCTGCACCGAATCCCCGAATTCGGAGTCATTATCTTCGAGAATTTCCTTCGAATCCACAGAAGATAGCGATGTCCCTCAAAGTACAAGTCCACAATCCGCATAAAATTGCAGGTTTGCCGATTCTCAATTCTACTCTTACGTTACTGAAAACCCTTACGAAAAATTACAATACAATTTTCTTTTTTCTTCCACAGAAATTCCAAGGAGAATTCAAGAAAAACTGGTGCCAAATCTATCAACCGTAGGATGAACAGTTCCCTGCTGCTTCGCACGAACCAAAGGTTATTTAACCAGTTAAATATCTGCGTATATATCGACGGCGAAGCGTTTATCGCCCGAGCAGCGAGTGGACATAACGCGGAGCCTGTTTTCACCCCGGCCCCCGAAAATTCAGCTGCTCTCGGTCCCCAAGATCTCTCTCTCTCGCTCTATTTATTTTCCGTCTCTCTCGCTCTCCCGGGCTTCGTTCGCGAGATTAGTGGGGGTCGTCGAGCACCACACGTCTCTCCCAGAATTGAAGAGGGTTTCGCCAATGAGGGCGCGGGCGAGCAGTGCTTGTGCTGCTGCGAAGCGAGTCTCGCGGAGTGCCAGAAGCCAAGCAGCGAGTAAAATCGTCGAGAGGAGCCAGCTTAGCTAGCGGCCGCCGCCTGGCTGTCAGTTCCGCAGTTCCGAGGAAGCGAACACCGCGATCCTCCTCGTCGTGAGTCGTTGTTTCGTCGTCGTGCTCGTTGCGGAACGAGGGACACGCCGAGCCTCTCTATTGTTTTACTCCCCGTTGACGCACGATGCGCTTAAATTTACGTGCTCCAAAATTTTGACATTACAACACACATAATCTCGGTGACGATCTTCGAGTTGAGAGAGACATCGTCGTTATATCGCGAGTTGATCGTAGTTTGCGTGTTAAAAACGTGTCGAACCGTTCGACTGTCGCGAACTTGATAAAAAAGTGTCGTTACTGGGACGAAAAAAAAAAGGCGGCAAGCTACGACTGAGAAACAGAGGAGGAATAACGAGACAATAAGATTTCGGAGCAGCGCATAACGGATATAATGACGTAGAATCGAAGCTCTCCGTGTGTCGCATGCATCTATCTATATCCATCGCTCGCTGCTGCTGCTGCTGCTGCTGCTACTGTCGAGGCTGTGCGTGGAAAGAGCGGTAGACGTTTTCACGAATCTCTTTCTCTTTATCACTCTCTCTCCCTCTCTCGGTTGCGTATGTGCGCGTGTGTTGTTTCTTCAAGGGCTGTTCGTGTTATAGGTGGAGGAGTTTGACGCAACGACGAGAGTGCATCGGATTGAGAAGTATCGTCCGAAGGAAGCCGAAAGCTGAGTTCCATCAATCCGCGCGAAGGGAGCACGGGCGAGCGGCGCGCGGCAGGTGAAGAGGGGAAGAGGACGATGGGTTCGTGGGCGAGGATGGGCGACCCGGAGCGTCTGAAATGAGCGCTGTCGCTCCGGCATCGCGGGTTAAATCCATTTAAAAAATCTCCAGGTGACTATCCAAAGGAATTCAGGAGCGAGCAAACAAAACAACAACAATAGCTTCGTTCGCCTAATTCGCGGCGGGAAAAGCTCAAGAGTCTCCGAGTGATTGAAGAATTTCGGGACTCGAAACTCACCGCTGGAATAATAACGTCGGTTTTCGTTTCGTAAACCACTTCCGGTGCGGAAATCTCGTCGCCAAGTGCAACTCGAGGATATACGGATAATAATTGTGGCTGTAGGTTTTGAAATAGCAGTCGGGATATCAAAGGAGCGCGAGGAAAAGGGCGGAATTTTGATAGGAGACGTGCACGCGCGGGAATCGCTGTTACGTCGCTCTACGCTTGGGAAATTTCGTCTACGAAAGAATAACACGTACTACCTGCTCTGTTTTCTCCCTCTCGATCTCTCTCTCACTCTCCGAATCGCGAAGGAGTTGCGAGAGCGGACCGAGAGCAGCAGCGATGTCGGTCTTTTCGGGTTGCTAAAAATAATATAATGCGTTAAAGGAGTATAACTCGTGGGGCGGCCCGCGACAGCCGCGTAAGAAGCATCGGGAGCGAGGGAGAGAGCGAGGAGGAGGCGGAGAGCGAGAGAGAGAGAGAGGGGCAACGTCATTGAACGAGCCACTACATACATGCGGAGTATCTGGAGTGACTGTTGCTCTCCTGTTGTTCTCCTATATGCTATCTATATCGGCTTTTTTGATTGCTGAAAGTGCCGGCGTCGATTGACCGACTCCTCGAGTGCTTGTCGAGGTGTTTCCGGAAGTAATAATCTCCCCGGGGTCCTGGCTTTTCGTTGTTAGCCTGGGCTGCATCATTTACTTCACTGTCGCAACAGCTTATCGAGGTGTGCTTTACAATCCGCAGGCGTTATTCCTTGGAAAGCGAGCCTCGGAAGGCTGTCATAACATTGGCACAACGAGGACCAAATAATAAGGAAGAAAAGAAGATTTGAGAGAGAGAGAGAGAGCCTCGAGCTCACGTAGAAACTTCGGCGTCGGTGACGACGGCGCCTCGACTATTCATCGAGAGGGAAGTTGAATTCGCTCGGGAGCCTCAACCGCGCGAGGAGAGAGGGAGAGCTGCCAGAGGCTTTTAACCGAACGACAAGGAAACCACCCGCGGGCCCACCCGCACCGACCAAGATGGCCGACCTCGAGGCGGTACTCGCCGATGTTAGCTACCTGATGGCTATGGAGAAGAGCAAATGCACACCCGCCGCCAGGGCCAGCAAGAAAATCGTTCTCCCTGATCCTAGGTATGTCCTCTCTGTGCATGTGGCACTTGGGTTTATCTCGCAGGTCATTGACTCTCGACCCAGGCCTAATATCATCTGTTTGCTTATTTATTTTTTTATTTTTTTTACTGCTTTCCAAATTCTAGGGCTGGAAGATATTTTCAGAAAATTGATTATAAATAGGATAATCAACGGATTTTTGCAAACTAAAGTTTCGTTCAATTCAATTTGAACGGCTTACGACGAGGAAGATTTTTTCGGAAATGTTGACAACACGTTGGCATACCGACGATTCCTCCAGGAGCTTTGACGTTTCGCTCCTGGAAATATTTCGTCCAGGGATTATTCTCAGTTGGACAAAAGCTTTTTTCTACGTGTCGCGTTAGTGGGTCAGTGGCGGCAAGCGGCACATTTGTTTCCTTTTTCCGCGGTATTTGGATTAGCCCGAGACCACGTGGGGAGAATCTCGGAGGTTCTTTCGTCCCATTGATTCTCATTAATTCGTCTAAATCCTGTGTCAACCGGAGCGATTGCATTGGCTCACGATTACGGTCGAATACCGGAAGAAGCTTATCTGAACTTGTCATTTGCATACAGGTTCGCGAGGGAGAGAAAGGAAGAGGAGGAACGCGGAAAGGTGAAACGAGAGGAAGAGAAGAGTGAAAGAAAGAAGAAAAAAAAAAAAGTGGTAGCCGAGCCGCACGACTGTTTACAAACACGTAGTGTCGCGCTGACGTTGCTGCACTCTCGGTGCATCGATCTAGCGTAGCCGTGCGGCGCTTCTTCGAGCATTCACCGAGCCCGAGAGAGCCGCCCACCTTACGCCGCCACCGCCGCCGTCGACGGGGCGCCCGCGCGTTGCCTTCCCGAGTCTCCCGGGACTAAAGCGAGGTACCAGTCAGCCTACCAGTGTTGCCGTGTTGGTACACCAAAGAATTAATGACTCGCCACAGCCGAAATATCGCTCGCCACTATGAACCAATTATTCCAATTTTCCTGCAACTCATATTCGTTATGAACGCAAGAACAATTGGAAGAAAATCCACGAAATGCAACAACCCTGAAGTCACCCACTCAATTGGATTTCACTGCCATTGAATTGAAAATTAAATTACACGTTCTTATCAATCGGGATATATTTTCCAATAATTTAATAGTCGGAACAAAAAATCTACTTTTACTAAATATTCATGTAAAATTTTTTAACTATGCAAAAAAAAAATGAAAAAATTATTAACGACGATATATTCAATGCTGTGAGTCTATAGTCGACGTTACTAATGAAACTTCTATGGGTGCACCGACTCCCATTGGCCATGCATTGAATGCAGAGCCAGATTATCCATTGCCTTCCGCAATCGGCCACTGTCTCATTATTACCGAGAGTCTCTCGAGTTCTCCGGTTAATCTCGAGTCTCTGTAGGTCTCTTGCCGAGCGTGGCGACCGCACCTGAGCCTCTCAGTCTTGAAGCATACGCTATTATGCCGTTGATACTTGGTATCTCGAAGCGGATGATCTCGCTGGATTTGATAATCCTTCGGGGCTTCCGTAATCTCTGTTCGCTGTACGGTACCCGCGCTTTACTCGTGCACTACCGGGAACCACCGAGTCTTATCGGGATGCTCAAAGCTCTTCGAGTTTCTGGCCCTCGGCACAATTCGAAGAGGGAATTGGATTGGTGGAATTTATCGAGTGAACCGGAGAGAGAGAGAGAGAGAGAGAGAGAGCGAGTGCAGGTGTTCTTCTCGGTCTTGTATCGCAGCGTTCGATTCACCCTTCACTCCCGTTCCCTTCTTGTGGCCAACACGATTGTCCTCTCCGATGCCGTGAATTGGCTTCGCCGTTAGGAATTCGAGCGGATCAGTCGTGGGCTGAATTTATCGCTCCAAGAACGAGCCGAGTAAATTCCCGAGGATTTGTGGATTCTTTGATTTTATCTGCGGATGAAAATTAAGAAAATAGCCCATTATTCCGAACAACTTTTCTCACCGAGCAAACTATTAAAAAGCATCGAAATTTGATGATCGACCACCGAACTGTCAAAGTTCGACATGGCTGTTCACGAATGTGATCATCGTCACAGTGTAATCAATAGTTAAACAGTTGGAAAGTGAAGTTACATGCCTTCCGATTGTTCACAGTTACACGACTGTAGAGTCCCATCGAAACTCCTGTGGCAGTACATCGGAGAGACAGTTGGAGAAGTTTGCCATCGGCGTTGTTCGAAAACTCGGAGGGAACAATCGTCGAGAGGAGACCCGAGGTTCTGCGGTGGAGAACGAGAACGCAGCCTCCTTTCCGAACTTCTCCCGATGCCTGCAAAAGGATTCCACACTCGAACTCTGTGCTCCACACACAAATTAATCGAGTGACGTGGATGAGGAGAAGGAGAATAAGCGCGACGATCCCGTCCCTCGAGCTCTGTGAAAAAGAGAGAGACGGGAGGATGTAGGACGAAACGCGGAGCATCATCATCAGCGACCCGGAGATATTTTCATCCAAGCCCTTCGCATCTGACCCTCGCCCTCTCGCTTCCACTGCTAATGCCGTTGCTGCTGCCGCTGCTGTTACAGCGGCAGTGCGTTCTCTCCTTCTTCAGCGTTCGCTTCACGAAACAAATTGCATTTTAATAACCCTCTCTCTATGCACGGGGCACCCTCTCTCTTTCCGCCTCTGCTTCTCTTTCCGAGCCCGGCAAAACAGCCTTTGGCTTCCATTTCGCCTGAAATATTCATGCAGGAAAATCTTTGGGCCATTCGACACTGCGTCCCCACTATTCCGGCTTGCACGGAAACGAGCTCGAGATTTTTCTCTCCGTACCGTGTCCCCTCGTGCTCCGCTCGCGTAACGCTTTTCTTCCCCATGCCATTTTCCCGTTTTTTTCATGTATTTTATGCTTCCCGAGATTTCGCTCAGCTCCGCACAAAATTCCACTCACATTTTCTTACCACTCTATTTTGTTTTTGCACATTTTACGTATAGTGTGCTTATTCTTTTTTTTTAACATCTGAAAAAAAAGACAATCTCACTGAGAAAATTAATTAACTAATAGTTGCTGTTATATTAATTTATTTAAAAAACTGGACCAAGTGGAAAGAAAATGATTGGAGCTTCGGTCAGACGCTATATTTCGCTCGTTAATATTTCTTCTGCCTCTTTTATTTCTTTTTGCAGTGGCGATGTCTTGGAAAAGACGCGCGACGGGTGGTTACAGGTGCCTGGAAAGCTCTCTCGGTTTTTGCCCCATTGGCCGAGCCAATAACGGAAAACGGTGCGCGTGTGCGACAACGTTTGGCATTTTAGTCACGGTCGTTTGCGAGAACACATCGCGATTCCGTGGAGTAAACCCAAGGAAAGTGTCTCAACACACTGGCCAATTCTCACCAGCGGGGAGCACGGATTTCCGTGATCGAGCAACGAGTTTTCAGCTTCTGTACACACCACCAGGATTTTCTCTCGTGTGTTCGTTCTATTTCGTCTCTCGGAATTCCTTGGAGCGTGCGTATTAACCACAGCTCCGCTCGCCCTCTCGTGTAACACTCGAAATAACAACGTCGAATTTGCGCAACGCCCACTGGAACACCTGCACACTCGTTTCTATGTATATTCCTCTGTATATACGTGTATTCTTGCGTCCAGCGATAACTTACTATTGCCAGTGAGTGTTTTCTCGCGACTGCGACTCGAATAGACGGAGAAGAGTATTATTTGGGTGCACTGCGAAATAACGCAGCGTGTAATACCTGTGTTGGATGCACGTCGATCGTCGAGGAACGAGGGTGGGTTTTTCCCGGTTGTTGTCAGCGATCGACGTCACTCGGAGCATCGTTTATGAACGCTGGAACCTGAGTCACTCGATCGTCGATCGAATAATCACTTGAAATTATTATCTTCTTTTCTATTAACAATGTAAAAATGTTTTTTTAGAACAAGCGATTTCTTAAGCGAATTTTTGGTGTCTTCCAGAATATCGACGGCAGTTGTTGGAACGTGTTGCTTGAGAGGTTTCCCGATGGGAAACGTACGTCGTCGTGCATCTTGACTCTTAGCTAACTGAGGATTAGAGGATAATTGGTTGGTGCAGCAGCAGCGTCGAGGCTTCCCATGACGAAGGCTTTCGGGCGAGGGCGAAGGTCGAATTACTCGTCAACCGGAGAGAAGGAAAGGAAAGGAAAGCGGAGGAGGAGAAGGGCTATCATGGTTGCTTCCTCTCGAAAGCGACAAGAGGCCCTTTTCGACCTTTCCTTATGCTTCTCAGCTTCGCGTCGAGTGGACTCCGCCACCGAGTGGTAGCCTCGAGGCTCCGGGTTTCAGACGTGTTGCTAATTTTCTAAAGATACTCCCCTTCCACGCACCGGGAGAAGAATACCTTGGGTGAGGTTGAGAACGTCGGTGGGAGTAGGTCGTTAGTTATGTCAAGAGGAGGGACTAATTCCCTAACGACACAACCCCTTGGTAACCCACGAGTCTCTCGTGACTGTTTAATGTTTCGTGGAAAATTGTTATTCATGGTGGCCATTAAGAACGCTCGCCAAATTACTCTCACTTTTCCCTCAACCAAATTATTATTTTTCCTTGACAAACTTTCAACCGTAATCCGAACTTACAAAGCATATCCGAGTTATTAATTAACTAAATATCACGTTTTATTTACTTTGGTTCTTTAGAAAATTATATTTATTTTGTCTATCAAATTTTAAAAAAAAATTTTTATCTCATAAAATCGTTCAATAACTAATATGTCGAGAAAAAAATAGAAAAGTAGTTGAAACGTCGCGTGTTTGAATGAAAAATGTGACAATAGGACAATTATGTTTCACGTCAATTAGATTAAACTGTTATAGAAATTAGCAGAGCAATATCACGCGCGTTTTCAAACACTCATTGTTCTTTAACTTCCACAAGACATTGTGAATCTTGAAGGTTTGTGTGAGGCACAATGGGTCGTGTTTCACACGTCGAGTCGGCGAGGGAACGCAATTTCCTGATCTCGCGTGACACACACACACAATCCTCTCTTTGCTCGATTCTCCTCTCCGCTTCGCCGCCTCGTTATACACGCTATATAGTATTGTCGATTAGATTAGATTAGGCAGATTATCCCGACTGTATAGCAGCAGACGGCTCGTTTACTCGCTTCGGCACTCGCGGGCTGCGATACCTCGAGTTTCCCATTTTCATTTACTACGCGAACATGAAATTAGAGCATCGCCTCTTGTATAGATACTTAAATGAGCAAGTGGCACTTTTATTGCTTTAACAACCAGCAAAAAGTCACAAATTAATATTTCATGTATTATCTACACGATATCAAAAAATCTTTCCACGTTAAAGCCAAAACTTGTCACGGGCTTTTGTATAATTTAATCATGGCCAGTAATGTTTTATTTTTTTCTTCTAGCTTTCCCGAGGAGATTTCTCATAGTGCCTGAAAAATTGAATAGCAGTGTTGTGTCTGAAAGAGGAGACGAAGGAGTGAAACTACCGAAGTGCACACGTGTCTCATCGCGACACCTTTTCCTTTCTCTCTTTACCTTTTTCCCCGAGCAAAGCCGAGAGAGTGCTTTTTGCGGAGAAGGAAAGAAGCTCTATTTTCTAAGCAACGTGTCGTCTATAGGGCTTTTTATCCTCATAGAAAATTCATGCAAGCTCGCTGCCCGCAAAAGCATCGAAGACAACAGCGATCTTTCAAAGCGACGAAGAAAAGCCCTTAAAAATAAGCCCTTCTTCGCTCTCTTCCCTCCATTATTCACAAAGTCACTTGAAAAAAATATTTCCATCGATATTGGCTCTTCTTCGTGCCTAGAAAAATAAAAGTACCAAGTATTGCTTCCTAGTTATTTCTACATTTTTAAAAATAATTTTTATAAGCTTCTAGAACGGAGCAAATGCAAAGAAATTTGTATTTGCAGTGCTCGAACCGAGTTTACCTGCAGAAGCTGGAGAGTTGCGAGGTGCTTCACCCTCTGGGCGAAATGCAACGCTCGTGAGGCTCTCCTATCTTTTCGCTCCCCACAAAGGCTCGTCGGATACTTTGTCCACACCCTCGCGACCGCTCCTAACCACCGATAAAAAAACGTGACAAGGAGAAGACTCGAGAAGGGGAGGGTCAAGTTCGTCGAGTCTCACAACCGACTTAATCCACGGCGAACTCTTTTTCTCCTCCTTCTGGAGGTTTTATTACTCCCTCGCGCCTCTGCCTCCTCGGGCCCGCCTGTTCTCTCCGTCCTCTCTCCTCTCGGCGAGAGCGTTTGTGAAACGGCGCTGTCCCACTCGAGAAAATTGGCAATAAGTCCGGGAATCCCTCGAGCGTATCCTCCGTCTCGACGCTCTGCTGCTGCAGCTTTTTTCCTCGCTGCTGACGAATACGGCTAGATAAGAAACGCAGAGAGTTGATGGTAATGCTGCGCTCCTCAGAGCTTCTCATACATACAGATATAGATTAAGGACATTCCATATTACGTCAGCATAGTCGCTAATCTTATTTTTTTTCACTGGTTTTTTTTAGAATTTCATTTAAAAATTGCTTATCACCAAACTCGAGATTTTATCAAAAATATGTATGAGTAAAATCAGTGAAAAAAATTGTTTCGACATGAAAAATAATTTTTTATTTTTTTTTCCAGGAGGAAAAAATTCTTTAAATAATAAATAAATGTCTATGGTCAACGTCTCGCCTGGTATGGCATGGAATTCTCCAGGGTTGTAGTAAACGATCTACATCGTTTGCTTCATAGCCAGAAAAACGAGGGAAACTCCTTGTCGCAGTCGTGATCGTCGAGCACGACGGATAACGAGAAGTCTGGCGACTCGTCTCGGACTCGTGAGTTGTCTGTGTACCACTTGGCACGATATATACGACGTCCAGCGAATATTGAAATGGGAAAGGAGACTCGAAATGCAGGGTCTTGGGTGCACACTGCGTTTCGCTTCGTAAAATACTTTCTTTCTCATTGTGGAATAAGTTTAGCGTTCGTCCCACAGCTTTTCAACGGAGTTTTGGCATGTTTTCCTCGGTCCTGCTAGGAACAGCCAGACGCCGAAGAGTTTTTCGTGAAAAATAGAAGTTGGCATGTGTGAATTGTGGTGTCGTTCAAAAAGTGCATCTGCTCTTGCATATAATTTTATAGCATTTTTTTTTATTCCAGGGCCTTATTTTCCGTGTGATTTTTCTATGGTTTATTGATACTTGGATCTATCGATACTTCCCAGGGAAATGGAAATTATGTTACAGTTGAACATACTACAATTCACGGTAACAGTGATCAGCGTGTTGTTGCGTTGTATACAGAAGGTTCGTTACAAAGTTTCGCTGATGATCCAATTTCGTTGGTGTTCCAATTTGCCTCGTCGAAATTACCTGTGGCGCGCTTGTCAGGATAGATTTTCAACGCACACCGCTTGTTTCTCGCGTAACATCACAGTACGTGTCTGGATGTTGGTAAACCGATGTGCACCAGAGCGGAAGCACCAGCGAGCTTGCGAATAATAAGGTATATTATTGCAGGAATCGCTGTATTACGCTTTTCTCGCTCTCGCTCCTTTCTCTCGTGTCTCCGTGCCAACCGCACGAATTTAATTAATTACGTAACTGATGTTACTACACTCTGGTTAAATGAAAAATAATTATCGTGACGTACGAGACTTTCCACTCGCCACTTGAGCTTCACAATTCAATTTTATTTTTATTCTCCTCACAATCCATATTCTAGCATAAAAATTCACGGCAAGTACAACCGCAATTTTCCAGCGAAAGTGTATTTCTTAAAATTCATTATTTCTTAAACTTATGAAATTAAAAAAAAAAAATACTTATATATAATTCCTTAAATTAATCATCCAGTCACATTCGAATTCGTGTGAAAAAATTGATTTTAAATCAGCAGGGCTAGAAAAAATCAGCAAACACAGAAGATAATACGTGTGTGAATGACTCGTTGGAAATTGGTAACGCAGAATAGGAGAAGATAGACAGCCGACGCCCAGACAATTCCAAGAGAAATAGTCGAAACGAGAGTCGATAGCCCGAATGCCGGAAATTCCAGGATGAATTTAGTGGGACGATGCGGCGGAAAGGAGGAGGAACGTGTGGCTCTCGGCGATGTGCTACTCGGCTGGCTGGGCTCTTGCTGTGTCGATGAGGAGCCTGCCGGCTGCTCTCTTACTCCGCTACCACTACAGTAGAAGAATACGAGTGCGATCGGCGCTGGCGCCGGCGCCGGCGCGTCCCAACCCCTTGGGATATCCCACAGGGAGGAAGCAAAGAGAGGAGCAAAGCCAAAGATAGAGATAGATACAATAGATACAGATATAGTGGACAATCTACCCTATATACTCAAATGTATGGGTCATTTCACATGAAATCGACAAGACTCTGACCTTTGCACTCTGATATTTAACTGTTAAACTTTTTTATACATTCACAAAGGGAGCAGACCTTTAACAAAAAAAAAAAATAAATAAAAAAAATCTTTTCGCTAAACGATATTCGATAATCAACATTGGAAGAATTATTTAATTTAATCGACAAATTTGAGGCAATTAAGACGACAGGTATTTTTAAAAAATAGTTTAAAAAATGGGCCTTTTGAAAATATAATAACAGTATAAAAAATTGTGAAAAAGAGAAAAAAAGAAGAATCCAAAGGCCGAAGACCCGTCGATTTGCTTCGAAACTTCCCGTAGATACGTACACATTTATACAGTACATAGGTATAGAATATCTTGGCTTCTTGGCTCGCCTCCTTTGCTACCATTTTGACCCAGCTGCCTCGTAATTCCTCCTCCCGTGGTAGGATCCCTTAGCCGAGGCGCGAGAGAGTCGAAGAGACAAGCCGAGCGAGGGGCGCGAGAAGATGAAGAGGAAAAAAGACACGAAGGTCCTTCCTCCTTCCTCTTCTTTATGTTCCCCGTAGTATAACATTTTCTAGTCCGGAGTGAATGAAAGATTAAATCCACGAGAGCCTTTCCCGACGTTCTACTGCTCCTCTTCTTGATATATTAGATTATTCTGGGTTTGATTAGATCCAGCGGGTGCCTGAAGAAGCTCTTCCCCTTTCTCTCTGCTTTCCCTCGTCTCAAACACACACACACAGACACACACATATATATATAGAACCTCCTCTCGAAAACCATCTATGCTTATTTATTTCATCTCGCTTTATCCGCATTCTGTTCTGGTCTTTAGGTACGCTTTTGTGAATACCAGGCGACTACGTCCCCAACTGCCTCGTAATTTCTCAAGGATCGTGGAACTGCAAGAAGCTTGGTCGTCTTGGTGGTACTCGGAGCTGATGCTACTTCGCCGTTTTCCTTGGAGGAGACGAATGCCCCTTGCGGGACAGAATAGAGGGCCAAGAGGCTCTCGTTCTTTCTCGACAAACAGAAGAGCGAAGAAGGAAGAGAGAAAGAGCGAGGGAAGACAGAGTCAGCCAGGCGACGATATTAAGACCCCTTTGGATTGATGGTCTTCCCCGGAAAATCCTGAGGCTGCCGCCGCCGCTGCTCCTTTTTCCACCATCCTAGTAATTCGCTTTTTTCTTTTTTATTCCGCCTTTTCACACTTGCCTCATCGCTCCCACTCGAGGGCTTTTCTCCTCCGGGTGTGTCGTGTAGGCGGCCCCTGTTGTGTAGTGTTACTATCACGCTTATTTACTTATCCTACTTCAGGACCAAAATAGATCCTATGAATAACCCGGGCATTAATTTCCGAGCGGGTGTCCGATGCACTTTAACCAGAAAAATTCTTCACTCTTAACAGCGCGATCGCGCGATTACGAATTCAATAATCCGTGAATGCGACACGCTGGCTTATTTATTGAATTATTTTTTTAGCCAAAAATATTTTAAAAATATTGTTCAATATGCACAATCGAAGAATGATAAATGAGGACGAGGTAAAGTGAGGAAAAAACGGCAACACTTTCGCAATTCTCGAACTGAATACTGCGGCAATTTTTGCAGGCCTTCGTGTCGACCGAACGGATCGTAAATCTGAAAGATCGAGCGATAGGATCAACACGAAAGGCCCCGGATCAAATATTCCGCTGGCCAAGTGCATTCCCCGTGCGAGGGTTCGTCAAACGCAGTGGCACACGTAGCGCGCAGAGCAGCTGCAGTAGGAGAGAATGAACGGATCGATTCTCTTCGCTTCCGGGGAAGCCGGAAGTCCCGAAGCCGTCGAGCTTTTCCCTCTCATATCCGGTGGGCGATGAGCCCCAGCGGCGGAACCATCGATCGCACTATTTTCACCGATTCACGTCGCGTTATGACTAATATCGACGGTTATCGGCGTGAGTACGTGTGACTAATTATCCAAATGCAATAATTCGATAACAGTTTCCCGGTGCATTTAACGAGATATCGCACAGGAGAATATACCTCTTTATCGTTCAACTCGATTTCCCGTTAATTCTTCATTCCCCTCTTGGCCACCAAACTCTCCTCCGCATTATTGCTCTCGCAGTTGTTGCCCCTAATTCCGAGGAACACAATTGTCTTATCGGTTTTCGCGAGGCCTTGCGGTTAATGACGTCGTCGCGTCGTGGAAATATCTCTCTCTCTCTATATATGTATATACGCATATGCCTCAATGACTCGATTATCAACGAATAACATATATCTCTCGCGTCTTCTGTACTTTCTCACTCGGACCGATACGATGAAGCACTCGACTTCTTATCTCGTACGAATTGCGGTGAATGACGTGCGTAGATTCACACGCGCCACGATATTCCCGCGAGCGAATTGAATAATCGACAGATTAGAGCATTACTTGCGTGGGTTATGAGCAAAGGTGAAGTTTATTCTGGGTAATGATACGATTGTATAGAATCTGTATAGAAATTTATGTTGTTTTGAGAGTCGATAGTCGGGGGGAAGTGGGAAGAGCGATCGCGAGGGTGTTGCGTCGTGACCCTTCGGACGTACCAAGTCCAAGTCCGCGATTTCTTTCATACGAATCACGTGTTCACGGCGAGATTCAGCAAAAGGTTTTACTAAAATCGCCGCGAAGAAAGAGAGCGCGGTAAATTCATGTCCTTGGTCGAAAAATTGCGCAAAGCGAAAAGTCGATCTGGACTGTGTCAGGCTCTTTCACGGCTAGAGGTCATTGCTGCTGAGAAAAGGAAGGGAAAAAAAAAAGAAAAGGAAAAAAAATTCATGCGATGCCCTTAATGAGCGATCACGAGGCCGCGGAGCGATCGGCGCACACGCTCGAAAAATGGCTGATCTCCTTTCTCGCCGGTCGCCGGTGCTGTGTGGCCTCGCGATATCCGCTCGTGACGCCCGTCGTCGATTTTACGTTTTTCGATCTATGCTTTCACTGTGCGTACACCGAGCCGCGTGACTCAACCTCCCGAAACGACGTCAGCCCGCCGCGGGAGCGGCTACGACGCGTCAATCGGCGTCGCGGCTTTCGTCGCTGCCGTCGACGGTTCTACCGATAAGCGATACAGGATTCGCTGTGCTTATAGAATTGTCGCCTGCCACTCCGTCATTCACCGAGAGGATCTTATGATTTATTTTCGATCATAGCCGCAGCGCCAGCTGCAGCGTATGATCGAGACGAATCCACTTCCCGTTTACCAACTTTCGTTTGACCTTTCGATGAATTTTCGAATATCGAACCTGGTGTTGAAAAAAATCAGGATCAATTGGTTTATGAAGAAAATGAGCTGAAAAGATGGATGATAAAAATAGGTGTCTTTGATAAATTGAAGAAGATTGCCGATCCCTAATTTCATAACCACTCCATTAGCTCTCTGCATAACTCTCGCAATTTCAATCGCCCACTGAACTAATTTTCTTCTTTTTTTTTCTCTCGCTTCATAGGTAATTCGCAACGATGATGAGAGCGAGAAGCGTCGTCGGCTACACGTGTTCAGCTGCGAATACGTACAGGCGTGTTAGATGTTTATGGAAGGCACGTGGAAAATCGTGAAGAGAAAAGGAGATGAAAAAAGAATAAACGGCGAGCGAAGGAAAGGAAATGCAGAAGAGAGGAGAGGAGAGCAAGAGAGAAAAAGCAACGCGATGAAAACAAACGCGTCGACCGTACAGAGAAGTAGGCGCCGAGCGGAGGCGCGCGGGGCCTCTGAGGTTATACTTTGATCGAACGTACACATTATCTATTAATAGGTGCTGGTTACCGCCCATGTACATGCTCTGCCCGCGCACCAACATCTTCTTCGCTCGTGCGATCGGTTAAAACTTTAGCTCAACCTCATCTTTTTATACTATCTAACGATATAGACAGTCGACGATAGTTGCCCACGTTGCTTCTATTGTCACGATGAAAAAAAAAAAAAACGAGCACTATCGCTAAAAAGGAAGATATTTCAACCGAAAATTTCGCCAAAGAGAATGGCAGTTTCTTCTCCCCGTAATCCGAACTGCGTCAGAGAAAATGAGCAAAGAGTTTTCGGTTACCGACCTTAAAGTGCAATTTCACCTTAAGCCGAGACGAAACCTAATCAGTCTGCAACAAAAATCCGTAAACAATAGTACTGCGACAACGGAGACGTTTCGGAAAAAAAAAGCAAAGTCTCACCGGAAGCGAAATTTAATTATGTCATCCGGTGACACTCCGCTTTTTCCCGCAATAACAGTTTTCTGCGAATCGAGCGTTTCCTCGAGAAATTGCAACTCTATATCTCACACTATTATGTCACGTTTTTGCTTGAGCATTAAATTTTTTATTTATCACAACAGTTGTGCAGTAAATTCTCGTTATTGAGGAATTCTTCGTTATTGACCCTTAATAATAATTGACCTGGTGGAACGCATTCTTCGTCGGCTGACATCCGACATTTTACTCGAATATTCGACTTGAAAAATTCAGATAGCTTTCCGAATTTCATTTCAGAAAAATCAATACTAAACCATGATTAATTATTTTCTAAACCTAGACAAACGAAATAATTAATTAATTATCTTCAATCTAAAAGTTGGCCAAACATTTCTTTGACATATATCCGATTTATATGAAATAATTATTTGTTATATTATAATTATTTTATGTTCCATAGTCAGTTAATTGTCAGAACTTGTCTGCAATCTGCTGGCCCGTCGATAGTCGTCACAACGTCTCGTTACTGTCGCTATTAATTCAAGTCCAGTGGACGGGGACTGCGTACGATGCATTCTCGCTCGCTCACTGACTGACACGACGCGCGCTAACATGGCTCAGTTGAGGCTGTGCTTCTGCGTTGGTCAGGGACGCGATACGCATCGTTTGATCGCGTTTGATCCTCACCACCGACTAATCGTCTACATGGAGCTTCTATACGGAGAATTTAATAGATGTATCGATAGTCGCGGCCCTTTCTATCCGCTCGATATAATAGATACCGCGAGCTATCAATAGAGAATGCTTAGAAAGAGCTAACTATCGGTTTCTTCTCGAGACGACGTCGATGTTATTCACATGTCTAATCAACATTGAGTAATTGTCGTCTGATGGAGATGTTAAAAAATAATGTTATTTTTTTATTTTTTGACAGAGCGAACGATAAACGAGGAGAGGCCAATAACAGCAAAATGTGGAACACCAAATTGCATCAGTCATTGTTTTCCTCCGCAGACCGCGATGCAACGATGCAGACTTTGATTCGATGACTGATCGAAAGCACATATTTGACGTACATAGATGCAGACTATATTAATAGACCCGCATACGCTCCTGTTTCATGCTCGTGACAACATGTTATCCCGGCTAATCGAACTCGAGTGCTGCAGTCGATGGATCTTGTGGCTTTGACGTATAAAGCATTTCGCGAGAGCGTAAATCCACAAGATTTCATCGAACAATGCGAGTCTTCTTCAATCGATTCGCGCGATGGTTAATCAATCAATTATAGCTCTGGGTTTTTTTATCGCTCTTCAATATTTCTCGGTAAAATCAAGTTTCCTCTTCCTAATTATTTCTGCCTGTTCATTCGTTCAATGAAAATATATTCAAAAAATATATATTTTTTCAGGGATGAAGAGTACTTCGAGTACCGAACGAATGCCCGTCGCTGGTTGGGAGCCACTGAATATGCGTTTACACGGCTATTTCAGTGATCCGGCATCGATGAATTCTTTAACTTTCAACAAACAATCCCGAGTCTCGACTGCGTCGAGCATTCAGGCTTCGAACACGCGTGGATTTTCTTCCCAACGCTCCAGAGTTACGGGCCTTTTTTTTTTCTTCCATTCGTTTCGTTTTTTTTTTTTTTCTGGATTGTTTAAACACGAAGTCGCGAGTTTGTTGTTGGCTGCGGCACGTAAAGTCCATTTTACGTTTCCCACCGATATCTCCATTGGCTGACTAGTATTTAACGAAAATTTGTGCAACGGAAAATTTACCGGAGCTTGGAAAGAAAATAACGGAGCTTGGCTCGCTGGCAAGCAGATCCATAAGAACAAACTCTGTGCTCGGTCTCAGAGTTATTGATACGACTCAACAGTGTGTGTGTGTGTATATATATAGTTCTGCGCTCGGTCAGAGAATCCAGCCACCAAACATACTGGACGATAGTTTTCTTGGCTCCGACTTGTGTGGCTTTTCCTTCCGGCGTATATATACATGTAAAAATAAATGCGACTCGCAGTCCGTAGTCCTTATCGAGCAGTCTGGGCATCGTGACGTCAACGTCTCTGTTGTATCGTCTGTTTCGCGTACGTCTGCTGTACGCGCTTAATTTTTCATCAACCACATATCCTGCTGATATTTCTCGAGTCGCATGCGCGCTGTTCGCCGTAAGAATTTTCCATGGCCCGGGTTTAACGACCAAACTACAATTCACGATCGATCGGACCCTCGTACTCAATTTTTGTCACTCCAGTTTCACTGGACACGAATTTATTCCAGGCGAAACGCGTCGAGTCGATCATAGACATTTATCAAAAGGAGTAAATCATTTTTTTCTTCTTCAAATTCTTGCGAATGAATATTATTGGAAAATACAATGAAATATGTTATTGTCTAGAATGTTGAGATATTGCGTGATGTACTTGTTTGATTGATCGCCTCGGAAAGCGATGATTAAGAATGAAAACAAAGCATCGATGTTGGACGATTCACAGCGGCATAATGATTTTTTTTCTGTTTCAGTGTGAGGAGCGTAATGCACAAATACTTGGAGAAGAAGAACGAAGTCAACTTCGATAAGATATACAATCAAATTCTAGGTGAGTTGAATGAGGGGAAAGGAGAAATCCCTCTGATGGGATCTCAATCGAGTTAATGCCGCGAGTGGAGGCTCGGAGGCGATCAGAGGGAGCGAGAAAAAGTAGAGGAGTGCGCGCATGAGTTGCAAGCACAAGATTAATCTTCCACTGTTTGTTTCACGCAACGTCACAGGCTCCCTTTTATTCAAAGACTTCTGCGAGACTGTAGCGGAGGAACCAGTTCCGCAACTTAGGTTTTACGAAGAGGTGAGGATAGTTAAATGCTAAGATTATCGCGTGCAATTATCACATTGTTGGCTCGATTAATCTGAGCAAGTAAACGCGACATCTCTTTTAACTTCAAAAATTCTCCTATATTTATTTCTCATAATTTATTAAGACCGAGATTAAAATCCTCTATGATTAAAACACAATTGTTGAAAAAAGAGCGATAAAAAAGTAAAAAGAGATGTGCACATCGACTGGTTTAACTTTGATTAATCATTTGACTGTTGTGCTCTGGTGATACAGATAAAGGCGTACGAGAAGCTCGAATGTCCAGAGGAAAGGCGGAAACTTGCTCGTGAAATATACGACAACTTCATAATGAAGGAATTATTGGCGCACACACACGTAAATTACACACTGGCGATATTTTAATAAAATCCAGTATAACAATTAAAAGAGCCCGTTATCCACAACTCAGTGTGACAATTGAAATTTCGCAGGAGTACTCGTCGGAATCGGTATCTCACGTTCACAAATACCTCATGAAGAACGAGGTTCCCGTTAATTTGTTCGAGGTGGGTGCGCGTCACTGATGCTAGTCGCCCGTACGCTCGCAATATGATTCAAGTTGAAGAAAGGTCTTTATTATTGCAGCCTTACATCGAGGAAATCTTTAATCATCTGAGAGGGGAGCCGTTCAAAAAGTTCCTGGAAAGGTATTTTTAAAAAACCCCTCTAAATTTATTTATTTTTTCTCTCTTAAATTTTCACCAAATTCTTGTTGTTTTTTCAATAATACGGTGCATTCTTCTTTCTTTTTATTATTCTACGATTTTTTTTTTTCAGTGACAAATACACACGTTTCTGTCAATGGAAAAACCTCGAGCTCAATATCCAATTGACGATGAACGACTTCAGCGTTCATCGTATCATAGGCAGAGGGGGATTCGGCGAAGTGTATGGCTGTCGAAAAGCCGACACCGGAAAGATGTACGCGATGAAGTGCCTCGACAAGAAGCGTATTAAGATGAAACAGGGTGAAACGCTGGCCCTCAACGAAAGGATAATGCTCTCCCTAGTCAGTACCGGGGTGAGTAGTGATCGTTTCAAATAGTAATAATGAAAGAGGTTTTTTTTTTTTTTTAATAATTCCACATTAAAGAATATATGATGCTATTATGTTGGAGAGTGTATCGATGCTCAGAGATGTATTGATGACGTGAATAATAGTATAATCTGTACGGTGCAAATCGTTGTCTCAAGCAGGTCGACTGCCCGTTCATAGTGTGCATGACATACGCCTTCCACACGCCCGACAAACTCTGTTTCATCCTGGATCTGATGAACGGCGGGGATCTCCACTATCATCTGAGTCAGCACGGGGTATTCGACGAGCCGGAGATGAAGTTCTATGCGGCCGAGGTGATACTCGGTCTGGAGCACATGCATCGAAGATTTATCGTCTACAGGGACCTCAAACCCGCCAACATATTGCTCGACGAGCACGGCCACGTGAGAATATCGGATCTCGGTCTAGCCTGTGATTTCTCCAAGAAAAAGCCCCACGCCAGTGTGTGAGTATCGCTCTCGACCCTCGTCCGTCAACTCCCTTCACCTATTCTCTCTATTATCGATTTCTACTCGTTGCATTCGACACTAGAAATAATCATCATAATAACGCTCTAGTGGCAGAATAATTGCGTCGTTAATTGTTTAATGAAACTTTTCTCATTAATAACCCTTGAGGAATTATTCTACCGTGATTAGAAAAAAAAGAAAAAATTCAAATAAAAAATATGTTATTTCGAATCTATTTACAGCGGTACGCACGGTTACATGGCCCCGGAGGTGCTATCGAAGGGCACGGCGTACGATTCGAGCGCAGATTGGTTTTCCTTCGGCTGCATGCTGTACAAACTCCTCAAGGGTCACAGTCCATTCAGGCAGCACAAAACCAAGGACAAACACGAAATAGACCGTATGACGCTCACCATGGTTGGTGTAAATGTTACCACACGTTGTTTATTATTTCTCTACTCTTAAATTATTCCATCGGCCTTTCCACGCCCATTTTTCTTCGCGATCCTCGCCTCGTCGTCGTCACGCTTCTTGCTAACATTATGGACAACTTACGTGCGAGATGACATTCGTATCTCTCACGCATCCGCGGTCGCGGCAATTCTCGAACAGGGGCGACGGAGTGGAAGAGAAATAGCGAGAGAGGAAAAGGGAGAGAAAGAGAGAGAGAGAGCGAACGGGGAGCGAACGTGTATAGAAGCGCGTCATCGATTTTCAAAGCTCGCGGGTGCTACGAAGCTCTGTGTGCCCCGGGCCGACTGCGAGAGAGAGAGAGGAAAGCGCGATAGATAAAAAGAAGGAGAAATCTCTTTTTTTCGTTACGCATCATATCCCAAGGTGTTTGCGTTAAAACCTCCGGAACAACATATTAATTTTGTCGAGCAGTCGAGTCAACGCTATTGCGCGACGATGCATTATGTAGCCTTCGCGTCTGTGGAAGTTTGTGCTTTTCCTGGAACGTGATATTACACGATCGTCGGCTCTCGCCGGCGATTCCCTTTTTTTCTTTTTCTTTTTTGTTTTTTTTTTTTTAATTTTCTTTCTCATTATCCTGTTATGTCATTCTTCGTTGTTCCTCTTTTTTTTCGCTGGCCTTTTTATGCTCCTCGGGGAGTGTTTTTCTATGGCGGTAATTCTCCAGTTCCCTCAAGTTATTTAATTACACGCAAATATTTATATATCTGTCGCGGAGTCGCTCTCGCGGACAATTCGTTGTTTTTTTAATTAACTTTGCGTATACACTTTGTAGATTTTACAGAGTTGATTTTTAGTACGTCTTATCATAGCGGATTAAATGACATAAACGTTTCGGAGTAAGTAAGAGAAATTACTCTTACTGGAAATGTCCAGGAATAAAGGAATAAATAAGACACAGCGTAAAATTCGAAGGCATACTTGAAACTGAAGCTACAGAGTCGTCGAATTTCGTTTATTTTTTTTTTCTGCCTCATCGCGTCATTTTCGTTTTTTCCTTGGAGGCCTGCCCTTTCCCGACTCCCCAGGGACTTGTTCCCCCCGTTGCTAACTCTCGAGTTGTTCCATTATACATAAATATCATCCACGTGTATGCCGGAGGGAGCGGCGAACTCCTCTCGAGTATTCCTCGAGGAGGTGGTATTCACCTCAAGTCGTCGGCGTTGGCCGCGGTCGCTCGAAAGCCTGGAATGAATGGGCGGGGGGGAGTAAGGCGATCTCGGCCGACGACCGTTCCATTTATCCAAGGATGGGCGATGTTGATGAAATGCACGCATGATTAAATAATCGATTATCGTACACTTTGATATTTTATATTAAATTATTTTACATTTCTTGATTATATTTAAACAATCGTTTATTGTGCAAAATGTGCTTCTTTGAATTTATGATGCTATTCATTTTTCCATTCTAATGAACTTTCTTCTCGACTGTTTTGTATTAATGAAAGATTGTATATGGACAATAATCTTGTTTTAGAATGTTGAGTTGCCCGAGTCTTTCTCACGGGAGTTGCGGTCGCTTTTGGAAGGTTTGCTACAGCGTGATATCAACAACAGGCTCGGTTGCCGGGGAGGTGGGGCTGACGAGCTAAAAGAGCACCCATTTTTCAGTGGTATCGATTGGCAGCAGGTTTACCTACAAAAGTACACGCCACCGTTGATACCGCCGCGCGGAGAAGTCAATGCCGCCGATGCTTTCGACATTGGTTCCTTCGATGAGGAGGACACCAAGGGGATCAAGTTGACAGACGCAGACCAGGATCTGTACAAGAACTTTCCCCTTGTCGTATCTGAGAGATGGCAGACCGAAGTAGCGGAGACGGTCTTTGAGACAATCAATAACGAGGCGGATAAGGTGACAATCCCAACGACTACTTAACAAGATTTTTCGCTTTTTAAAAAAAATCTATTACCACTCAAAACCATCGAGAAAAAATTCCTCAGGGCATTCGGTAAAAAGCGAAAAATATTCAGGTTTCCATTTGCATCGGTGCCCTTTTTTTATAATACTCACCCTATTCCATCGATACGAATCGCACCAGGTGCGCCCAATCACTCAAAAATTCGATAAGCTATCCGCCCGCCCACGTTACTCATTTTTCTTCAGGGATTCTATAGATTCTCTTATTTTTATGCAGATGGAGAACAAAAGGAAAGCGAAACAAAAATTACGCTTCGACGCGGACGAGAAAGGTGCGTTAAATATTTATTAGAGAGATGAGACGATGACCGCAGTCGGTAACTGATACTGCAATCCGATTTATTCAGAGTTGGTAACAAGATTTAAGACGATAGTAAATTGATTTCCACTTTACCTAATTAACTAAACTCCTCTGAATTAATTGGATTGCAATTTTGGATTTTAACTGGACTTTCTAAAGGTGAAATGTCGATTTTTCGTTGACAGGGTCCGATTGCATCTTACATGGTTACATCAAGAAGCTGGGAGGACCTTTCGCGAGTGCGTGGCAAACGCGCTACGCAAAACTCTATCCGAATAGACTAGAACTTCATCCCGAGTCCACCACGAAGCCCGAACTCGTCTTCCTAGACCAGGTCGAAGAAGTTGGAGCCGATCTTCAGCATGTCAAGGGGGAACAGTGCATAGTCGTACGAACGCGCGAAGCCAAAATCGTACTAACCAATCCCGTGAGTAAAAATGAAGCATCGCGATGACGAAAATCACGTGCCACTGGCTGAATAGAAATTCCGCTTGTCCATGAATCTAACAGACTCGTATTTGTTTGATCCAGGACGAGATAAGTCTGAAGGAATGGGCGCTCTCGTTAAGATCGGCGCACAAATGTTCGATGGAGATGCTGGGAAACATGGCCCGAAAAGCCGGCAAGATATACGGGACTGAGCGTGACGCGGTTATACCGCCGATTCAGCGTTCAACGAACGGCAACTAACCCATTGCCGAATAGCGAAAAAACGATTGGTCATCGTCATACTCCAGTCCCACTGCCCCGCAGCAGCGACAGCAGCAGCAGCAAATTTTTTTATACCAAGGAAGAAGAAGAAGAAGAAGGAAGGCGTACCAAGAGGATAAGATATCGCGATGTCGCGATATCGTAAGCGTGAGAGATCGTGAAAGGGCCAAGTCGAGTAGAAGATATAAAATTGGATAACGCGAGGACCTAAAGCACTGGACGAAGATGCGGAATGGATTAATAAACGACGAGCAAACGCGACAAAAGCTTCGTTTCCGCGGCAGCTCGCTCGATCGTTCACTTTAGCGTTACTACCATCGAAATCCTCAACTTCCCCGTTCCTAGTCTCCTATTTTCCTGCTCCTCCTCCTCCCGGATATCCGCAGCGAACCGCAAATCCTCGAAGAAGAAACGAAAAATGTCCCTTGTACGGCGGTTAGCGTCGCGCTGTATAGAGACTCTAGCGAGTAGAGCGTCGCACCAAAAAGCCTCCGAGTCGTGCCCTAAACCTAATCCGGGCAGCATTCGGAGAGCTAATCGGATGCATAGCGTCACGTCGTTATATTTGTACGTTAGCCTGTATATGTGCAGTGTGGCGTAGCGACTAGCGACTTAGCCACGGACACACCGCGCGCTACGAGAGCGAGGTTACGAAAAGAACAAAAAATAAATTAAAAAAAAAAAAAACAACACGCGAAAAGAAGTAAACATTTAGAAAAAAAAAAGAAATAATAAGGGAGCTGTAATACGAATACACACTCATGAACAAACAAACGAAACATAAATCGCCGCCCCAGAACCACACGTAAACCGACGCTCACACCGATAGTGTATTATTATCATCATTAATAATAATTACCGCAGAATGAGACCGTATTTCTATTAATTATTATTCGTTGTACTATTCTCGTTTACTTAATTTATTTTACTAATGCAGGACGGTTTTATATTATTATTATTATTATTATTATACATATATATATATATATCATACTACTACGAAAATAACGAAAACAAAAAAGAAAACAATCCATTATTTATTACGTTATTGTGTAGTATTTCACGAAGATGAATAATATCGAGATAAAAAAATGAAACAAAAGAAACGGCCGTTTGTATACTATTGACAGGAAAAAAAAAACAACAACAAAAAAAATTGAATATTGTTATAACTGTGTAAGCTCGGGCTGTCACGCGAAGTGCGACCGAGCAATAAAACAAAAATATGCGATATACATATACTTTTTGCCGGATTTTCCGTACGAACATCCCAAATTTTTCGTTACTTTTTCCAGTCATTTTTTTGGCCCCGTTCATATTTCTGAAAAATTCACCAAAGCGTTCGGGTGGTTATTTGTAAAAGCGACAAAAACCCGTGCAACTTGCATTGAAACATATACACTTTATTGTAACTACGTCTAAGCTTAAGATTATCGAAACAACGTAAACGATGGAAATGAAGTTTAAGTATTGACTAGCCATCGGCGTTTTGTTCGACGACCGTGTCCTCGTCGTCCGCCAAGTCCACGGTAGAATTGGTGAGTCTTTCGATCGAGGAAACGCGATTAACGTCGGCCTCGATGACGAATATCGACTCCGGGGTAGCCCCGTATTCGTTTGCGTCCGGTTCAACGAAACGCACGAACGATTTGTAAGTTCGAAGTTCCATAGCGGACAGGCGAATTATCGTCGGTGTATCGGCGCCGCCGATTTCACAGTCGCTCCGATTATTCGTCGAGAGACTCTCGTCGTTCTGGCGAAGTTCGCTGCTGTTCGGACTGACGTTGTGACTCAGAAAGGCGTCGTACTCTTTTCTCTCGCTGGGCGTCGACGTCGGACTGTTGGAAACCGGTTCGGGACTCGCGGTTCTCGATTCCAGCTGCAAATGGATTTTCGTCGCTCCTGGAGAATTTGCGGCTGCGTTATCGGTCGCCCGGCGCAAGAGGCTCGTCCTCGGAGTCCTGGAAACGGGAATTCCAGGATTTTTACGAGCGTTTAGCCGCCGCGAGCCCGGGAGTGATCCTCGGTGCTCCGAAATAACGCTAGGCGGTTTGTTCTTCGGGGGCTGCGCGCTCGGAAACAAAAGTCTGTAAATGAAGCTCTTAAGAGCCGCGCGAAAGTCTTTGAGGTGATAAGCGTAGAGAAGCGGATTTCCCACCGAATTCAAGTGCGACAGAATTATACTGGAGTTGAGCAATACTTGATTGACCTCGCAATCGGGACAAAAGGCCTTCACGCAATTAATCGTGTAAAGGGGAAACCAGCAGACTATGAAGAACGCGACTATTCGCGATAAATTTTGCGTCGCTTTCACGTCCCGCTTTTGCGCTGCTCCCAACAAGCGCAGCATCGTTCCTGCGGTTTGGTTGTCGCTCCGACGGCCCGGATTCATCGTCACTATTTGTCGCAACTGAAAAAAAAGAAAAAAACATTCATCAAAATGGAATTTAATTATTCCTGTACTAATAAAAAAAGTAATTATAAAAAAAATGCACAGTTTCTCCATTTGTAAGATTTTAAAACAGCAATTGCAATTTTCATGAAAGACTTTTCGTTTTCAGACGCGGAATAGCCCGTACATCTGCGGCTTAAATCTACGGAGACGATTCAGTTAGTCGGTACACACAAAACGTCGTTTTACAAGCTCCACACAATGCCGACCTGCTTAACGACGACCCTGTATATGTGAGCGTAGAACGCGGCTATCAAGAGCGCGGGGAATATAATGGTAGCGAAGTACAGGAAGACCAGGTAATCGTAGTCCATCACTTCGACAAATATGCACTTCTCGTCTGACTTCTTGCCGGCGTTCCATCCGAGGAGAGGCAAGAATCCTATGAACGTTCCCGCTATCCAACATACGCATATTATTCCTGAAACAAAATATATCGGATACATAAACGGTAAGTCAAAAAAAAGTATATCTAAGATAGTTGAATTTTGAATACAAATTACAAATATTCGTTTAATTTCCTGGCAACTTTTCGAGTTCCTTTATTTATTTTTCTTCTTTTCAGACTTTCCGACATAGAAATGGATTCCTCGATTTTGCGGCGTGACAGTCTGTCTATCTGGTAACTGTGAGCGACGTGAAAAGGACATTCGTTGATGATTCTGGAAAGAGGATGCATAATATGCGCGATACGTGTATTTCGAGGCCGATGGAACGAAGTGGAGGAGGAAATACGCGTCTTTTAGCCACTGGCAGGAGAAAACAGGAGACGCACGTGAGGGCGGAAAAGTCAATATTGCAGTGTGCTACTTTGTCGTCCTTATCCGTGGCGTCCCTTCGATCTTGCGTCGCCTACTCTCGCACCATCCTGATTCCCGTTGATGCGCATCGTTTTAATTAAAGTGTCCGATGCAGTAATCCCGACTGGGCGTATCCTGGCGGACAGTCCGATTTCCCGGAAGGACATTTGCATAGCCCATTCCCGAGGCTCTGTAAACAGCATCGCGCTGCCGATGGTCATTTAGAAATCGCGGACACGCCAGGGTTGCTTCGAGATCGAATTACAGTCGCGCAACTATATTGAGACTTGAGGGTAAACGAAAAGAAAAAAAAAAAAACGGGAGTCTAAATGGACTCTGAGGGTTGGAAAATGCTCCACTGTAAAATCTAGTCCCTTGAAAATTAATTATCAATTTCCAAATTACTCAACGATAGAAATTCTACCGATCCGATGGTCGTTTAGTTTCAATTTTGTGAGCCTTTAATTTTTTTTTTAAATTCGTTGGCATTTTCTATATTGCGATTGTCGACCTTTCCTTGAAAACGTGATCTCGGAGCTTCGCATTATAGTGTAGCGGGGCTAATAGATTGGGTATATCGATCAGTAAAGGTGTCTGAGCATATGTAGCACACATATCAGTGTATCCAATTTCAGGAGGGCTTTTGCTTCCCTAACGAAGATACGTGGGATCTCCGACACCGATCGCGCGTCGATGCCCTCGTCGCTTTGCTCGCAGGAAATGTGAGAAGCGTTATCGCCCGGTCTTTCTCCTTTTCGGCGATTTTCACCCTCGTCCTTGCCTCCATTCACTCACATTCAATCTCCAGGGAAATTAAAGGGAATAACTGTGAAAAATGTTCACCTGAGAATCTGTGGAATGTCCTTAATCTCACAAAATCCTTTGATTTATTTTTATCAGGCTCATTCATAATGGAACATGGCCCGTCAATTATTGTAATGGACGTTTACTATATTGGGACCATAAAACCTAATGCAGATTGTTAATGAACCCCTCACGGAAATTAAAGGCAAGATCCCGGCCGGAAACAATTAGACCCGAAGGACTTCCGGCGGGCCGACCTTCCGCTTCGGACCCTCTGGACGCCTGAGGGAGTTCCGAATTACTATTTTCCAAGGTATTCAAAAATAACTGTATAAGCAGTCTTATTTTATTTTATTTTATTTTATTTCAGTGATTGAACTGCACCAGTGTCGCTAAGTCTATTGGCTAATTTTGGTAAGTTTAAAAACGAATTAATAAAAAAAGGGATTAGAAAAAATTAGGGTCACGACGATAAGTGAAAGCGCGAAGGGACGAGCGATCGATAAATAGTGGAGCGTGCGGCGTGAATTAATTAATGACGCTTAACATGTCCAGCGGCAGAGACCCTCGCCTTTTTTTTTTTTTTAACAATACTACCGGTATTGTGTTGGGTGATGAGCGGTCGTAGGTCGTAGGGTGGGCGGAGTTGGTCTGTAGTAACGAGGATCGTTACGCCAACGGGAAACAACGCCAGCGTAAAAACAATTAGTGGATATTATAGCCCGTTTTGTATACAGTTACTATAGTGTATTCAATTTCATTGTGGCATGAATTAAAAGCCGACTGACAGATATTTCTAATTTATCTTTCGTCAAAGAGATAATTAATCAATCGCAATTTCCAAAGTAAAGAATTTTTTTTCAAAACCCTTTATCGACTAACTAAAAAATAAATAATAGACAAAATGCCCATGATGGAACGATGGGGGAAATAAAAATGTTGACTTCCTCGCGCGAAGAAGTTACTCTAAATAAAAACCTATTCGGTGACATTTTGCACCCCTACGGGGAAACGTGCCTTGGGTGCGATAAGAGACGAAAGCGGAATAGAAACGGAGAATAACCATAGGTACAGAAGGTGTAATTTACTACATATGTGTTTATCCGTGCGCACATATGTAGTACGTGCTACGGGGTAGAGTTGTTCGTGATAGGGGAAGAGAATGACGAGGACACAGATACGGCAACATCCTCAATCATCCCCATCTGCAACGTCATTCTCGGGCTTTTTTTTTGTACCGCACTAGAGAAAATATCTCCGCGATGATAAAACAACATGTTGTGAATCGCTATCAGAGGAAATGTGAAGATATAGAACCGAGGAATAAAAGGGCGACGAAGTGGGGACATAAAAAATAGACGAGTATCTGTTATTTGACGCAAAGAACTGGAGTCCATAAATGTGAGGAAATATGCAACCTGCTTTTTTTTGTAATTTTTTATAAGTGCGTTATCACAAGAGGACAGAAGATTAAGGTTCACCGATTAATTTTAGCTCACCTATGGCCGTTTTTGTGCGGACATTCCGCGAATATCCCATAGGATGAAGAATGGCCCAGTAGCGATCGACGGAGACAGCGACCAGACAAAAAATACTGATGGTGCAGAGGACCACAAGTACGGAGACGGTGAAGAGACAAGCGTACAGATTGGTCGGCAGTCCGATACTGGCGAGTATGGCAAAGGGAATTGCGAAGAGGCCGACGAGAAGATCCGCAGTGGCCAGCGATATAATATAGTAGTTGGTGCGTCGTCGTAGCTTGCGATCTTTGCTGAAGACAATGATGACCAGTCCGTTGCCGAGTACAGCGCAAACCGCGACGAGTACTTCGCAAACAGCGTACGGTAAGTTGAGCTCGGCCGGAGCGTAAGTCGTCGAATCATTGCCGAGCAGATCAACGGAACCGGAAACCGTGTAATTGTGGTAATTCGTGGAGACGGTGCTCGACAGTTCCATCGCGAGATCGATCGATCAGCATCCTCCTAACGCGCTCCAATTTCTTCTTTTCTTCTTCGCAATGAATTACTTCCGATTGTTCCTCTTTCACAATGCACAACAGTGTTTTTTATTTCTTTTCAAGTTCGCAAATCGGCCGATTTTTCTTCACTTGCATTCATATTTGTTTTTTTTTTATTTTTTTTTTATTTACAAATATAAATGCCGTCACTTCCTGGCGAAGTTTATGCGAAGAGCCGGATTAAAAGTAGCGGGAAAACTCGCGAGCCAATTATATTATTATTTAATTATTATTTAATGGCTCGGTCACGCGATTCTAGCATGTCGTACAGCCCGATGAAATTCGTCGGTGGGCGAGGCCACATCGACGACATTATCCTGATGGTTACGTGCTGAGCGTCTCTTGTGCCTCTGATGTAACGCGCTTCAACAATGTTTTCCTTTTTTTCCAGGCGGTTGTTGGTCGATTTCGTGGTCAGCTTCATTCCACCGGGAATTATCGAGGCGAACTTCACCCGAGGCGAATCTTGACTGATGCTCGGAGCCTCAGGCTTGGCGATCAGGAAGAAATCTGGGCTTTGGTCAGTGCTTGACAGCTTTCGCACGGGATGGTGACGAATTGAAGCTCCGCTCGACGTCCACGAGGGAAACATCTCCATCCAAAGGTGACTTTTCAATAGCTTATCAGCCTGCTTCCAGGCATGCTCATTCATTGGTCATTCACTTTCCCGCAGCTACAATAATATATCTGATAACGTACACGGATTAAAATCGTTACATCAAAGAAGAAATTTTAATTTTTTAGACACCGGTTTTTTTTTTAAATTTCTCCAGCTTTATCGAAAAACAGTCAAATACATAGCGAGCTTTTGGGGTGTTCCCTTATCTCAATGTATTCATAACAGCCGGAACGAAAATGCTCACTATCAAAAAATTTTGATAGCGCGATTGAACGCTTCGAACACAATTAACTTTTTTCTGCCGTCACGATTTAATTGACGTATGAGCAGCATGGTGTCACTCGATTCATTGCCTTGGGCTTAAGGAGGGTCGAGCGTCACAGGGATTAGAGCGTTAGAGGGTATAAGATCGGTAGGGTGTGCGGTTTGAATGGCAATGTGCGACAGAAACAATGCAAATGTAGGAAAACTGGATCTCGAGTGACTTAATTGCTTATTGTTAATTAACGGTGAAGAGCAAGTATCGATAAATTCGTTTGCAAATGAAATACCTCAAGAAATCTTGTAATTAAATGAAGATCCACTGTACCAATGCTTCAAAAAAATTAAATAAATCAGCACTTTATTCTGGAAAAATGTTGTAACGCTCGACCCTCCTTAATTTGTCGATTTATCGTCATCCGAATATTCTCCCATTTTTCTTCGATTTCGAACAATATCTTCCTCCTTCGGTAGAGATAGAGAGCGATGTCGTCCACGGCTACAATCAATGATCCTTCGTTACACGACTCGTTATCAGGGATGATTTAATTGCACCGATTTCGTTCGCTCATTTATGACACGCATCACTTTTATTGAACGGGGGTCGTTGATATCTCGGTTTTTTAATCCACGTTGAGGTCACAAAAGTTTTTGTTCTCATCATCTTGAATGGTTTTTATTTTATTTAGTTTTTTTTTAGCTCCGGCGGAAGTTCTTGTTTCAGTGAAGAATATATCTGCAAAAAAGAAAATCTGTGGTTAATTCAATTCAGTTATGAAAATGTTGAGTCTTTTTTAACGGGGTAGTATTTTCTTTTTCATGGTTTTATTGGGTGTAACTCAAGAGGGCATTTTGCTCGCCGGAAATTGCTTCACATTGTTTTATATGTAACCATCACCCTTTCTATCCCTCACTCTATCACTGGTACTTTTAGTTTACTATTCTTTTTAGCTCCCCAGTTCGATCCAATATCGAAGTTTGTAACTCGAGTAAAGCATTAAGGCGTCCCCGTTGTTCCCTGAGAACAAAACAACGAGGCTGAAGAGTACACACTTTCAGTGGCTGAGTAATAACGACTGGGGCGGTCAACTGTTGGATGCTAAAAACTTTTCAACCCACGTGGGAAAAACGAACTTAAATGACAAATGGATTAAATCTAATTTTGCCACCACACAAATCACTCTTTATTTCATTTGCTTCCTGATTTTTTACATTTCGCAAAACTACTTTTTATCTTGTTGCCAAAAATTGCCAAACTTATTAATTGTATTATTCCTAAATTAAATTACAAATTTTTCTGAAATCTCTCACTCGTTACTCCGATTTGTACATTCAGTTGAGCAACCTTAATTCTCTTGAAATTATCGAGGTTGACGAGGCTGAAGAGTACACACTTTCAGTGGCTGAGTAATAACGACTTTGTCTGGGGCGGTCAACTGTTGGATGCTAAAAACTTTTCAACCCACGTGGGAAAAACGAACTTAAATGACAAATGGATTAAATCTAATTTTGCCACCACACAAATCACTCTTTATTTCATTTGCTTCCTGATTTTTTACATTCCACAAAACTACTTTTTATCTTGTTGCCAAAAATTGCCAAACTTATTAATTGTATTATTCCTAAATTAAATTACAAATTTTTCTGAAATCTCTCACTCGCTACTCCGATTTGTACATTCAGTTGAGCAGCCTTAATTCTCTTGAAATTATCGCCTCAAAGTCAAAAGCCCTTGAGACCTTTTCAAATATTATTTGAATATACGTCGAAAATACTGTTCGTGAAAGTGTCTGAGGTCGCTAAACACTTGGAATCACATGTAAAACCAGGGCGAGATTCCGAAATACCTTGTGAGAAAGTTTCGTTCTTGGGAGTCGAACATTATGGATATTCAATCGTCGAAAATCTACTCTCTCAAAACCTTCGACCTTTTGGCATTTATGTAATAATGTTAAGGATGTAGCACACACATATTTCTAAGGAATAGTCTGATCCGGTTAGAAAGTCATTCGTTTTTTGTTTTTTATATCACATTTCAAGGAACTATTTGAAGTTAAAAAAAATTAACAAAATAACAAAGTAATGGAGGAAAAATATTGTAGGAACATTTTTGTGGGGCAATCATTTATCACAACTTTCCATGGCTCTAGAGTTACGAAAACTACGAAGTTTAGAGTCACCAGTGATAAGAGCTTTAATAGTTGAACATATAAGTTTTAACTTCCGGTTCAGTGAACCACGATGACCTTTAAACCCCAAAAGCCTCCATATCACACTCGAAACCATCACAGTTCCTCATCGTTCACACTTCAAAGCCCAAATAGTCACCGCCGATTTCACTTTTGTTTCAATATCAACCTTTTCGACTCCTCTCACGCGTATTTCATTTGTATTTATTCACCATCGTCCGCACAAATCCAATTTTACAGTGCCCTCGAAAATTCGCGTTAATCCAAAAATACACATTTTTTACTGTACTTATTTTGCAATACTTTTCATTGTTCTAAAAAATAATGAAGTTAAACATGAAACTAATATACTTTCCATTTATCTAAAATACACACTCTCTATCAAAAAAATTCTGCACCATAATTTACACACCATAAAATCCTGAGCATCAGCTACATATTTTTTTAATAAAAAAAAATGCGCTTATACAAATTTTCCTCCAATAGTTACATAGGAAAAAGGTGATAATCTTCACTTGACAGAGGTCAAAATCACCACGATTTTTCGGAGCACTGATAACCACTCATAAATGACCCCAAAAAATGTCTCACAGGTTCATTAATTAAAAATTCCTACAATTTACAATTTAACTTAAAAAAAATTAAGAAAAAATGAAAAATAAATAAGTAATTTAATTTGTAATGAGAGTACCGAATTCGATGAAAGAGATGCAAGGTCAAAGTTGTGCGAAGCGTGGTACCGAGTCGAGAACGAGCGACGTGTCTGACTGTTTAACCCCGCGCCGCTAAACTGACTGTTACTACTGACAGACGGGGGGACGCAAGGCTGCGGCGAAGGTGGTGCGTGCTGGTCGCCGTAGCAGTCGTCGTGATCGTGGTGGTGGCGGCAGAGGCGGCAGAGGCGGCGGCGGCGGCGGCGGAGGCGGTCGCCACGAGACTATACTCATTATCCATCACGTTTATGTACTCCTCTCGTTATACGCGATATCGCGAGATATTAGCTCCCCCTCCTTCCACTCACTCACTTCCACCCTTCACTTCCACGTCCACGAGTTATTGAGGATCATCCTTATTTATTTTCACTTCATAAAAAGTACAACTCTCCAAACTCCCGAGTCGATACTTCATGCAAATAAAAGCCCTTTTTATGGAATAATCTTCATTTTTAAAAATGCAGATTACTCGAGAGATCATGAAAAAGGGTTTTTAAATAATGAAGAAGCATTGGAAAAACCAAGGAGTGACGACGGCGACGACACCCTGAACGATTTCCTATAACGAGATTTTTATGGGATTATCTATAGACATATTCGAGCATACGGAGTAAATTTATTAAAGCTAGACCGGGTTTCACTGGGAAAAACTGCAGCCAAGGTGCAGGCAGCTGCACCTTACTGACAAAAAGGCTTAATTTAGGATTATTATGTATTGTTAATTCCATTTGTAAGACAAATGTTGCGGGTTTAATTTTTTATTTATTTTTTTTAAAGTAAAAATCAAAGGTACCTGTTGTACTTATATGGACTGTGCCTGAAAGATTGATGTTAACGATGTATGAACAAGTTTCATAGAGATAATTCATTCCGGCTTATTCATTGTACCTAACTGGAAAATAACGAAGCATTTGTCATTGCATATAAAGGCTCTAATTGCGATATATCTGGGCATGAATACGTCGTGTCACGTGAATCGTGTTCTTAATCGTGACCACAGTTCCCTACGTGCACCTTTGTAGTACAGTGTTATCAATCTGTCGATTTATCTGGAGGTCGTGCAACTTTATATCACAACATTTTGCGAAGATATCGCTTCTCAGATTCAATAATTTCATAATTACATTTTTTTTTTTTCATTTAAATTGATCATTAGTACCAAGTACATTTTCACAATTTTTTTTAAGGAGGAAAATTAGATGTTCCAATTAGGAAAATGCAAAACCATTAAATTCTAATTGAGACAATATTTTAATTAGCAGTCTTAAATATTTTTTGATATTTTTCAACTTGACAAACAGAGGAAAAATAAAATAGTGTTGACTCAGTTGTCAGGAAAAATAGTAAATAAAGAGAAAATATAGTTTAATATTGATTGCAACGATTCGCTGGGGAAGTGAAAACCCGGGGAGTGAGAGGCGCCTGTCCCACCTGTCCCCAACGTCATAAATCCAGGCGAGACTCCAGTGCGAGCTGGATCACCGTCAGAGGCACCGAACCCTGGAAATCCCTCGTAGTGGTAGTTATTTTAGTGGTAGTGGTTAGCAGTATCATCCGGAGAAGAGTACACACGTATATAGCGTTGGAGAAGCTCTGGTGACACCGGAGAGAGCCAATTAAAAGATTGAGACAAATATGTGCATGAGCAACAAGGTATCGCGTTAGTCATCAAGGAATTTTTTCGTCGGAATCAATCAAACCAAATGCCCTTAATAAATTTTCAAATCTTTGGATTTCCGCTAAATTAAAAAAGCCAAAAAAAAACTTTCTTTGCAGGGGCGAAAATGATGCTGAATTATTATTTTCACAATTTCCTGTGACTTGGACGTGTTCCGAAGTCGTGCAGCAGGATTTATTCGCAGAATCTCATTTTATTTAATTCGCAATGCGATGTATAGGAGGTCCGGTCGGTGAGCAGGTCGTACAATCAGCGCTTTAACGAACCGGACAGCGTGTAATGTGTGTACTTGCGTGGCCGGTGTGGGCAGCGGTAGCGAGAGATCGACACAGAAAGAAACAGCGATAATAACTACGTTGTGTTCTATCTATGTATTGATTGCATGATGAGCATCGGGGCTACGCACTCTTCAGCAAGTCCACGTTATATGCATTATTTTCACGCTTAATCACACGAGCGTACATATTTCCATTCGATTCTGCTTCTGCCTCTTCTCGCAGTGCCAATTTACTGAATTCCATTGAACCGATAATATCAAAAGGATAGATGTGCAATATAAACACAATCGTGACGAATTTACTATCCAAATGTGTATTTAAATTACAAACTGCGCGTGTCAAATAATTATTGACACAGAACGCGTTTTAAATTCAATAATCTTGGATAAAATTCATGGAGAAATATTGAAATTATAATTTTAAGAAAATTCCACCTCAGAATGTGTGTGTGTGTGTGAATTATTTTAAAATAGGGGTGAAAAAGCTCTGGTGACAGCGGTGCAGTGAGAGCCAATTAAAATCTTGAGATAAATATGTTAATGAGGTGTCACGTTAGTCGTCATGCAGTTTTATAGTCGTGAGAATCAAGTTTTACATCTTGGCTTCGCGTTTTCACTATTTTATTTCAGTCCCCAGTTGCAGAACATTTTTTTATTTTATTTTTTAATACTGAAATTGATGAGTGTATGCATAAAGTTGCCTGAATGAAAAAAAAAAAGAGGATCGACGAATGGAAAACTAACACTCCAAAAAATGATCCTGACGTAAAAATTCTAACCAAATCGCTAAAAATGTCAGTACACTTATAAAATCGTGAAAAATCCGAAAGCCAAGAGCACTATGGGAGACAGTGGGAATAATGAAAAGCATTATTCGTGTCCTTCCAAGTCCCATTACGAGCAGACGTTGCACAACGCAATTCTAATGACCGAAATGGCAATGGAGCTCAAGGAGCGATTGGAGGCCGGCGAGAAGTATGTTTGTTATCTGAGAAGTTTGGCAGTGCGAGCGTCACGAGCGACTTCGACGATCCACAATTCGGCCAAGAGTTTCGTGCTGTTGAGTCGAAGATTAGCCAGTGCAGTGTTGAAGCAATTGGAGAACAGTCCGCCAGAAATTTCTCATCCCGGAGTGGAAAATCTTCGGCAGGAATACGTGAGACTCCTGGCTATTCTCGACAAGGAAATTCTGGACATCGATGACTCGGATTGCGTCGATTCGACGCCCGCTTATGACCTCAACAGCCTCAACCCTTTTGGCAATGCTGAGCGCCTCCGAAATCTCGAAACTAAACAGAGATTCACTGAACAAAGTTGCAACTTACCGCATACTCTGAGCGCCCGAAGTTTCCGATCCGAATTCGACGAGAAATATCCTGACAATTGGTCGAAGGAGTCGCTTATAAGTCTCAACAATGTTGTCAATCTTCCGCCAGTTCCTGAAGACGTGTTCGCCGGTTTTTCCAAGCCCACGAGAACGTCCAGCCTTTCGTCACTGAAAAGCATCAGAAAGGTCATTAATGTTCTAAACGATTTACTTAATTATCGTGCTAAAATAAAATTTGTAGGCCTTTGCAATGATTGCTCGATGAAAATTGAAAAAAAAAAATGTATTGCCAGGTAAAATTGTTCTTGCAACGAACCGTTACTTCCGAGGACGAGGAAAGTGAGTGCGACGATCACGAACTGTCCATGTCGGTAAGCGGAACTCCGCGCAACATTGCAATGACAATATTTGATCATCGATTGACCGAGCTACGATTTTTAATCAGGACGATCCCACAAGCAGCTCCGAGGGAGGCGAAAGCCGATCGATAGCATTTCCTGTTCAGAAAGTTGGAGGCCTGTGCAACATAAAAGAAGAAATCCATCAAGACCCTTGAGCATTCGCTCTGAAAACTCTAATTCCAATACCTGTTTGTTCTGCTATCTTTGTGTCAGATCGACGACACGATTTTAACTTCCTGTCGATCGAGTGCGAATATTTCGTTGACGTAATAAAGTATTACATCGCTTATCCGACGACTGGATTTTTCAAGCGTGTTTTAAAATTACAATTGAACATGCAACGTTGAAAAAAAAATTGGTATATCGAAAAACCCACTTTTATACCCTTAAGGAATTAAATTATTGAGATATTTGTTCAAAAATCTTTATTCTTTCTTTTTTGTTCTTTCGTAAATGCTTACAAAATTATGCAATCTTCCACAATTATTCGTATAATCGGAAACTTAGAGTCGAAAGTCCCGGAATTCTTCCAGTCGAGTCCAAAGGAAAACACAGAAACTGATGCAATCGACGGGATAGCATGTGATTGTTGCGGTAGTTAATGGAGTCGGTGCTCGAGAGTTTCGTCGTGAGATCGATCGAGCATCCTCCTTATCTGCTCGGATTCCTTCATTTCATTCAATGAACGTTTCTGAATATTTCTCACGATAGCCGAAGTATTTAATCTTGGTATATTTACGTTGGATCCTGGAAGCCACGGCTCGCAAGCAGCTCGAATCAGCACGTTAAGCATCCAAAGAATGAAAGCTACGACGAGAAATCCGGCGGTTCCGTAGCTGTAACAAAATATCCATTTAAAAACATACCATTCCTCACATACATTCGTTCCTTGTCCTAAATATTACTGAATATTCACGTACCCAATTGCCCGAAAGATGAAAGCACCGACGAGCATCGCCACCGTGAAATTATGACTAGCCAATGGCCGCAAAGATAAACGAGGCGGAATTTCTCTGCTCGTAGCTTTCGTAAAACCATTGTTGGTTCGTTTGGGCAACTCCTCGACTGTCGTCGGTGGTGTAAGAATTTTTCTCATCACTCTACCCAGGAAATCTGCTCTGTAGTAGCTCGAACTAATTTCCCTCGAATACTTTTCAGAGAAAAGAAAGAAAAATATAGTTCCAACTCGAGCATTGCAAAATGTTGCTTAAATCAGTGATGCTTTTACCTTCGCATTAATGTATTCGCTAATTTTGTACAGCTTTCTCACTAGGAACGCAAATTCGTTGGTCCTTACGGGCTGCAGTTCGGGATCGCCTTTGTATTTTATGTAATAGCAATTTTGACTGGCATGCAATTCCGAAAAACTTCCGTCTTCCAAAGCGCTGTGCGTGTGCCCTTCCGGATCCGGACCCTTTCGGAATTGCAGCCTCGGAACGCAAACTCCTTGTCTGCTTACGTCAGGACTCGAATCCTATTTATTTTTAGGTGTAATAATTCTTTTGTTGTAAAGAAATTAACGTTTTATAAATAATCATTGATTGGAAATGTGTATTTACGTGTGATTGGTGGCAGAATGATGTCGATAGAATGCTGTCGTGATATTCCTGATCCGGTACGACGATTCCTAACGGAATGTCCTCCATTTTAATCTTGGAGTTGAGAAAAAAATATATTAGTCTCTGTTTCTGTGTTCGTTCTGTTTCTGTGACTTTGAAAAAATATTTTTATCGATAGTTACTTGGAAAATATCGATCAGTTGCTGCTGCGCGCTTGCAAGAAACCCTGGAACTCTGCGCCTTTCGCTCAGCCCGATTTCGTCCGACGCGGAATCCTCGCCGTTGAAAAATTCCCAAACCGACAATAAAAATCGTCTTTCCGATCGCCTTTTCTCCAGGGCTTCGACTATGCTGGCCGCGGTTAAATGCGCTTGCTTTATCGTGCTCAGAAACCAGACGATCTACGTAACAAACATTTTAATGACTTTGCAGCGTGATCTCGATAATTAATGTTGCTTATTCAATTCCCAGGTGTTTTACCTGAGACAAAGTAGCCGTGGAAAACATAGGAACGTATTGATACGTCGGCCCTTCGAATTCGAGTATCTGCTGCCTCACGATCGCCGACCACTGATTCGTCGATATTTTTCCTATGCTGAGATGCGTTTCGTCCATGCACAACTCCGCTTCGGAGAGCATTTGCGCAAGATGCGGTTGCGCGAATACTTTGGTCACTCGAAAGAGCATGAGAGCGTTTTTCGGTGTGACGAGATCTGTGCGCATAAATCGCGGCAGTAATTGTTGAAAAATCGCCGTATAAGCGAGAAGATTGTTCGCCACAAAATACATCCATCGTGCAGGATCATGAATCTTTCCTCTTTCCTCTTCTTCCGTTTTTCTGGATTCGAGAAAAGTAAATCAAACTAGCGACTGCATTTTTTTAATGGGTCAGAATCAATTTTCGTTCAAAAAGTGACGAACCTCTCGTTTGTGTAACCGATTTCCGGCACGTATCGCCAAGGTTGAATGAAGCTGAGCCAAGCCTCGAGAATTAATCGGAACGAACTGTCGAGAGGCCAATGGTGAATCGCTTTGCGAAGGAAAACGTAAATTTTTCCTTGAACCGACGGAAGAATGACTCTGTGAATTTTTTAAATTAATTCTCGTATAAAATCGGTAGTGTCGTTTATCAGTAATTATCGATTTAATTAGTCACCTCTTTAATTCGTCCATCGCGCTTTTGTCTCCTCGCGCACTGTTTGCAAATTCGTGCAGTGTTTTAATAAAGGCACGAACGAGACGTATATGCTCGCCGGAATGTATGCTCTGCTGTATGAATTTTTAAATGGATATCAGACGATTTGAGGCATCGATTTTCTCGATTCTCAAATAATTTTATGAAATTACGGTAAAAATAAAAAATTCAAAGGCTCACCCGTCGCGGTAAAGAGCCGGAAACGGAAGAATTCAGATGCATGGACACCTGATCGTCCTCTGTATATTCCAACCAGAAATCGAGAAAAACTTGAACGACCGTTTCACTTCGCCATACTTGAGGTAGACACTGTTGCTGAGGAACTCCTTGAGGAGTCGTTGATACCGGCGACAGTATTGACGTTCTCAATAGCCTCGGTGTTTGCAATCTATTGAAATTCGAATTACAAATTAATTCTTGTTCTTTTGTCACATTGATTTTTTCAAACTTACCTTTTCGATTCCGGCGACTGCATGAGTTTCCGGGGCGGAGTTTTTTTCACGTAAGGCCCAATCATTGGGAGAACCGGGGAATTGTCCCTGGGCAAAAAATGGTAAAGATAGGCATGAGCTAGCTGCACATACGCGGTCTCCCAATTCATCCAAACGTTTTCCGCCTGTTGCATTTGCAGCCAGGGATTTGTCAGGTGATACGCAAAATGGAATACGTAGTATTCAAAGGGATCTACGAGTATTTTTATTAAGGACTATTTCACGCAAAGTTTTGTGTAATACCAAGAAAAAATTTGCAAGCAACTTTACAAAAAGGATACTCATTGACAAAGCAGAGGATATTCTACTGCTCTGGTCGTCTTTGATTTTGTCGGAATAAAACGGAGGTATGATCCCATCCTCCAACATCGAACGTATTTTAGCCTGGAATACAAAACAAAAATGTGTAAAAAATATTCTTATACCAAATTACGAGCTATCCGAATGATTTCCCTCGTGGTGATCGCAATTAGAAAGGAAAAACAAATCTTACCGGTAAGTACGACACAGGAAAATGGTACTTTAAGTAGCAGTCGGGAAGTAACTTGTAGCAGAGTGAAAAAATGGGTCCCTGCGGACTCAAAAACTGACACAGTGTTTCGTATTCGTGCGGATTGTGCTTGAGAGTTATGCTGTGCAAACCCCAGCCCACTCGATTGGATAATCCGAACAGCGAGTCGATGAGAATCGGAAAAACGTGTTGTAGTTCCGTCGTGCTGCATTCGTCGATCAAAACAGCGAGTTCTCTGCATCGTTGCACGAGTGGCAAGCTGAGGTAGCCTTGCATCCGCACCTTAATTAAAAAATAGCACGAGGGATGAAAAAATGGGTTTTTCGACGAAAACGTGTTTTTATGGCTTTATGACGTTTGCGTTTATAAATAAAAAAAATTTGAGGTTAGGTTTTTGTTGCATTTAAAGTAAATTATGGAAAAAAAATTACCGTAACAACGTCCGATGATGTAGCCATTCTTGACGACTTTTTCCTTCACTTTCACTCGGTTTTCTCTCTGACATTTATTTATTCACAAATTGCAGTTCATAACATTCGTTCGCGGTTCGAATTGCATCTGCGCTGCTGCTGCGCTGATGACGTCACAAAATCACCCGCTAAATATGATTATTATTATTGTATCGACAAACCGAGCTTTTCATTTTCTACGATCGGTACTCGAATTTTATTGCTTTTAGTTTTTTTTTTATCTCACGTTTTTTTACGAATTTCGGTGTATTTAAATTGAATGATTTTTGTTCAGAAATTTGCGTCTCTCGCTATTTCTCTATATTGTAATACGCTCCGAAGGTAAAAACGTGAGATTTCTCTCGGTCGATAAGAAAACCTGTAATTTGGTTGACATTTTACCGACGGAGTTGCAAATAGCATTTTGCACTCACGTTATGCTCAAGTTTATAGCTTATTTTACGATGAATACTGGGTATTTAAATAAGGTAGCCAGGAAAAAAAGGAGGAAAAAAAGAAGAGTATTCAAGTGCCTTGATGGACGAGCGACATGACCAGTAGTCAGTCTGACAGTCTCCTTTCCTTGCCTCGTGCTCCAGAACGTGAAGATGTAAATGCGTCGGCTGCTGTGTTGACGTTCCACTTGAGTCAACCTCGTATTTTGTATATACTTGAAGATACACCTGCAACAGAAAAATTAAACTTGAGGCTGGAGCATCACGATAAAGAAGCCAATTAAACAGTTGTCAGCAGCACCAAAAATCCTTGACGTCAGAGCGAAGACTTTTGTTTGAAGATTTTATTGTGTAGGTTGGATCGATTCACTGTTGAGTCACTATTCTTCATTATTTTTTTGAAAGAAATTCATTTATCGCAGTAAAAGGTAAAATTTGTGTTTCCGCATGTGCCACTGATCCTGCAAAATATTCATAGCATTAAACAAAAACATTAGAGAATTGAGAAAATTAAATCACCCTAAAATGCGAGACTTTCTTTTTTTCTGGGTACCAACAAATATATATTAAAAATCTGGCACACGGTGAGATAAATTTGATTCTATCACTTTTGTATCACTCTGAAAAGTAATCAAGGTAACCAGATGCAAATTAGAAGAGTTTTTTATTTTTTTAACTGTGCCTTTGTAGATTCGTACTCTCCACGAATCTTCAAAGCGATTATCAGTCTTACACCGCTGCGATATCAACCTAATTAAGTCGGAGGATTCAAAATATTTAGTATTACTCCATTTGATTGAACATAATTTATATAGTCACTATATCAATTTAATATATATTTTTTTAAATATTAGGTACATCCAGATTTTGGGTGTAGCAGTCTTAGATTCAGAGGAAATAAAAATATTCTTCCATCATGTAGCTACAAGATTATGTACATAGTATATATATACGTATATATATATATATAGAATATATATATTAGGATTTCGTACGGTTCCGGCATTATGCGCCCTCTCCTTTCTGTCACCCCAACTGATGAGGCACTCCACCTTTTTTTTTCTCTGAACTTATGGGATTTAGACAAATCCGGGTTTTTGGGGTCGAAAGGGCGTAAGCCCTTTTCACTATAAGCCGTTGATTCTTGACACGGGGACGGCGAGATTTTTTTTATAATGTACATGGCCTTGACCCTCTTCAATTTTCTAAATAATTTTATATAACATTCAATTTTTCTTTTCAACAGCTTATCGAATTTACGATGATGTTCCTACGGAAGCTATGGATCTCATTATTTGTATTCTTGATGATCAGGATCTACAGAATTATGGCACAAGATTTCATCGACTGTTTTACATCTGTAAATAATTACAAATGTCATCTCACAAGCATGACTCCTTATAGATTCATAGCAAATATGAACGACTCAGTATTAGAGTATTCTGGTATGTTTCACTGCTGCATTATATTATATTCATCGTAAATTGTAGCAATTTTTTCTGCAACTTGTTTTTCCTTTTTTTTAGATTGCTCACCACGAAAAATATGGATTTTGCTCAGACACGGGACAAGATATCCAGGAAAAAAGTGGTCAGCCAGAATGCTGAACGAATTACCAAAGATTAAAGATTCTATTGTACAAAATAATCTGCAGGGATTTGGAACGCTTGGAGAAGGAAATGTGGAGCTTTTGCGAAATTGGAGGCCTTCGTTTTCGGATCAAAATCTAATGAAACTCGCGGCCGAAGGCGAAAGGGAACTCGTCGGTATCGCCGAGAGATTTCAGTCGCGATTTCCTTCGCTGATGCCGGAAATTTATAGCAATCGGACGTACACGGTGCGCATCGGTTACTCCGAAATGCTGGCCTTTTATTTTGGGTTTCATTTGTATTTCGCCAGCGAAAAATCTGGCGAATGACAGTTGAAAATACAATAGTTCTCTAATTTTTTTCGTTTCACACTTCAGTTCAAGTACACGATGACTCAGCGAGCCGAGGAGAGTGCGAAGCACTTTACTCTCGGCCTACTTGGCCGCAGGCAGGCTCTGAATGTCAGTTATCCAGATCCGGAATACAGAGATCGTGTCTTGAGGGTACATTTTTTTTCTCCATTTAATAAAAAATATGCCCCTCTCAGCAAAACTAAATTGAAACCTGATATCTCGAATTATCACGTTCATTCGCTAATATGACAGCATTTACAGTTCTACAAGAGTTGCAAACGTTGGCGCAAGGAAGTCGATAAAAATCCTGAATCTATGAGGGAAAAGGAGAAATTTGTCGAAAGCTCAGTAGTTCAAGATATGCTGAACAACGTTTCTAAGCGAATTGGGTTCGCTCTCGATTTTGGTATGTCGTTTATCAATCTTTAAATCGAACAAAATAACGTTACTTAAGTGCGGAGTAATTTTGATTCGTTATTTTAGATAGTATTAATCTGATTCATAAGATTTGTGCCTTCGAAACTGCCTGGAACGAAAAAGAAGATTCACCCTGGTGCAATATATTGTCCATAGACGATATGAAGGTAGACTACGATTTTTTTTTGACAAATACGGCCATTTAAAAAAAATACCTTACGACCAAATAATTAATTCAAGTGAATTTGACAAATAGGTTCTGGAGTTTGCACACGATTTACAGTATTACTGGATCGACGGTTACGCGTATCCGCTAACTTATGAACAAGCCTGCATTGCCTTGACGGATATGTTTGACTTTCTCGAGTAAGATTTTTGTAATCATAATGAATAATTGAATAATCCCTTTTCTCAATTGATCGCAAACTTGATTACAGATCGGACGACGGAACTAAGACAATGGCGTATTTTACCCATTCGGGTGCAATTTTAAAATTGCTTGCTTTGCTGGGCATTGCGAGGGATGAAAATCCTCTGCGACACGATACATTTTCTCCGAACGAAAGTCGCGCTTGGCGAACGGCTCTGATCGACGCTTTTGCATCGAATATCGCCTTCGTTGCTTACGAGTGAGTATAAAAATTTCAATTTTTCAAAAAAAAGATTTCAAACTTTTTTTTTCTATGAAATATTATTCTTTTTCTCAGCTGCAAAATTCAAGGTCCTAGCGTTCTTGTTATGCATCAGGAACGCGTAATACATCTTCCCGGTTGTCCAATGGACGCTCCATGTCCGTTATCGACAATGAAAGACAAATATCCGGACACTGATTTGGAATGTCCATTTGACGAAATGTGCGCCGTGCAAGAATAATGCAATGAGGATCCTCATTGATGGGAGAGTATTATTCGGCAGCTCAGGAAACGACAGAAAATGATTTTTTAAAAATTGTAAATTAGAGCTGGACTTCGCAAATAATTTAAATAAACATAAATAAATTCTTAAAAAATTGTTATTCAATTGCACGAAGAAAAAAGGAATCTTCAGGGTCGTTGTATGCACTCACGGACTTCCGGTACCGCGCGACTTCCGTTTTACCGAGAAAATCGCCAACACAACTAGCCGTCGAAGCATCGAGCATTGAAGAAAACTTTACGAGGTCCTGACGGACGAAAAACGCATGCCTGCTCGGCCGATATACTATAATTACGGAATATTTACTCCTGTGGCTCGCGTGGTGCACTGAACAAGGTCGTAGGAAGGCTCTATTCCATTTTCAGCGTTGCATCATTGCAACACCATCAGCTACACTATATTTCGTACACCGGGTATAAAAATAGTAAATGTTTACTGCGGTATTTATTATTTTGATACCCAGTTTATTTGTCCTATTTGTCAAAGATTAGGAACAATCGATCTTGGCAGTCGAAAAAAAAGATGTTTTATTTATTGTTCAGCACTTTTGCACAAGAGAATGTCTGCCCTAATTTTTAAAAAATTCTATATTTGCCTTTCGGTGAACGAGAAGCTATTAAAAAAACCATGAAGGATAAATTTAAGACCGCGAAAGAGAAAATATAAACAGTATGGTGAAAGTTCAGCTCGATAACCACCCGGAACACGTGTTCTCCGTGCGATCGTCTACGTGTACTATAAACAACACATAGATTTTTCCGTTTATTATTGCTGCAGACCACACAGTCATCTGCGGATGTCCAGACCGCGGAATAACGCCCGCGCATAACGTTTATATCGCGTAAATTTCACGGCTGTTATGTTGCTGGGTCTGCGCTCCGAATCTTCGCCACTTTATTCACTACAAGTTCGGCCTTTAGTCTGCTGAGTTACCTCGATTTCCACGGTTCACTCTGCATCCCCGTTACATTTTTTTCTCCCCTTGTGAAAAGTTCCAGTGAATCGTTTCTGCTTTCGCCGGTTAAAAATTAATATCCCTTTACAAAATTAAATTTTCCAGTGATAATTTAACCAAATATGGATACAAATTTTTCTGTCTCATGAATTAAGTGCGTGTGATTGGTGACTTTAAAAAAAATCAATGTGGTTAGTCATCAAAAAATTATAACGATAATTTTTTAATATTCTGACAATATTTCTATATTTTCAAAAATATATCAACGTAGGCAGTGGTTTGAGAAAAAAACGTTTTTAAAGACAATGCCGCGATTATTAAAGGCGCGAGGAAGTTCGGGAAGAAGCGTTCAAGACTTTTCAAAATCAGAAACATTTCATGTGACTAATCGCTGCATCTCAACCTGCTAATCGGCCACTTGATGCACCTTGTGCTCAAGCGAGGATCATCAGAGGAGGCGCCAACACATTCGTCGTTATGTCCCTACTGTCAGAAGTCTCGTCGAGGGACACTCTGCGTCCACTCACCGCCACGGTTAGTCCCTGAGGATGGCCCATCAGGCTTCATACAAATGATAAGCAATCATTCGCCCTATTTATCGAATCTAAGGCAACGACCATAGAGATTCCCAATTTCAATACACCAAATTAAGAGCAATCACCAATGACGATTGAAAGCTGAATTACCGTTCATTAAGGATACAATCGATAAAAACAATTGTAATTTTTTTCGCGTGCAAAAAACGCTGGCAAAATTTTAGTTTATTCAATATTCTCTTTGGCTTTCGCTTTTGTGATTTAATCGAGCGGTGAGAGGAAAATTTTTGTTGTCGAGGTGACGTCGCTCCGGTCGACCGGAAAAATAAACTACTGTAGGTACACTGGTGTACAGCGGTGGCGACGGACATGTTCCATTTGAATATGTTAATGACGGTCAGCAGAGAAATTTATGCAAGCAGAGCCACGGGACAGGGTCCGGTCGGACATATCTATAGCCACATGGAACGTTCTGCCATATACAGTAGAAACTTATATGCATACCAATATAGGATAGTGTGGTGGAGGGTACGCAGCTTCTACGCTAAGAGGATTCAAGCCGAGTGAACAACCGTCCCAGAATCAAATTTATGCGAGGCACTCGGCCGCCAGTGCATCAACGACCCACAAACTGGCATTCCGCATTGCGATTTAATCGATAATTCGATTATCGGGGCCGTCGCCGATGTACGAATTGCTTTTTCTCACTCCTAATTGTTATCTTCGAATTAAAAATAGAACTAGGACTTCCTATGACTCTTATCAGTGTTTTATCAATTAGAGGAACATGAAAAAATGTCAATTAACATGAATGAACTGACATTTTTTTGGTCAACTCACCTAATTATTTTTGTACTTTGACAGGAAGATCGTCGACGAACTGGTCGTTACGTGGCAGGCGGTACAGCGCTTGCCGTTATTCTACTGGCGATTCATCATGTTCTCCTTCGAGGAGCTCCGACGGTCGCCGGTATCTGCATCCCCGCTATAATAATGGCAACTTATGTACTTTGGGTATTATATTCGGCGCGGCGCGATCGCCGGAAGGTATATTGTTCATCAATTTTACAAAAATAATGCGATTAATAATATAATAAGGATGATATTGCAATCTGAATTGCCTGTGCATTATCACTTTTAAGGCTTACATCTCTAGGAATGAAAGGTTCTTCTTATTTACCTTCTATAGGACTAATCTTTTACACGTCGATTGACGATAATGACTGTGTTTCACCATCCTCCCGGTTTATCGATATTTGTTCTCGTACTTTCACTTTTGCCGAAGAACCGAGCGTCGTCTTGGTCTTCACGCGACCATCCGAAAGATTTCCCGAGGGAAATTATACTGGAATTATCGGCCAGGCCTCATTCCCATTCTCTTCGTGGTCATCATTGTCCTCTTCCATAGTACTTTGGACTCCTGCAGATTTATTCCCTCGTTGATCAACCCTTTTTTTGCAGTGATACATTTGTCATTTGAATTGGAGCACATCTGCAATAAATATGAGAACATAAGAGAAATGTTTCAAATAATAAAAATAAGATAAGATAAAATTCAGCTGTAAGGCAAGTCAAACTATGAGATCACCAGACGGTGAAAAAAAAAGTAGTCTGGAAATAGAGTGAAGACATGATCGATTGCAGCAGTAGCAAGAGAGCATAGTCGTATACAACAACCTAAAGCTTCAATTGCGTGATTCGTAAGGGATTCCGAGGATAATTCCGAACAAATCCGTGAGGGGATTTCGTGGGGATGGAATGCGATTATTTGCGCTACGTTGATCGGTGTAGCCACAGAACGAACCAAATATATATTTAGACCAGCTCCCACACTCATCGCATTCGTTTCTGTCGTGCATTATATGGTAAAACACGTGGGAAGTCTATCTATACATGAAATTGAACTACTTTTTCAGCCCCCGTGTAGGTCAGGATTTAAAAAAAAAAATTTCGAACGCTCTGAATTGAAATCTATCGAATTTCCGGGTGTTTGGGAGTCGATCGAAAGTCCCCGAGACAATAGAAAATCGTCCGCTTTTATTTTTTGGAGCACGAGAGAAAAATTGTCACGTCACAGAGTAAATAAAGCTATGTGAAATTTCACAGTGATTTTACCAATAAAAGAAACGAACTCGCATTGATTTCCAGGACAACCTGATTGGCCTGGAAAACGCAGGAAAATTGGATATGCGAGACAATTAAAAAGGCAATCAATATCGCAGTCTCCATGACAAAAGCTAATAATATAATAAAATTATACATTTTTTATGGAAAACCATTTTTTTTTTTTTTTTTTTTTCAATTATGAAAACTATTGTGAAGCACAATTCGCACAAATAACGTTTGTTCTAGAGCATTTGACGGAATTAGTAGGTAATCCAAAATTCGCTCACGGTTTGTCATGGAAATTCACGAATATCTCGGGGAAATTCCATCAACAATATCGAATTATCCTTTGGAGTGTACACGGATAGAGATGGAAAGCAGGACTAATGAAAAATAGGGGGCTAACAAATTGTTTACGACCGAACTCTCGGATGACGCCGAGTTGACAAGCTTTTGGATAAATTGTCGTGGAGCAGGACATTTAAATGTAGTTTGGGGTGTTCGAGTGGAGCATGTGTCATGCAAATTCTAGTATAACAGGCTGGTGACGTACCCACGAGCAGACAGCCTTCATTTGCGAATGCTCGATTTGCTATTCTACCTCTCCTACATTATCTCATAAAAAGTAATTTGTGAAATTCGATTAAACGCTTTTTTTTAAACACTTTATGCATTACGTACTCCGTTTAATATTCCACTGCACTTAATGGGGAATAATCCAGGATGCACCGCTGAGCGTTTAAAGTGCATTACGCGTTATAATATGTGGCATTTGATAACGATGCGACAAGCGGCACTAATATTCACATATGCTAACCGAAATATGATGATTGAGCAGAGGCAAATTGTACAATCCATTTCGTTCCACAGGCTCGGAGGCTTGCATCGGCAATGCAACTGACGGAAGTCATTAGCGTCCCAGGTGCCAGGAGCATCGTCAACGCTGACGTAACGATGACGATATCGGGGGACAACAAGTTGTCGAAAAACTCCAGCAAACGCGTTATTACGTGAGCGTTATTACGTATTCCAGACCCTGCGAACACAACACACAAAATGAGATTAAATTCAGTACCTCAACTACTTTCTTTAATTTTCTGCTTTGTATTTAAATGTGAAGAATCAAGGATGATCCCTGTGTTGTAAAGTAAGAAATAAAGTATTTTTCAAGCTTATTGTTCTAGTGAAAAATGAGGGAAAATGGGGAGAGAAAAAAAATGGTAGTGAGATGCGAAAATAAGTGTGGCAAAGGGAGGAGATATTCTCACGTATAAAAGCAATGAGTCCCTGAGGAGGGCATCGTTCCTGAGGCTGAGCAGGATGGCCGCAACTACTGTCGCACTATCGACAGTCGGAGTGCCTGGATGGAAGTAATGTCCCAGAGGTTCACACTGAGAATGCTGTACCGTTCGGTCCCTGAAGTCTCGTTGGACAATAGCCCATGGTACTATCAGTGTACGTTCCGTGCAGTCTCGTTACTGAGTTAGGGAAAGGAAGTCGAACCTTCGGGTACGTACAACTCGGCGATAGCGATTGTTGGGCTCTGTACTCGCCAGGCTGATTTTATCTCGATACGCAGTCGGTGAATATCGTCGTGTACGTCCTCACATTGTTCCCCACAACTCCCAAGTTCTATGCCTCGAAACCTCAAGCTGAGGTATACTTATCGAGGATCTTTGTAAATACTATCAAGTTCCTTTTGTATCTTTCACTATAGACATCCCACACTTGACCTGTTCGCACAGTGAGCATTTTTTATTTGATTTTACTTGACATTGTATGAGCGAATATTTGAAAATTGTAATTTATACTCCGGGATATATTTTCCCTGCTGTATTTTTTTTTAACAATTAGTGGATGTTTGATATTTAGGAAAATTGTTAGTGTGTGGCGTTTTATAAAAATTCCCATGGATGGATATAATAATAACTATCGATTTGGATGTAAGATGAATGATAGTGGAAAAAATGAAGCTTACGATTCTGGTTGTGTAACATGTGTACGAAAAGTGTAAAAAGAAGACGGGAATAGATAGTTATGACGGTGAACGTCTCGTCTGGATAGTCAAAAGAGCTATGTACGTATATGTCCTTCGTGATATGCATGGGCGAACACTATTTCACGAAGAATTCTTGGCATGAGGAGACGAAGAGGAGGCGGAGGGGAGCTACGAAGACGACTGAACTGAATTCACCGTTCCATCCACTGGGACATTACTCCGGTTCTTCGCAACCCCGACACTGGCTCGCTACAACGAAGCATCTACCCGTTCTATCGCTTTCGGTATTACCCTCGTAAAACTATCATGGGTTCTCGTTCGAGCGAGTGCGTCGTCTGTTACTTGGACACTCGCGCGAAGCTAAACAACATTGAGTGCACCTTGCACTTGTGAAAAATTAATCGGTAAATAGAAGAGAAGTGGTAAACACCTTTGAAACGTTTTTTAATGATTCAAAACCTTTTGGAATTTGAGATTGTTTAGAGAAGTGCGGGGTGTAAATTCGAATAAAATGTTTGATAAGAAGAAAGCCTTCGCCACGAGTTAGGAAAAATACTTGACAAGTCTCAAGTGAAATGTCTCGAGATTCCGGCGAGTAATCTGATATGGTTTGTCGTGGAAGCTCAGGTAGAAATGCGCACTACATGTGTCGTGGAGGGCTGGGCGAGCTCGGAGCTTCCGGCTCGAGAGATTTACAGCCCCCGGGGTTCGGCAGCCGAGAGGAGAGTGAGCTATGTACAAGTAGGTAGAGAAAGGCCGAAGAATAAGAGCCCGAAAAGGTAAAAGCAAGTGGAAAAGGTGGAATAAAATAGGAGGAAAATAAAAAGGGGATGAAATAAAAATAAAGATGGGCCGCTCTCGTATCCTTGTGTTCCGAGCTCCCCCTTTTTTTTTTCACCTCCTATTCTGTTTTCCATCTTACGAGAAATTTTCCCGCAGACAGCGAACGGAATCCAGCTCTCGCTCGTATTGGGTACGTACTTTTATGGCAAATACTATCGCGTGTGTACTAAAATTGTGAAACAAAACGTCGGAGTAAAAATAGAAAAGAAGTATCCAATAAAACGGAAGCTATAATAAGCGAGTCGTGACTTCGGATGAGTAGAGATTTTTTCGCACGCTCTATGCATTTCCATATATATTGAAAGATACATATTTAGCTTTGTGTTTTTGCTGTCAATATTTTTTTTTTTGTTCAATTCAAGATTTTCATCAGGCTTGACCTCTTTACCCTCACCTCTGTTGTGACCCCGTCTGACCTACTGTTTGCTATCTGTGCTATCAACAGGGTAAATCAGCAGCAGCGGGAATAACACGAGGTATATCGCGGAGACTGAGAGGCAGGTGCAACGTGCGGTAAGCCGATGATGCTGCGGAGCTCCACTTCAACAGTGGTTACGTTCAACTCCTTAACCTGCTGGCTACAGCTACCCCGATGCGCTAAGCTCAGTGGATGTTGATGCCAACCCTCGTCGTATTTCCAGCCACGAGTAGCACCACGAACCCAACGTAAACATGGTGCATCTCGATGCAAATGTTCCAACCGCGATGTTCACTTCGGTCTCGGTGCTTCGGGCTTCGCTCCGAGAATTTTCAGCCGCGTAGAATAAATGATGGCGACCACACCACCCAAATTTGTTTTATCGATTCTCTTTGAGCTTGTTTAACCATTGGACCACGAGTCTGCAATTACAAAGCTTTTAATGCATTTTAATTCACGAACCAACGAGAGAGACATTATTTTTTTTTTTTCGCACGTAAAGGAAGTCAGAAATTTTCAATTCTATGTAATAATAATAATAATTATTATTACTATTGTTGAATGTAAAATTGTGCGCATTGGTAATCGGCAAATGCGCTGAATAAACGAAGAAGAAAGTAAGCGAAGGAAAATGGTAAGGCAGAGTCGCAGAAGGGAAGATTCAGTGAAAGGAGTCAACGCGCGGTCGCACGGCCAAGCGGCGAGGGATTTTAAGTAGGCACTCGACACTCCCCGACACTCGAGGCACATACCCGCGGGCCTTACTACTCACCTATCCGAGTTCATAGCGGTGCGCCAGTCCAAGCAACTCCGACGATGCTGTGTGGGCGAATGTTCGATGATTAGACTCCACTGAAATAGAAAGACGAATTGTGTGGGTGAGAATGGAGGTCGGTTATCGAAGAAGGGATGCACAGAGGCGTGCAAAAGAATGCCTCGAGAAGCAGCGCACAAATATTTTTCAATTTATTGACGAAGGCACAATCGGACACAAAAGATATTGCGTAATAAAAAACACGATAGCGCAAAATAATAGGGAGGACAATTATAGAACCGAGGGTTTTTAATTCCTCATAAAACTCATCGTATTCAAGTTTCGGATTATCGCGCTTTGTATTTCATTTGGATACTCTAAAAATTTCCAAATGATAAATTTAGTGGCGATTCGATAGTTTTAAGTTTATCTTATTATTGAATTTAAAATATTCTATGTTTCATTGTTGGAATTCAGCGAACTTAAAAAAAGGTAATTAAGGAAGCAATTAAAAGGTGAACGTGACCAGGTGTCGAGGAGAAACTGGGGAGACAAACAGGTGAAAGATTTTGCCTCCAAGTGACAGAGCGATGAAGATTTTGCTATGCTAACCTGCGACTAGGAGACCAGAGGAAATATAGAACAGTGTGGTGTAGGTTGGCGAAGATGGGACGTCGAAAGAGCGCAGTCGCCGAGTAGTAACGTCGAGGATAGCACCCGGCACGGCACCGAAGTACCGGACAGAGCTAGCTCGTCCGTTATCAAGGAATATCCTCGTAACGTTTCGCAGCGCAACTTCGTATCAATTGACTGCTCGCGGAATGGAAATCTGAATTTAACAGTAAAAAACAAAGTAATTAAATATATATATTTGAAAACCCAATTACTATTTGTCAGTTCGTGCACGTTTTTTCAAAGTTATTATCAAAAATTGCACCCTGAGAAAAATAGTATAAGAAATAATTGAAAAAAAAAACAAAAATCTCTGGCTAAATTCTACCTGAAGGATTTTCAGAAATTTGTCTCCGCTTCGCTCAGTGAATTTGTTCTCGTGGTCCTCGGAAGTTATTTCGAGATCCTCTTCAGCTTCTTCTTCTTCTTCTTCTCCTTCGACTCCCCGGAGGACAAATCCACCTGTAAGCAAAAAGGTGAGCTACATACAATATCGTTTGTTTGTTTGCACGTACTTTGTACACTGAGAATTATTGTTGCTGCTTTGGAAAGTGTCGAGGGATATTTGTTCTGGTTCTTGTTTAATTTTCAAAAATGTTTGTAAATAAAGAAAATTTGTGAACACAATATCCATAATTATCAACGACATATAGTGTTTCGGTATCTTTGATCATAGCGGTTCGCTGTTTCAATAACTATTTCCGAGGATTATGTTTCATAACAATAACCCGAAGCGTAATTAACGTGATTAAGGATTTAATTAATCGAGGGCTTAAATTCGCGGGAGCTTTCGCCCGTGGAAATTGGCATCGCGTAATCGAATCGTACGAAACAAAGAGACTGTTTTTTTCGTATTTGTGTTTCACTTACGATTTCATGTATTAAAAGCTCGAGCGAAATAACTAAATTATTCAATGTTCATACGATGAATCTAAGTTTACTCTAATTTAAGTTGGAGCTCGGCTCGTGAGCCGTAGCTTTACGTGCAAGACAGTTAGTGATGTTTATGTTCGATAAAACTTTGCCTCTATACAACCCATTTTATCCCTTTCCGCCTCGAGCCCTTATAGTTTTATTCCGACTCTACTTGTGTGTGCTTTTTTCCCCTGGTATCTCGATTTTACGAGGGCACGTAGAGTCAAGTTGCAATATGTTGAGCATATCGTGACAAACATACCACGGAAACAGATAAAGACCGGAAGAAGCGGTAGAAATAGATGCGCAGTTAAAGTTTGCTTCTCTGGGAGCCAAGGACTTGGCGCAATCCTCTCACACGCTTCGCTCACGCGGATTTATGCAATGAGCAACAGTCGACGCAACAGCGGCACCGCAGCCCAAATAATTGAAATTTATTTCAGTCTGTAATTAAATTAATATCCTTTAATCAAACGAAATTGGTGAATGCTATTGGAGTTCACATGATATAAACTCCACAGAAAAATAGCTAGCAATTTTTTTTTTGGAGTTCCACAGACAACTTTTCTATTTTGGCATCGTTTGTTCATTTTGTTTAGAGAAAATTGACAAACCCATTGATTTTATGCGAAATAGCCCATACGAAAATGTCCAAAGTATAGTATACCGTTAACCCAATATCCGTGCTCTACAAAATCCGTATCAACGGTGGAGTTATTTGCATGTAGCACCGAAATACACATTGCAATACGGGCGAACAGGTGCGCGAAAGCATAATGTTCAAAGAGGGACAACGACATCCGGAAGGTAGGGAATACGCGTCGTATCGGATACAGCAGGAACATCTGTCGTTTTGGAGCTGGGAATAGAGCGAACGAGCCCGGATCTTCGCAAAACTCCATTTCAAACTTAAACAGAGTTTCGTACGTACGAAAACTCCGGATGTGCAGGATACACGCCGTGTTTACGTCCGGAGTTTCGGCAACTCCAAGGATTCGAATACAAGGTCCACCGGAGCGAAGTCGAAACAGATTCGTTGGGTTTTAAAGCTTCCAAAGTCATCCAGAAATTGAATTACCTGAAACACATCAATTAAAATCATGTATTTATCAGTATAAAAATAAAAATCCAGAAAAATTATGGGGACTAATTTTTATAAACCGTAATATCCATGAGAGAAAAAGGATACGTATCAAATAGCTGTACATCTTGTGAATTTTTCATCAAATCTTTGAGCTTCCTGTTTGACAACCGGAAGTCCCATACTCGGTTTAACAGTGCTGCTACATAAATATGTTAAATAAGCTGGGGCATATACAACGATCCTAGAAACTGTGAGTCGCTATTAAAGCCATTGCGTAGCTGGGCGCGCCTTTGGAATAATTCCCTTAGAGTTTGATACTTAGCGCTGTTAGTGCCAGCACGTGTGCTCGCTTATCTTCGTTATAAGCAAACTAGACTGCTGACTCGGTTTCTATTTGCCTCTCCGTCCTTCTCGCAATACCACAGTGCGGCAAAGTAAGTGCGTTGAGAAGTTTGTTCAAAAGTAGATCAATTAGCTTTCAACAGTCGAATAATCGTTGCCTTGGAACTTATCGTACAATTGGACTTCCGGGTATTTAAAACGCAAGTTTCAACGACCCGCTTGTTTTACGTACGCCCGGAACGTTTCTTTGTTATTCATGGGTTTGATAACCATTTACTTCGGAACAAAAAAGTCGCTATTTAATCGACTGTCCCTTCGGATATAAAAACTCTTCAGGAACGTCGTGTCCTTCATCATCCGTTGCCAAGTCCATAAAGATTATTTCCACGAAAGTATATCGACAGGGCTTAGTAACGGATGATAGTAACTTGGTAAGCTGCACTCGTTGCCACGAAATGAGTCTTGTTTCGTGGAGAGGAGAGAAGCAGGAAGCCCAAGTTGGATTATCTCGATGTTGCGAAAAAGTGGGTCGAAGTGCTTCTGAAAGATCATAGAAGACGAGAGGAGCTTTTTTTTTTCTTCTTTATAACCACTGCGCTCTTCCTTCTACCCATTTTTCATTATAATATTTAATTTCGTGCAGCTCAAACGATAGAAAATTTGACAAAATTTTCAGGCAAACAAAATTTACTGCTAAAATAAACGCGCCTGAGAAAGGCGATGAAAAAGGATTTATATTCTGCAGAGCTGGGGTCAAAAAGTCTGAGATATGTATTGTAGTACACGAGGGAGACGAAAGCAAGGTGGAAAGTGGAGCGTGGTTCTTGTAATCGAAGATCGTCGTCGACACTTCCTTTCGAGACTGTCGGGGTCGACGCCAGCGGGTTCGAAGAGTGCCACTGAGTAGGGTAGCTTTGGTGAAGCGAGTCTCAACAACAGGAGTCTGTACTCCGGAGCACGGGAAGCAACGACTCGGCGTGAGCCCAGTTGACGACAGAGGGGGTTATTCGGGTAATCGACGAGCGTCGTTATTGCGTCCCTCTGGGACTGCTGCTATACACCAGCAGCTACCTTGGATTCTCAGTGGGTCCATGGGCGAGAAAAAGAGAGAACGGTGAATCAGGAGAGTAAAGCTACCACCTGCAAAAAAAAAAGAAAAGGAAGAACATCAGAGAAAATGCTGACTGTGATTATGGCACGATAAATAATCGGAGGGCTATCAAGAGGATCTCCAAAGGAGTCCACATAAAAAATTGTGTTTTCTTTTCATTTTTGTCAATGGAAAAAAATAAATAAAAATCAAAAACAGTGAAGACTAAGATACGAATGACGAGATAACCGAAGTTTGCTCTTCTCAACTGTCGGAACCATCGATTTCGAGAGGTTCTCCGAACGCGAAAGCGTGGAAAAGAGATAGTGATTCACGGAAGGCCGGTTGTGTTTTTCGTTAAACACTGGTGTCTTGTTATCAGAAGTAACCGTAATCCCTCAACGCGTTATCAGCTCAGTATCCACCGTAATATCCTTTTATCTTTCGCTTTCGCTCGTCGCTATTACACTGCGATAACGCACGCGGCTAGAGGATTCCCACCCTCACGACCATCCCTCTTTTTCTCACCCCTCTTCGGTCCTTCACATGCTCACCCAATTTTATATCATTCTGCAAACGTGGTGCACAGACTCGGAGGCTTTTTTTTTTTAATCACAGAAAATAATCTACGCGATGAGTTGATGTATTAATTCATTAATGGCTTCTATACAATAATTTTATAAACAGTAAACATTTTTTTTTAAATTTTATCTTATACTTTTCCCTACATATTTGAAAAAAAAAATAAAAAATGCTGATAATTGCCACGTAAATTGTTTTTCAATCCCTCTCTTCTCATTTTAAAGGACTTAAAAATATAAAATTTCGAGAATACAGTGACTGACGGAGAATGGCCCATGGAAATATCGCGTCGACACGTTATATTTCATCGACAAGTCTCTAATAGAGGCGCCAAGGGAGTAGGAGTCTATTGTAGAAGGGGAGGGAGCGAGGTTCCGATCGTGAACCGCAAATATTTGCGGCCACTGTTATGTATGTACATATATATAGGATACATGAGATACATGGATATGTGGTAGCCGAGGAGGGTGGACGAAGTAGCGGAACGCGCAACACAAAGGAACCCCGAGAGCGAAGCGTTGTAGGCCGATGTTGCGACGAATTATTCGAATTACCGTCGCGGTAACTATCGAATCGCAACGGGCGACTATCGGGCCGAACGCGGTGAGAAAATTCAGCAGCAGCTATCGGGGGATATTACATATGGTAAATGAATAATATATCACGAAGAGATTGTACGATTGCACGGTCTCTGATTTTCGTCGGAGCGTTTTTCGATTTGGGATGAGGTTCAAAGCTGCTTTTTACAATTTTAATTATTGAAATTCATCAGGAAGTGATGCTGGTCTATTTTAATTTAATTTGCCGATGTGAGAGCTCTATGTTTTTTTTTTTTTTCCTCTAGAGATAAACGATGTTCGCAGTCACAAATCGTTGGTTTTAATTTTCGAAGTAGTAAATCGCGGTGTATAAATCACAGAAAGTGAATAAAAAGGAGAAATTAGCTGGTGTATGTAAAAGAGGATGATATAGCGAAGTGTGAGGAACGATAGCTTCGAGTCAAGGACGTGACACGAATTTTTTACGAAATTTTTATCTCTCTACCTTTTTCCCCCTCGCCCCCTCCCCCTGCAGCCCGCCGACAAGGTTGTACTTTACTTTTTGGCGAAAGTACGTGCCAGAATTACGCGCGGATGGAAAACCCTCGATCTTCATCGAGAGCCTAATAGATTCTGCCTCGCTGCAATCTCATTTACATTTCCTGGCCGCCCGGGCGTTTGCCTCACTCGTCTTTCCAAGCCCAGCAGTTTTCCTGCGTGGCTGCGTACAAAACGTCGAGAAGGAAGTCACTCCGCTCAAATTATTTTCCGCTTTTTTTTCTTTCGTCCCTTGTTCCTGTACCTTCAATTTGTTCCGCTATATTTCTCGCCGAGTTCTCCCCATTACACCATCTTCCTTTTTCTATTTCTTCCCAATTGAGTACTAATTAAAAGATAAAAATTCAGATATTCATGAAAAATTGTATGAATGGAATATTTTCCATCACATTTCTTAAGCCCCTTTCATAATTTTGTGGCTTTTATTCGCTTGCTCGGAGAGGAAGCTCGATTTTAGTAAAAAATATTCTGTCGGTGTTTCAATGTAGTAAAAATTGTGGGGGAAGTATTTTTTTTTGTCAATTCATTGAAATGTAAAAATTACTAATCTCTCTTCTAATTTTATACGTGACGTTTTTCTAATGTATCTTGTTTTCCTGTATTTAATTGCGGATTTTCTTTGAAAACGATATTAATTTGCGGAATTAAAGTAGATGTTTCATTTTTCACGGGAGACAGTTGAGAATTTATGGGTCGTCGTGGTGGGTGTTGTACCTTTGCCTCTTCTTCTCCGTCGTATCCGGTATACGTGTGCCCTCGACCGCGACAGGGTATAAGATCGCCGGGACTGCAATTAGGAAATAAGCGTGGAAATGGGATCGTCCGCACGGTCGTTCGTCGAGGGGTGAGCTGCCGCTTGAATCTGTGGCTAGTCGCTCTGCCCAGGTCGAATGGACGTCTGATCCTTCCACCCACGAGGTGATTAAATCTGCAAAAAATTCAAATTTCCTTCGTCAGAGACAGTTCATTTTATTTTGCCACTTTATCATCGTTACGACGGAATTAAAAGTTCTGGAGTCTGGAGATCAAAAATACACGATTTCTATCTTCATGACAATTATTTTTAGAATCGTGCCAAAAAAAAGTAAAAAGGATTTGTCGGTGCATTTATTTAGTACACTTGCCACGTTATTATCGCCCGGTGAATAAAGTTTGCAAGATTTCCGCACGAACGATGATAAAGCGGGCGCGATATGACGAAAGAAGAAAAACGAGGGAATGGCTCGACAAGAGCGATTACCCACACCGCGAAATTCTTAAACACAATTGAACGAGGCTCCAATTGGTGTTCCGGGTAAATTTATGCGCAGCAACGACTCCGCAGGCGCACTTATCGTCGAGCACACGAGCCGCATCGTCGGCATCGGCCGCTCCGACCATGAGAATCTTACTGGCAAGGGAAAGGGAGCCGGAGAGGCTAAAGCGCGGGCATCGCTATCGCCGTTTAACCCAAATACGCTCTGCGAACAGGTTCCAGAGCTTGCGGCAATCGGACACGGAGTTGATGATTATGGCTTTATCAAATGTCTTGAATACATCCTCTCCTCGTACCAGTTTCTGCGGAACCGCTTCTGAAACAGAAAAATTACACTATTAAATATTTTATACAGACCAAAAAATCCTAAATTAAAACTATAAGACTCAATGGAATTATTTCTAGAATGTCAGACAATATATTAGAGAAAAAATGGCTTAATGAATTTTTGTAATTAATTCTAAATAATAATAATAATAATAATAATAGTAGGATAAGCTCAGCGATGATCAGAGTGGAGATGAGCCTGTGTTGTGAATAATACCAAAGCCAACTGAGGTTGATTGAGAACACGCAATCGTGGCTCACTGCTCTGCAGGTGCAGTACACCTCAGTTCAGCTGTCAAGGGCTTTTCAAGCCCCTAACAGACCCCTTGTTACCAGCTACTGCGGTTATACCGGTTCTGGTGGTAGTAGGACACGGAAACTAGCCGGTACCACTGGCTCCGAGCCATTCCCTTGGTTGCTTGCCTCCCTCATTCGCTGTGACCCCTTTCAGCATTATGTCTGTACGAAACCCATTTACACCACCTGAATCGTCTCTCAGTTAGCACGACGTCGTGTTACGTATTGCACTATCCATACGTCAGTGAATTCGCTATGATCCATTCCCTGTCACTTTGTCATTTTTCATCTGAAAGAACAACAATTTTTTTTTATCACCGAATAATCAAGATAAATAATTGAATATTCGAAAAAAGAAAACTAAGAGAATTATTGTACTTTCAAATTAAATGAAAGAAAATTGCAAAAATTTTCAATAGGTTTTTGTTTTTTTTTTTTTTCGATAGTGCAAGACACGAACAAGGTTGAGGGCAGGTTGTTCAAGCACACGTGGCCGATTAATAGCTGCTAAAAAGGTCGGCAGGAGGATTGGCCGAACAAGGTCTCACCCGTGACAATTAGATTGAAGTGAAACATAATACTGGCCCAGTGGACGTTGATTGACGGAAATCCACTGGGCGACGCGTCCCTTTTTCATCCCGTTCGTTCCTCGCTCGTGTGTGTGTGTGTGCACAACGTCGGACTTGGTCGCTCGTCCCGACGAACCGCGACGACCTAAGGGAATATTTGCTCGGAGAACTTGATCCGGAACCTCGCTTTTACTATCATTTTCTCCCGTGGCCTCGCTCCTCGCGATCAAACAATTTATTCCCTCATTCTAATTTTTCATAGTCATCCCCGAATTATCGGTGCTCCGGAAACTTATAATGCAATTTTATTCGAACAAGGGATAAATAATTCCCGTCGCTTCGAAAAATCAGCTTGGGACTCCCGTTTCTTTCACTCGACCCTTTCAATATGCCTGATTACACTGCGGAATATCCATCATATTACTACGCCTGATTGCGAACACTAGTTGAAATTTTTATCTCGCGATCAATCGTCGCAAATTAATTTACGATAAATAATTAGATTTAACGTAAAAACTGCGGAACAGAAAATTCAGATTTTTGTCCTTTTTGCAAAGATTTCAGTTCACAGTTAAAAAAGAATAAAAAAAAGAGCTCGAAGACGATCAGTAAGTGTGAAGTGGAAGTCGAACATTGGATCAAATTTCGAAGAATAGTTTGCGAAAAGGGGGGAAGAAAAACTTTGAGCGGTTTGCTAGTTAGTGTAGTTGGTAGTCCGGTGGACGAGGCGTTAATCAAAGCACTCAGGAGCTGGCTTATCAATTCAGCGCGTAATCAAATTGGGACAGAGGAGCACCAGGTAAACTCAAGTGGGTCGAGATTGTCGTTGAATACGAATTCAAAGTCCGGGGGCTAAACCGATGAGAACGAAGTGGAGAGAAGCGCTGCACGCCGGGCAAATCACGATGGCGATTTGGGGATGAGAATGTACAGAGGTCGAAGGTCGAACGCTAAAGCCACTGAGCAGTGTCAGGCAGATGCGGTTACCCTCTGACCTGTTCCCACGCTGCAAACACCGCCGAGAGATTGAACAAACAATCGCGCGGGTGTCAGAGGACCGCACCACGACTCTCCGTATAATTCTACACCTGTTCCGGTGGCTGGAGAACAGCTGTCGCACAGAGTTTGAGTTGCTGATGAAAATTTTCGGGCCCGACCGCGAAGTTCTCGTTTCCAAATCGAGACGAAGCCTCAAAACCGCGGCGTGGTTTTCGTGGAGTCCGGTGGAAAGCCGCAGGTCCAGCTCCATTACTGAAAAAATATTGAAGAATGAGAAATTAATTATCTTTTCAAGATCTATTTCTTTATATGTGATATTAACGAAATGTTTTCAATGGATACTTTGGTATTTATGAGGTAATTTGTCTGAACGACATGCTCTGCATAAATCCGGTGAAACGTCGAAAAATCAAGGGAAACAAAGGAGCTTAACACGTCGGAACGTTGCAGGAATAGCTAATGCTCAAAATGAGATCAGTTCGTATGCGAATTGCGAGAGAAAACTGGAAGCGAAAGTTCACTATCCGCTGCCCTTTTCTCCGCGAATGAGGGATTCCTCGGTGCACGTTTTCCCGGTGTAATTATAAATTTCCAGCTCATTGTTTTGCGTCGAAAGTCTTCGGACGTGCTGAGAAAACGAAGTCCCGTTTATTACGTTATTTTGATGAGGCGCTATTTTGTTGTTGTTGCTGTTTGCGTTCAAATAAATTGACCATCCCACGAAATCATTATACCCATTTGTCTCAGTTAATTGGAACACATTTTCGGAGAGGGGTATTTTGGTGTTGAAGCTTCTGCCGAACTGTGCTGCTCGTTGTCGGGGACGTTCGCGTAGGTGTGGGAGCTCTAGTTGGATTAATATTCTTTGCCCACCGCAGCCCGAGGCTCAACGCTTCGGGCCTCACTTTTTAATTAATGAGACTAGCGAACTGTGGAGAAATGTGCAGAGCGCCACGAGCTACAGTAGACAAAAGACAGTGTAAATTAATGGCGATGGAAAATAGAAGGGTATTTGAAAACACCAAAGATACAACCGCTCTTCCACAGATTCTTCGATTGCTCCTGAAATTACAAGCCCCCGGAGGCTTCCAATCTTCCAGAGCCTCATGTTGCTGACCGAAGCGGATCATCGTGAAGCCCACGATGAAGTCGCCGCTCAAAATTGGGCCAAAAACACGGCGAACAAACAGGACGAAGCTAGATGAAGGAAAATAGAAGAAAAATGAGTCCACCGGCGAGTCCACGAAGAGGATGAAAAGGAACAGCGACGCAGAAAGCGCGAAGCTCCAGAATTACGAAGGGGTGACCTCGTTCGAAGCCCCAGAGATATTCGGCTCTTGTATACGCGTTCCAATAAAGTAACATTGCCTCTGGGTCAGTGTAGCTGCTCTCGTGTCTGATAGAAACTCCCAGTGCCTGAAATGCCAAACAAACAACAAGAGTTTTTAGTCAGAAAAATTAAGAAAATACAGAGGAAGAAAGTTCTTAATGTGCGCAATTTTACAACATCTCAGAAGGGAATCGTGAGGAAAAATTACTAAATAAATGCGGTGTGTTTTCTTTGGTAATTCTTGGGGATGAGAAATTTCGCTGCATTTTTACATGCTGAAATATCTATAGAATCAACGACGGATTTTATAGAAGCATATAAAATAGGGAAGAAAGGATAGAAAGAGAAGATTTCCTTTTGTACTTTGGCACAGGGGAATATTATCGTGTCCTGGCATAAAGCTGGAACGATAACGTTGGCTGCGTTGGCCCCGTTCGACGAAACTACTGAACGGAGATGGGAAACCATCCAACCAGCGGCTCTATGTACACTATCTACTACGTGCGTACGGTTGTACTCTCCATGTACATATACGTATACAGATGTTGTGTATATAGGGCACGTTACGAAAGAGGGTCAACAAAAATTGCGGGTCTTGAGGGGTCACCGGTGGTCGACAAACTCGGGGACGTCGCATTGTCTGCATTGCCCTCACTGCAATCGAGCTTTTATCCCGCAAAATTCGAAGATTGATCTGTTTTATGACGTCCATTATTCACCTAAAATGCTTCGAGCCAAAAGGATTAACGACAGAGATAAAGGAGTTAAACGTGCAGCCAACTAAATTTTCAAGCTCGTCCAGCAGTGGAATATAATATAATAAATAATAAACAGCTTTACGGACTAATGTATATAGTCGAACGTTGTCATAGTCGCGACCCAATTATCAAAGTGTTCTTTAGAACTCACTTCGTTATAAAGCCTTCGAGCGACAGGGAAAAAAAGAAGAAGAAAATTCGAAACCGACTCCGAGTTGTTTTATTTCATTTTTCGAAAACTTTATACCTTGAAGTGGGATTTTCTGAAGTACCTACAAGTTAAATCGTGGAAACTAATGGTGGAAAGTCGCACGGAGTCCATCGCAATCCCGCGGTTCGTATTTTTCACTAGAATGACAAACGACCGTAACAATGCTGCGTTCATCTTCTGAATTTTCGCTTCCATCATTTTTCACTGTTGTGTGTCTGTGTGTGTGTTCTTTTGTTCGTTTGTTCGAGAAATATCCGATTGTAGAAGTACAAGAATGAGTGAACTTTGACCCAAGCTATTTCCGTACATGTTGTCCAGGGGTCGAAAGCCCTCTAGTGTATTCCGTGTCCATAAATGCCTTGTTTCTTTTTCCTTGCCATTATATTTTTCCTTCGTTTATATTTCTCTCCCTTTCTTCGAAAGCCTGGACTTCCTCGTTGTATGTACCGCCCTCCCCTCGCTCCCCAAGACTTTCCGCCCTCGCGACTGCACGTGAAAGTGCAAACTCTCGATGCACGATGTACTAAGCCAAAGTGGAACAACGACCGGCAACTCGGAGCAAGTTAGCTGGCTCCGGTCCGTCGGAGGCTTCCGCGACCGGAGCTTCGAATTAAGTATCGGCTACAAGCTGGAAACTCGAGTGCATGTTCGTGAGAAGGAGATTGGGCGAAGATTAAGGGATGATTGATTGACTGATCTGCCAATTTATCAACACCTTTTGTCCCACTTTCAAAATAATACCGCAATCGATAACGCCCAAATTTCCTAATTGATAGATCATGAATCCGCCAATTTTTTCACTAAAATCCCAGGAATCCTCAAGAAAAATTAAGATTATTTCAAGTGACCGTAGGAAAATGTTAGCAAGCACCTGTTGTTAAAATGCGAAGTTGCTATCAATCAAAAAAACCCAAGTCCACCCCCCAAATCTTGATTGTTCCGAGTCTCTTAAGAAACACTCAAGAAGCGGGGAACGAAGGGTCTGGTGTCTCGTGAAGTCGGTGTTTATGGTGAAAATATGGAGCTCGGTCACACGATTTTTTATTCTTTTGTTCCTCGTATTTTTTCTCTTGTTCCCTACATCTGGCGATGGTTCCCAGCTGTTGACGTAAGTCATAAATCTCCGGTTGAAACTCGCGTTGGGGGACAAATTCTACTGGCGGACACGGAAGATGGGTCGAAAAAGCAGGAGGATTTCCGGTTGATGCAGTGACCCCAGTGAGGGTGTCGCATTGCGGGGTGGACAGGGTGCGAATAAAGGAGATGGCGATAAAATCCGGAAAAGGAGGAGCGCGGATGAGGAGGGAAGAGCGAAAGGAAAAATTTACGACTCGTCATTGGACCGAGTCAGAAGCAGTTTGGCCAAGTGGAGCGTGTTGCGGATGTTGTTCCAGTTTCCAAGACTCGGGAATATCTCCGGAAAGTCCAACCAATACGTGCTTAACGCGGTGAATGATCGTCGAGCTCACCAGCGGTGCGAATGTCCTTTTTATTATTTCTCAAGGGTCAAGATTCAACGTTCTGGAATCGGGTCTCTGGTTCAGGTCATTGGGTCTTCCTTAACGCGGGTTCAAAGTCTTCTCCTTCTTCCTCCTTCGAAATTCGCATTGAGGCCAAGATTCTGAAAACTATAGATACGTGGTTAAAACGATTTCAACATTTTTATCAAGATCCTATCATTACTTTTACTATTTTATAGCAAAAAAAACATTGTATCTGTAAGTGTTCGTAAAATATAGATATATATATATATTTTAATGTATTTGTTTATTTGTTTATAACTCTTCAAGTAGTAATACTTCAAGAAAAGTTCGTGATGAGGACTAACGACAAAATAACTTTCAGATAAAAGTCTTGAGCTTCTCAAATGATCGGCGATACTGCGCGCAATATATTGAGGATCCAGAGAACGAGCAACGGATCTCTTTTCTGCACGCGAACGTGACTTTTTCTAGAATTTTGTCATTTGCTTGGAAAAGAAGACCGAGCTGTTGAGTTCATATTGTTAACTAACGAGCTTATCTCTTGTACACGCTCGTTACAAAGTACAGACAAACTACGACCAACTACGACAGCATCAAACGAGTCTGAAAACTTTCGACGTTAATCAGTATAGAAGCATTCGTTAGTGTATTATATGGTGTCAACTATAATTAAGTGGTACAACCATGGCACAATTTTTCAAGTAACGACAACGACCATATGTTCCACTCATAGGAAATAAAATAATTGTTTTGACAAATGGAGAAATTTCGGCAGTGGAAAGAAAGTCTGAGCTAAATATATTTAGATAAAAAAATGTGTTCACCGTATTTTTAGAACTTTCCCCTCCACAAACAGGTGACGAATAGCTTTTGTCTGGGGAGAGGTTGTCCAGTTTTTAACAACCTCCTCAAGTCGATGGTGACAGGGGAAAAAAAAGTTAAAAACTAGAAAAAGGATCAGGACGAAAGAGCTTCCAAGTCGAGTTCCCATAGTTTGGGCTTGAAATGTCCTCGTTCAGAGGCTATCTGCTCTCTTTTCCCCCAACGTTTTTACGTTTCCACGGCCCGTGGGGAAAAATATACGCCCGAGAGTTTACGGTTGCGGTGTTTTACAGCGGCAGCGAAATGGAGCTTCCTGAATGACCACGTACAGAATTATCGTCCCTCTCAGGCCCGCAGGGAATTCCAAAACCAATCGTAAATCATTCTCTGATTGCTCCTTCATTTTTTTCCCCTCAGAAGCGATTGATGATTTATTTAACCCCGTTTTATCTGGATTTACTTATTCATCTGTGAACAGGAAAACAAATATATACTATTCAGATTTAAAAAAATTAATATCAGCCATCCACATTACGCAGCAATGAAAAAAAGTCAATCGATGCATATGTGAAAATCTGAGGCACCGTAAATCCGCTTATCTCTATTTTCTTCGGAGAACTTTCTCAAGAGGAAAAGTCTTGAGTATCATAGCCGCTGCTATCCACAGCGACGAAGAATTGTCAAGCTACAATCCTTTGACATTGCATCAGGTTTAAGCCTCCGGCAGTGTAGATAGACTGCAGATGCGATGGGAAAAAAAAATTCAATCTCCGGGAAAGTAGAAGGAAAGGGAGGGCGGAAAGCCCGCAGAGTTTAGTGGTAGAAAAGAGCGACACCTCTTTTATTTCACTCGGAAACCTCGGCAATTGAACTTGCGGTTTAACGATTTCTCGTATAAACCCACAATGCATTCTACTCTGCCTTTTACGTCCCCGCGTTGATTCAGCTCGCCCTTTCATCACAGTCAACCCGACTCGCCACTTTATTGCGACGTCAAAGACCGATGGCCCTCGATATCAAAGGGTCCATGTCGATACTTTGATTTTTTTTTTTTTTTCGACCATATCTTGAGCCAATTGCCACAAAAATTTCTAGCGTTATTGAAAAATTTCATAAAGTTAAACATTTTCTATAAAACAACCTTTCAGAGTACTTCAATATTATTATACTCATTTATTTCTCAATTAAATCTTTTGTTTCGGTTTTGATGTCAAAGAAAAATTTCACTATGAATTGAATATTACTCAATTTATTCAAGTAGTATAATAACATCGGTCGGATTATGGTCATACCACGCAATTACGCGATGCCCCTGACAAGTGCTCGTATCTTCAGCCAATCATGTAAAATGTGACGCTATCTTTATTGGAAAATATTGTCGAGATTGATACAACAACGGCAGATGTGAAACGAAAGGTCGTCGGGCTCGAATGGATGAATTAAATAATATCAGGGTTGTTAAAAATGGGAAACTTAATACAAACGCGTAAGCAATAAAGGAAGTTGCGAGGTAAAAGGTAATTCGACCGCGCGGAGTATAACAGTACAGACTACAATTGGTTGCCGTTAGAATGGAGGCGGGTAAATAGAGTGGCAAATCGATATTCCTGGTTCACACGACATGTATACTGATGTCACACGTGCGGATATAATATACCGATGTCACACCCAAACCTCGAGGAGAGTATTTTATGCGGGTGAAAATTTTAAGGGTCTGTGACTCATCAACAGAGAAGAGAATTATTTTAAAATTGCTGTACACTCAGAGTGTATTTTAGAATTTTGTCTCCACGCAGAAATAAAAGTGGCAAATTGACGATTGATTTTTTCGTCGAATACACATTGTTTCCCGTGCTTGAGCCAATCTTGTCCACCTCCTTTTTCTCCTTGTCTTTCCCGCCCAGTCACGACTTTCACTTCAATTACGTCACCTGTTGCTTTCGGCCGAACGCTCCAAAGACTTTGGCCGATCTTTCGTGTTTATTCGAGTAACAAAGTTGAGGCTACTGGACTGGAAATTCAGCGAGCAGAAGAGGCGCGAAATTAAGGACGATGGTAGCAAGTGTCTCGGTGATGTTTTCTTTATACTCCTCCAGGAAAAAAAAATCCCTCTGCTTCATCGTAGACAAAATAATAAATAATTGAAGATGATCTGTAAGCATTTTGAGCAAAGAATGAGTGGAGAAAAAAAATGTAATAAAATAAGCAGGAATGTAGAAAATGACACGGTTCTTTGGTACCCTTTTTGTCACGGCAAATTCTTAGGTTGACACTGGAGTCGAGGGTCGATGTGGATATAGAGGCTTAACTGAAGCATAGATAAACATTTGCCAGTGACGATGGAGGCTTTACCACCGCGTCACTTAGTTCTCCTCGGTCGCGATCCTTAATGCCATCGGAAACGAAGAGAACGAGTCTGCGAAGCAATGCCATCCTTCGAGTCACCTCGTACTCTCGCGGCAAAACTTTGGGATAATTGCGTTAGAGGAAAAGACCCTCGAGAGAGGCTCCCTCGGCCCTCAAGGAAATCGACTAAATTCCTCTACGTGTATTACAGTATTATTCTACGTGTAGAGTATCGCAGTCGGCAGGAAAAGTTACGAGGACGAGAAAGGATAAAAGGGGACGACAGCGCGACTTGCCCCGGGACTATTTCTTTCCTCATTTATTCAATTATTTCACCGAGGAGAAAGGAACCAGTTTATGATTTCGTTATATCCTTTGCTTCTCCGCCGTGGAAAGTAATTCGATTGAAAGTTGGATTAATTACATTAGCAATACCAAGATATTTGACTTTTGTCGTCGAATGTAATTTTTTTTTCACAATTATTGTTCCATTTTTATAACGAAAATTCCACTTATCGTTGCATGAAAAATATCGATATTCTAGTTTTCAATTATTTTTCAGCACCTTGTAAGACTCGGATATGTAATTACGATGAATTAAAAAAGTAAATTCGTCGAGCAGATATAACGCTTTTCAGTGAGAACGCGAAAGGTGAAATGGAGCGCGTAAGTGCGTAATTACAGGTGGAATATGTCGGATTGTCTGGAGAGTATACTCCTGAATAATTTACCGCTTCCTATCGCGAAGCTAATTATAAAGTACGTGACTCGAAGGGACTCCTAATTAACAGAGACACTGGATGTCTTTCAATGAGATCGACGAACACACAGAATTACCTCTTCACCGTTCATTACAATATGACCAAAAGCTTTTGTAATTAAGCAAAAACCCCCAAAGCTATTATATCTTTAAAAAAAATTTTTTTTTTAATTATTAAATTTAATTGACTCTGAAATCATATCTGCAGATTATTCTCATATACATGTCCAGATGGTCACGTAATAGGGAAAACAACCTGACCGAGTGAAATTTAGGTTTAGATCTTTTAGGTTTTGAGCCAAAAATAGCTAGAGAAAATGGGTGGAGGGTGACGAGTGGATGCGGGTCGTGCAATTAAAATGCAAATTGGGTTGTCGGTCCTGGGACATCCTCGGGACGTACTGTCGAGAGGCGAAGGGGGTGGAAAACAGCAGCGGTACACAGAGTGGGTGGAGGAGGGGGCAACTCGGCTTCGCTGCACATCCGAGCTGAATGTTTTTAGCGATACCTGTCTGGCTGGTGTTACAACGAGAACGACTGGCGCTTTTATATGTGTCGGGTACTCACGTTCCCCATTCGCAGGTTCCTCATTTATCGCCTAGTTTTGCGCTTGACAAACGCTCGTTTACGTTCGGCTGCACTTTAATCGTCGACGTTGTCCATCCAATCCCCTCGATACACGTCCTTCCACTTCATCCTCTTCGTGAACCTCCTTGAGAATAAATGTTTACAAATTAGATTAAATTCATCATGAATCTGAGAATAATTTTGGCACATTTTTTTTACAACTGTCTCATAGAAAAAGAGTAAAAAAAATCTGGTCGTATTAAAAAAAAAATGTTCTTTAGTAGTAAATATAATGGAGAATGGTCTTGATATATGTAATTATAGTCTATCGCTCTTTAGAACTCGCAGTTCTTGATAAATGATGCCTGGAAATTGAAGGAGATTCATAATTGTTCGAGAAATGAGATGAAGCTGCTTTATAATCGTCTTTTATTAATGTCGAACTGCAATGCTATTCCTAATCGATTTCCCTATTTTTATATTTCTTTTCATACCGTGAGAATCTCCGTCATTCGAGGATCAAGCGAACGGATTTGAGTATAATATATAAACGGAAGAACGAAATTGGGTTCGCGGCGCTGTAACGGCATACGAAATGAGAAGGATCTGGTAAAAATCCCGACGTTGGTGAACCTTTTGCCCATTCTTTGCGTTATTTAATCTATATTTTTCGCCTTCGAGGAAAAAATCGAAGACGATCTTTTTACCGAACGTTCACAGCTGGTGAAGTGCATATGACGTATATTGAAAAAAAAAAAAAAAATACCGAGGGAATGAAATACGTGCACGTGACGCGTCTTATCTTCGATGCTCTTCAGTTAAATTCGCTTGACGCTCAAAACAAGAATCCCATTCTTATTTCATTCTTTATATAATAATTTAAATTTGAAAAAATTTCATTATCGGAAATCATTTACGTAGAAATAAATTAAATTGCAATCTCAGATTGTGATAAATCTTATGGAATCTGTAGAATAATTCCAATCGGCCTGATGAAGTTGGCTGCAGGGCTACGGCAATATCAATCAATCAATCTTTTATCCCCTTCCCGTTTTTTTTTTTTTTCTTTTTTTTTCCGTGTATCTTTCTTGTCACGTGCTGGCTCGCGTGATATCGCCAGAAGTGAAACTCAAATCGGCTTACCCGTTACACGATTTTGTTTTTAATTTTCCGAGCCGACGACTCCTAAAGCTTCGCACTATTTAAACTGGAAAATCGGATAGCTCGCACCTGTTACGAGCCGCTTTTCGATGGCTTTATTTGTTCGTCCTTTCCCACGCCTTGGATGCCGCTCGATGCTCGTCATCCGCTTATCACGGGCGAAGGTCTTGTCGAAGCTTTCTCTCATGGCAATCCCTTAACCCTCGATGTTCAATCGAATCCCCTGCGCGGAACATTAGAAAAAAAGACACAATATTATTCTCACATAGGCTCAACTATTCTAGAGTGAATTTAAAAAAAACCATTGCAGGAAATTTTTTATCGATTATTGCATAAGTTTCTAAAAAATCTGGGTCAAACAAATTTGACCTCCCAACAAAAAAAAATCGATAAAAAAAATCTAGACGAAAAAAAAATGAAATAAAAAAATTCAACGTCTTGCGTTGAAACTCAATATTCATTGGAACGATGCAAATAGTCGTGAAATTCACACTCGAATTCGAAAGTTTGATGCTTCGATATAAAAGTGGGTTTATTTTTCGGAGAGCCTATTTTTCATTTTATCTTCCGGTAGAATGCGTTTGTTTTATCCTTCGTTTGAATTTCAATCGTTCGCTCGGTTAATCCGGCGAAACGGCGGCACGAGGTACGATCCCGAAATTCGAGACAATATATTTATCGTGACGGATCTCTCCAATTCCGACACATTCGTTTCGCATCGCGAGGCAAAAACGGGGAGCGAAATGGATACGAGCTTTCGTTTGCCAAGACTGATAACCTTCGATGTAATATACACCCGCCCACACACACACATACTTCAAAATTCGTTTTCCGTCATCCGCACGTTGCATTCAAGCTTCTATACATTTCTCTTTGCACTTTCTCTTTTCTATTCCACTCTTTGTTTAATCCCAACGCCAATTCAGTTACTTGTGTATCGTTTTTCCGGCGACTATGCTGCAAAGCCAATATTTTCATTCCAACATAAGCCGTTCGTTATTTGGAGACACGGAAACCCGCATTTCATTGCTTTTCAATTTAGGAGGAAATGCGCTTTGCAAATTTTGCGTTTCTACAGGAAAACTCATTGCAAAGCGTTCTTTACGTAAAAGGTTGTAAAATAGGATGAGGACCACAAAGGTTGACTTTGCGCCCTTGTTTTACATACGAAATCCTTGAGAAACGAGTTTAACTCGCTTCGGGAAAAATTGAGCAGCTATACGAAAATTCCGTTGTCGTTTTCGGTTGATTGAAAAAAATCCTTGGCCATCAATCACGAAAAATCTGAGGAAAAAAAATGGTAGCCGGTTAGTTTGCCTCGTTATTCGGTGTTTCTGTAATAAATCATAAGCCGCTTTGTCGGGGTTTTGTGCATCGCATGTACCTTCGCTAAAATTCCTCTGTCGTCGTAAGCTCCTTTGATCCTCGACTGTCGCGTACCGCCCGTAATCACTTTCTCAATAATTATATCGATCGCGGTTATATTACACGTGAACAAAAGCGTTTTATCCAACAATGCCAACTAATATACCGACAGACAAAAGTTTTCAGCCCCCGCGCACGATCCACGGCCAAAATCCTGCTAATCCTCGGGAGAAAAGTTTCACCTTTCGAACGTAACTTCCGAACTCTCGGAGAGTGCACGACAAAATGGCGGACGCGAGCAGGGCCAACATTAAATGGCGGGGGATAAATACACCGCGTGATTGTAACGGTTTCCCCTTCATTTTCTTTTACTCCCGGATTTTTCCGGAATTTTATTGAAAACCTTTTTTTTTTTTTCAATTGGGATTCTTAAAAAATTATCGTAAGACAATTTTTATTCGTTTTTTTTCTCTCGCAAATCTCGGAGATCTTCACTGAGCTTCTTTCCTCAGCTGCCGTAAGCGTAATTGCTTTCTCAATCAGCGCAGACCGCAGAAGTGAATCGAGCCGAGGACAAGCTAGCGAATAAAAAAGGAGAAACGATGAAAAGGAGGAGCCTTTCATTTCTATCCTCCCGTCGCTCCTTCCATTCGCCCTGTGATCGAATACCCATCACGTACACGCTTTTCCAACCTTCTTATATTCTTTTCCATTACTTCGTATTTTCCTCCTTCACTTCACTTTGGGCGTTTTTTTTTCCATCGACGTCGATCTCGGCGGTGGTTGCTTCACTCACACTTTTCACAATGAGGCTTTTGGGCGAGATTTTCTAAAATTGAAAAATTATTTTCCTCTCTTACTCAATTTCGACTTAAATGAAGGATTAAAAAAAAATTGCGGGTACATTCGGAAAATTTCCTTCGTGTAATTATAGATTTTTTAAAAATACCATTGACTTACTTTACTCACCCTTTCTCTCAATTACTTTTTTATTTAGCAGCGCGATATCTCTCTCCTCATCTCTTTGGCTGCCTCTGAGCGCTTTGTCTTCTTTTCGCCCCTTTTCTTTATGTGTGTTCCGGGTCTTTATCGACCTTTCATTACGGCCATCCCTCACTCAACCCTGCGGGGTTTATTATTCTTTTTTCCGGCCCCTCTCGCTTCTTTCCTCAGCCCAATTCCCGGGCGCAACAGCTGTTGCCTCGCCGAATTTTCCAAACAGCAGTGGAGTCAAAAAATATATGAAAAAAGATCTCATTATAGGCTCACATAGATTGCTTCGGTGTTAAGACTTTTTTTCAGATTAGTTAAGTCATTAGTGAATGATTTTCAAAAAATTAATTGGCTTTTCAAGGAAATTATTCGCGTTGAGAAGAAAAAAACTGTTGTATGTAGATGTTCAGTGTCTTTTAATCCTGTAGATACACAGGAACTCGTCGCTGTATCCAGGAATAAAGACAAAGGACTCACGATTTTTTTTCATTCCTTATTTCTTTGTGCCCCGCAGGCGGAGGTAATCACAGATGATGAAGAGTCGCCATCAATTTCGCAGGCGCTTCAGCCTGCAGCCTTCCTCGTTGAAGGAAGGACAGGAGGAGAGTCCTGCAAAGAACGTTAGGTAAGTTGAGTACGGTATATTCTTTAAACTCGACAACCGCTTTGTCATCTCGGTTGCTGTAATAAAATTTCCGGTACATTGCATTATGAAATTTACATTATCCTACGAGGTATGCTTGTAATTTATATGTTTATCGCCCGGAAAAATACTTCATCATACCGAGCAAAGAAATAATAATAAATCCACTATAAAGAATCCACGATAAATTGATTATTTTTGTCGAAGCAAAAAAAAAACAAAGTATTCAATTATTGAGTGGCACACCATCGGAAAAACATATTGCGGTGTATATTAAGTATAATGATAAAACGATATGCATCAAAGTCACGTACCTCAGGAGAAAAGTCTTTTGCACGGTGAACCGGAAGTCCGTGGGTAATATCGCGGCGACACGAGACTCGATTACCGTCATTACTCCTATCGCGCGTGTCAGTCCCTTTCCTTTCCTCTGCTGTGAGAGCTACAAGTTGTGACAGACGGCGGGAGTGAAAAGCGCGAGGAAGCTTTGAAAAGGGGAAGACCCGGAGAAGCGGCCTCGTTATAATCCTCGAAGATGAGCAAGACTGCGAGCTCGGCTCGTGTCCTGCTTTCATACTATTTCCCTTTACATCAGGCTCATCCTTCGCCTCCGAGCATCATCCCAAATTACATCCACCTCTTGAATTAAATTCACCCGACGCGTTAGAGCGATCCGCCTTAAGGAAATATTAAACCAACGAAATGTTGCCGAGAAATTACGGATTTTTTTGTAGCTATTCCGGCTAGAAACTAGACGCAAATCGGGCCTTGTCCAGGCCCTTACAACGCCGGCATTTCAAACGCTTTCCGATGGTGGAAAAAAAATTAATTAAATATCCAATGGGCCAAAAAGATTAATTTTCCATAATGATGATAAGGGTTAAATACAAACAAGCCACAAATGCCAAAGCTTCGCGGTATGAGCTCCTTTTGGCCGCTCTTTCTAATTTACTCTGGCCCTCTGCGCCTTTCGCTGAGCCGTTTTCCTCGACTACTCTTTAATCTCCCAAGCGATCTTTCGCTGGGCTTGTTCCTTTGTCGGTCCCGTGGTAATAAGCGCCATGTACCACTCACCCCCTTTGTGTTATCAATGCCTCGATAATAAGCAGCTGACAGCTTCTGAAAAGAAAAAAGAAAAAAAAACGCTCGTAAAGTCTATTTTAATACCTTTTTAGGTGACATGGAGAGTATAAAACTTTCTTTTCGCTTCAAAGTTTTCGCCATTTGATGATGAGAAATAGAATAACAATTGGTAAAACGTTCGGTTTTGCCGAGAACACGAGATTGGCAGAGAAATATGAATAGAGACGAGCGAAATACTGGCAAGAAGCTGAAGGACGAGGGTTCACGAGTGGGTACTTAATTACGAACGCCCGGTGTTCGTAATCCTAAATCGGCGGCACAGCCGTCGAACGGGTATCCGAGCGAGAGCTTCTCGCCACTCGAGAGGGCGAGAAGCTCCGCCACTCGCTCCCGCTGCCTTTTAATTAATTTATTAATTGAAGCAGATTGAGCGGCGTCGGAGTGACGATTCAAGTTTCCAGACGCTATTCTTGCTCCTTTCCCTTAACGTTTTCCATTCCAGTTCTACCTTCGCTGCCATCATCGTCACCCCGAGACTTTTAATTCGCTTTGAGAATTTGGGAATACGCGTGTATCCCTTAATTACATTTATAAATGAAACAATAAATTTTCTCGCTTTTCCCATAAATCCAAATAATTTCTAGTACACTAAAAAATAGATGTGAACTTTTTTAAAAGAAAATTGTGTGTTTTTTTTTTTCTAAATGCAGGAACGAAAGACTCTCGGAATCGGACAGCGGTGGAAAATCGGCGGACGGTCCGGCTCGTCACAAAATCGTTATGATGGGAGCAGCGAAAGTTGGAAAATCGGCGATAATCAATCAATTTCTCTACAACACGTTTTCGCCAAAATACAAGAGAACCGTGGAAGAGATGCATCACGGTGACTTCAACGTCTCGGGCACTCAACTGACCCTAGACATACTTGACACATCCGGTTCTTATGACTTTCCAGCGATGAGGGAATTGTCCATAAGATCAGCGGACGCTTTCGTTCTCGTATACGATGTCAACGACGTCTCAACGTTCGAAGAAGTCGAATCGCTTCGCACACAGATCACCAACGTCAAAGGAGCCGTTCCCATCGTCGTGGTTGGAAACAAGGTCGACTTGGTGATAGAAAATGACGAAGAACTCGACGGGGAGGTAATTTTTCTTCTGCCTGCTTTCTGTTTATTTCCAATTCCAAGCTCAACTTCTCCATCTGAAATGATAAAGAATTTGTTGTAAATTTGTTGAATTTACTTTCAGTTTCAAGTGAATACCGCGAGAACGAGGGATCTCGTGGTGACAAAGTGGGAAAATGGCTTTGTCGAGGTATCGGCGAAGAAAAATGTGAATATAAATCAGATATTCAAAGAGCTGCTAGTACAAGCTAACGTTAAATACAATTTGAGTCCGGCGCTGAGACGAAGACGTCGACAATCTCTGCCTCCACCTCAGCATCTCAATTCACGAAGCAGTAGCGCACATGTACCGTCCCCTGCCCAATTGCAGCATCTCCAGCAAATCCGAGAACGTTCCGAAGGCAAAAGAAATTCTTGCATCCTGTCGTAAACAAAATGTAATACCAAATAAATGTACAATCGGTTCGCACCAAAGCGCGATCGCTACTTCAGTTGGCCTTCCTTCACAACGAGGACCACTAAACACCATGTTAAATTTAAATAAATTAATAATACCGTCAATAAGCCAATATATTAACAAAATTATCAATAAAACGCATCTTCTTCCCGACTCAATTGTGGAATTCAATAAGATGAATCGAAACTCTCGATTTTATTGTCCCGTTTGTGCGTTTATCTCGCAATTGTCAATAAACGATAGAGTGGTTTATTTTGAACTTCGTTTATTTCGTCTCTCGTCTAAAAAATGGTTAAACTATTGTAAAACTATTTTTATGTTGTTTTTTGTTTTAACTTTGGCAGAAATATTCCAACTTTGTTTTTTCTGTGAATTTTGTTTTTTGGATTTGAAAAAATATGAAGTTCAAAGTATATCACGCTAATAAACAATGTATTCTTTTTCTAAGGGCCACTAAATTTATCGATCCAAAGAAAAGACGCATATTTAACGATGTTCCTCAAGCGTTTTCCGGGTGCGAAGTAATTAAAAAAACGCACAGAAATAAAAACTAGACACATATTCGTCAATATTTTCCTTCGCATCAACGTCCGATTAAAAATATCTCGTGTAATCGTATTTCATTATAGATATAATAGGGAGACTTTAAAAACAAAATGTTTACTGTATAAAACGTGTGGAAAATTGTATTGTCATAAGATTGGAAAAATGTCACCGATAAATGTATTATAACGTTAAACTGATAAGCCAGGGTGTCACAATTTTCATTAATCAATTGAAAAATCATTATTAAAAAAATTAATAACCCTTCAACTTTGTCTCAGAGGTGTTTTTGCGTAAGGTTTCATATTATTACACGTAAAATTTGTGACAAACTCAATGACTACGTCTGATTAAACTGTGTTTTTAAGTGGCGGGATAATATTAAAAGAGTAATAATTTTCTCGAAAAATTAGAAGTTAATACGATTTGAATAATTATTGAAATAGTATCGTCATTATTACGAAGATAAATAAGTATTTCGGTCGCATTTCGAATGCAGTATTATAATTGTATTATTAATTATACACATCTACGCATCAAAATAAATATAATATATGAATCATGTGAAAGGAAATGAGCATGAGGGATGTAAATAGTTAATTTAATGAGTGGAAAAGTGAAGAAGGAATCAAAAATAAATAATAAATATAGTCGTTGTTTATCCCGGGACCTATATTGCGTTATATTTTACATGCCGAAACGTTAAGTTACTTAAGTTATTAACATCTACTTTCGATGGCTCTTAGTCATAAGATACGAAAAAGGTTTAAAAAATCCCATTGCTTTTTTTTCTCTTCCTTCTTTTATTATTCCCATTGCTATGAGATAAAAATCAAAAACAATAAACTGTGCATTTTTGCCTTTGTATTATTTAAACGAAATAAAAAAATGAAAACCTAGCTTTTTAGGAAAGTTCGCTGCTCTCCGTCTCGCATTCCCATCCCGAAAATGAGTTATAAACACTTGGAACATTATACGGGAACGAATGGAAAATCATCCGACGAGTCAATCGCTGTGCTGTTCAATCACTGTGTCCTCCAAGTTTGTCTCATTTTTTTTGGGTTTGGGACAAATAATCGATTTGTAATAGAGTTCTTCGGCTGCTCCGAGATTTCGTTGTCTGAAATAATTGAATCGAGAATAGAAACCTAATTGAGCTTTCCAATCGATCAGAGTGCAGAATTTTATGGGTATTCGCAACTCACACTTTTACGTCTTCGCTGCGTGGCTTTCTTACGGGATTCCATCCGCTCACGGGATTTTGATTAGTGACCATAACGCCGCGTATACAAAACGATAAATTTAATTTCGTTAGGTTTGGATCCTGCGGATCAATAATTGAATAGTTAAAAAAACATTATCCAAACTGCATTAAAAATGTATAAAAATTCACTCACTCTCCATTCATACGTGATTGTGTCCGAGAGACTCAACACATCAGCACATACGTCTACGTCTTCGATACTACGCATCGTGTTCATATAATTTTCGTGAAGAAAGTGCAGAAAAGTCGTTGCTTGGGATTGAAAAAAAGAAGCTATCTCGTCAGGATCATGAACGAATTTCCACGAATCGCCGTCTTGAACTCCTACAAATTTTTTTATAAAATCAGTTATTGTGCATTAAATTTGGATATTTTAGATCTCTTACTTTTGGGATTTATTACACGACCGATTCCGTGCAAAAGGCCCAAACTTTCTTCCCGTCCTTCGCAATCACTTTTCAACGTTTTTCCAGGTACTGAAATGCCAAGAATATTCTTTAATCAATTAATGTCTATTTAACAAAAACCTACAAATCCCTAGCTCACCTTTCAACGAGTTGAAGATTAAATTCAAAACGGCGCTCCTGACGTCGCCCACACTGTTCGATAATACTTCATCGATGTTATGCTGAGCTACTTCGATCATATGACTTCCTCGTGAATTTAAAATTACGGAAACACGTTTGAGCAGAGATTTCATCGCTGTTGGTGTTGCTGCGTTCACGCTGTGCCATACATTTTTTTTATTGGCATTTTCATAACGATAACAGGGAAAAAAACTTACTTAATAACGTCAATGCCAAAGTGTCCTGTAACGTCTTTTGGAAATAAAGTTTTAACGGCTCTGGATGTACCACTATCGGTGCAAACAAATATCAAGGGCTCCTTCCCATACTGAAAATAATTCCTAAAACGATACGATCAATCTTACAATGTTCTTAATTTTTTTCTGGGTTTTGATAAATTTTTACTGCATAAAATAATCACTCTAAAACATCGATGAAGACATCTGGCTTCATCAAAAATACATTTGGTATGTCCTTAACGAGCAGAAGTCGTCGAGAGTGCTTTTTTAAAATGGAATTGTATCTCGTGGCTCTTATCAGAAAATCCAGGAATTTGTCGCTTTGTTTTGACAAAACGCCTAATACAAAATAGTAAATTTGAGGATAATTACTCGTACAAATTTGAAAAAAAAAAAAACGTGTGGAAGAGGAGAATACTGACGACTTTCCCATGAAACGGAATCCATGGGCGTAGTCCACTCGATGACGTCGTAATCATTTTCCTTGGCTATAACTTTGAGCGCCACAGTCTTTCCACAACCGGACGGTCCAGTGATAACCAAAAGTTTCGGTTTTCCAGTGTTAGCGCTATTAGCGAACCATTCCGAGATTTCTTTTTGTTTCTGTTTACTGACCGAGAGTTCGGAGGCTTTCGTCGGATTGCAAGCTTCTATCAAAGCCGACAAACTCGTGATGTTATTATTTCCTCTTCTAAAAGAACTAAAGACCGGCTTAACAAAACTTTCTTCCACCGGAGATTCTTTCTTTTGCTTAATTCGAGGAACTTTTGCTTCGGGTTCGTCAAAAACCATTGATAAATCGGCCCAACCTCGGCCGTCCTAAAAACAATACAAATTAACGTCAAAATTCACAAACATATAAAATTTACAGTTTCATCCTCAAAAAAAAAAATTAATTTGTAAAAAATGATAAGCTTCTGATTGTACCTTTGGTTGTGACATTTTTACATCTGTTTTTTGCTTTCACATCAGAAATCCTAATTTTCCTGTTATTCGCTTTTTCATGATTGTTATTTAAATCTATGGATCTTTAAACGTCAAAACAAAAATAAAAATCTTATTTTTCCGCCTGGAAATGTCGAGAGAATTGATGTCAACTTCAAAATTCTCTTAGGACGTTTTTCGTCACTTCGACAACAGTTATGTTATTTTATATTTTATCGCAAATTATTGCGAGTTTGGCCGAGTTTGCCGGTCTACTGACAGAAATATAAACACACGTGAATGCAACGTAGCAAAATTTACCAAGCAAAGTGTCTTAACCCGCGCGAAACTTGAAAGTTCTCATTTATTTCCTGTTTTGTTGATAGAGATGTGAAAATACCGGCTTTTTTGTAATCTCGAAAATTGTTATTAATTAATGAGTCTACTGTAAAAACCGGTGAAAACTCAAAAAATCGGTATCATTTTTTGAAGCAGTCACGTAACGTTTTTTTTGCGGTGAAATTAACGGCCACATTTCGAAACGCTGTAATTGTTTGGCTCTTTATGCGCGCGGTGCATTCTTCAATTTAGTCGAGCTGTCAGAGTTGTGAATATTGTGTGTGTTTTTTTCGCGTGTTTTATCGTCAATGGAACCATGAAGAAGGAGCGAACGGCTGACAATAGTCGGCCCTTTAAATTATAAGTATTTTTTATCGATTTTTCACTTTCTCCGAAAATTTTCGGGCTTCTCTACGATTTTTTGGACATTTTTGAGGTTATGTTATGGTTTGTTAACGCTTGTTTTTTGGGGGTTAACGAATGCGAATAACATTAGGATTTTGGTGTCCTTCAAAATATGCGAAATTTTTCATTTTTCAGTCATTTTTTTCGCTTATAAGAAATTTATGACAGCATTTTATGAGGTTTTTTCACATTTTTGAGGTTATGTTGATGTCTTTGCTTGTTTACAACGAGTTTGTGAAACAACGATGGCAATTTTTAACAATGCTGCTTTGCCACTTTACAGCCCATCAAATAGTCAGCCTGACAGGGATAAGTTTCCAGCGGAAAAGTATCATCGTTAGTATCGCCTTATAAGAGTCGCTATTTTTTTCAAGGACGTTTTTGCGTTACGAGTGTATTTTTTTGCAGGGATTCGTCGAATTGACTATTATACCGCTGAGAGACAGTCTGAGACTGATAAAACTCAATGCCAGACAATGCAGAATTTACAGAGTATGCTTGAACGATACTTTTGAGGCGCCGTTTCAATATTTCGATCCTTTTTTGGATATTTGTCAAGGGGACGGCAAGCAGTGAGTTAAACTTGCTTCATTGATTAGGCAATGTATCCTTTTGGGTATCGAATAAATTTTTCATTCTCGCTAATTTTGTAATTAGACGATCGTTGGAGTTTTTCTCAAATCTTCATCTGGCGGCGGCTCAGAGAGTCGATCCAGACAATAATGCGGGAGAACTCGTTATTCAAATTCCGCCGGACGCGGCTCACCTTGTGGCGGAGGGCAGAGGACTCAGAATTGGCATTGAGTTTTCTCTGGAACAACCTCAAGGAGGCGTTCATTTTGTTTTGCCAAATTGCGAAGGCACTTTGGCGGAGGTACGTGTTCATTATCGTGATTTAAAACTTCATAATCGGGTTGATACCTGAATGATTATATTTTATCCAGAGAGGAGCTCACATGTACACATACAGTTACGAAAATTCGTCGCGACTCTGGTTTCCTTGCGTGGACAGTTTTGCGGAGCCTTGTACATGGAAATTAGAATTTACCGTGGACGATTTTATGACCGCGGTATCTTGTGGTGATCTAGTGGAAGTAGTTTACACGCCGGACATGAGAAGAAAAACGTTTCATTACGTTTTAAACACTCCGGCGTGCGCCCCAAATATTGCACTCGCTGTCGGGTTAGTCAAAGGAAATAATTATGTTTTTTTTTTCTCAAAAAAACACCGCAATAATCGACATGATTTTATCGTTATCAGGCCCTTCGAAATATTCGTCGATCCGTACATGCACGAAGTGACACACTTTTGCCTGCCGCAACTTTTACCTTCACTGAAAGTGTCGGCGAAATACATGCACGAGGCTTTTGAATTTTACGAGGAAACTTTGTCGAATAGATATCCATATTCGTGCTACAAGCAAGTATTCGTCGATGAAATTGACGAGGACATCAACGCTTACGCTACCATGAGTATTCTCAAGTACGATTAATTAAATAACACACGAAAAATTCGACAAGATTGAAAAAAATCGTGAATGTAGCGTAACTCCAATTAAATTTCAGCACGAATCTTCTCCACTCTACAGCGATAATAGACCAAGTATACATAACAAAAAAGGCAATGGCTCAAGCGATAGCCGAGCAATTTTTCGGCTGTTTCATATCGATGCAGAATTGGTCGGACACCTGGTTGCCAAAAGGTATCTCGACTTATTTGACGGGCCTATACGCGAAGAAATGTTTTGGCAACAACGAATACAGAGAGTGGATACAATCGGTAATTGATCGAATTTTTTTCAAGCCATTTCCAGCGAGCGACACGTCGTTTATTCTTGAAATATTTGCAGGAGTTGCAAGAGGTCGTCAAATACGAGGAGGAATTTGGAGGAATTATTTTGGATCCTTCGCAGCCTCCGGCGCCGCTTCCAATCGCGGCGAACAGTCCAGCGCCCGCTCCTCGCGCTCCTGATCCCGGCTTTTATTTTCCGATCAAAAATTTGCACACCATGTCGCCAAAGTACATTCAAGTACTTCGGAAAAAGGCTCACCTCGTTATTCGGATGCTCGAGCACAGAATCGGCCAGGAACTTTTGCTGCAGGTCTTTAACAAGCAACTCTCGCTCGCCGCCAACGCCGCGCAGCAGAAAATCGACTCTGGCCTCTGGTCTCATTTTCTCATCAGTACAAACGTATTTACGAAAGCGATTTTCACTGTCACTGGCAAAGATATGGCGGTTTTCATCGATCAATGGGTCAGGACCGGTGGACACGCAAAATTCAGCCTCAGCTTCGTTTTCAACAGAAAAAGGTATTTTCGATTAGTCGTTTCGAATTTTTTCGTACATTCAACAATTTTGGTAACTTAGCTTTTTTTTCGGCCGTATAAAAATTTGTTTTTTTAAATGTACTGTTATTTTTCTCAATAGAAACACCGTGGAGTTGGAAATACGGCAGGACACGACGCATTACCGTGGAATTAGAAAATACGTCGGTCCTTTACTCGTTAATATACAAGAATTGGACGGCACTTTTAAGCACACTCTTCAGATCGAAGGAACTGTCGCAAAAGCTGATATCACGTGTCACAGCAAGAGTCGGAGAAACAAGAAGAAAAAAATTCCACTGTGCACTGGAGAGGAGGTCGACATGGATCTTTCCGCCATGGAGTAAGTAAATTTTTTATTACTTCTCGCCAAAAAGGCATTTTTTTTAACGGAAGCAAAAAAATGTATATAACGTCGTTTTCCGCAGTGATTCTCCGGTTCTTTGGATAAGACTCGATCCGGACATAACACTAATGCGTGCCGTGCAAATCGAGCAACCGGATTATCAGTGGCAATACCAACTGCGACACGAGAGAGACGTTACGGCGCAGCTCGAAGCAATCGAGGCTTTGCAAAATCATTCGACACCGGCAACTCGTTTGGCTCTCACGGATACTATCGAAAACGAACACTGCTACTACAAAGTTCGATTACGAGCCGCTCACTGTTTGACAAAAGTTAGTTTTCTCAAATTTTATAGTATTATTAATAATTATAGTTATTTATCATTTTTTTAAATGCCACATAACTTTTAGGTGGCTAATGCGATGGTCGCTACTTGGGCTGGACCGCCAGCTATGCTCGCAATATTTCGAAAGCTCTACGGATCCGCCTCCTGTCGAAGAATCATCAAGCAGAATAATTTCACAAACTTTCAGCACTATTTCTTGCAAAAGGTGCATTCAAACTCACGAATTTGTTATTAAATTAGTCGGAATTATAATTTTTCTCGTGTTCTAATGTAACGGGGAATATTTGTCGTCAGGCGATACCAGTGGCCATGGCAGGATTGCGGAACGCTCACGGAATCTGTCCTCCCGAGGTTCTCTCCTTTCTGATGGATCTCTTCAAGTACAACGACAACAGTAAAAATCGTTACTCCGACAATTATTACAGGGCTGCGCTGATCGAAGCTTTAGGTGCAACGGTTACGCCTGTAATAAGCGTTCAACACGGGTAAAATATATTTTCTACATTTTTTTTGTAATGAACACCACAAAAACAAAACGATGAATTTTTTTTATTTTTTTGCTTTCAGGACCTCAATAACAGCGGAATCGCTGTCGATCGACACCAAAGCCATTCTCGAGGAAGTTACGAGGAATTTGAACCTGGAGAAACTTTTGCCGTGCTACAAATACACCGTGAGCGTCGCGTGTCTCAAAGTGATAAGAACATTGCAAAAATTCGGGCATCTACCGAGCAATCCACATTTGTTCAAGGCCTACGCGGCTTACGGACAATTTATAGGTACGTGAATCTTGGGAAGTATTGAATACAATAGTTTATCACATTTTTTTGGAATCTTTCTATCTCGTCAGATATAAGAATAGCAGCTCTGGAAGCCCTCGTCGATTTCACTCGTGTCGACGGCAAGTGGGACGATTTAGAATTTTTGTTGGACATGGCGGAAATGGATCCACATCCCGGAGTTCGTCACAGGCTCGTGAGACTCATGGTAGAAAATCCACCGTTCGAAAGAGCCCACAAACACCGTTTGGACAAACCGGAATTGGTCGATCGGATATGGAACCTCATAAAGTGAGTTTTTAACGTGTAATTGAAGTAAAAATTCGCTATTCCTCAAAAAAAATAACACAAAAATTTGTTCGTTCAGTGGAATGTTGTCGCACGATGCCAAATTGCGTTGCGATCTCGTGGATCTTTATTACACCCTCTACGGCTCAAAAAGACCGGTTTGCCTGCCGATTCCGGAGCTTGGAAGTCTAATGGCCAAACCGCGAAAGGCTGGACCACAAGCTAGTCCCGAAAGAGAGGAGAATCCTCGACCGGTAACGTTACATTATAATTGCCTTCTTTTTTTTTTTTTTTTTAGGACATCATTCCTCATTTGTATTCATTTTTTTATTTTTTTTTCATTGCAGTCCAAAGCTGGACCGCCGCACGTTAAATCGGAGTCAAAGCACGAGATTGTGGAAATTCCAACATCGGGAAAGAGAAAAGCCTCTTCGCCTGCTAAAGAACCGACTGCTGGGCCTTCGAGTGCTCCTGATGGTGGCCCTGAGACAAAACGACAGAAACAGAGTCACAATGTACGTGTTTCTCACGGTTTATCCATTTTTTTCTGAACTTACAATTCAATGACACATTTTTTAGGAGGCGGGACGTGGAACTCCGGGTCCACCGGGCGAAGGAAAAGTTAAATCCGAGTATTACAGCGACAATTCAGCGTCACTTCCGGGACTGATGGGCACTCAGGGTCCCGTAGGTTTCGAGCCTGGTATGTTTAAGAAGGAAGGCGACGATCATAAGCAACGAAGCGATTCAGCGAACAAGGTATCAATTTCCTTTGCACTTTTTCTTCGAAATTATCTCAGTATTTTTTGCTCACTAAAAATCGTCGTAAAAATCTAGGGTAAGAAGAAGAAAAAGGATAAGAAGAAGCACAAGCACAAGCATAAGCACAAACACGAGCACAAGCACAGCAAGGAAAAAGACAAGAAGGACAAGGAGAAACCGTCGAAGGAAAAGGAGAAGGAGAAGGATAAAGATAAGCCCAAGGACAAGGAACCTCCGGTCACCAAAATGAAAGACGAAACGCTGAGCTCTCTGAGCTCGAGCCCGAGTCCCGATGCGACGAGCGCAACCAGCGAGTTTCTCTTTCCCTAAACCTTAAGTCCGTACGTACTTTTCACCCTTCAAAAGTACATCATTTTTACAACACTTCCCATTACAACTCTCAAAAGTTACATACTTTTATTGTAAATAAAGGATTGATAATAATGCGAACAAAATACTATATCAATTACATCGAAAATGAGAACGTAACTCCCAGAAATTGCTAAAGTGAGTGAAGAAAGGGGCTAAAATTCAGCAGTAGACATTATTACCGACCGAGCAATGAGAGATTCCCTCGTCAACGAGTTTCTCATTTTTCGATGCACGTTTTCATGGTGCACGCGAACCCGGAAACAAATTTCTCCCAATAGCCTCATGGTATATCAAATACCAATTTCTCTCTATACATTTCTATTCCTCTTCTCAACGCGAGGAAAAATCCACGCAAAATTCTCGGCTGGTATTGGCCGTTTTGGAGCTAGAATAGTATATCTAGCTTCGAGGGGAGAAAAAAAAAAAAAAAAATTTCGTGCGCTGTCGGTCGTCACTTTCCATAGCTTCTCCTCACAGCCCGACGAGCACTTCGCGGTAAAGGGTTACCCATTTCCGAGGATCGTGTCTCCGTGTGCCCTCGCCGATCGGGGAGAGTCAGTGGCGAGCGAGCGACGAGAGAGCCCGAGCAAATTCGTCGTCCCATCGAGTACGCCAATTATTTCACATTCTTCACTCGCACAATGTCGACGGTCGAGGAGGTTTTCGACAGCTGGGAACAAATGGAGGAGTCTGGGGTGAGTTGGAACGCCGAATTTTTCTCCCTTTATCTTCGAATTCCGAAAATCCTCCTTTCCCCCGAATTACCAAAAGGGTTAACCTCCAACGAGGCTCTAATTGTCCACGAAGTGCGAAATATAATTATAGCACATCTGAGAATTTGGAAAAAGTAAGAGCGAAAATAAGAATAAAAAAAAAACGTGTCTCTGCCGTGTTGTTATTGTCCAGAGGGACTAAATATAGAAATGGAAACAGGGAATGTAATGTAAGCGCGACCTTGAGGCAATTGGAAATATTTTGAGACGAAGGAGAACATTTGCGAGTCTCTGGGGATTTTGAGAAATTTTCATTGGTTTTGCTTTCAGGAACTCGACAAGAAACTCGACGCGCTGCAGATGAACACTCTGGAAAATTTGGACGACGCTCAATCGCCAAAGTATGCGCAAATTTTAGATTATGTCGCTAAATTCGCATTCAAAAGCAACGACGACGAGACATTTGTATTTCCGTGTGAGTGGCTTTTTTGGGATTCGAGTAACGTATTTCAAATTGCAGCCTGACTACGGGAAAAAATACTCCGACGAGAATGATTATCCTGGGAGAGGACGGAATGCGGTCGCAGTACGTTCCCCCACAGCCAACGGTGAAGATCCTGAAGAGGCCTCAGCGAGACTCGCAGGGAAGCGGAGACGGACCACTGTCCAACGGGGACAAACCGAAGCAGCCGATAAAATCACTGAAACAGCGGGAACAGGAGTACGCGGAAGCTAGGAAACGAATTTTGGGCGAGGAGCGAAGTCCCGAGGAGCTTTTGGACCAGGAGATCAACAAGATTCAGCCGAAACAGAGCAACTTCGTCGGGGGGAACGCGGGGAGTCTGCCGAACAACGTGGTGCGGATGCCCGCGGGTCCCGATGGCACGCGAGGCTTCAACGTCAGGAGGTAGCGCGGCTCGCGAGGATATTTCCTCTCTACCCATCTTCTCTCTCTTCGAATTCTCCTGTAACTGTGGAGAGGACGGAGAGGCGGCTATGAGGCCGACAGCAGTGAGCAGCTTCATGCTCCCTGAATACCGGGAGAGGAGTGCAATCCGCGAGGCTCTTCGCGTCAAAAGCGCCAAGTTTCCGAGCGAGCTCTGCCTCCTGTGGGCCAATGTCGCCCGTCCGAACGCAAACAATGCCACGAAAAAAGCGTCGCGACTCTCTCCCCTCGCATCGGAGTCCCGCTTTGCATTTATTTCGGAAATACCACCGTCAACGTGACACTGTTCATTGCCTATTTAATTCTACGATATTTATCTTTTTCTTCATAACTCAACAAAAAAATAATAATAATAAACCCGAAAGGTACACTTTTTGTTTTCGTAAAAATGATCGCTAGAAAAGAAAAAAAGAAAAACGAAAATTCATCGACTATCAAATTGATAACAGACGTATTTGAAGTTTAATAATAACACAGAAACTCTCGGTCACGATCTTTCGTCGTGACCGATCGCTCTCTCTCTGTCTCTAATTTTGGAAAATTAATACTGTCCTCTCATTTGTAAATATCGCGGGTTCAACGAGATTAAACCCACCGCCAGCGCAGATACTGTATTATAATAATTATTTGTTAAGAAAACAATGACTGTTGTTGTTAAAGCGTGAACAATGAAAATATCTGCGCTTTTCATCAATTGTGTACTCATTTTTCACTTCCTATTATCGAATAGCGTTAGTTTATCAGGTAAGCGCCCTCTTAAATTATTAACGCTAAATTTCGATTTTACTCGATGAAAAATATATAAGAAAATGAAGAATTTTCGCATTCGCCAAATGAAGCGTTGCAAAAACGATGAATGCGGGGGCGGATGACTCACGAGACCCGAGAGTACGCAACTATGAATTGCTGTGAATGAAAGAGCGGGGATTTTGCTGTCTCGCTCGCGAGGAAGAGCGGCGACGATTCGACCGTACGTTGAAAGCGAGTGGCAAGTGGCGAACGTGGTTGCATAGCGCATGTCGATCCGTCTGCTATCGGCGCGGCGCCGCGCGAGTGCAGCGCACGAGCGGAAGCGAGAAGTCGACAATAAAGGGGGTGTATTATCATCATCGTCATCTCGAATAATTGGTAAAAATGAATTTTGACAGCAAAGTCGGCGCTCGTTTGATCAAACGTTGACCCTGAAGAGCCGAACGCTTGGAGTGAACGGAAGAGCGGAGGACGGAGGAGGTCGATGATCGTTCACTTGGCTCGCGGTCATCACCGAGACAATATTATGGCAGAATCCACGGGCCCGATACTTCACGTTATCGTCGTTGGATTTCATCACAAAAAGGGTTGTCAAGTGAGTAGAGAAATTGAAAAGGTGCATTTGACAGCTCGACCTTCGCTCACTTTGACAGTTCACTCGACACTGTCCAATTTTTTCCCAACTGTTTTTTTTACTCTTTTTTTTTTCGCACTCGTCAACAATAGCGACACACTACGTCTCTATTGATTTTTTTTTTTTTTTTTTTTTTTTCGTCCAATACAAAAAATCAGCGAGGCAAAAATGAAGGCGATTCTTTTGTTTTAAAGTTCACTCGGATGTTGCGAATGTTCAGGTGGAGTACTCGTTTCCTCCTCTCGTCGAAGGCTCACCCAACGAATGCCCACTCGGATGGAAATACCTTCCGACGCTCGCTCTACCAGATGGATCGCACAACTTTGACGAAGACGCCGTTTACTTTCACTTGCCTAGTCTCAACGATCCCAAGAAGACCGTCTACGGCATCTCCTGCTTCAGGCAAATTCCTGTGGAGGTAGCCAACATTTTGGAACTTTGCTTCATTTTGTAATTATTGTTTTTTTTTTGTTTGTGTTTTATTTCTGACTATCGATTTGCTTGAATTTTCCATTTTTTTTACAATTATCGTTAAGTAATTTTTTTCTCTCCTTCGCAGAAACTCAAGAATCGCACTTCGGACATTACCAGAGGAACTGTGCAGAAATCGGTGTGCGTTCTCAGCACGTTGCCTCTGTATGGACACATACAGGTGAAAATGGCTCTCATAACTCACGCGTACTTCGACGAGGGAGATTTCAGCAAAGTTTCGCTACTCGAAGACACTTACCATCATCTCAATGCTTGCATGAGCTCGGAGAGTCAAATTCCTCCTCAGGTTTTTGTCGGTAAGTTAAAAAAAAAATATAAAAAATTAAAAAGCATTGATTAGGATATAAAATTTTGCCACTCTATTAATTTTTAGGTCTTTCCGCGAGAGACTTTATACTGCAATTTCGTCACAAAGCTCTGCTTCTCTTCAAACTCCTGTTGCTCGAAAAGAGAGTAGTTTTTTACCAGTCTCCGGTTCAGCCGCTTTGCGTGGCGATTCTCACGCTTCTGTCGTTGCATCCTGGAATGATCGAGAGTGGTTTGCGAGAAGCAGCTTGCGTAAAGTACGTATTTCAATACGAGAGCGAAATAAAAAATGGGTGCCGATGAAAATGAATATTTCTCTCGTATTCAGGCCATCGAGACCAATGTCGCCAATACCAAATTTCGACGAGGAGGCTTTCGAGACGAAGGACGACGTCGACTCGAATCTCTCGGGCGCGAAAGAATCGCAGGCCTCGAAAAAGGAGGACGAGATCGTGAGCGATCGGAAAAACGATAATTCGCTGTGCCTGAACGACAATAAAACGATCGAGACGATGGAGGGCAAGTGCATGGACGATTTGCCGTCGTTGACCAGAAAAAATAACAACGATCACGAGGAGAGCAAAGTGATCGTCGTGGAAGCGAGCGAAGATCGCACGACCAATTCCTACGATTCTCTCGATGCCAATAACGACAAATACTCGCCAAAGATGAGAGATAACGTGCACAGAGTCCAGAGCGGAAACGCGATCAATTTGGCGGTTTGCGACGTCGTCGTCGACAACGTTTTGCCTCGGGACACGAGCAGCGATGCGCTTTCCGAGGCTCGCGTTACCTCCAACATGACGCAAATTGCTCACGTTGATCCTGAGCAATGCGGTTTGCCATTGAATCTCTTCACAAAGGTGAGTCTATCCAATTTACAAAAGAAAAATAATTTTCTATAAATTTTGTATAAACTCCCGGCAATGATATGAAAATTGGAATGACGACGATTCAATAAATTCTGAATTTATTAAAGGGAAATCTATGCTTGCCATATTTATCGTTGCCGTATCTCGATCTCTTGGGAGACGTGAATGTGAGCGGTTACATCGTCGGCGCGACGAACGTCCTCTTCAAGCAGAAGAAGCAATTGATCGACGTTCTCATCGAGGTGATTATTCGCTACGTTTATCAATTATCAAAACAATCAGAATTATTCAAAGAGATTGAACTGTTTTAATTGTAAAATTGCAATATTTCCAACAGGTAGAGAGTGCGAGAATCGAGGCGAACGATCCCGAGCTCCGAAGGCAATTGCACTTGACGACGGAGGACCTTAGATTCGCGGATTACGTCGTGAGGCACGTCGCCGAGCCGCGAAAGGACGTTTTTCTCGACGGCGTTGGATGGGAGGGCGGGGACGAGTGGATTCGCACCCAATTTCGGGTTTATCTGTTGAGTTTGATGCGGACGACGATGCAGCAGGACTGCCGACAGTCCGACCACTTCAACGGCGCGTTCGTCGCTGCCTGGCGATGTACGAACAACTACAAAGCCTGGTGCGGAGCCAACAAACCGGAAATCAACAGCGTTGAGCCTGGACATCCATTCGCCGGACAACTTTCCGTTCAGGACATGAAACTCAGGCTTTCGCAGTAAGAAATCGAGGAGAATAATAGCGTCAGTTTTTTTTCCCGAATTTTTCCACTATTTCAAGCGATCTAATCACGTTGCAGTACGATGCAGAACACGGAGAGCGGCAGGAAAATAAATCAGGCGATGGCGACAACCGGAAGAGCGGTCGCGACGACGGGAAAAGCTGTCGGTACGTTTGGCAATTTTTTAGAAATCAGAAACATCGCTTTATCGAACGTTTTCGCAGCGTATTTATGATTTTTATGGAATTAAAATTGAATTAAAGGAGGAGCGATCTCGCAAGCGAAAGGCGCTTTCTCGAACTGGTGGAGCACATTGACGACGATTCAGCCGATCGACGGCGAGGTACGAAACGATGCCCAAGGGGAAGACGTTCGAGAGGTTGAATCGAACAACGACGTCGTTTCCACGGAACTGAAACCTCCGGAATCGAGCATCACAACCGATTGCGGCTTCGCTCCTGCCGACGAAATCGCAAAATGAGCTCGCTTATCCGCATCGATTAATCACAATTTTTGTACAGCCATCAGGGAGAACGATATTCCCCCGCTATTTCACTCGAAGCATTTCGTCTATCTCGAAAATACGTAGATCGCTGGAGTACGTAACATTGAATCACCGATTAAACGGCTCGGGATCCGGACAATTGACATTCTTCTTTAAAGATTTTTTTTTTTTTTTTTTTCATAAAAAAATAACATTTACCGCGAAAAATGGTGAAAATTGAAGGAAAAAAAATTCTCTGCCTCCGCTTATCTTTCTTATTTCTCTTTGAAGTTTATCAGATGGCACAAATTATTGATCTGCTCTGGATCTCCCGATTTCCGGTAATTCGGAATTTTCTTGTACTCCAGACTTTCGTTAGTCATTTCATTAATCGTGTGTTATTTTTAAAATGTAAACGCAGGGTAGTTATCGTTTATAGTTATTTATCTCCGATGAACGTTAATGATTTTTTTTTAAATTCACTCAGTATACGATAATAGGATACGACGATGAAGAGATCGAAAAGTTGCCTGATTATCGAGAGATTGGGTATTCGTCCTTCGGGCGTTTGACTGATTCGCGTGTCTGATTAATCAATAATTTAGCTTTCGATCGGTTAAAAAAACGAATGCTCATCGTAACCTCCTTAACGAAGAACATATTATATTTTTTTATTCACGGGCGAGCCTCATTCGTCCGTGAACGTGATATATTTTATTTCCATCTCTGATAAGATTTAGTTTTTAAGACTCGAAGGCCCCTTTTTCCAAAATCATCTTTCGCTTTTATTTTCATTTTTTTTTTTTTTTTCATTATCGCGCGAACAACTCTATCCGTTAATCACTGTAAAATACTAACGTTCAACGTTTCAGCGAGCTTCTCTACGAAATAAACGCGTAGATTTTTAAAAGAAACGTAGAAGAATTTGGGGATTAAGTAGACAGCGCCGTATTATGATGAAAAGAAAATAAATGTTAGCACTACGAACTACTTTGTCCATTCACAATCTCCAATTATTTTCTCAGCAACAACAAAAATCTCCTTTTTCACATTAATCATTGCTCTTCTTATTTTTTTACCAGGATAACAAATAATCTCATGCTTTCCAAAAATCCCCACATTTTTTCGAAATTTTTCTGTGCCCTTTCACCTCTTAAAAAAAAAATTTTCTTTTAATTTAAAAAAAATCGCATTTTAAGAGATACGAAAAAGAGAAGTTTTCCGATGCGAGGGTGCGGATAATCGCGGAAAGGATAGAAAGGATAGAAGGACGAAAACGAAATAAATGTTAGCACTACGAACTACTTTGTCCATTCTCAATCTCCAATTATTTTCTCAGCAACAACAAAAATCTCCTTTTTCACATTAATCATTGCTCTTCTCATTTTTTTACCAGGATAAAAAATAATTTCATGCTTTCCAAAAATGCTCACATTTTTTCGACATTTTTGTGCGCCCTTTCGCCCCCTTAAATTTTGTTTTTTTTTTAATTAAAAAAAATTGCGCTTTAAGAGATACGAAAAAGCGAAGTTTTCCGTATGCGAGGATGCCGATAATCGAGGAAAGGATAGAAGGGATCGGCGTGGGCGTAATGCGGAGGGCCCCGGAGCTCAGGGACGTCACTGTCGTCACCTCTATGCACGCGGAACGAAATTGGATCAGTTTTAAAGACGTTGCCGAGAGACCGACATGCGGCGATCGTGCTCGTTGTGTCAGAAAGAGCATCGCGTAACGATACAACGGCAGTGCACTGCGGTTTCCGGTTCCTAATCGTACATACATTGATATTACAATTACGCTTTGCATTCGTTCGCTGCATATTCTGCACTGAAAAGAAAAACGCCGTCGTAGTAAACGTAGTACATAGTAGATTAGCATTACTACGTGGATAGAGGAAAATAGAGAGAGAGAGAGAAAGTGGAGATGTTTCCGCCGTGCATGCAGCTTCGATCGCGAATGTTGGCAGCAAGTGTCGGTGACTAAGCCGGGTGAGAAAATATATTTTCCAAAAAAATCAGCTGCGTGCACCATCAACAACAACAAACCGGTAAAGCGTTATTAAATTCGTAGGTAAATACCTCTACAAATTTGGGGCACATAGAAAGAAAAAAAAAAAACGAAAGCGGAGAGTCAATGATTGATAAATAATCGAGAGAGGGGAAGGGAGAAAAGGGCGAATCGTGTTTACGCTACGCGCACATACCCCAAATAGGCGCGCTACTTCAATCCCTCGAAAATTAACGCGTGCATCGCGCCTTCGTAATCCAAATGCGATAATTCCCTAAATTTTCATAGATAACTGCGCTGTTACGACTTTGATTAGAAGGTTAACCTATTTCTTCGCCTTTGGAAAAATTTCCACACATTTCCTGAATACAGGCTAAACGATAATTTATTTACTTCCGGTTGCCGGAAGTTGCAGAAATTTTATCGCATTCTTTTATTTTTTTCTTTTTTGTGTATTTTCAAATTGGAGAAAATAGCGTGATAAATTTCGCCGGTGTAAGGTAAAAAAAAAGCGTGAAAAGGGGGAAAAATCGGTTTTCGGGTCGGAAAATCGGGAGAAGAATGTGGAAATAAGGGAGGACGGTATCGTCGGCAAGTGGCGCAGCGGCCATCTTCCAGATCCCTGTTTGTTTCCCGTTTCTTATTCCCGATAAGAAAGACAAAAACGCACGTACGCGCGGCGCGCGCGAGACGAGACACGAGAGCACGCGGCGGCGACGGCGGCGCAGGGAGGGGAGGGGGGAGGGGGGGGGTAACATCCACTCCACTCGTGAGAGAGAATCGCAACTACGATTGTGCGTGTGTGGGTGCGCGCGCCGTGCATAAAGCCCAAACTCCCCGCACACACACACACACACACACAGAGAGACGCACAAACCCACACCTACATATATATATATAAACAAGACTGAAAAGAGGGAGAGAGTAGCGAGAGTTTGGCGCATCTCCGCTGCTAGTACTCCCGTAAATTCCGAGCGGAAAATCGTAGCGTGCGTGGCCGTCGCGAAGCCGGACGAGGAAATATCAACGGGATATTCGCGTTCGCACTCCCCTTGACAATAACATTGACAAAAGTGTGTGATTTACAAATTCGCGGTGTGTGTCTTGAAAAAGACAACAACAACAAATAGTCATAATAATAATAATCTCAGGGTGGCTACTGCAAAATAGGGAAGGAAGAGAGGAGAGCCAAGTGGGCGACGAGGACGGAGCTAGAGACAATTCACAGCCGAGCGAAGAGTGCGCTCTGCACCAGTAGTATCGTAGTAGTGTATAGTAAAGTGCGATCGGGCCAACCGAGCGGATAGTGGAGAGACTACGACACGACAAACGGAACGAATTTCGCGGAGGTGAAGAGACCGACTCCGGGAATCTTTAACCTCGTTGCTGCGCTAAACAACGTATATATATATATATATATATACACATATATATAAGAAGAAGAAGAAGAAGAAGAAAGGTGAAGAAGTAGCGGATAATACGAGGACGTTTAGAGACCGAGATTCGCGATCTCAGTTGGTGTCTGCCTCGACCGCCGGCGCTGCAACAATTCCACTATATCTATATACACGCTACGTGTGTCGAGCCTCTCTCTCTCGCACTCGCTCACTCGGTTTTCGCGAGTCAAGTGCTCGAGGATTAATCGCATTGCACACGCATTTTCTCGGGTTCCCTTCGCGCGACGAGCACCCACCAACAGTTTTGTGCCTCGAGGTTACCACGAGAAGTGACACGGTGAGAGTGACCAATATATCAGGCTTCGAAGAAAGGAGAGAGAGAGAGAGAGCCTCATAAACGCATACACACACACACACGACATGACAGCATTTTCTATCGCTCCTCAAAACATCGGATCCTACGCCTCGATGGTGACAATTGTCCTCGCCGAATTTCCGTAACCGCCCGAACTAAAAAATATCGACCTATCGATTGCTCCTCTCTCTCTCTCTCTCGCTCTCTCTCTCTCGCTCGCCTTCGCCCCCGTTGCACTTTAATGCTGTAGTGTACACACCGCGCGACGTACGTCCTCCAACAACCTAACCTCAAAAATACATTTTTCGCCACCGTTTTTCGCCGATTTTTCAAACGATTCCACAGATTTCCGAGTTCACAGTCTGTTCCACGCGGAAACAGAGAAACTGTACGCAACGTGTGCACCCAGAATTGAGAGGATCTTGGGACATTTTTCGGAGAGAGAGTGCCACAGTCGACAAAACACTCGGAGCCTACGCTGGGACTCTCAAGACGTTCGGAGTCCCCTTCCGGGTGGAGATTTTGGTCATCGACACCTGACGAGCCGAGCTGAGATTGCGAATATGCTCCCTAGGATGTAGTCCTCTCCGACACGTCGAGCGGATTGCGGGACTCTCATTGCGAGACTGTGCGAAAGATTTTTTTTGTTGTTTTTTATTTTGTTGGATATTCACTCATTTTTGGGGGGCAAGACCATGGGAATCGTGGTGCTCGTCGTGCGTCGCTATCGCAAAGTGGGGAAATTCTCTGGGATCACGAATACATAGCGAATCTGGGTACGCTACTCGCTCGGTCGTTTTGAGATCAGGAATTTAGCTGGAAAATAAGAGATCGCGTAGCTCTTGAATTTGGGGAATTGACGTGAGAAGATTGGCGATAGAGAATCGGCTTCTGCGAAAGCAACTTGGAATCGCTGTGCGAATTTTAGATTGGAATACAATTTTGCGATCGGAGCGAAAAACGGGCTTTCCTAACTCTATCTTGGCTTGTGTTTCAGCCGAGGAATTCCGGAAAAGTGGGCAGCGTCGTTTAGAAGGTGCGCCGAGTGATATTCCAGTGAATAGTAAAAGGCGGTCGTCCGACGACTCGAACATGTGCACAAAGTTCATCGATAAACTGAAGAGTGCTTTGAAGATGTACGCATTTGGGAAGGAGAGTCGTGTTGTGATATAATAGAAGACAGAGAGCTATATATCAGTGTTAAAAAAAAAAAGGGAAATAAGTAAAATACAAAACCCCAGTGCCAAGCTTTGCAGATGGATAAACAGGGATGACTGATAATTGCTGGAATTCTGGTGGTGGTACGTATTTCTGATTTTTTGTTTCTGCTCTCTAACGGAACGTCGCATATTGTTCGAGATTCCAAGATCATTCGATGATTTATCGTTAATTAGTTGTACTAATTGTAAGGCTGAAATGAACTCGAATGCTTAATCTGGAAATATGTGCTTATGGTCCAGGATTTATCGACTCCTCGGTTCAATTAATCGACGCGTTCGTAGTAGCGAAATTTGAGAGAGCTAAGCCGAAGCTTATCGTGTCGACTACGTGTCGAGTAAACCTCAAGTCTCACACTCAACGTTGCAATATCATTTCATTCACTGCACGACGATACACATTCAAAAGGGATTAGATAAGAAACGTTACATTGTGAGACAAGTTTGTCGTGTCCGACATGATATTCGGATAGTTTCTCACGTTTTCCGTGATTTACGTGAAAACTGGGAGCTTAAGGAGGGCAAAACGCTTCCCTATAGTCAATCAGTGCTGTTAAAAAAAAAGAAAAAACAGTATGGAACATTTTTTGTGATTTTTTAAATGGCTCGGATGTGAATGAAAAATCGATTGGTCTATGGATTTTTTTTTTTCCACGTTTTTGTGACGATCGATAGATCATTTCTATTGCTGGGAGATCATTTATCGATCGTCCGTCCAGATTTTTCCTGGTATCGGTTGTTCGAAAGTTACAGGCGTTTGAGTGTCCGACGTTGGGTTGGGATAGGATAATCAAACGGTTGTATCTCTTCAACTACCGATGTTATCAAAAATGTGCGACGGTCAATCGACGAAGCGCCTTTCGATACACGAAATGAGCCGTCGCTCGTTCTAATCGGAATGATATTACGACTTACGCCTTTTAAAAAATTGGTGATAATACGTGACATCAGATATTCCGAGATATCGATCAATTTACTTTTCTTATCGAGGCTGTGGATGTATTTTTTTAGGCAACAAAATACAGCGATTTTCAAAAGTTTATCGTTACTTTTGTACTTTATCTCAAAAAACATCCTTAATGAAATATTGAAATAAAATGTACAATTTTTTTTATTTTTAGAATTGTTAGGGAAAAATAGATTTTTATAATTGAAGCGATAATCGAAGATACTCAATATTTATCTGGGGCATAATGAAAATCCCACAAAAAAATAATGAGTCATAATTAATTAGCCACACACAAGAATATCGAATTAATAAAATTTTCGTGGTATCTTCAAACTGAAAAAATAAAAATCCCTTTAGAATTCACAAAAACCGCTTTGCTAATCGCTTCAGTCGACGTTGGATGTAATTGATAAATGCATACGAAACTTTTGAAAATCGCCATCTTTCGGTACTCGGGCTGTCTGTAGATACGAGGGCAAAGTCGAGTTGAGTCGAGAACGAGTGAATCGATGGAGGTTCGCAGGACAGTGCGAAAGAGAGAAAGAGCAAGAGAGAGAGAGAGAGAGAGAGAGATCGATCGTTTGGTTCACTGGAAAAAAAAATCAAATGAATTGGCAGGCAAGCTACTCGCAGACCGGAAGTGAAAATGCGCTATCAAGATGGCGCCACGCTGGCATCCTTGAAAGAGGAGAAGGTGGAGAGAATCGTCAGAAGCAGCAGCAGCAGCAGCAGCATTACCTCTCGTGGCTCCCCTGCTGCTGCGGTCGCTTTTGCTTCCTCGGCGAATACCACAATCCGTTAGCGGATTATCTCTTCGCCGCCATTGACGATGACGCCACTTTTTATTTTTTTCCTTATTCACACTTTTTCCTCTAGAAAAGCCTCCCCCTCTTCATTCACCTTCCGATAACAATCGAAAAAATAAATAAAAATCATCCCCGAGTCTCTTGGACAAGCTATTCTAAGCTTTGGGATACAAGCACAGCCAGAAGGAAAACCCGAAGAGACAAGGGCTGCTCTCTCTCTCTCTCTCTCGGAGCGAAGGGATCGCTTGTCTATGCGCATTAGCCTCTCGACAGGACGAAGAGAACGTAGGACCTGTGAAAAAACCCGTGTTTTCCTCCTCGGTATTTTTAAATCATTTGTCCCGGTGCGAAAAGTCGTAAATTTCACGCCAATTATTTTACAATTCACTTTTTAACTTTTTTTTTTTATTTATCTATTGACTTAAATTTTTATTTGTTTTTGGGGTGATTTGGAGATTTATAAATACCGTAAAATTGTCGGTTGCATTTATAAACGTAATTGTAAGCTACGAAGAAGCTGAAGAGGAGAAGGAGAAGGAGGAGGAGGATGAAGAAGAAGAAGAAGAAGAAGAAGCGTGAAGGGGAACGAAAGCCACCAAGCGGCGGGTGTCGACACTCTTCGGGTCAGTTTTCGTTCTCGCTGTTGTCTTCTCCTTTGTTCATCCGCTTTCTTTCTTTGGTTTGCCGTCTGCTCGGCTCGGCTCTCATCCTCTGCCGCCCACTCTTATTCCTCTCTTCTCATCGGATTCACGATACGCCATCCCCCCCGCGCCGCCTCTCACTTTATATTCGCACACAGGTGAAGTTGAGAGACCCTGATTATCCCCGACCACTCGTCGTCCCCTCGAGGCTCTCTCGTTACAATTCCTCTCCACCCTATACACCATACACGCTCTCTCGCAACAGCGCCGCGCAAAGCTCCTTCAACCGAGCACACCATAATATCCTTCGACCTCAAGCTCTCCTCTCTCTCTCTCTCTCCTACCCCACCAACCACTTTATCGTCACTACGATCTTCGCTATTCCCAATGTGCCACATTTTCGCCGCATTTTCGGATGCCTCGTTCATCGCTTTCGGAAATCCGAGGATCACTTCGCTACTTTGTATCATCGCCTAGCTCACAATTGGCAGCCGCACAAGGAAAAAAAAGCAGTGGAGGGTGTGCTTCAACTTTGCGTTCCATATTTTATCTGTAAGATAGATTGAATGCTTTTAAAAAAATTGTTCGGTTTTACTTTTTTTTTTTATTTTTTTTTATTTGTTTATTTTTATTGTTTAGAAGCGGCAAAAAAATATCGTTAAATATTTTAATTGCATTTGAAGTGTGTCGAAAAATTCGGGCAATCCTTTTTTCGAGAGGGAAGAAAAAATTGAGAAAATTGAGGGCGAATATTTGGGGTCGGTTATTCGAAATGTAACACATTTTCGATGCGTCATTCGGTGGTTTGGGAAATTCTTGGTGAGCCACTTGGTATACTGTATCTTCACTCCCTGGAAACAGCCGCCACAAGGACTCGAACCGAGAAAACCACCCCTTCAACTCCCCTTTATATATATACCACGAGACGAGCTCTGCACCTACATATATATATATATGTATTGTATATATATTGTATATGTGTGTGTGTGTAGGTAAGTGTGCGTGTATACAAGAGAACAGCAACGAATATTCGAGCCGAACAGCAGCACACTCCTCCGCATCCGGTTCGTGTATTGATTTCCGAGTTAAACGTATGACAAAGGTCAAAGGGTTGCGCCCGAACGTTGTTACAAGACGAGGGACTAGCCACGGGGTGCAAGAGAATCGGGTTATTTGCTTGTTGTGTTTGAATAGGTACGCATCGAATTCGTGGTACCTTCTTCTTCTTCTTCTTATTCTTCTTCTTCTTCTTCTTATTCTTCTTCTTCTTCTTCTTGGTCACTTCTTCCACGTGCTATTAACGTCAAAGGTTCTGTAGGTCAGCGTTCCTTTTCTTCGGAGGGTTAACAACCCGATAACCTCAACAACCGACCACTGCTCAATCAACGCTCTTAATTATTCACCCGCGACTAACGAAAAGTTTCATTATTACCGTGGCTTCATTTTTTCTATGCTTGTAATTTGTCATTCAAATTTTTCAAATATTTTCCTGTCTCGCAATTCATTTACCCCCTTTTTCAGGGCCCAGATCTCCTTTTGGGCCCCCCTCGTACCATATAATAGGTCCAGGGACGAAGTTTCATCTACATTCCATTTTCCTCAATTAATCCAATAGAAAAATGCAAAATAGAAACTTTCACATTACTTTCTCATTTTTTTTTTGCTCTCTAAAAATTTTTCTCCGAGAGGAAATCAAAATCTATTAATTTCCCCATAGATGAAGATTCACAAAAACGAGAAAAAGAAAAATAAGTAAAGTTAAATGTGCAGGAAAATTTCATTTTACATATTTTTTCTTGCATCGCTTTCCGCAAATATATTCTGGTAATCGCCGGATGAAAAGGGGGGTTGGGGGGTGGGAGGGTGTATTGGACATAAGGAAGTCTCTCGGTAGGCTACGACGATTCGGTTGTCTATCGATTTTCGACCTGAGCCGTACAGTGCAGAAATCCCCTGTTTCCCGGCGATGGGGTCGATGGGTGGGGGGTGGGGACAGGGGGGCATGGGGGCTTCTTTAGTCGGTGAAAACGAGCCGAAAAAGAAAATCTCCGGCGTATGGGTTTCCCCGAGCTAGCTCTTATATTCACAGTTGCTGCTAATCCGAAGCGATTTGTTGGAATACCTGGGCTTGAACGTTGTGACTTGTTTTACAGGCGCTGGCGTCAAGATGGAGCACTTTCAGGCCACCCTGGACCCCAGGAAGCAGGAGTTACTGGAAGCCCGCTTTCTCGGAGCGAGGGTGAGCTAGCTCTTGTCGTTGCATTATCTTATCATTTTTCATCCATCATTTTATCATTTTTTGATTTTATTTATTTATTTATTTATTTATTTATTTACTTATTTATTTATTTTCCGTTTAGATGAGGAAACAACAAAAAAAAACAACCTACGAATTAGGGATGTGAAAAGCGAAGAATTTTAATTGAACCATTTGATTTTCTATGGAAATTAATTATGGGGATTAATTGAGAGTATCAATTGAAATTCCACTGACTGCAATCACCTGAAATGTATTCATTTCATCGGAATTTCAATATTTATTTATTTTTTTCCTACATTCGAAAAACTGGAAAGAATCAACTTAATCGAAGGAAATTAATATTATCGGAATAATTAACGCGAAAAAAATTATTTATCAATTATAATGAGAGAGAAAAAAGGATTCGCTATGACTCGGAAATTGGATTTACCATTTCCAAGCGAGTAATGCGTATATTGACCACGAAATACATATGTGTGTGCCAGTGGCCGAGGCACGTAATACTCTCGAAGAATTAGCGTTTTTAACGAGCACGACGACGAATGACTTTCACCGGGTTTCAGCGAAGCAAGTTACGCAGGAGTTGGTGGCGTTGCGCGGTTACAGAGGCTACCAACTGAGTGCGAATAAAACCGGAAGAGAGGAAAGCAGAGTCCAAGCCTAGCAGTAGCATACACGGATAGATCTGTTACCGCGCGTGCCGAGCTATTGCAAGCTGCACCAGAGAGAGAGAGAGAGAGACACCAAGAGAGTCATAAAGAGAGATAGAGATTGCGGGGTCGTTGCCACCCGCTCGGCTTCGCTTCGACGGCTATTCGGCTCACCAGGCTCTTCTTCAGGTCATTAATACACATTAAATCCCAATTATGATATTAACAACCAAACAATTGCCCTCGCACTAGACAAATCCATTATCAAAGCTTCAATTTTTTTTAAATCAAACAAACCATTTGCATTTCAAGCTACCATCATTTCATGAGGTACTTGATAGCTACAAAAAATGATTGTATTTTTCCTTAGACTTTTTGTCCAGTTATTTGGGAATTCTTCATTTATCTCATCTAAAAAAAATTAATTAGCATATTAAAAGAGCATCTCCTGAATTATTTTTATTATTTGAAATTAATTTCCATATGCAATTTTAATTTAATTGCAAATTAAATTTTAATATATTAGATCAAATGAAGACGAATTTTTTTTTTTTTTTCTTAGAATTGCGAATTTAAGATGGATGGTATTTTGGCATAAGTGATGTAGAATGAAGAGGAAAAGGCGCTAGCGGTCGCGCGACCTCCTCAGTGGCTCTCAAATGTTTAGTGGGGCTAAGCTCTGGTGGTTGGTGGTGGTGAAGCCTCTGCTGGCGCGGCGACCGCTGTGAGGGTCATCGGTCAGTGAGGCAGCCAGGCAGAATAGTACCTGGTAATACTATAAGTAGACGAGTTGCTCGCAACGGATAGCCAGCCAGCCAGCGAGCCAGCGAGCCACGCGGCTCACGATTAGCTGCTAGCCCGAGGATTCGAATTGCCGTTTGCGAGAGGAGTGCCGTGACGAAAGAGAGGTGTGGTCGATCATCGAGCTTGTTGTCGTTGTCGTATTCGCTCGCCTTCGTCGTCGAGTCACTACTACCTACTCTGTACGATGGCCGCGCGTTATTCCGCGTGTTACCGTCACTCGGTGGCGAACCGCGCGCGCCCGCTCGCTCATTCTCCATTCTTCTTCTCACGTGCTTTCATACCAATAGTAGAGCGGTAAATGTCACCGGTCATTTTACCATATTTAATTTATTTTTTTAATTTTTTTTTTCCACTGAAATATGTGACAATTTCGATTTTGGAAGTTTTTGGTAATCGATTGGTGATCAATGCTAGCTTCATTAAAATATTTAATTGTCAATCTTTTTTTTTTATTTAATTAATTCATTGTAATTTTTATCATGATTCAATTTAATTGAATATTTTGTCGGGAAAATTTTGGAACTGAGAAGATGAAGTTACTTTTCTAGCCGGTTAATTAAGAGGGTGGAAGAAAAAATAGCGGGATTTTGAGGAGAGCCGATGTGCGGCCGCGTGGTCCCGTGACTGGGTGGCGAACCGCGCACCGGTTCATCGTCGTCGCCGTCGCCGTCGTCGCTCTCTCGTCACGTGCTAAAGAGCGGAATCGAGAGAGGCAACTCGCACCCATTCGGTCGACGCGCGCGGCGCCGCAACGCTCCACCGGTTCTCCGCTCCTCTCCTCTCTCCCCGTGTCCGATCGTTTTCCCCTTTCGGAAAGCAGCCCGAGTTTGTGTCTCTCTATACGGTGTGTTACACACTGCGGTGCGCGCACAGCTTATGCCACATCTCGACTCACGGCGACGCTCAACCCCTTGCAGCTTTGGTGCGTTTAAAGGGCACCTTCCACTCACTTCGAGCTCCTCCCCGATCTTCTCTTCTATTCCTCGCCATATTTTTCTGCTGTCGCTCATTTTACCTAAAACACACACACACACACAATTTTTTAAAAGATTTTTCTCATTTCATGCTAAATTTTCTCAGTCAATTAATTTGCATTTTTAATTGGAAAATTTCTTTAATTTTCGAAAGCCTTTAATGAAAGTTTGTTATTTTCTTGCATAATTTTTTGTTAAATTCATTATTCCTTAAAATTTTGTTATTTCCGGCTAATGAATTCATGCTAAATTTTCTAAATCAATTAATTTGCACTTTTAATTGGAAAATTTCTATAATTCTCGAGAGGCTCTGATTAAAGTTTGTCAATTTTCTCGCGTAATTTTTTTTGTTAAATTCACGATTTTGCGAAATTTTGTTATATTTTCGGGTTAGTGAAAATTTATTCGACGGTAGCGTTTAAGCAAAAATTTCGCGGTTTCCGTGGTCCATGGTTTATTTGGTCCTGGCGACAGAGAAGAGCAGAGCAGGTCCGCTTTTCTCTCGGTGCTTCGATCGATCGAATAGAGACCCTCTCTAGCTCGTTCGTTCGCTCTCCCGGAGAGACACGCGTATACCTATATGCAAGAAACATATATAGACATATTATCGCACCACCCGAAATTCTTATCCCTCCGGCTCTCCTTCTCTTATTATTAAATACGATATTTCCAGGCTTCGCGGTTCGTTACGACCACGTGCGCTTTTACGTTACGTGGCTCTGTAAGAGCGACCATAAAATACAAATTCAAGTTGGCCCTGCGACATCGTCATCGTCACTGACCAATCACAAAACGTCAAACACTCGATTCGCTTTTTCCATACTTCTTCAGGACTCGATATTCATTTTTCTTAAAGAGCATATTCGACAATAGATATATTCAGATACACGTAATTATATCTCATCGATATATACATAATTAATTTTTTTAATTATATATACAATGGCGATGTCCATTTTTTTTTACTGTGAGAATTTTTTTTCTTTATTTTCACTAATTTCATTGCGGACGTAGCTCAATTTTATTAATGAAAATTTGCGGTTTGTTTTTTTTTTAATGCAATAATTTGAGGTCAGGAATTTTTGGTTTCACTTGCATGCCCTTGAAGATTTATAGGCCAATACGTATGTTGATGGGGATGTGTGTGTAGGTGTGTAGGATTTTGTTAAATTGTCTTCTCTCTTGTTGCGGAAAGACGGGTTCTCCATTTTACTTAGCGGAGAGCCACAGACGGAAGGAACGAGTGAGAACATCGACTCGGGAGATGCAAGCTGCGATTCGATACGCCCACGTAGTCCTGTGTTTCCATCTCTCTCTCTTCTCTCCTGTATCTGGGTATGTGTGTGTGTTGGATAGTCTCTCGCGTGCTTGGCTTCGTATCGATCCCAAACTCTCTCGCAAAGGCTTTAATGGCCAGCAGCAGCAGCAGCAGCAGCACCAGAACCACCACCAGCAGGTACCAACCGCGTCGACTTTCCTACGTCCTCTCCTCTCCCTTCTCTCTCTCTTCACGTACGTGTTATTATCCCTCCAGAAAAGATTTCTCACCTCCCTCAACTTACCCAAAGATATTCAAGCATTTGTAACAAACTTTCATCCTCCAATTTCGCGATTACTTGAACTCACGATTTTGCCATAATTATCTTCACCTCCTGTAAAAAGTGGTACTTTGTTACCCGGAAACTTATATACAAAAGCGTTACTTGGAATCTAAAAAAAAATTAAATTCCACCGCAAAAATGACATAAGTTCAACGACATCCGAAAAATCATCGAGTGTCCCGAAATCTCTTAATAATAATAATAAATCCCGAAATCCCTGGAGTCGGTACGTAATCGCACCGCGAAGAGAGAGAGAGAGAAGCCGGATCACGGCGTATTAGTGTCTTTGCGCATTTAGCAGACTGGCCAGTAGCAGTCATTGATCGCGAGAACGTAGGCTCGCATTTCTCCCTCTCTCTCTCTCTCTCTCTATAGTCACCTAGTGCACGAGGAGTATACAAAAGTGTGTATAGTCGTCCTAGAGGCAGTTTCGCGTGGATACCGGGTGTCCAAAGTGTACATGCATCAACGGGGGTACCACACGGTGCGGTATGCTGATGGCGGTCCCGTCGTCGGTTCAATCCACTCGAGCCTCTCTCGCTTTTCCGCCCTTTTTCGCCGCCCTTTCTCTCTCCGCCGCCGCTGCTGCTGCCGCTGGTTTGCCCCGCGCGCATCCTCCGCCTCTTCCTTTCTTCCGCACAAACTGCCCCCCCCCCTCTCCTCTCCTTTCGTCGTCGTCGTCGCCACAGCCACCCGTCGACTCTCACACCCTTGTGACCCCCCCCTCACCCTCGAGCCGGCCCCCCTTTCGTCCGCAGTGCAGCAAAATATCCGGGGAGCAGCCAACGAGAGCATACACGTTGTGTGTTGTATGTATGTATGTACATACCTCATGAAGAGAGAGAGAGAGAGAGCGACTTAGACACGAGGTGAAGAAGAAGAAGAAGAAGAAGGTGGTGGTGGGGGAGGTGGTCTGTAACGGCTCGACAGCTGCGTGCCCCGCGAACCGATCCCGTCAAGCCACAAACTCCTCTCCTGGAAATGCTAGAAGAGAATGAGAGAGAGAGAGAGGGACCAACGGAGGTCAACGGTAAAAATTGATCGTGCAATCGTGGATATACCTCGAGGTACGTTTACTTCAACTTTCAATGGCCGGCGGGGGGGCCCCCCTCTCACCTTACGAGGCTCAACGTCACGTTTCTTCACCAACACGAACATCTTTTACCTGTGCCATCCCAAATGACCTGCTCACTTCAGCGTAGGAAACTGCAGAAATGAAAATATTACCCGGTTGCGGTTATTTTCATGATAATTTCGTTATAATTACAGAAATTATTTTTAAACATTTTTTTAAATGAGAACGAATTTTTTCATATTATTTTAGAAGGAAATGAAATGGATACGCGCGATTTTTCTCTCGATAAGTGGGAATTTGGTTGAAAGTTGGTAAAGCAATTGGTAACTTTACCGACGTAAATAGTAACGACGATGATTTACCGGTGAATCGAGGAGTAAGTAACTCTCGGTCTGGGGCGGATAAGCGGTGAGAGCTTCGCTCGAGACACTCGACGGTTTATATAGTTGAGCGTCACTCTATTTATACTCGACGTGTCGCATGACTCGCGCGCCTTCTGTATTACAGTTGTATGCCGCATAGTGCGCGCGGTGGTATCGTTGCCGAGCCAGCGGTGATACACAATCGGGAATCGTTGTCGCTCGCCGTGAACCCGAGCGCCGAGAGAGCAGCGCCAAAGCGTCAGCCTAAGAGTTCCCGCTCTCTCTCTCTCTCTCTCTCTGTCTCACTGCAGCGAGAGTCCGCAGCGCGCAGCCAATTGCACCGCGAAAGCTCGCACTCGAGCCTTTTCAGGATTCCCTTCATTTTCCATGCGTTACGCGTTCGCCACTACGTGGAAAAAGCGCCTCCTGCATCACCACGTCGACCCGACCCGATACTCTGAACCAAGAGCGGCCAACTCTACGTTGACTCGTATCCCTTAAGGGAGTACCAACCATTCCATCCGACTTACCAACCACCAAAAAAAAACATCCAACATTTTTCCGCTTCTCGGGAAAACCGGAAGCAGCTTAGGCAATACGTTTTTTTTTTTTTTTTTAGTGGCTCGGATTTTTTGACAAAATATTTTTTATAAATATTTATTAAATAATAATTCGAAATCCTCCATCGCGTCGAACCTACGGAAAATCTTAAGAAATTTATACGAAAGCGGGGGGAAAAAAAATTATTATAAATTTTTTTTTTAATGCGAGGGAAAATGAGTAAAATAATCGATAGGATCATCAATTCCATTGGCGATAATAATAGCCTCGTGACCGATTGCAAAACAATGGGAAAAGAAAAAAACAAAAAAAATTTGTGAAAATTTTGCAGGGTGGTCAGAACAATGCGTCAAGCAAAAGTGCGAGCATCGTCGCGGCGACGGCGGCAGCAGCAGCAGCGGCGGCGATTGTTAGCAGCAGCAGCAGCGGGGCGGCAGGCCCGCCGCAGCAGCAGTCCACGTCGATCCCAAATGCCGCCACCGCCGCCACCGCGGTGGTCAGGTGCGGGCAGCCAACTGCCCTGGGAATAGACTGGACACGTCGTGACAATGCGCCCTCACGTGATCAGCGCAACTCCTCCTCCAGCACGGCCACCCCTGCCGCTCAGGGTCACCTCTCTTCTCAGGTACAACACTCCACCACTCGCCCTCTAATTCCTTTCTTCTTCTTCTTCTTCTGCTTCTTCGCTCTAAGCATCCCCCCTCCCCCTCAAAAAAAACCACCAACACCAAAACCTAATCCGTCTTTGAAATTCTCATTTGAAAAAAAAAAGTACCCGATTATAGTCTTCTCTTGTGGCATTTTGAAAAAAATGAAATTCATTTTTTAAAAATAGCAGGATTCCCGAATCTCGCCTCAATTTTTTGTTTATCGCGAATGAACAAAAAAGGGCGTAAAAATGCCTTAATTTTTTCCCGAGGACACGGCAAAAATAAAAAACAAAAAAAACGTCACGGCGATTGAAAAAAATGTCAAGAGACATTTGTACTTCTGCGGGGGCGAAAGATAATCGGAACGGCTAAAAGGCCCAAGTTCATTTGATTCGATAAAAGTAGCCGGACTCTGGTTGTAGTCTAGCTCGGAGTCTCGCCCTGTCTTGTGGGATATCGATTACCGCTGGACTGTGATGCCTGGCTGTCGTCGCCCCCCTCCCGCCCCCCTCTCTCCCTCACATTCGCCTTGCACACCAACTTCTCCACTCTATAATCATCATATATAAAACAATGGTGCGCCAATTAAAAGGCGACATTATGGCGAGCAGAGAGAGAGAAAGAGAGAGAGCGCAAAAAAAAAAAAATTGTCTATCGCGAATACGAAGGTGAATTCTTGAGCGATGCATCACATTGTGTCAGCGCGCAGTGACAAATTTAATGCACGTTCTTGTTGCGAATATCCGATGATGTCACTCGTGACGATGACAACGAATTTCGTTAGCGAATGAGCGTGAAGTCGCTTTGAAAATGGAATTACACGTTAAGAAGCTAAGGTGGATATTTTTTTTTAATTATTAAAAAAAAACTATTTCCAGACAACCAAACGTATGAAAAATGGAGATTTGCTTTCTGTGGTCAGAGCGACGAAGATTTTCCTCGACTACGGCGAACAAGAAGAAGAGAACACGAAGAGGATGAGGAGAAAATGAAGAGAAAGGCGGAAAGACGAAGGAGCGGCGGAGAGGTTTTCCGGACGGCAATGTGGCGCCGCCGAACGCTACGTTGCATAAACTACAAACGTAAGAAGGAGCCCAGCTCCACCTGTCGACTTTATTTACTCCCACGTGGAGAGAGAGAGAGAGACGAGTCGAGGGGGCAAAAGTTGCGCGAGGCGGCGGCGAGGCGTCGACGTGTTCGCCGCCGGATAGCGGACAAACACGATTTTCATCCAACCAGAGGGAAGCAGCTATTCGGTCACCCGTGATCCGGGCCTCGATAGCTCGTGCAACTTTGGATGCAAGTCGAGGAGGAAGCCCTCAAGGTTCCTCTCTCGCTCTCGCATCAAGGAATCTCCCTCACCCGTTTTATTCACGGGATTGCGATGATATTCCTCAGGGATTTCACTTGGAATTCTGTTGAACCCGGGATCATCGTTCAAGACAAAGCCCCGATTAATTGGTTACCTCCAATTTTTCATTCAAAGACCAATTTTCGGATGGATAAATTTCCTCTCGAGCTTAAATTTCGATTACTCGATTTAATTGATCGTTAAATTGGGGGGGACGAATTAATTCGAAGCGCCAATTAATCAGTTGGCGCGATTAATTAGTTGGGTCGACAAATTGGACGAGCCAATTAATTCAGCGACTCGATGACTCGGTTGCTGTTGTTTGGCTGCCAATCAGTTGGTAAAGAAAACCAAGAAAAAAGTATATATATGTTCTCCAGCGCATGAAAACGCTTCCAGTTGATTTCGAGAACCGAAGACAAATGAAATTCAACTTCGCGATATTCTCGATTAATTCTCATTGTACAATCAACGACTGTACGAGTGACGATCCTCGTGATTATCCGCTTCACCGAACTATCGAAGGCGGCGTAGTGTATCCTCCGCGAATAAAGTGCCGAGGAAAAAGTGGGTCAATGCCACCGAGTTGCGCCGCTAATATCGGCTCTGTTGCTCCTCGTCGGCGTCGTCGTCGTCACCTGCGTACACAACATCGAGTATATCAAATGTTTTTGCCATTAAATCGTCGTCGAGTCAACGCAAAGACACCGAGGAACTCGAAGAGGGACAACGGGCCCGCGTTAATGGAGAAGAAAGTTGTCCGTGAAAGGAGCGAACTGCTCGAGAAATGAAATCCCTCTGATATACGCTTTACAAGGAAACGACAAATAAGAAAATCAAACGTCCATCGAGATTGGCACACACTCACATATATATATATATATATATAGGCGACTCCGTGTAGGGTCATCGATTGGCGTAGACCGACATCGAGTAAGATAAAACGTGACCAATGAGCGGCCTTCGCTTTCCACTCGGTCGTGTCGGGTCTATTGTGGTCCAAACGTGTGCGCCACTACGAATTCTCCGCGTGCGAAGCTGCATCGCGTTCAACACAAGAGAGAGAGAAGAAAAAAAAAAGCAGAGAGAAAGAGAGAGAGGAGTACCGAGAATGAGCCGGCGCTTCGACGAGGGGGTGCAGCGGGGTGGTGAAGGTGGTGCTCCACCGTTCCGGTGGACGACGACGTGTAGACGCGACGCGCTCGCAACCTCGCCCGACCCTGCCACTACCAACCGGCACCGACGCTCTCCGCTCAACCAGGATTCCAACGACAAGTGGCTGTACTCAACAGACACCGGAGAGCACACTATATACTCCGTATACCGGGCATTCTACGTCAGTTCAACCACTTTTTTTACACATCATCCTTGGAAATTGTTAGCAATTTTTTTTAAAAATCTGCAATAACATTTTTCCAATTTTTTCAATCGATAGTGGAAAAAAAAAATTATTGATTTATTCTCAGAGCGATTTCATCTCGCGAAAATTTGTTTTTCTTACGCTTTTTTTGGTATGTCAATTAAATAATTTATGTAATTTGCCTAATTTTCGGGTGAAAAAAATAATAATTGTGTGCGCGATTTGACGGAGAATGCGCGGTAGAGGAGAACAAGTCGCGCGAGCGACTGAACGAGGAGGAGAACCGCGTGTCGAGGTTGTACGCTTGCGCGGACATTCAAAATACGGACCAACAGGAGGCGGCGCGAGGGTTTCCTCGGTAGCGCGCGGCTGTTGTGGCGGCGAAGCGGAGACCGGGCGTCGTCGGAGCCTCGAGGCCGAGAGAGGGAGAAGCCGCGTGGCCGTGCCGAGCAGCTGATCGCGGAGCGCGGGTGGGGGCACGTCGCGCGCGCGACTGGGCTAATGAGTGTGCGACCTATTGGCATGACGTTGCGGCAGCCGCCGGCTCAGCGGCCGACGATGGCTCCTCGCGCGCTCCGCTACTGTTGTTTTCCCCGGTGCGGAAAGGGGGCACGGTGTCCGCGTGCAGGCCACGCTCGCTTGCATCGTACCCACGTCGGCAACGACGAACACTCCGTTGCCGTCCTCGTGAAAATCCGAGATACGCGCGCGCGCAAGTCCGACAAGGACGCCGAGCGTATTATGTCGAGCGAGCGTTGCCCGAGCGCGTTGTACCAGCGAGAATGGCATTGGCAAGGTCTAGGAGGAGGAATTACCGAGAGCCCGGCGGTCTGACCGCCAACGGAGCTTCCCCCCACCCCTCCACCCCTCCTCGCGCCCCTCATTCTACATCAGCGACCGAATGCCTTTTGTATTTCGCGCTCTAAACGCATTTCGTAACTAGGCTTTCGTGCAATTTAACTATCATCATTTTATTATTCGATAGGATTTTTTTTTAACGAATATGCTCGTTTTTTAATCTGGTTTGACTTTTTTTTTTCTTTTTTTTTTTTTCGAAAAAAATGAGATTTTTTTGAAAATTTATTTATTGAAAAAATTTGTTTGTTAATTATCTATATATGAAATTTAATGGAAACGGGAATGATTTCACGTTATTTTTCACTTTCACACTAAAATACTGATAAGCGGTTTTTATTGAAAATTGCCTGATTACCGATATCCTCGAGACTAATCGATAATTTTTGTAGGATACGCTGATACATTCTGTTCAATATGATTATTCCTCATCGTCGAGACGATGATCACGATGATGCGTCATCGTGTTCTTCTCATAATAACAACAACAACACGAGCGCGGGGGAGGAATTTAAGTGTTCGGTGACCGCGAGATATCGACGAGAGAACAATGACGTATATTTGTGCGGCGCCTTGTTTTTCATCTTGCTTCCTCTCTCTCTCTCGAGTTGGTATATTTTTCCATGTAAAATCGAAGGGACCCGAGGCGACCGAAGGAGAGAGACAGAGACGGAGAGAGAGAGAAAAACGAGAAGGAGAGATGCGTCACGAACAGTACAGAGCAGAGCGTCGGTGTACGAAAAAGTTGTGGTTCGCGCGCGTCGATCACCAGCGGAAAAAAACCATCGCTCAGAGAGAGAGAGACACCCGCAGTTGGTAGCGATTCGCGCAATCATATAAACGTAGTAGTAGTAGTAGTCACACGTATTGACGTTAATCGATCGAAATATCTCCTCGGATTGATCGTCGATGGAGGATATAATCACCATTTTATATTATTTATTTAATCAACAAAATAGAGTCACGCCTCACTTTTCTCTCCCATATACGTGAGTACATACATATAGATACCCAAAATCTATATATATATATATATATATTTATTATACATATATACTTCGTTGAGCGTGTCCGACATTTTCCTTGGCACTCCGCGCTTCGGAATAATCAACGGAAGTGTCCGAAGTGATTTTTTTTTTTTTTTTTTCAACGACGCACAGCATTATTATCGCTCACGTGCTTGCAGCATGTGCTTTTTTTCTTTCGCTTATCCGTAACACAATGAAACGCGTAGAGAGTGCGTGATTACGTTTTTAACGTCAATGCACGAAAAATCAATCGATGAATTGGAGAAAAATTTGTTCGCTCCATGTTTTTGAGAGAAAGTAATTGAGAGGAGCTTTTATCGAGAGAAGAGAATGTGAGAGCTTGCGGCTGAGGGGAAATACGGACGCACGGAGCTTCCGCACTACGAGCCGCACAGCTGGAGGACGGAGGCTCGACTGACGAGCCACTCGGTCTCGTCGCTGACTCTAACCCCGAGAGAGAGAGAGAGAGAGAGGCGCGCGCACCACTGGAAGCGCTGAGCTCTCGCTCTGTGTGCATGTGATATCGGCAGCCACCGACCGCGACTTCCCTCACCTCTCGACGACGACGACGACGACGTCGACGTCGTCGAGGTCGTTTTGAGAGAGGCACCGCCGCCGATCGTACTCCTCTCCTGGCTTAGCGGCCAAACGGTGGCTGCTGCTGCTGCTGCTGCTGCTGCTGTCGCTCGAGGAAACGTGCCATTCCACTCGGTTTCTACTCGGAAAGCATAGCGGGCATATCGGAAGAGCGTGCGCCTCCACTCCACACCATTCGCTGGTTATACGCGCGAGTACCGCCGCCGCCCCCGCGCCAACGTACACGCTTTGAACGCGCCCCGCACGCCACTAGATATCTCTTCTTGCAGTGCCGTCAAAATTATCACCACTAAGGGCCCTTTATTAATCCCACGTACACTCATTCTCGTTTCTAACTATTTTCGCGACTTTTTTTATTATTTAAAAAAGATTTTTTTTTTCATTAGATGAGATTTTTTGAAATTACGATATTTTTGACAGTATTTTTTTTTTTACTATTCGAAATTAAAAACAAAAGTATGTTTAGTAATCTGAATGAAATATAATTTGCGGAGGAGAGTTAAAATAATGGTTCTGAAGTAATAAATTTATTTAATCGTTAATTATCAATTTATGATAACGAAGAACTAAACTAAAAGTGCACCGGTATTATCATGATAATCGATGATAAATGGCCAATTTTAGCGGATTAAAATGAGTCTCGCGGGAAAGCTCGTAGACGAGGAGGAAAGAGGATGGATAAGCGAGGATCGCAGGATGCATCAGAAGCAGCCCTTTGCACAAGTTGCGTTACAGCAGCAGCAGCAGCAGCGACGGTGGGCCACAGGCCACACTTTGCCACATTGATTTTACCGGGTCTCTCACTCGGCCGACCCGTTCACCGCCAAGGAATGTCTCTCATACGTCTGTCCTCGTCCCTCTCTCTCTCTCTCTCGCTCTCTATCGTTTCTGCATCCAGCGCGGCGTAGTTCTCGCCGACTTAACTTCCCCTCGCGTACGCGAGAGACGCGAGAGAGCCGCTCGGGGAGCCCTTGCGAGAATTGTTTCCCCTTGCTTCTCTCATTCTCTCTCTCTCTCTCTCCTTGCCCGAACACACCGGACCTTTCCGGTTCTCCGCCAGTCGCAGAACCTACACTCGCTTTAGCTTGCGGTCATTCGAGAGAGCTACTATTATCCACCGGGAATCTCGTGTGCACACCTTGAGAAAACCGCCGTTTGTCTCTGCCATTGGCATATGCATTCGCGGTGAATTGTACGCGACGGTGGATATATCTCGAGGCTTTTCGTTAATACGTGAACGCGCGCGCGTACGACCTCTCTCTCTCTCTCTCTCGCGCTACGAGTGCTTAGTACTCTGCCCACTTAATTCGAGCTCTAGGGAGTCTCTCTCTCTCGTGAAACGTGGCCATACTGCTGCTGCGTCGTCGTCGCCACGACGATAATGTTAACGATGATAATAATAATAATGACAATCGTCGCTCTCGAGAAAATATAATGGCTCGGTCGAATTAATCGCAGCGGTAATACGTCACGAGTAGTCGTCGTGACGTAGTCACCCGGACGCGTTATCGGCTACCGTTAATCACGAGAGAGCGAGAGAGAGAGAGAGAGAATGGGTTATTATGCGCGTGCCGAGCCGACGCCGAGAGAGAACGGGAGAGCGAGAGACGTCGACGTGCCCGACGGAGAGAAACGAGAAAAGGCACCGGGTCTATTATTCCGTTATTTGTAACTCGGCTAACCGAAGCCCCGAACGTCGTCGCTACTAAGCAACAAACGATCGAGAGCCTCTCCTCCTCTCTGGCATTGTCGAGAGAGACAGGCAAGCGCCCCAAACCATGTGTAAGGTACTTGCATTGATATTTCACTTCTTCTTTTTTTTTTCCCGTCCATACCTCAACACACACACACCACGTACATGTTTGTTATTCCTCCAAAAGTCACAAAGTTACCGGATACCATTCAGGAAATATTAAAACACCTGTGTCGCTGAGATAAAAAAAAAAGAAAGAAAGAAAGAAAATATGCTTGTTTGATCACTCGTTAGATTTTTACACGAGTGATCACGAGGAAAACATCGTTTTTACGCTTGTAATTGTAACGAGGTTTAAAAATGGAGGTACGACACTATAGCGAGAATATGTTGTTTCTTTAATATCCACGCGTGCGATTAAAACTCAACCGAGACACGAGAGGATGTCACGGATCCTTTTTTAACTCGCGTTTATTAATAGCCGCTGTGATCATTCTGAATCTTGAGAAGAAAAAAAAAAAATACAACGGCGGGTATTATCGCAGCGATTGTGCAAACGGGTCGGGTGTTGGCGAAGAATTTGACCGCGGCAAACACGAGACCTTATCTCGTGTCCGTCCCGCGGAGATATCCGCAAATCCGTGAAACGAAAAATTTCTAATTACTCATTAACGATTCTCGTGGATAATAATGCTGCGAATAAAAAAAAAAAAAAGTCAACTACGCTTGTTATGATAGTATCGGATCGAGGAGGTGCAGGAGGCGGCGGAGGAGGAGGAGGAGGAGGAGGCATCGTCATCGTGGCCGTCAGTGAACGTCGGAGGTCCACTGTGCCGATGGCACAGTGTGTATAAAACTGCCCCCTCGCGGTGCGCGCCCGTGGTTCCCGATTCAACCACTCCTCCGGCAGCAGCCAGCCGCCGATGGTCTTATACCTACCCCCCACCGTACAAACGGGCGCACGTTCGGTCCGTACGTCCGTCCGTCACCTCTCTCTCTCTCTCTCACTCACTCACTCACTCCCCTCTCCATCTCTCGCTCACTCGCTCTGCTTTCTCCGTCCATTCGTCTCTCTCTCTCTCTCTCTCTCTCTCTCTCTCTCTCTCTCTCTCTCTCTCTCTCTCTCTCTCTCTCTCTCTCGTGGCTCCCTTTTCTCTCGCTCCCTGCCCCTTGATTCCCTCTCGCCCTTCCTTCCGTAACGTCCCCCGCAGTCTAGGGTCCTCCATTTTGTCGTGATTCTCTCTAGCTCTCTAAACACATAGAGCCGCGATAATATAAAAAAAATTGTGAAGAAGGTTTAAAAGGCCCGGTTGAGAGAAAAAATATAGCGCGGAGCTTGTGTCGAGACAGTGCGAACCCGGTATTCGGTCAAATGGTTGACACACCGTCACTCGGTCCTTACAGTAGCAAACACGACTATGGGGCTCCACCATAGCTCGTCCTGGAAGGTGCCTTCGACGTTATTTCGTCTCCCTCGCACCAGTGTTAATAATCGCTTCTCATCGTCGTCCTCGACGTCGATTCTCCACTTCGTTTTGGAGACTGGCGTCTCGCTTTTAACCGCGGGTTCTCCCTCCGTCCTCCTCCAACCATTCGACACCATCTTTATCGCCGTTTACAATATCCCGGCGCTCTCGACATTCGAGACATCATCAACCATTTCCCTCACCTTTTAACCCGCGGCGATTCTCCTTCGCGAGCGTCGACAACCGGAGAGAGAGAGGCGCCGAAAATTTTTGCAAAGGTGAAGGTGCTTCGACGGGACCGAGAGAGTCGCTACATTTTTATTTTTTTATTTTTTAATTTTTTTGTTTCCTCTCTTCCTCACCCCGGATCCGACTACTGTAACCTCTCAAAAATAAGTGAGCTTATTTTTCCTCTCGGGGTTTTACTTCCTACAGATTTCACCGCATTTACCACCATTTAACACCACCTCTCTCTCTCTCTCTCTCCTCTCTCTCTCTCTCTCTCCTCTCCTCGCTCTCTCTCTCTCTCTCTCTCTCTCTCTCTCTCGTCGATCCAATATCAACCAGGTTTATCGTTCTGAGATTGTTTTGCGATCATGTAGCCTATGGATATAACAACCATCGCAACACGCAGTGTCAGAGAGGAATATTGCATTTCTGGTGATTCGGTACTTATCGCAGTGATTTTTCAGTGATTTTCTGTTTTTTTCTTGTTCGTGTTCTTCGTCGCCTTTTACTAACGGAGTTTTTGGTTTTTCACTCGCTTTCCAGATGTCTGCTGGATCACAAATTCAGATGGCACCCCAATCCACTGTAAACTCTGGTCAGTCGGTTCATAGTCAAGACTCGAACATGAGCACCGGTGAGTATTTTACAAATTTTTTGAGAATTTTCTCTGTCGATTTGCACAACGCCTCGCCACTTTGTACGAACGTGGAATCGCTGAATAACGTCAGGCGATTTGAGATTGCGATAGAGTTTCTGAAAGAAAAAACAAGTTATGTACGGCGTCCGATGTAACGAATCGTTGCTTTCTAATTTCTGCGCTCGTACGTACGGTGTGCAAAGCGTTCGCTCAAAAGCTTGGCTGTCGGTGCGAGTAGATCGCCAAAACAAGTTACGCAGCTTTTTAGAATTTTGTAATAGCCGCAGGACATTATTAGACAATCGTAACTGCGAAATGCCAATTGTAGTCTCAATATTTTTACAAAGATGCTAAAAGATAAAAAAAGATTCTAAATTTCGGATGCGAAGAGCAGGATAAAATATTGTTTGGAAGAAAATATATATATACATATATATGGATAATCTTATTAACGTGATTAATCGAATCGACAGGCTCGTCGCACAGCGACAAGGAGGTGGATCCGAACACCCCTGAGAAGGTACCTCGGACGCCATCGGAGAGAAAGAGAAAACGCAAGGTGGACGACGGAGGTGGAAGTGGCCCAGGAGGAGCTGTAGGTAGTAAGGGGGCTCGTTCCGTCGCCGCCCTGGATAACAAAAAAATCAACGAGTACTTTCCAAAACACCACGTAGGCAGTAGTCCAATAAGACACGGCGGAGCAAAGAGTCCTTCGCCGCAAACGGGATATCCGATGGTGAGTATCGAATTCCCATAAGTTTCCTCTGAACAATACTAAAAAAACAAAAAAAAAAAACAAAAAAAAACCAACATTTCAGAAACGAGCGTTAACTTTCGGAGAACGGATGTACGAATAGCTCGTCCATTCTCCAAGCTCACCGCAAAGAAAAATAACTCATTTAACGTGTGCGGTTTCCCTTCGTTTATATTATTTTGCTAATTTGTGTGTGTGTGCGCGTGTGTGCGTGTGTTTTTTCTCAACAGTATCCACCGTCGACTCAACCGCTGATCGCCCCGCAAATGACGACGGCCAATTCTTCGGTGTCGGAGTTCACGTCGCTGATGCAACCTCCTCGTACGCTCCCTCAACCTCCGCCTCCGCCGCCCCCGGCAACCGCGCAACCTGCAGGCTCGATGGTCAGCAAGCAGGTGCAGGTAAGGCCTACGAACCTCCCTAGGACAAGCCAGGTCAGGCAAGCGAAGACTAACACCCCAAATGTAAGCACCGTTCGGTCATAATTGCAGGCATTTGATGAGAAGAGCCTGAACACGTGAAACAAAATTCATCTTTCTCATTTGTTTTTCTCCATTAGATGTTTCCTCTCTAATGTACATTGAATATTCATTCTGCGATTCCTTTGACAAAAGGATTTCTTTAGTCGCTGATATAATGTTGATTAATCGTTAATCCCGAGGCTATTTCTTGTCAAATGTTTGTCTCCATCAGATTTATCATAAGCCAAGACTGCTGCTGTAGCACTGCATCCATTTGTTATCGCGCAAATGCAGGCTACCTTGTCCTGGCACGCCTTGGATTCGTACCGACTCGATTCGCTAAATCTTTATTATTTTTGTTCACTTTTGATACATATATTTTGTTATTTCTTCTTTCACTAAAATTCACCATTTTTCTTGGGACTTTGTGTTGTTTCTCCGTCTTGTACTATTTCATAACATCGCGCACGTACACACGCGACCTGCTGGATTGTCACTCAGACTGATCACTGGCTAGTCGTTGAAATATTGATATAAAGGAAAAGATAATTAAAGATAGAAGATCAAAGTAGAGAAAAAAAAAAACAAGGAAAGAAAAAAAAACAGTCGCGTTTCACACCATATGAATCATGCATACATTTTCGGTGTTCTCCTTGCCGCCTGTGTATCGTTTCGATATCCCGCAAACAATCCCCATAGTTGTCACACTCTCAGCCACTCGGTTGGACACACACTCGGACTTAATGTTACTATTCCCGATTAGTTTGTTTCACGATACTGAAATAACATCGTTCGTGACCAATAGTTTGACCTCAATAGCAGCAGAGTACACGTGTCTTTTTTATTAATTGCGATAGAGAATTTGACTCAAGATTGAAAAAGCAAAGAAAATAAAAGAGGAAACAGTGGGTTTTTTTTTCTTCTTCAAAATGCAACGGAATAAAAAAAAAAAAGAAAAAAAAAAGAAGGAATTCGTGTTTTGCCGGGTCAGCGGCAAGGTATCCGATATTTTCACGAAACTCGCCTAACAAATGTATGAGACGTTACAGCCGGCGGCGAGAATGCAACGTATACTTTACTACGTTACGTTAATCGCGCTTTCAGACGGAACTCACTTGCCAGAGGATACAAGAATTCGAAACTCAAGCCTCGTCAGATTTGGAACTACGTAATAGTAAAATTGACGAACTAAATAGAGTAAGTACAAAACACAACGAAAGAACAACAACAACAAAAAAAAACAAAAACAAAACAAAAACAAATATAAAGCAACATATCAAGATTTTAATGATTAAAAAAAATTATATGAAGATACACAGTGGCACGAATCTCTCTCGCTCTTTCAGTCTCTTATTGACAATGCTCGTAGTTAATTCCCTTTGTTATTATTCCGAGTGTCGATTCCCACCGTCGCCAATGCAACAACTCTCTCTCTATCTTTCTCTCTCTCTCTCTCTGTCTCTCTCTCTGTCTCTCTCTCTATCTATCTCTCTTTCCCCCTCGTTTCCCCATAAACAACCCCAACTAACGCTCGTTATTTATTGTGATAAATTTTTACAGACGACCGAAGAACTTAGGCTTCAAATGGCCAATCAACAAAAGATGATTGACCAGCACAAATCCCATATAAATAAGTGTATAGACGTTGTAAAGAAGTTATTAAAAGAAAAATCAAACATAGAGAAGAAGGAGGCTAGGCAAAAGTGTATGCAAAATAGACTGAGGCTCGGGCAGTTTGTGACACAGAGGGTTGGTGCGACGTTTCAAGAAAATTGGACAGACGGTTACGCGTTTCAAGAGCTCGCACGACGACAGGAGGAGATAACCACCGAGAGAGAGGAAATTGATAGGCAAAAGAAGTTGCTTTTGAAAAAGAGGCCGTCGAACAGTGAAACGGGAAGAAAAAGGAGTCAACCTCAACCCTCGTTGCACAATGGCACGGAAGCGACCTTTTTGAAACCGGACGCGGTACCTGGATCTTACACCTGGCAAGAGTATTACGAAGCCGACGAAATACTCAAGGTACACTCATTTTTTAACCATTTTTTTTTTTCCATTCATTATCAAAGACACGAAACGATTTTTCAAAATTTCCCGTTTTTTTTTCTGTTTCTACGAATGTAGCTGAGACAGAGCGCGTTGAAAAAAGAGGACGCTGATCTTCAACTAGAAATGGAGAAACTCGAGAGGGAGCGAAATCTACACATCAGAGAGTTGAAGCGTATACACAACGAGGACCAATCAAGATTTAACTCTCACCCAGTACTCAACGAACGTTACCTTCTGTTAATGTTACTGGGGAAAGGAGGTTTTAGCGAGGTGCACAAGGTTAGCGAATAAAAAAATTTTCCGTCACTCATTTTGTATCTTTATATCCAATTTTAATTTCCATTGAATCTCTACAGGCGTTCGACCTTAAGGAACAGCGGTACGTGGCATGCAAAGTGCATCAACTGAATAAAGACTGGAAAGAAGACAAAAAAGCCAATTACATAAAGTTAGTAATCGCTGTTTAAACATTTTTTTTCTCCAAAAATTGGGCAGATCGATTGAATTTTTATTGATGAATTACGCTCTATTTTTCAGACACGCGTTGCGGGAATACAATATACACAAGGCGCTCGATCATCCGCGGGTCGTCAAGTTGTACGACGTATTCGAAATCGACGCCAACTCATTTTGTACTGTTCTGGAATACTGTGATGGTCACGACCTAGACTTCTACTTGAAACAGGTACGTAATTTATTCCTACGACGTTTTTCGAGATATCAGCGCATCCATTGCAATATTATCTTTGTTTTCTGCAGCATAAAACAATACCCGAGAGAGAAGCGAGATCGATCGTGATGCAAGTAGTTTCTGCGTTAAAGTACCTCAATGAGATAAAACCCCCAGTCATACATTACGATCTGAAACCAGGTGAGCACTAAATTATTACGTTAAGCGAGATGGAAGCACTTTTCTACCGAATCCAATCATTTTTATTTACGATTTTTCTTTTTCTTTCCTCAGGAAACATTTTACTGACTGAAGGTAATGTCTGCGGTGAAATTAAAATAACAGATTTCGGTCTGAGTAAAGTAATGGACGAGGAGAATTACAATCCCGATCATGGGATGGATCTTACCTCCCAAGGCGCTGGTACATACTGGTGAGAAAAACACGATTTTTTAATTTGTTTTCCCAATAAATTCATCGTCGTGTAGCCCGAAGTTTTCATTTTAAAAATCGCCTTTATTCTCCATTATTCAGGTACTTGCCGCCGGAATGTTTTGTAGTCGGTAAAAACCCTCCGAAAATTTCGTCGAAGGTCGACGTTTGGAGCGTTGGAGTTATATTTTATCAGTGCCTCTACGGCAGAAAGGTAAAATCGTGATATTTTCTCCCCATTAAACGTGTCAACAAGATTCTCGAATAAAACTCGTTTTTTTTCTTCTTTTTCTTTTTGCAGCCCTTCGGACACAACCAGTCGCAAGCAACAATCCTAGAGGAGAACATAATACTAAAAGCGACAGAGGTTCAGTTTGCGAATAAACCGACGGTTAGCAACGAAGCAAAGGTAAGATTAATTTGGCAATTAAAAAAAAAAAACTAATACAAATAAACCGAAAATAATATGTTATTTGTTGTTTTAAATGTGGAAACTCAATTGTTATTCGGTGTGTTGCAGAGTTTTATTCGAAGTTGCCTGGCGTACAGGAAAGAGGAAAGGATCGACGTGTTGACGTTAGCGCGACACGAGTATCTACAGCCCCCAGTGCCAAAGCACGGCCGTCAGGCAAACAGTCAGCAGCAACAGCAGGCTCAACAGCAGCAGCAGATACAGCAAGCTCAACAGCAGCAGCAGCAAACCTCATTCACGACCGGGATGTTCAGTGGTATGAACGCCTCGAGCAGTTCGTAGTGGAATGGGACTACAGGCGAGATCATCAATATATTACATACATGCCAAAACTTGATCACTGAACTGCGCACCATCTCATCTTAAAAAATGAATGAACGATCAGTGTGAACGTGAGAAAAAGCGAGAAAGTGAGAGAAAGTGAGCGAGCGTGAGAGAGAGAGAGAGCGAGAGAGAGAGAGAAAGGAACAAAAGCGAGACGACCGAGGTAAAACAATTGCTATAGTCAACTGTAAATACTAAATCAACAAAATGGAGGAAAACAACAACAAAAATATTTAAAAATTTAAAAATGGAAAGAAACCGGATATTCACGAAACCACCGCCGCCACAAATCACCACCAACACCGCTACAAGCTACGAAACATACCGGGCCCTCCCCCAAAAACCATGTAGAAGATTCGCGCTCCGCGGGAGAGAAAACCGACGAAGAGAAATGAGAGTGAGGAATGTGAGTGCAAAGTGCTCGCGCGTTTTCAACTGTTCCGAGGAAATGCTTGCGTCTTTCTACAACCAAGCCCCCACTATCCAACAATCCACGTTACACACGAGAGACAATATTCTCTCGACGCACACACGCGCGCGCTATCCCCATAATCAGCATGACAACAATGAAAAACAACTTAAAAAAGAAAAAAACGTAACGGAAGAAGAAGCAAAAATAAAAAATAATGAACAAAAAACAAAACAAAGCGTAAAAATCGTGTTCATAAATATTCAATTGTATTATCGTTCCTCGTATCAAACAGTGAGCTGACTGAGAGACACAGTGTTTTACAAAAACGATAAATGATAAAAGTGAATGCTACGCAGAGGAAATTCGAGGGAGGCGACGAGCGAGAACGTCGTGAAAATTTGAGTTGTAGGGATAAACATGTGATAAGTCATTGTGAATTTAAATGATGAAAAACAACAACAATAGCAACAACAGCAACATAAAAATGACGAGGAGGAGAGTGCAACGCTTTTTGTTTTTAAAAAAAGCGATACGTCGCTCGGTGAAGGCTCTCGTCAAAGCCAAGCGGACATTTTTTTTCGCTAAGGACCGACGCGAGAATAGTTATAATTATACCTGCGCGTTAACACATTGACACACACACGAGACACACACACACACACACCCTACACACTGAATACGCAGAAGACACTCGATTTCACTCTGTTTTATGAGAATGAGAGACGATAAATGGTCTGTGGCCAGAAAATGTGCGAGGCTGTGTGAGTGAGTGCATGAAATACGCGTGATATGAGCCGGTCCGGTGAGCAAAAAAAAAGACCCAACGACAACTTTAGTCATAGAGTTTTCTGCTTTAAAACCATTTGAAATTACTCGAAAAAAAAAAATCCACACGATTAATACGCGAAACAAATGAGAAACAAAACAAAGCAACAACAATAAACAAAACAAGAAAACATTAATCACGGACTCGTTCCTGTGTGCGTGTGTGTGTTTGTGTGTGCGTCTTCTTCTGACTCTTCGTGCGATGTCTGAATGAGAAGAGTGCGTCAAAAAACGATTGTTATTAACTAGCATGCGTGTACATATTTATACTATATATATATTATACTAATAAAATCCGATATAATATATATATATATATGGTGTAAAGAGAAGAAGAAGAAGATGAAGACGATGATGGTGATGATGAAGAGGATGATGATGATGGTGATGACGATGATGATAATGATGATAATGATAATGCTAATGCTAATGATAATGATGATTATGATGATGATGATGATAATGATGATGATGGTGATGATGCTTATGATAACGAGGATGAAAAAGTAAATAAGGAACAGCATTTGACCGTGGAGGGGGAGGAGAATAACTGTGGTGGCTCTATCCTCGCATGACCGCCGTGCAGTCAGGTATTCCATGAATATTTCGACCGCACATCATGTTACTTTATTCAAATAATTAATATTATTACTTATATCATGAATAATAACGATTAACACATACACACGCAAGGAGATTTGGTTGGCTGTTCCTATTCAGAGCGAGTGAGAGAGAGAGAACGAAGAAATGCGAATGAATATGAGATTTGGAAGGATTATTACGGAGCAAAGGGAGTTTTTGATAGGACAATGACGCGCCGAGCAATTAACCACGAGGATTCGCAACCACGGGATCCTTTTTAACCGCTCAGACGCGCCAAAAACATATGTACTACATCCCAGTTACTCCCAAAGTTACAACACGAGTCATACTGCTCTCCCATCCATTAAAGATGCGTCATTCGGGCAAAAAACCTATTTTTTTTTTCGTCGATATTCTCATCGACTTTTTTTTCAAATTGTGGCCAAATGAAAAAAATCTCCGCGAGTAATCTCCACGAAAAAAAAATAAAAAATAGGTTTTTTACCGCCCGAATATGTCACACTTACATTCTCAGCCAAAAATTTGATTCGAACATAATTAGAGTATTTCGCGTCATTTAATTCATTTCTTTTTTTAATCAATACCAAAAATCATACTCCAAACGTCGACTTTTAAATAACACGATAAATTATTTTTTAGAAAATTCGGTAACGAACTTTGTGAATACTCCGGGGGAAAAAAAAAACAAAAGATGAAAAAATTCATTCATTCGACGACTTTTAAAACACACATTCGGAAAATCAGGATATTCATTATTTAATTTAATAATTTTTTTAGCAGTTTTTTTGTTTGTTTTTTGACATAACGTTGGAAATGTCGATTCGAGCCAGTGACTTTTTTTTCTTTTTTTTTTTTGTGGCGTAAAATTCTCAAATTCTGATCCAGCCAATATTTTAGTTGATAATGTATTTGGATAATACATCCTTAAACAAATTTGTCCTCTCTGTATTGTACGTAATAGAAAGAAAAAGCAATTCGCGGTTTTCCCCGCGCATCCTTCTCCTTCTCCTTCTCCTCCTACGGACAAACCCTCCGCTATATCCCGATCAGTATCGTCATCCTCTCCCCTCTTCGATCGTGGTTTTCCACGCCACAATTATTATACATAGTCATTTTTCGTGCTAAAAGGAGAAAAGATGATTAAACAAACAAACAAAAAAAAAAACCACAATCGATTCGTATAATCGGATGATCGAACATTTTTAAAAACTAAGCATCATAATATTGTACGGACCTGATCATTACTAGTTTCTTTACTCAATTTGTTTTATATATGTACGTTATATAGAGATAATTATGAAAATAGAAGACTAAGTTATTTTATCAAGTGCCCTTGCTTTGTATTATAGTAGTCGCGTCTGTCGACACGATCGCAGCTTTTGGGAGTACTAGGCGAGAGAAAGAGAGCGAGAGAGAGAGAGAGAGAGCGAAAGAGCGAAAGGAAAAGAGACAAGAATCCGAGTTGTTAAAATGAAACGATAGATAAAAGCGCGATTGAGAGAATGATGATGATAAGGAAACAAATGAAGTGGAAGCACACGAAATGAAAATGTTGTAAGTTTGTTGGTACCGATTGCAGACATGACGTTAATGTCTCAGTACCAACGCGATTGGCAGAGTGTGGTCAGAGGAGAATACATTACAAGTCTGAACAGTGTCTACTAGTATGTATCTCAATGCGTTTGCTACGCGGTTTAATATGCCCACAAACTTGTTTCCTATCCTGAGAAACCTTTTTAAGGTAGTCACCGGTATTTTTTACTGATTATTTCTGACAATCCACAGATTAATCGAATGGAAACGTTGGAGCATTTAATATTTGCCACAGGAATTTCATTGCTATATTATTAATCATTTTTGTCTATTTGCTTTGCAGATTAATTTTTATTTCCATTTTGATTTTTTCGTTTTCTAAACGGCTAAGGAAACGACGTGAAGCATGATTAAATGTTCATGTTTGGAGAGTCGTCGGTGATTATTCATTTTTCACCGCAATTTTTGGACTGCGAAGAGTGGAAATATCGCACAATTTGAAATCCCCTGGAGGCGTAAGATTATTCATTCCTATACCGAGAATGCCCGATTATGGTGCGATTGAAAAATACTCCTTTTTATTTCCTCTACAGGTGACAAAACTACTTGAATTCTCAGTTGAATTTTAGCGAGAGCAAATCGAGAACCCACAAAATAATGAAGACACCCTAATTTCCCGTATTTTCCTGGACACCGGATGAAACACCGGATCACCAAAAAATTAAGATTAAGTTTGCTCGTTCCCTTTAAAAGGTAAGATATATTGTCCACGATTTTTCAGTGCGAAAAGACATCCTTATGCACTAATGGCTAGAAATTATAGTAAAAAAAAAACAATCTGTCCCGCCAAGATTCGAATTCTTGAGTAGTTGATAGAAAAGGAAGTTGGCGCTGCGATCGGAGACGGCGATGCGCGGCATTATTCGAAAATTAGCCGCGTCGATACGGCAGAGATCTTGAAATAGGCGAAGTGAGAGGCGCGGCGCGCGGACGTGCGACGCGTGCCAGTTGTTGCGCCAATTTCGAAGCGAACGACATGATCGTTTGAAATATTTTGACAACGGCTATCGTGTACAAATGGCAGACAATCAGCAGAGCAGATTCGAGAAGTCACTCGGTCTGCTGACCACGCGCTTCGTCACTTTGCTCCAAAAAGCCAAGGACGGGGTTCTCGATCTCAAAGTCGTAAGTACCCGATTTTCGAATTGGCTCGTTCTCGTCACGCTCCTCGCGTCCGTCTCCCCGACTCCAGGAGGATAGGTTAAGTTTGTTGCTCCGCTCGCTTGCGGGAATTTCGAATAAACCCTCGAGCATCGACCTTCGCTATTTCCTCCGCTCCTCGTTTATTCGCGTTTCCTTCTTCAGGTATTTTACGTATTTTTCCATTGTCGCTTTCCAGTTACTCCTCTTCATCAACACCATCTATCCTCATTCTTTCTCATCATCATCATCATCCCGAATTTCTGCTAACCACATAACCTACGCTACATACCAATTTTTTTTTTTTTTTTTCCCCTCTGAAAAGCGCATTGAAGGTTCGTCATGAATGCATCGGTGATTTTATCTAAAACACATCGCAATGAGTTATTTTTGTCAGCTGCGTAACATTTTTTGGGACGACAGACTAAGTCGCATTTTTTCTGGAGAAAAAAAGATTTTTTTTAGTCGCTGATTTGTATCGGTGGCTTTGGGCTTTCATTTTGGGGGGACGTTGGAAGAAATTTGCAGGAACGAGCGTCGGTTTATATATAAAAAAATTTTTCATGCGCTCATTACACTTGGTAATTTTTAGAGGTCAATTTTACGGAGGACTGTAATGTTGCAGGCAGCGGACATTCTGGAAGTGAGACAGAAGAGACGTATCTACGATATCACAAATGTATTGGAAGGCATTGGGCTTATCGAGAAGAAGAGCAAGAACAGCATCCAGTGGAAGTAAGCAAACTCCTTATTTTCGGAAGTAAAAATTATCGTTTCCAAAAATGTGGAATTTCATTCATTTTTCCATTGTGCTGAGCAAAGAGCTGATTTTTTTTTTTCAGGGGTGCGGGGCCAGGATGTAACTCTCAGGAATTGGGGGACAAGTTGACTATTTTAAAGGACGAGATAAGAAAATTGGAGGACCACGAGCAGACTCTCGATACTCACATGCAGTGGATCAAGCAGAGTATAAGAAACATAGAGGCGGATTTGAACAACAAAAAATTCGCGTACATCACTTACGAGGATGTGAAAGAGCGGTTTACGGAGGAATTTGTTTTAGGCATCGAAGCCCCGACTGACACGCTTCTGAAAGTACCCAATATAGCCAAAGTAAATCCTATTTTCGCTATTTTTACTCCAAAATATTCGACTTATCTTAGACTAAAAAAAAAAAAAATTCGTTATCCAGCAAACAACGGAGAACACGGAGGAGGAAATTAATTACGAAATGGTGCTGAAGAGCAGCTCGGGTGAAATAAAAGTTTACGTCGTTCAGCCGCTTCTCGCGGAAACTTATGACAATAAAATATTGGAAATGAGACTCAAGGCCGAGGAATCGAGAGGCATTAAGAGAGATCGAAAGGACACCGAGGGAAAGGAGGAATCGAGACCAAAGAGAAAAGCCGCGAGGTGAGATTTTTAACGTGATTTCCGGTAATAAAATATTCCAATCAATCGCTTCTATCGCTTTGGAAACGGCAAAACTATGTTTCCGATCTGCACGAAGCGTAAAGAAAAAAACATTATGATAAATTTATGGTATTATTTGGGGATGAGCAATCGTGAGATAAGATTGTTCACTTGGAATACACCAAACAGCTGAATAATCAACGACTTCCTCACTTCGAAATATCAAATTATTCGATCGATTCATTGAACGAATATATTTATAGATCACCGAAGGTAAAAACCAAAATCGAGCCTCAGTCCGACGATGAAGAGACGGAGGATCCCGAATTGTTAGAAGCCAAAATCATACTTAGCGACGTTAGCACAAGTACGTAAATATATTAAAATACGATAAATTAAAACTTACTTCGAACATTTCCAGTGCAGCATTAATTAAAAATTTTTTTTTTAATAACATTGCAGATCTTATACGACCAGATGAAAATTTACTCGAAGAATTTTATTCGGACTGTGAGTTGAAACGATGAAAAATTTACTTTGCAAAACGAAGCAGATGTTAACATTTTAATGACAATTTTACGAATTTTATTTTCAGTTTGCGGACCGTTGATCAGACTAAGTCCACCGCCTGGCGAAAAAGATTATCTCTTCAATCTCGGCGAAAACGAGGGTATCTTCGATCTTTTCGACATCGCGGCTAAATAACCGTAACCCAACGACGCGACGGCTCCCGAGAGTTCGTAGCCTCCGAAAACTCTACAAAACGATGATTATGCGAGTGTCTTTCGTAGAAAATCGCATCAAGAGCAATTCATTTATTTGTGCTATCAAGTGCATGATTTCGTACGCAGTAAATCATGAAAAATCGCCGGGCTGGCATAGAGCCACGAGCCGCGGAAAAAAAAAAAAAAACAATAATGCGAGATAAAAAAGCTCGAAAATCAAAGCTCGACGATAGTAACGCTGCGGCGATACCGATTTCGGTATAATCGTCGGCCATGCCTACTATTAATCTATAAATCACTATCGATCGCTACATTGAAATATTTTGCCCTCTATTAACTCAGTAGCAATTATTTTGAGCAACAAACCCACCAACGATATGAGTAAAAAAAACACACATTGAATGCAAGTGAAATGAAATTTGAATAGGCATCTTTTTACAAAAGCACGAAAATTCTTCAAATTGCTTTTAAAAAAAGCATAACGAGTGATAGAGTTAATCGAGGAAGAAAAAATGAAATATTCCAAAATAGTGAGAACACTACTTTGGAACTTTGTGACCACCGCCATCAACTCATCGATCCGCAATTGTAGATTTATTTAAGAGCAACAACAAAAAATATATATATAGAATAAAGAAATTGTAAATAAATCGCGTCTATTGGAGAGTAGTGATAAAAAGGACGGAGTAATCGGCACAATTTTACTTTTTCTGCAGTAAAAAATCGTCGCCGCCGGACACACGCATAAAAATTTCTAGGGAGCATCTACTGTACATCGCTCGTACAATTGTTGCTTAACGAGGAGGGTGAGAAACCGCGCGCTCGCGATATATAGATACAAAGAACAAACATACTGAGAGCGCGAATCGCACAGTGTCTGACCAAGGACAGATAAGAATGGAACTCCGCGAGCGCGTTTCGTCATAGCTCGAGTTGTCCCCGTGTCTCGTCGTTGGCTCCCGGCGAGAAATTTGCCAAAAGCAAATCCGCACGCGCATTTCCGTCTACGTCCCGCGGAAAATCCTCGGAAAATTCGAATAGAGCCGCGCATGCGCGGATCGACCTCGTGACACTCGCAGCTGTTCGAAGGTAAGATTCCTATTTGCCCGCTCGTCTATACGAGACTTCGTCGCGGCCGCGGAATCAGAGAGGCGTAACTCCTCCTCTCGCGAAAATGGCGCTTACGCCTCTTCGATTCTCAGCCGACGTTACATGCGTGCGCGATGACCCTGAATATTCGAGCGAGCAGCAACCACGAGTGTCGAAAGGGAGAGGGAAGATCGAAAGGATAGTCGCTGTCAAACGTCAAACGGCTCGCTCCGTTACATCACGATAAGCGCGTTTTTTCCTTCATAAATGTTTCAGTACTACGCGGATTCGGGGCATCGATTATTCATCGCCATAAAATTATCTGTAAGTCGTTTTTAGGGAGAATCCGATGAAAATAGCGCATTTATTGAGCGCTCGAAAGAGGAAGAAAGGAGCTCAGCGCGAATAAACGTCGTCTGCTACACGACAATCCGCACGTCAATAATATAGCTTCTCGATTGTTAGCTTCGGAGCACAAGTGTTTGTGTGTGTGTGTGTTTATGTATATGTATATTGTTGATATTGTTGATTTTCAGTGGCTGATAAGCGAAGATGAGAGTAATATTTGTGAAATTCCGCGAGATGACTCAAAAGTATCCAGTCGTCAGGGGGATGGCTTCCTACTGCGTTATCTGGCCAGTGGGAAGCCTTCTCCAGCAGAAGATCGCTGGAAACAAGGAGCTTAATTACACTCAGGCGCTGAGGTTCAGTATCTACGGAGGATTGTTCGTCGCTCCTACGCTCTACGCTTGGCTCAGATGCTCCTCGCATTTCTGGCCAAGGAGCGACTTAAGGTCTGCGATTACTAAGGTAACTTTTGCATTATCTTGGCTATCGCCTTATTATCTCACTTCCGTTTGGATTCTATTTGCAACTTTGAAGATCGTTTGTTTATCGTTACTTTCTGGAATTGTTTTATCTTTAAACACTGCGCTTTATTGATTGGCAATGTATATTTTCCATTCTCTTTGATTGCACTATCACATTTTATCAGGAAAACTGTTATTATTTCGTTTTTTCCTGAATTACGCTTTGTAGCGAATTTGTCATTAATTATTTTATTTGCTTCATTTCCAGGCCTTAATAGAACAAGTGACTTATGGACCAGCAGCCATGTGCTGCTTTTTCTTTGGAATAAACCTCCTAGAATTCAAACCAATATCCGAATGTACGGAAGAAGTGAAACGAAAATTTTGGCCCACTTACAAAGTATGAAAAATGGAATTTTAATAATTTTATTATCAGCAGATTCGATGGAAATATTTAATTTTTTTTTGGATTACAGGTTGGTGTCTGTGTCTGGCCGGTGCTACAAACAATTAACTTTGTTCTCATCCCCGAACATAATCGTGTCGTTTACGTGAGTGTATGCAGTCTAGTGTGGACCTCTTTTCTGGCTTACATGAAATCTCTGGAGGCAAAGCAGCTGGAGGAATCATCGAAAGTAAAAGTAACAGAGGAACCGTCACAAAATACCGCCAGAACAAAAACCCCGGCGATCAGTCAATGATTATGTACAATTAATAGCCAAATTGCCATATTAATATTGTTTTTATTATAAGTAGGTGGAAAAAATTGGTTTGTGAGAACTCATGTATGTATGCATCATGCGTTAGGTATGTTATAGCTTTTCCATACCATTCCTAGAGAAAAAAAGAACAAAAAAACAAAAACCAATTTACAATGTATAGTTCAAAGTTCGAAAGTGTTTGCGTGAATCGCGCAATTTGAAAGTATTTTCTGACTCAATCGTCACCTATACAAATATTTTTTACTGCATGTGGAGGACTTAACGCGACGTTTCGTCCCTTTCGAATAGAAAAGAAACGTTTCGTACATAATATCAAGTGTTGACAAAGTTTTCTGATTAGCTGTTTATCGATGTTTGAAAGTGTTATTTACAACTACAGAAATTATAATCGGAGATCGATTTGTGGAAGCGCGGACGGGATTCGCGCTGTTGACAATAAATCATGTATACTATCTGTACTATACTCGACGTATAGTAAAATCAAATTATTATCCATTAACGTGCAGTTTAAAATTTATTACAATTTTTTATTTCAATTATTCTTCTCAAAAAAGCCAAACATTAATCGTAGTATTTTTTTTTTATAGATCGGTGGTCCAAAAAAGGTTTGCAAAAAATGAGTTAACACCAAAAATATTTAAAAATATTTTTTTAACATTCATTTTTCAACGTCCCAATTATTCAGCGAATAATTATTTATCAATGCCCGAGTAAATCATTAAAAAATTTATAATATTTTAATATTCAGATATTCGAATTGCAATAGGAATATTGGTGTTATCTTGAATAACAATTCTATTTTGACATTTCCACTGATAAGCACAAAGCCAAGGAAATAATAATTATTTTTAAAAGAGAGAGAGAGAGACAAATAAGGGGCTGATATTTATTATCACGTGACGATAATACGGTGGGTCAGTAGATCAAAGATGGCGGCTTGGAGAAGCTGACGAGCTGTCACTCTCACATTACAAATGAGCTTTGGAGCTCTAAACTGCCTGATTAACTGATTATTTCGTTGCAATCGGTAGTCATTTTTTAAAACGTCACGATAATCTGACATTTAGCGAGTGATTTAGTGTTTTTTCATCGAATGTACGAGCGGAACACGAAAGCTCCGAACATTTTGTGCAGGTTAGGTTACCCGTTAATGTATATATACACATGTACGCCCTTCTAATCCTAATGACGGTGTATCATAACGTGTGTCGTTAATTTATCAGTAATTCGCCAATAAAATCAGTACAACTTTGAGGTTATCGAGTGAATTATGGCCAGAGCCTCGATATCGGCTCAATGCTGCGACACAGTCGCTTCCTACATGGACGGAGTTCACGTCAAGATCGCAGAGGCCTACAAACCGCCACGAAAAGTCACTCTTCCCGCTGCGTACAACAACAAGCTGCCCGATGTATCGAAACATAATTACGACTTTAGCTTGGAGACTTCGGTGCTCGACAAGGTAATTTGAATAATATTTTTTTAACGCGACAATCAAGAAATCTCATATTTCCAAAGTTCATTTAATGTCCGTTCGATTGCAAAAATGATCAACGACCATTTGCGTCTTTGTAGTTGAGGGAATGGCGATTGGTGCGACAGACGAACAACGAGGCGCGTCGTTTGCGTCTAGAGGAAAGAAAAAAGCGTAAGGGAATAGAATTGGAAAAAGAGCGGAAAGGGCACTCGAATCAGGAGCAGGAAAGGAACGGGGAGCACCATAATCAAGAGGACGGAAATAAGGAAAATCGAGCGGAGGAGGGAAATATTTCCGAGGATATTAATCAAGAGCAGGGTATGCAGCAGACCGAGGTTCCTATTAAAGTAGCGCCAGCTCCAAAAACTACGATACTCACGCCCCAACGTTTGTCACCGCCTGTAACCGACATTCGAGACAACGTCAGTCCTTGTAACGGCGGATTGGATTATTTGGATTTTGACAATGATACTAGCAGTCCCTTCGACAATATGGCATTAAAAACTATAAACGACATGGAAGAGCTTGCTCAGGTACGCTCAAAAAATTTTCATGAATTTATTCGAAAAAATTAAATCATTCTCATGGTTTATCGCTTTTTATTTTGCAGGTATTGCAACCAACCTCGCGATGGATTGCTCCAGCCAAAGTGGAGAATATTATCAAAGAACTGGCCATTGAGGATCGCCCGACAGAAGAACAGATCAACGAGGAAAGAACGGATAATAATCGTGTTGAAAATACCGACGACAGAAACAATTCCAATAGACGTAACGTTTCTATTATCGTTGAGGAACTGGAGCGCGAACTTGCCAGGCCTTACATGGAAGTAAGAAATCATTCTTTGAATTTTTAGTTTACAATTTTTTGTACAGAAAGTAATTTATTTATTTTGCGTTTCACAGAACTGGAAACCATGGCCAGATTTGGAGAGTCCGGAGTGCGAGCACAGCGAAATCGAACTGCGCCGAGAAAGTATGAGTTCTACGAGAGATTCCGCCCTTCCAAATCCTCTCTTCGATCTCACAGAGGAGGACCAAAAATTGGCTCGTCATTTGAGCGACATGGGCTTTCCTTTGTCGAGAGCGGCTCGAGCGGTTCGCGATCTCGGCGGTAAGGACAACAAAAAAGTCGTGGAGTATCTGCTGGCTGTGCAGTATCTGGAGGAACTTGGAATCCGCGGTGACGAGGCGGAAAAAGCGCTGGTCCTCACGGAATACGACCAGGAGAAGGCCAAGATCTATCACGAGAATCTTTGCACCCTTAAGGACTTGGGATTCCCGGAGGACGAGGCCTCAAAAGCCCTTTTAAAGTGCGACATTGATCGTGACAGAGCCCTCGACTTACTCGTCGCGTAGCGATCCTTTTTTCCTGCTAGATGATACATTTTTTCGAGAAAACACGAGGACATTTTGCTTCGTGGAGATTAAACTAAACACTCATTTAATCGTTAATCCTTCCGCAACGATAACGAATGACGTCGGTAATGATGAACTTTTTGCGAGGCTATTTGACCCCTACGTTTATATACTATTAATCAAATGGTTCTGTACACATCGTTAAAAGGGAGAATACACATTGGTTACGCCATTTTCGAAGCTGAATTTGCTACTTTCGACGTACGAAAATTTCCGAAATTTTTTGAGAGTATCCGTTTCAAATGGATTGTATTGTGGAAATAATTGTCGCCGATTATTCTCTAATATGTTTATTTATTTATTTATATTTTTTTTTCAATTATGCTATACAGATTTGTTGTTATTTGTGGACGAGGTCCCATCGAACTGAGTCGAGTCCGGTTGACAGAGGGTCGAACTGGAGTACACAGCTAAAAACGGATATTATTATTTTGTGAGTATTTTTAAGAACAATTACACTGTAAAAATCTTGTAAATCAATATACCCGTGCAGGAGGCACGGATGCATATATCGGAATATATTTTTTTCGTCGAATCACACGAAAATTAATCTCTTCCGGATATGCTTGATTTTTATACCATCGAGAAGCGTTTGCAGTTCCCTAGAATTTCCCTAAATTCACCGTTTCATGCACCAGAGCTTCCTATATCTGTATATTAATTTTTCTCATAAATTCAACGTAAATAATGTACTTTTGACTGCAATACAAAGCTACGATCGGCACCGAAGCTAAAAGCGAATCATCCTGAGACGTGGCTGCGATTAGCCAGGCTTCGGTGAAGATAGCTTCGCGACAATCGTCGTTAACGCATGTGGCGATTGGTCCATTAACGATCAGATTGTACGAAACTGGACTCACGCCGTCCTCGTGTTCACTTTGCATTTCTTTATCCCTGAAATTGTAGTCAAAAGATGAATCTAACTGAAAAACATGAAAATTCAGTCTTCCGGGTGAGCAGATTTAATTAAATTTAATAAAATTTGCTCCCCCCTATTTGCAAACATTTGCTTGGAGGAAAAATGTCTTACCTATCAGAATAAATTCTTCTTAGAGCTAATTCCCAAAGGGAAGCTGGAGTATTAACATTAACGTTGTGAACTTTGAGTAATTGCCTAGGTAACGTGACGACGGTGATGTCCTGGCCCTCGTGAGTGGAGAGGGAAATTCTTAAATTCGTATTCACAGAAGATTTGGATGATTTGGATTTTCCGAGGGCAATACCACAGTTGCCCAGAGTGCCGAGTAATTGACGAAATACTGGGTAGGACAAATAGTTCAAGTGTGGATTGGAATGAAAGTAGATTGAGGGACAGGAGACGAATCCATTGAGAGGCAAATAGCTCAACCTGTTTTCGAGGGGGGAGAAAGTACGTCAAGTTGACTGGGCTGAGGCTGAGCTAAGGACTCGTTTCGCCTAATGAAATAAAGCATCATCGAATACTATCCAACAAACGATCTACAACCTGTTGGAGCAGACGGAAACAATGCAGAGACCCGGAGCCAGGGTCAATCTGTTGGGCATTTCTTCCAACGAATTACTGTCCGCTCGCAACTGATCCAGTTTCGAAAATGAGCCCAGCCACTCTGGCAACACCACAAATTCGTTGTTGCATATAGACAGGGACTGGAGATTTTTCAAACGTTGCAATTCTGTTTGGAAAAATCATGGGAAAAAAGAGACATTGAGTGCAATTTCTTTCAATATATAATTGATCCTTAGCAATTTTCCTCATATTCTGGAAAGATTTAATTCATATAAAAAATAGAAGTAAAAGAAAAATTGCAAAAAATCGCGAATTGCGAATAAATTCTGGTACATGACAATAGATTAAAAATACAAGAACTCAATTAGCAATGTTTTTTTTTTTTAAATCAGCGCGCAACAATGTGACTCACCGGGCGGCAATTTTTTCAAATAATTATAATCTACAGTGAGAATTTCCAGAGACTGTAAATCGCCGATACAAGCGGGCAAAGAGTCGAGACCATTTTCGCTGAGATCGAGGAGAGTGAGATGTTCCATGGATATGAGCTCCAGGGGAACTTTGTGCAAACTGTTTCCATGGAGATAGAGATGAGTCACGTTCACCAGTTCGGTCATCCACTGCGGCAATTTCGTGAGTTTGTTCTCCTTTAGATAAATCTCCCGTATATCACTGGCGCAAGTTCTTATTGCATCGGGCAATTCAGTGAGTCCTCGATAATTCCAGTGTACTATCATTTTTCCTTTTATTTCATTCACCAAATCCTCGGTATCTGAATCCGAATTCATTTTTCTCTGTAAAAATGCATAACATGATATAGAAAATAAATAAAAAAATAAAAATAACAACAACAGCATCAAAATAATGGAGCGCGCATGCGAATTTTCCCTGCGACGAGCTCACTGCAAAACTGAATGCACCGAGTGTGTTTTATTGGAACGCTCCCAAAATATTCTCAAAATAAAATCGCTCTTCCCATTGAATTTGTGTCATGTCTCGCAGTGGCTAAATTAACTAAAAAAATTGTTGTCAAGCTTCACATTTTAATCGTCATGTTGTTTTATTTTATAGAACCAATTATCGTCATGGAAACTTGCGACTGATTGCGCGGAGCCAACCCAACACGATCAATTATACCGCGAATTCTCCACGATACTGGCGCATTTGTGCTACATTCGATGCAAGAGACTCTACAGTTCGTGCCCGTCAGCTGCAACTGCACCGACTGTAGCTTATTGACACGGTCAGGTGCGCGATGCGCGAACGCTACCCTTTAATAGGGCTTTTTGCAATTCTGGGAATTTGTGCTTTTTCGATAACTCATTAATTCGCAATTGAAATTTTTGGTAGAAATAAAAATAAAAAAATAAAAATCTCCATGGAAATTCAAATCTCCAGAATGCGATTGGCGAACGCTACCCTTTAACAGTGCTTTTTGCAACTCTGGCAAATTGTGCTTTCTCGATATCTCATTAATTCACAAATAAAATTTTTTGCAGAAATTAAAAAAAAATTCTGCAAATTCAAATCTCCAGAATGCGAATCTTGCTATTTCTCAAGTCAATTGGACTTTATTTGCAAGTGCAACAACTTCTGACGCAGGAAATGATTTTTTCTCGTTACGAAAAAAGCTGCGACGACTAAAAATGCGCGTGGGAAAATTAGTAAAACTGAAAATTGCGGGCATTCCCGTGGAACAGTAGTAAGGATGAATTTGGCGGTATTGCGCGGGTAGAATTTTGAATCGGACTCGGAAAAGCGACCAATGAGCGGCGACGGGTAGAAGTAGAGGGGGCAAAGAAGGGTGGAGGTGGAAAAATGTTTGGTGCGCCGAGCAGGAGCACAGACGGCGACACCGGTCGGGCGCGTTACGTCACAGAATGATGACGTTCTAATGGTTAATGGCTACTACTTTCCCGAGAGCAGCTCTGCCTTAACTATGAGAAAGCCAAATCAAAATCCACCGAAAAATCCATGAAATATGATGCATCGAAACTCAGTATTATAAGAATATGATCGCTCGATCTTCACGTCGGCACTGCTGATGTTAATTTTCGATTTAAATAAAACATCGTACGTGATAACGACGGATAAACGAGTACTGTGAGGAAAAGGGAAAACGGGCAGCGCACGTATAACGAATACGGAACGGACGTAACCCGACGGACCGACGACGATAATCATCGGTGCTATTTCGGACTACGGCCAGATGCGAACGACTGTGATACTCGTGGCGTTATCACCGAACGAGCATTGCACGTAAGTAATCATTCCATACCTATTTAACGTTATTATCGTGGCCCATCGTTTAACCGTGAACATTTCGTGTCAACCTGGCCAACTCCCTTCGCTTGCAGAGTCGCCGAGTCGTCACCAATGGCGGCCTCCGATCAGCGCTATCGAAAAATATCTCTCCTCTCCTCTCACGATTATCCCAAAATGACATTCTACCCCATCCCTTCCCACTCAATTTTCCACTTTTACCTACCAAATATTCACTCCACCACCGAATTTTTTCATCTTCCACACTTTTTCGTCTTCCTCCACAAATGCAAAACTCTCACACCACTTCACCCCACCACACACTATATATGTGTATACATCAGGATGTTACATTGGCTCATTTGCTATTTACCTTTTTGTTCTTCTGGATTTTTTGGTTCTCTTTGCAAAATTGTACGGGAAATAATTATTTGTTATTCTGTGTATTATTGATTTGTTATTAATTTTTTTTTTCTTCTTTTGTTTCATCGTGTGGCGATGGAAAGTTATTTTGGCTCGCAAATTTGTTATTTTTGTGGGGAAATCGACTGTGCGCCGATGAGCTTGAAATATTGTTTTGTTCGGGGGATTTTGCGGTGAATTTTGTGCGGGTTGTTATGGAATAATTTGCAGATTTTGTAGTGCGACTAAAGTGCCGAGTTTTCTGCAATTGAAAAATAGAGTAACTTAAGAAAAAAATATATATATAACTACCAAATGTAGGAAATGCTAATTGCGATTGAAAATTATCATTTCAGTAGGTGACATGCCTAGCAGTCGTGACATAGACCGCACAGAACGCAATGGAAGATACAGATCGTCGAGGAGACGTGAGAGCGCAGGCAGCGACTTAAACCGTCACGGTTACGAGATAACGGAGAAGAAGCACCGAAAGCATGGCAAAAGCAAGAGTTCGAGTAGGAAGAAGAAGAAGAGATCGCGCGACAAGTCGATAGACAGCGTGCCGCGGGTGGCGTCCTCGGTGGTGAAGCCCCTGGTCGAATATTCGGACGTGAGTAGCGAGGATCTCTCGGAACCGGAAGCGGGAGAAATTCAGTCGGAAGAGTCGAGAGGTAACAGTTACACGGACGGCGAGGTACCGGAATCCCGATTACAGACGCGTTACTATGGGGGCGGAAGTCCAGCGCGTAATCTTGGGGCTTCGCCGATCAGCGTGTCACCATCGCCGCCTCTGACGATGCAGCATCGGGTGCATCGTCACTATTCACCGGGCGAGGGTGTCGAGGCCTCGGCGCAGATGCCTCCAGCCTCGGGATCTCAGCAACAGCAGGTCGGTTCGTTGCACGCGCGAGATCGAGACAGAGTCGGCAGTGCGAGCGGCACCGCGGCTTCCGTCTCGCCGGATTACGCGAGCGAGGATGCCCGAAGATACGCCCGAAGAAAAGAGAAGAAACACAAACGGGAGAAGAAGAAGAAACGTAGTCAGAGCCCGGGCTCGAGTAGCGGAAAGAAGAAAAAACGAAAATCCAAACGACAGTCGCCGAGCGTTAGCCCGCGCGACGATCAGCAGCGATTGCTCGGCCCGTCGAGCGTCATCATGAGCCCGGAGCATGAGAAACCCGGGAGCATCGAGGAAACTCGAAGCTGGCCGGCCTCGCCGCCTCTGCCACTAAAAGACAGCACCTCGCCCATTTCACCGGCTACCCCGAGAGACGAGGAGCGTCTGAGACGATCGCCCAGCGACATGGAACTCGAATCACCGCCTCCGCGGGAGGAGAGAAACGTCACACCCCCGATCACGATTATCGGCTCCCGGCACACCGAATCTCCTCACACGCCGCTTCTTCCTCCACGAGCCATCACTCCGGAAAGCAATAGCGGGAAACCGCAGCACCATCATCATCATCCGCAGCAACAGCAGCAACAGCAACAGCTTCACATGCTCGGCGATCGGCAGAGACGAAGTCCCAGTCCCATTCACGCGCACAGACGGAACAGCCTCAGTCCCGTGATAACCAGCGTCTCAAGGAGACGAGCTCACAGTCCTAGTCCACCCTCCAGACGAAGGGATCACAGCCCACCGAGAAGAAGGGACTTCAGTCCCAGTCCCGGTATTCACAGGATCAGACACAGTCCCAGCCCGTCTAATTTACGACGCAGGGACTTCAGTCACAGCCCCGGAAGCCACCGGAGAAGAACCTCCGACTCTCTCACCAATTCGCCGCCTAACAAACGCAGACGACGGGGCGAGGAGCCCGACCGGAGGCACAGGCATCACGAGAAGGACCGAAGGGACAAGAGGAAATCGAGATCCACGAGGAGTCCTATGAGTAACAGGTAATATACAAGGTTATCCGTATTTCGGATGAAAATTTGGCAATTGAATTTTCATCGAGGCCATTTTTCGCATTATCTTTTTTCTCTTTTCTCCAGATTGCCGTTGCCGTTGTCGCGTTCGCGATCACGAAGTCCCGGCCGTTGGCGAAAGCCCCAACAGTCGCGCTCGCGATCGCGCTCCCGTCGACGAAGCAGAACACCCAAGAAAAAATCACGTTCGCCAAGCAAGTGCCACAAATCGTCGCGAAAACAAAAATCCAAAAGTCCTCGGCCCTCGAGGATACCGTCGCCCTCGCCGCACCGTTCACGGCATCCCCGCAGCCCGACGAGCATAAACGCCCGTAATTTGCGAGTTCAAGCGAAGATAAGCGAGACCAGCTTGTTCGCGGAGCTCGTGAAGGACCGAAATATGCGAGAGATTGCTATTAAAAAGCTTCAAGCGGCCAAAGAAAAGGCTCTTAATCAAGACGACGTGCAGATTATCGAGGGAACCGACGAGAGAGACTCCACGACAAGAGCTCCAACTTTGGCGACTCCCGAAAAATCTTCGTCCAACGGAAGACCCGGCGACGATTCGGCGATACTTCCGGCGAGCACCGAAGTCTCTCAGAGCGTTGAAATAATCGATATTCCGGTTCCGGACTCGGCGGCGGCCAATCGAACTATCGAAGGCCTCGTCGAGGAGAATTCTATGACCGGAGGAACTCCTCCTTTGCCGCCTACGAGCATTCCCGCCCTTCCCGCTGCTCCCCCGGGCGTAATACCTCTCCCAAATCCGCCGACAGTTGTACATAATTCGCCCGCGGGCCCAATAGCCAATAGCATTGGCGCACCGATTCCCGTTTGCGGTCAAAACACCAACGGCACGAATTTCACCCCTACGACCAACAACAACACCTGCTATCCCGACATGACGATCGCTCAGCCGGCGTCAGCGACTCCGCCGATCGGCGAAGCGATTCCCGTCGCTCCAACGACTCCTCTTCTCCCCAATATGTCCGTTCCTCCGCCTTCCGTTCACCTATCGACGCCAAATGTACTCGCTAAATTCAATACACCCAATAATTTGGTTCCCCTTAAATCCGTCGATCCTCCGAAACCGCCGATCGTCGCTTTCAAAACCAAGAGCCTCTCCAAATTACCCCTACCACCGGGAATCAATCAGAATGACCTCGAGAGCATCGACTCGCCGCCGAGCCGATCGCCCAGTCCCCTCGGTAAATCACTACAGGCCAAAGAACCTATCGCCGGTACTTCGGCTGGAAAGTCGCAACCGAAAAAAGGAATCAAGGATCTACCGATGCCACCAGGTGAGCGTTCTTTGCTTTGTTTTGTTTTTTTTTTCATGCGTGCTATGCATTTTATTAGACCATGATAAATTTGATTATCGGCAGGCGAAAATCGAGTAACAAAATAAAATGTATTCAAGTTTGTGAGAAAGAAAAATGTGAGTGAAGATAAAAACGAATAATTTCAGTCGTCCCTGGCTCTGAAGATTTTAGCGGCGAGGACGACGCGACAGCGACCCCACCTCGAGGACCTCTCGATCGTGTTACACCGAAACCAAAGCTCAAGAGGCCGAAGATATTGAAGAGAAGAAGCTCCCGAAACTGCCACACACCGATGTCGGCCTCCGGTGGCAAAGACTGGGGCGAGAGATGCGTCGACGTGTTCGAAGTTATCGCCCAAATCGGTGAAGGTACTTACGGCCAGGTTTACAAGGCCCAAGACAAACGAGCCAGTGTTCTCGTTGCTCTGAAGAAAGTGAGACTCGAAAATGAAAAGGAAGGCTTTCCCATAACCGCTGTTAGAGAAATCAAAATTTTGCGACAACTCAATCACAAGAACATCGTCAATCTACGGGAAATCGTCACCGACAAACAGGACGCTCTGGATTTTCGAAAGGTCAGTTTTTTCATTAACACTTGAAACTTTTACTCCAAAATAATAAAATTAAATAAATAAATAATTAACGCGTCGAATGAAATCCGCAGGACAAAGGATCGTTTTATTTAGTATTCGAGTACATGGACCACGATCTCATGGGTCTCTTAGAGTCAGGAATGGTTGATTTCAACGAGATGAATAACGCGAGTATAATGAAGCAGCTGTTGGATGGTTTGAATTATTGTCACGGCAAGAATTTTCTCCATCGTGACATCAAGTGTTCCAACATATTGATGAACAACAGGTACGGAAAATTTTCCCAAAATTCAAATGACTTTTTAACATTTTCTCTAATCAACACGATCTCTTTTTTTTTTTCATTCCTAAATATCAGGGGAGAAGTGAAACTCGCCGATTTCGGTCTCGCTAGATTGTACAACGCCGAGGATAGACAGCGACCCTACACCAACAAAGTAATCACTTTGTGGTATCGACCACCTGAATTACTCCTCGGCGAGGAACGCTACGGACCTGCGATCGATGTGTGGAGCTGTGGCTGCATTCTCGGTGAATTGTTCTCCAAAAAGCCATTGTTTCAGGTAACCAAGCAATTAATTAACGTTTCGTTATATTATATGCCCGAAAGTTCAAAAAAACTTGTAAAGGACCCGATTCTCTTCGGTATCGCTTAGATGCCCATAAGGCAATAAAATTCTTTAATTAAACGTTTTTAAAACCAGGCAAGCTTGGAGATGATGCAACTCGAGATGATATCTCGTGTGTGCGGTACTCCGACGCCCGCCGTGTGGCCATCGGTCATAAAGTTGCCACTGTGGCACACGCTTAAGCCAAAAAAGTCGCACAGACGCCGCCTTAGAGAAAATTTCTCGTTTATGCCGGGTCCGGCTCTCGAGCTTCTCGACAAAATGTTGGAGCTCGATCCGGAGCGGCGTATCACAGCGTCGGACGCTCTCAAAAGTGCCTGGTTGAAGAATGTACAGCCGGAACAGTAAGTAAACAAAACAAACAAAAACGAATCATTTTCCATTCGAATTTTCCTCGCTTTCTCGACGAATCCCGAGTGAAATCTCGCTTTTCTTCTCCTACATACTTGAATTTTTATTATAGAATGCCAGCCCCTCAGCTACCAACGTGGCAAGATTGCCACGAGCTGTGGAGCAAAAAGCGAAGACGACAATTGCGCGAGCAGCAGGAAACAGCCGAGGACCTGGCCAATGTCGGGGGGTGAGTAGCAGTAGAAAAAAAAAAAAAACAAAAACGAAACCGAATTCGACGAATATTGAATATTGATGAATGATGATACGGAAGAAAAATATAACACGAATGTTTGAGAGAAAGTAACGAGCGAAAAGCGCGATCTGCGATAATTCCACGGAGCATCGAATATCTGCTTACACACGTAGGTAGTGTCGTTGTGTAATTCCTAGTTTTGCTTGGCATTTATTCTAGTAGTACATTATTATTTTATTATTCTTATTATTATTATATTAATGTTATTACTATTTTTGTGATTATTATTATTTCTTTTCGTGCTCATCGCGACGGAGGATCGACCGAAGAATCGAATAGTCAACAGCCCAAAAAAAAAAAACTCGAAAAAAATTGCCAATTTGCTAACTGCATGTAAAACACACACTGATAATTCGTACATGCGACTAGTTGTTGGTTTACGAGTTTTTCTTACGTTGTTTAATTCACAGTCTTGTAGTTGATTGAAAGAAAAATACGAGTTGATCGGAGCGACGAGTTGTGTTATTTGACGCCTTTTTGTCGAAGTTTGAACGACGATTTTTGAAGAAGAAAAAAAAAAAACGAGGCGAATTTTAAGGAGTTCGAAATGATGTTTCTGTCGGGAACACGATCGAGTGGAATTCTTGGATCTACGACTGGTGAAAAAAAAAAAAATGTGACCAAATAAGTAAAGGAAAAATACTTTTTACTCTAAAAGTGTACGACTTATCGATGCTAAAATGTACGGCGATATGATTCTATTGATCGTATGCACTGATATATTTATATATATGTATCTATATATATATATTTATATATATTTTCACACATATATATAAATAACGAGAAATACACGCTCTAGGTAATTCTAGTGAGAAAAACACAGATTATTGCAAATGGAATTAGAATAGGCTCAAAAATTGCATCAAGCAGCCGGAATTAGTGATTGTAAATATAATTTAGATTTTAGTTGCTCACGATCATAAAAACTTCGTCTCAAATGAAATGTTATAAATTTTTCCCCGTTTTTTTTTTGGTTTTGATTCTCGCAAAGCTTGTAATTAGACAGAAAGAAATTGAGCCGTTTAGAAAATACACCGTTAAGATGTAAGAACAGGGCTCCGGGTGTAAATTATTTAGTTTATTAAATAAATTACTCCTCAAATATTAATATCAATATTGTGTAAATAAGAGATTAACGATACGAAAGACAATAGAAGCAGCTCAAGTCAAGAATATAATTGGCAATCGCGAGGCGAATTTTTGTGCGACTTTACGGAATCCTACAAAGTGAGCTACCGATTATTCAGCTTTAGATAAAAGCTGCTGTTACTGTACACAATTATTAATATAGTTGAAGAAAATGATGAAAAAAAAACACACACACATACACACACAAATGGTGACTATAATTATTAGGCGGTAATCAATGAAATTAATGTTATATATACATAAAACACACACACTCATTTTATTGTTTAATTTATTATCGTTTCTTTTTTTTTTCTAGACCCTCTAAGCTTAGTTTGATATTTGTTACATAGGGGATAATTGCTCGATCAGAGACCGGAAGTTCATAGACTGGCTGCACGCGCGGTCGAGATGACGAGACGCTAAGAAGCCGCTGAAGACACGATTCTCGGCGACCCATCATCTTTTATATCATATCGATGCGTCCTCGAATATTCTACGATGTGTAAAAACGGTTACTAGAATTTAAATAGTAACTCGATACGATTTCCGCCGATTCCACGACCACGAGAAATTTTTTATTACAGCCGGACACACACGCAAAAATCCTCATTTCCTTCCACCTGATAATTGTTGTGCCGCCAGTTCGTGCAACAAAGCTACGAAATAAGTGCATAAGGTTCGTACATTCGTAATGCAGGACAAACGCAACTCAAGGGGAAGTACAAATGACAATAAACGAGATAATTCATTAATATAATTAGCGGCCAAAATCGCGTTTATTATTAATATATCAGAGTCGTGGAATCGCGCGGGAAACGAAATCGCAACGAGTGGATGCGATGAGTGAGCGTTAAACACGCCGCCCGATAAACCAATTTGTACCTTGGTAATGTTTAAAGCCAGATAATGAAGAAAGAAGATTAAATAGAACACAACAACAACAACAAATTGGCAAAAACCCTTTTTTTATTTTATTTTTAAAAGACGAAAATCTAATAGAAGAAATTGAAATTGTGTTTCAGGAAATAAAAGTAATTGTGGCCGAATGATAGAGGGACAATTTTTATGATAGCACTGTAGGGCTGTACATATAGGTAATGGATATTACGAAGCTTATTATTATTATTATTACTATTATTATTATTATTTTTATTAACGTTTAACCACGAGGCTGGTGGTGTTACCATGTGGCTTAGGCTTCATCGATTTACAAGATCATATAACAAAAATATCCGACGGATGTCCCTTCGTTTTTTTCGTTCTTTACTTTTTTTTCCTTTGTTAATTAATAAAACAGCAAATAATCTAAATGTGCGATAAAATGTCTCGTTGAAGGAAAAAAAAAAAAACAGATCGGCTTCACGCGGCTTGAATTTGATAGCTCGTTATTAGATCTCGTTTAATTAATGCACCCTTAAGATGTTGCATGTTTGGTCCAATGCGGCAATGCCGACGCATGGTAGTCCAAAACCACGTGGAAATTTTTATATTTCACTTGTATGTAACGAAAACAAAAAAAAACAAAATATGTACTGAAAATATTTATACATATGTGCGACGTATGTATGGAAAATATATGAAGCATTCTTCGTCAGCTGGGCCATTTTTTTCGGTTGACCTCTCCGATATTCGTAGTCATCTCCGAAATTGTAGTTCTAGACGAGTGGAAATTCTGTGAGTGTTTTAAGATTTCTATTAATGCAGTTTTATTTTACGGACCCTGAAAATAAAATTTTGAGCCATCAAATTTTGTAATTGAAAAAAAAAAAAAATGACAAAATATGTGAAAATTTCGACAATCCCTATTTTTCAAAACCTAATATTTTTGAATGCCTGATAAGTTCCACAATATATGATACCCAAAAAAAAAAACAAAAAAAACTAAAAAAAAAATGCATGTCATAAACTGCATTTACAAACTTGCAAAAAAGCATCACAGAAAATTTCACTCGACAGAACTGCATTCTAGGTAATCAAAATATCGGAGAAATAAAATAACGACAAACAATGATATATTTTTGCAAATATATTAAGCGAATAATATATATAAAACTTTCCACAAAATAATGCCCTAAGCGTTTGCTACTTTTTCCCGTGAAGAAAACCTTTGCACGAACCTCGTATAGATTAACGCATCGTAAATAAATCTACCGAGAGATAATTGAAAATGTTTCACGCGAGTACAAAAATTTCGCCGTAACGAATATAATAACGAAGAAAAATATATAATTGTCATTGAAAAATTTGCAATTGTCTCTCTTTAGAAAGCCTTGCATGGTTTTCACAATGCTTAAGCCATCGTACGTGAAAATAGCCAGGGAAAAATATGTTTCATGCGGTTTTGAGTGCAGTGAGGAACTCGCGGCTATCATCGAAAATATTCTCTCTCCTTTGCAGATCATCGAAACGTCTTAAAATGGAGGCAGGTTATAATTCTCATACGAATTGCCACAGAGCGACGGAATCACAGTTCGCCGGTGAGGGACTTTTCGCCGAAGGTGGACCTTTTGTCGTTTCACCCTCGACGTATTACTACAACAGTCCACCCGCCTGTTTGGCTAAGGGCCGCGATACCGGCGCTTCTAGAGTCTCCGGAATCATTGCCAGACCTCAGCACAGCGTTTCCGCCGCTGCTGCTGCTGCATCTGCTGAGGGAAACAGCGAAGAAAGCCTCGCGCGAAAGCTCACGATCCTCACCGGCTCTTTGGGCCAGGGAAAGCCCATAAGGGTCGACGATCTCATGTCTCTGAGGCTCGATAATGAGGTGAGAATCTGTCGATCAAAAATCCGGAGCGCAACTCTCGCGTTGAAGATCATTCTGTAGATTTGAAATTTTTTTTCTCTAAACACTTAAATCTACGTTAATTTACGAAGTAAGTTAATTAATATAATGTCGTTTAGTATAGAATTTTATGGAGTTTTAGATTTTTTTTTTTTTTGCACTATATTATATAGAGTAAATATAGAGAGGTTTTCTCATTTTAAATAATTACCTGCTTTTCAATTATGTGAATTAATTACCAATTTTTTTTTTTTTTTCCCCATTTATCAGAGCGATCCAAAGGCAGTTCAGCTTCTGGGAAATCTTCATTCAGAGCTTCGTCTGGCTGCAGCTAATTCGAGGCAAAGCGGGCAGTTGGATCCGCATCTTCCAGTTTTAAATCCTCCGCCCGCAGGTCAGTTGAATAGCTGAAAAATTGTCCACCGAACGAATTCTTCTTTTTCGACTGAAATAATAAAGGAGAGGCTATTTTATTGCAGAGATAGCGATCAACCAAAAAGGAAGCTTCGATGCGCACGCCGTTTATGCAGGAGACGACGCTGTGAGCTGCGGCAGATGGTCTCAGCTCGCGACAATTGGTATTCGCACCGCTCTCTCGGCTTTAATGTCTCGCTATGGCTTGGAGACGTACAATCCCTCTCCCGCTGTCACCCAAGCCCCAGGTAAATCTCACGCCGCGCGATCGCCCCAACATCACAATTTCCTATCCTCGGCCTCCACTTCGGCAGCCTTCGGCTCTTAGTCTCAACGATACACTCACCTCTATCGCAATTTGTAATTAAACTCTCAGAGATATCGTCGAATTTCGTATGTTATCAATTATCTATTCAAAATTATTCTACCACTTTTCGTTTTGAGGTTAGGGCCTCAAAATCGCAATTTTCTTAAAACCGAACACCGCGAATTTGATCGTCTTTTTTTTTCGTCCAAATTCGACTGCGTATCTCTGTCACTTGAAAACGTCATTTTTTTTCGCGTTTTTGAAATTTTTGAAAAAAACCCAAAAATCCGGAAAACTTTTTTTTTTCACGTCAACCGGAAATGAAATATTCAAAAAAGCCCGCCATTCGAATTCACTGATGCATTATAATGACGGATTAATTTTAAAACAATTGTTATTGCTTATATTTATTATTATTTATTATCAATACATATTAACAAGAAATACAATTGATTTGCACTTTATTTCGCGGTTATCGAAGCTCTACGAATAAGACTCCGCCTTGATAGTGTAATAACTGATAAGCAGCGTACGAGATCCTTTCGAAAATATTGAAAAACAAAAAAGCGGTTTAATCGTCATCGCGTTAAATAACCGAAAACATTGTTATTTGACTCGATGCTTTCGTATTTATCGTTTTCAGGTTATGTGCACTTTTTCGCGCGTCTATTTTTTTTTTTCAAAATACTCGGCGATTCGAAAAAACAATAACAACAATAATCGTCATCGAAAAATCTTCCCGTCGACGTGCAATTCGCAAAAAAAAAATGAAACTGTTTTAGCGTTATTAAATTTAAATCGAAATAAGTCCACACATTGCATAAATAACGTACTGTGCAAAAGTATGCTAATAATTATTTCAGGGAACCAATAAAACTATCGGATAAACACGCAATTTGTGAATAAAAAACGAAAAGAAAAATAAAAAACACTGCTTCCGTTTCTTTTCGATACTCATACTAGATATTTTACGATGATTTTCAGACTGAGATCCGGTTTCGGGCGCTGGGAGGTTAGAAAAATATAAAGAGCGTCCATTACCAGGCGTGACAACGTAAGAAAGTTGAACGCTGCGAAGAAGAGACGTTGGCAACACTGGACTATGAAGTCAGGCTCGTATTGTTGTTGTTTTTTTGTTTTTTCCTCTCTCTCTCTCTCTCTTTTCTGTTGTTGTTGATGTGACGGCGCGTCGAGTGAAAACAACGGTGCGATTTAATAGGTGGACTTTTTGAGGTTATGCCCGATGCAATTGTCTTGTGAAAAATGAAATAAACGGATGTACAGTTTCGATTTTTTACATGTGTTATTGGAAGGAAAAAAGAAATTTGTGAAAAGATGCTTTTTTACGCCACTCGATTCGTAGTCGATTAGGTTACTCGAGATCAACCTGTTGCTTCGATGCTCACTCGACTGAGATAAGTATCGTTACGATGGTCGTATCGCAGCTTCCGCAGATTGACATTCCCTCCGAGGAAACTCTCAACGACGAAGATAATCACATCATCCAAGCCTTCGACGTTATTCTCAACGGCTACAAACGTATGTCAATCGTAATATCTTTTTTTTTTAGTTATAATGTTTAGCACTAATTGCGTTAATTTGTGTGACGAAGTTGTATAAATGTTGTCTATCGTCATCGTTTTCAATAAAGAGCAAAGATTTTTTTGAGGACCAATTTATCTGAAAGTTTATCGGTTTATTTATCGCCACGATTTATTCCATATCAAATACTTTGAGAAATAATTGAATAATGCATTTTTTGTTCTGACCACAATCGTAATTTGTTGCAGGTTCGCAGATTCGTTTGCACGCTATATCAAAAGCTTACGTGAAGTTAGAAGCGATAGCCAGGAGTCTTCTCAAAGACTGTCATGAAAATGATAAAATATCGCCAAAAAAAGAAGAAATAAAAAGTCGACAAGAGCTGTCGTCGCTGTGGCAATCGGATGGCCATAATTCTCTTGACGATATATTGACTGTGGATCTTACGTATGATTTTGAGAGTCCGGAGCAATCGACGGCTGTTGCGGCCCGAGTGACGAGCCCGATTTTCGGACCGCAGAAAAAAAGGAGCAAGAAAAATAGTAACTCCGATGAGGCTGATTTATTCAAGCCCTTTGCTCACAAAAATAAGACAACAGAAGCTGGTCCTTCGACTAAAGTAGAGGACAATATTTGGGGAAACGGAGCAGCAAAGGGCGATGAAGAAAATCGAGCCCCGCTGAACAAATCGAATTTCAAAAGCCCTACATTCACAGCAATCGATTCCACGCAACTTTCGAACGAATCTCAGGCTGTAGCACAAATTGGCTTCTCCAAAATCGTTTATAATTACGATTCGCACAAAACACCAACTGGAAAACGATCGAGACAAGCGGTTCTAGTTTTTCCGCCTCAGACTTCAGTGGAAAAAAAATCGGTAAATGAAATTTCCACTAAATCAACTGCTTCATTAACGGAAACTCCGAAATCGAACAAAAGACTGAATCCTGGGAAAAATCTCGCTGAAGGAAAGGAAAATAGTTTCATAATCACGACTCCGAGTCAAATCGATGAAACTGCGCGTTCTTTATTCGATGACGAGGATCTCGAGGAATTCGAGGCCTCGAAAGATTTGCTGAACGCTTGTTTGGAGTCTCCGAGTATTGTGGAAAATGTCGTACAGCCTGTGGCTCTCAAAGGTCCTGAAAACCGAGAGAAAAGCGCCGTTCCCATCGCCTCGACTTCGAAATCACAATCCTCGCAACTTTCCGGCGCTATGGATTCGGTAGATGAGACGTTTTTCGCTCCGGTTGAGATTGAAAAGGCGATGAAGCTCGTAAAAAAGCCTGCTTCTATGTCCGACTGTTCTACGTCCGCTAAACCCAAAGATTCTACAGATAAAAATCGTAATTCGAAGATAAAACCTAAAGATGAAAGGCAAATTGAGGAGGCGAAGGAATTGGGAGATTTGGAAGTTCAGGATATCGATTGGGATCAGGATATGAGTACCGATAATTGGCCAGCGGCGAAACAACCGCTCAACAATAGCTTCGACTTGTAAGAAATTGCAAATTAGTTAAAAATTTATTTACCGATAATTAAACAACGAAATGAATATAGAATATGCTTGATGTACTTTGTATTATACTTTATTCGTATATATTTTACTATTTAGCAATCACTTTTGTTTCAAATTACTTTATTAATGGTAAAGACATTTTTTTCTTTAATACGTTTTTTTTTTTAAATGCAGTCTTCCACAAAAAACGAAAAAGAGTCCAAATTTCGCCTACAGAGGAAAAGTAGAGCGAAATCACGCGGAAAGGGCGAAACTGCCCGGCTGGGATTGCCTGGACTGCAAAAAAGTGATAAATCTCTCTCATTAAACCCACACGCTAAATTCCAAGCTATTGCATTAATTCTTGAAACCTTTTCAGTACTACGGAGCGATGAATCTGCCGGAGGAAGAGTTGAAAAAGCACATGAACCGCTGCTCCCGACACAAATCTAAATATAACCCGCGATATTTCACTCCGAAAGGCTTTTGGGATCCTGTTTTTCCCGACGCAACAGACTCGAGCGATTTCAGCGATGACGAGACATTCGAAAAACGAAAAAAACGAACTTCACCAAACGAAAGAAAAAAAATCTAGCCAACGTACACTCCAGAATCTCATTTCCTACATAGACTTGCCATTTGTTCATAAATAATCGCATAAATCATCGAAAAAACTCGCTCAAAAAATCTGAAAATTCTCGTGGCAAAAATTATCACAAAAAAAATTAAAAAATATTAAGTTCACAATTTCACGTTATACAATTAATAAAATTATCTTTTAAATACAAAATAATAATTATTAATCGTTGAGTTGTAGATTTACAAAAAAAAAAAATGAAAAAATCGTTTAAAAAAAATAAAAAAAATACAAGAAAAAAAAGAAGAGAAAAAAAGAGAGATAACACACACTATTGACAAAGTTATGGAGTCGGCGTAGATGGCGTCGTCGAGGATCTAACCTCCAACGAAAAGCAGCTCGCTCCTTTTGCGCCGGGATGTTGAATCGGCCCTAAATCGATGTTAAAAAGGCCCAGTTGACTCAGTCAATAGTCAATCGCCGAGATATGGAATTGGCTCGTCACGCTTGGAGGAAATCCATCCTGGTTTACAAAGGCAGCCTCCAGAATTCCCTTCGCACCTCGTAAGTTTACTCTCGTTAACCTACAACTTATTTACCTCGGCGGGTAATTGATTGTTCGTAAAATTTTCCAGGAGCACCGGAGGAGCGACGAAGGGAGAAGCGGCGTTCGCTTGCGCGCGAGAACTCGACGAATCGTCGAGTTCCGCGGCGAGAACGAGAAGCCAAAAAAACGGAAATTTCAAGCAGGACGAGAAGGTTTACAATGCTTTAGGAGCGACCGACGAATTGTCGTCTTACATTGGACTGGCGAGAGAATTCGCTTGCGACAGCAAAGTCGAGCATCCCTACGTCGACAAACTCAAGCGAGTTCAAATGATACTCTTCGATCTTAATCACGCGATTTCTCGCGGCGACGGAAAGGACAATAGTTTCGAGAGCAAACACACCAAAGATCTGGAAGAGTGGATCATGGAATATGCTAATCAACTTCCACCACCCGAAGACTACATTATTCCTGTGAGAAACATTTTTTTTTCCCTCCCCTTTATTCAAAGCAATTCGCTCAATTATTAGCCCCAATATTGGAGCTAAAAGTATCTGTTAATCCATAAAAATATGAGAAATGAAATTGGAATGTATTTAAAAATTTTTTTTTTTTTTTTCCAGGGCGGAGGAAAAGCGTGCGCTTCGCTTCACGTCGCGAGAACGATCTGTCGACGCGCAGAGAGAAGCGTTACCCCTTTGGTGCGCGACGGAGCGCTCGACGAAGAGGCGCAAGTGTATCTCAACAGACTCTCGGAATTTTTGTTGACCGTATCGCGAATGGCAGCAAAGTGCGATCAGCGAACGGAAAACATTTACATACCGCGCGGGGAGTTGAGCAAAGACGAGAAGTGAGAGCGAGACGAGGAAACGGCTCGAGGAAGATAACTTACACTTTGTTTCAGCGGTCCAACTAGTACGAGACCCTCGAATCTAGTAATCTATTGTATTATATTGATAATAGTACGAAAATGTGCTTCACGACATTACAAACGTTCTCTACATGGTACGACGATACTATGCTATTATTTATAATGTACTATATGTATATATTGTTAGGACTCCTCGCTTAAGACATTGTGTTACGGGCTCCAGTTACAACGACCGGCTCGATGAAAGTCTGGTACATAAAACGTTAAGCTCAAAGCTCCATCTTCGTTTTCTCAATCGTATGTATATTTACAGCCACGTTTTTTCCTTCTTTTTTTAACGAAAGCGTTTTATACTTTTTAATTAGTCGCTAATATTTTGTAGTGTGTGTGTGTGTGTTTTTAAAGGAATTCGCGAATTAAGGAGAATAAATGTCTTTAAATTGGTAAAATTTTGCGTGAAATGAAAAGGCATATTTAGTCTACAAAATATTAAGCGACTGTGTAATATAAATTTGTTTTTACACTCATTTGATGTGTTTTTTAACGAAAGCGTTTTATACTTTTTAATTAGTCGCTAATATTTTGTAGTGTGTGTGTGTTTTTTTAAAGGAATTCGCGAATTAAGGAGAATAAATGTCTTTAAATTGGTAAAATTTCGCGTGAAATGAAAAGGCATATTTAGTCTACAAAATATTAAGCGACTGTGTAATATAAATTTGTTTTTACACTCATTTGATGTGCGTAAAATCGGGTTTATGATGTAATCGTTAAAAACGTTAATTATTCCAGAAGTTCCTCGCCCTCAGTGATTTCCTTGAGGTTCACGAGTTCCAAGACACCGGCTCCTTTTGTCTCGGATCTCACGAGCTGATCGATGTCCCGATATTGTCCCGGATCTATGAGACACGTGAGATTCAACGTTCCACCGTCCCAATCCTCGGTCTCGATTTTCGTTGCCATTTTCACGATCCTCTCGCGAAGTTTACGCGCCTCTTTGCCACCCGTCGAGAGCCTCAGTCGCATTTGCGCTCTCTCCAGCGGCATTACCGTTTTCAGTTGCGGTATCACGTCCAGGGCCTGTTGCTTTGCGTTGCGATTCGGTTTCACGGAAAAATGCACGTCCTTCATTGCCTTCTCTATCATCGACACCGGATAAGGTCTCTTCGTCTCGGGATTCACGCATTTGTCGGCCACAGTCGTCGCTATGTCCTTCAGCATCGAATCCAGCGCCGAATGCCTCTCCTTGTCCGATACTTGAAGCTCACCCTTGGCCAAAATTTCTTTGCATATCTCCGTGTGGTCTTCTTTGCCAAAGGCTTTTATCAGGTCCTCCTTCTTCGCCACTTGACCTTTCGACACGTTTGTGAAGACGCTGTGAGTCTGGAGCACTTCGTCGATATCCTTTTCGCTGAAATAACAATTTTTATAAATCCACTCTTATAAATTGTCACAATTTTGTACTTTTTCCACTGGACTCGAGTTGTTCCTTAGATTCAAATATCGAGCGGATGGAAAACCGAAAGCCATTCCAAAATTTTTGCTTGGAGGAAAATTTGTTTGCGGTGAAAAAAAAAAATTGATTTTTGACTTTTCGTGTCTACTTCAAAAATACTCAAAAAACAAAAAAAATATAGGAAAAAATATAGCAAGGCCAGAAAAAAGTGAAGAAAATTATCAGTCTCCTGGGGAAGTAAATTGTCAAGGTTATGACACTCACAGCTTATTTCTCCACGAAACAACTTTGTTTTTGTAGCAAGCGATTTCGAATCTCTTGCCGGCTTTTTTCATGCGAACAACGGCAACATTCGTGAGCCGAATTTGGTTGATCGGCGTGAATATGTTGGACATCTTCGTCGAATATTTTATCTACGTTGTGAATATCACAATTTATTATTGGGACGTTGCCCAATAACGAAAAAATGTCACGGTTTTGTGATTGTCTCTCTCTCTCTTTTTTTCGTTTCTCTGTGTTCACAGGAAATGGAGCACGTGAATAGAAATATATCCCGACGGAAAAATCGCAACGTGGGACGTTCGGAAAATTGACAAGTGCGCGACAACAAAGACAGCTGATTATCTCCTTCAAACCAACGAAACTCGCGGTAACTTCGAGGGGATGGAAGCAGAGCTTGGGAATAACTCGCACTTCCGGTCCGCTGATAACCCGCACTCACGACTCCAGTATTCTTTACGATTTCCGGTGCGCCACTTTTTCAACACACTTACCCAGAGTGTTTTTTTTTTTCACTGTCTCCGGAAGCTCCATCATATCCAAAAATAACCCGGAGATCTTTATTCTCTCCGCTTCGGACGTTGTGTTGTTATACTCGAAATTATGGCGGTCGCTAAATCACTCGGTTAAATATAAAACACTTGCGATCGAATCTAAAAATTAAAATCAAAATTCATCCGGCCTTTTGCAATATACGCTATATACATCGATTCAAAAAATTTTATTTTTCGAAAACCTTAAGTTTTTCCGCAGTGACGCGGCGTTCTTAACATGATAAAGTATGGGAAATCGGAAATAACGGGACTCTCGTCGCGTTATTAACATGACAAAGTATGAGAAATTTGATTGAAAAAAAAAAAAAATCTTTAAAATCTTCCGCACGCGTGTAAGAAAAAAGTGGGGGGGATGGACGGAGTCCAGCGCCCTCACGCGCAGCGGCGGAGCTTTTAGTAGCGTTCGGTAGTCCGCGCGCGATGGTTCTGCGAGCAACAGGTCCGCAGTGTTACCCAAAAAGTGCGTGACCAGTGACAACGTACGAATAACGTGAAAGCGCCAAAAAAAAAAAGAAAGGAAATCCTCGAAAATGACAATGGCAGCGCAAGACGAGGTGGGGGTCGGAGATTTCGTGCTGCTCGATGAGATAACGACGGAAAGGGTTGTGGACAATCTACGGATCAGGTAAATAAACAAGCGAAAAGCCGAACGACGATCTTTCTCTCTCTCTCTCTCTTTCGCTTTCTTTTACTACAATGTGTGCGTTAGCAGTTTGACAGGTGAAAGCGATTGTTACAAAATGCGAAACCCGAATGATAACGAGCGACGAGAGAGAGAGAGAGAGAGAGAGAGAGAGAGAGAGAGAATGATAAAAAGAGAGAGAGAGTGGAGCGCTCGTGCCGCTCGTTTTACGCACGGAGGGAAAAGGCGTGGCCTCTCTCTCTCTCTCGCTCTCGGAGAAGAGCAAAAAAAAAGACGAAAAAATGCTACAGGTGATCGTGAGAAATTTTGGTCCGGGGCGAATTATCGAATATCCGAAAAGCAAAGGAAGACCCAAAGATATTAATGACGTTGTGTCGAATGCGAGAGAGAGAGAGAGAGAGAGAGAAATGTGGTTTGGTAATGGGTTTTTTTCGCACGAGGGACTTTAGTGGATTTTCGCAAGTTCGATATTCACCCTAAATCGTGGCTCTGCTTATTTTATTCGCCACACTCGGGCCGGCGATGAGCGCGTTGCGCTCGTCAAAAGCGATGCAGGTACTGAAAATTCACGTTGAAAATTTTCGCCTGCTCTTATCGTAGTTAGTTGCATGGAAAATATTGAATGAGGGATTACAATAGGAAAGAGAGATAGGGCTTTTCTGGGGCTTCGGCTCGCGATACGCAAACGCGCGCGCGAGGCCAGACCGTGTGTGCGATTCGCGTGAGTCACGTTTCGAGTCACCGGGTGATGCTCGACGATGTTCCGTTGCCTTCTCACGCGAATCTCCTTCACTCGATATCGCTGTACTGCATTTTGCGCGTATTCCATATACGGGCTTTCGACATACGTGAGACACACTCTCGCATCAACTCTCGCACCGCGAGGATGTACAATCGGCACCAATGCGAATTCGCGCTTTTTTTTTTATCGGTTTTCCATTTTTTTATTTTATTTAATTATTTATTTATAAAACGATACTTTCTCTTTGTCGGTATTGATTTTTTTAATCGACTTTGTAAGAGGAGAAATTATTTTTATTCTCGCGAAAAGAGCTTTGGATTTTTTTTTCGGATTAGAATTTTTTTTAAATATATATATTTCGCCTCGTTTAAATTAAATAAAAAGGAAGTTCTTTGATTTTTTTAAAATTCAATTTCTATTTTTAAATGATTGGGGAATGTGAGAAAATATTGGTATATTAAAAAAAAAAAAGAAAAATTCAATATTATAATTGAAGCAAATGGTTGAAAATAATTGTTGACCGAGCATTCGTCGCCACGCATCCTGGATATTCATTGAACATACGATGCACGCGTTACCTGCATTAACTGTGATTCATTAGGAGCGGCGAACCGCGCGATGCTACGCATAACAGTATATGCAATAATACTATGTATCTAGGAATCGCGGGATGATATCATTATTCTGCATGTGTGTGTATGTGTGTGAATGTGCATGACTTCTGTACTTAAATTGCCCGGCGAGTCACGTTGATAGCGTTATAAATATGAGCCAGACTACTTCTGTACAGTTTGAGGGCTAAAAATCTTAAGTACTGTCTCTGATAACAGGATAATTCGCGATAAGCTCACGCGATCGTTATCATCCGTTATCGCTAATTTTTTTAAAGTCACAACGTAAGAGATTATTGTCGGCAATCACCGACAAAATTTTCATTTCCTGGAATGACTTTATCCTCGTTTCTTCATCCACTTTTTTTTTAATAATTTTTTTAACTTCAAATTTTCCTTTCAACGATTAGCATGATGCAAAAAAAAATTATTTATCGATTAGGTATTGCAGTAAAATAAATTGGGATTGAAGATAGCAAATTGGTGATGTAATAAATATTTTTGCTGTCTTGAAACTCAAGCTAATAAATATTGAATTAAATATAATGTTGTCTTCCTGCATGTGATAAAAAAAATTGGAACTTTAATTGATATACACTTAAAATTTTGCAGATTCAATGGGGGAAAGATTTACACGTACATCGGAGAAGTATGCGTGAGTGTAAATCCTTACAGAACTTCAAACATCTATGGCCCGGCTGAAATAAGTAAATACAAAGGTGAGGATGGGTATTATGAATTGTTTAGTGTAAATAATACACAATTGTCGTTGTTTGCACCATTGGTGTGCTAATTAGCACTGGTTAGGTGAGTTGTAATGGTGCAAACTGTTCAGCTCGACTAACACACCAAGATATGCACTATCGCCCAAGGATAAATGCTTATCACAATTGTGCGGTGCTTATCACCGCCAAGTATCCTATGATTCATCATCGGCGTTTTCTAAGAGTCGAAAATATTCGAATAGCGATGGCTTTATGTAATAATACTGTATTTTTGCGTTTTTTTTTTCCTTTCGCAGGCCGAGAACTTTTTGAAAATCCACCGCACATATTCGCAATCGCCGATTCCGTTCACAGAGAAATGAAGCAACAGGGCAGAGATACGTGCATCGTTATCAGCGGAGAATCTGGCTCCGGTAAAACCGAAGCCAGCAAAATAATCATGAAGTATATCGCCGCTGTTACCAATCTCTGCGGTCAACAGGAGATCGAGAGGTGCGATAAGCTCGATTATACTTAATTACAATTTTTAAAACAAATTTTAGAGACAGTAAATTGTATACAAAAAATTACAAGGATAGAATATGAATTATAATTTCACTAACGCTTGCTTGTAAATCAAATTATTCAGGGTGAAAAATGTACTTATACAGTCGAATTCAATTCTGGAGGCGTTTGGTAACGCAAAGACAAAAAGAAACGACAATTCCTCGCGATTCGGCAAATACATGGACATTAATTTCGACTTCAAAGGCGACCCGGTCGGAGGTCACGTGACGAACTATCTGCTCGAAAAATCTCGGGTTGTTTATCAGCAAAAGGGAGAGAGAAATTTTCATTGCTTCTATCAGGTAAAACGAGACTCTCGCACTATTTTTCTCTTGGATAACATGTTATTTTTTAGTTTTTTTTTTTTTTACATATGTACATCAAATTTTGCAGCTTCTAAATGGTTGTAGCGAGGATGAGCTCAACAGACTCAGATTAGTGCGAGACCCAGCGGCGTATTATTACGTAGGCCAAGGAGACAGCAATAAAACGAGCACGAGCGACAGGGCCGACTACAAGGCCGTCACTTCGGCAATGACGACCCTCGGTTTCACTCCTGACGAAACCCAAACGGTTTGGAGTATTTTGGCCGGAATTTTGCACCTGGTATGTTTTTTTTTTTATGACAAAAGTGAAAAATCACGAGCAATATACAAGCATTTATTTCGTTTTTCTTTTTTCGTTAATTGTAATATATTTAATAAACGTTGAATTCCTTCCTCTTCAGGGCAACATAATGTTCAGCCTCGAGGAGGAATCACTTTGCATTGGAAATCGCGGGGCTCTGAACGACACGGCCAATTTCTTTTCGATCGATCCGAAAGAATTAAGTACCGCACTTTCGCAGAGGGTTATCGCCGCGGGCGGTGAGGTAATGCAGAAGAGTCATACGATTATCGAAGCCGAGTACGGCAGAGATGCCCTCGCCAAGGTATTTATCATTTTTACCTCATTATTCGCGGTCGAGCACGTATTTATCGTGAGATTAATTGTGATTCACGTCGGATCAACGCGCGTTTAATCGCAATTACAGGCCATATACGAGAGATTGTTCACGTGGATTGTCTCGCGGGTCAACGCCTGCATCAACGTTCACGATTCCTCCGGTTTCTACAATCGCTATAAGCGAACACTTATCGGAGTTCTCGATATATACGGCTTCGAGATATTCGACGCCAATAGTTTCGAGCAATTTTGCATCAATTATTGCAACGAGAAGCTCCAACAACTTTTTATCGGTTTGTTTTTTTCGTTTTTTTTTTCACTCCGATTTATCGGCTTGACTTTATTACACGATGAAATATTTGTCTCACTTGTTTATCTGGCTATCGACAGAATTGGTTCTCAAACAAGAACAGGAGGAGTACAAGAGAGAAGGAATCGCCTGGCAGGCTGTCGAGTACGTGAATAATCAAGTGATTTGCGACCTCGTTGAACAACCGCATAAAGGAATTCTTGCGATAATGGACGAGGCTTGTCTCAACGTTGGCAAAGTCACGGACGAGGTGAGATATATCCTAGTTTCATTTAGATTTCCTACGAAAATTCCAATGTCTCGAATAACTTTGTTCTAATAATGGAAATGATGGAGGGAAAATTATATACAAGCGTTTCATCGATATCAATTGCAGATGCTTTTGGAAGCTATGGACAAAAAATTGGCCGATCACAAGCATTACACGTCCCGACAATTGAAACCTCTCGACAAGGAACTCCAGCACAAGACACAATTTCGAATAAAGCATTACGCCGGCGACGTTGTTTACGGAATAAATGGTTTTCTTGAGAAAAATAAGGACACCCTATTCCAGGACTTTAAGCGTCTCATGTACAAGAGCAAAAATTCTTTGGTCAGCGGAATGTGGCCCGAAGGTGCACAAGATATCACGAAGGTAGATTATTCCCATAATATCACAAAACGATTAACTTGCGATGAGTAAATCGATGAATCGCGATGGATAATCGAGTTTCTTAATTAACGCAGACGACCAAGAGACCGCAAACCGCCGGCACCCTTTTCCGCGTATCGATGTCAGCCCTCGTGACCAACTTGACGAGCAAAGAACCTTTCTACGTTCGTTGCATCAAGCCGAACGAGGTCAAGTCGCCGGTCGTCTTCGACGACGAGAGAGTCAATCATCAAGTACGATATTTAGGTTTAGTTGAGAATATACTGGTGCGACGGGCTGGATTCGTCTACAGACAACGTTACGACAGATTTTTGAAACGGTATTTATATAATACACTCAATCGTAGTAACGTTAAATTGCACTTGTGATGAATTATTGAAATAAAAATATCGTATTTTTTTTTTTTTTTTTTTTTTTTTACAGGTACAAAATGATATCCAATTACACTTGGCCGAATTTCCGAGGCGGAAGTGACAAGGAGGGCGTAAAAACGTTGATCGAGGAGTCGGGCTTCGCCGACGACGTCAAATACGGACACACCAAAGTATTTATACGATCGGCGCGGACACTTTTCGCCCTGGAGCAATCGCGAAGCGATTTGCTGCCGGGAATCGTGACGTTGCTTCAAAAGCAATGGAGAGGATACTTGTGTCGCAGGCGATACAAGAAAATGAAGGCTGCTCTAGTTATCATCGATTATTACCGTCGATACAAACGATACGTTTACATCAAGGAATTGGAGAGGAAATTCAGAAACGCGAAGACATTGCGCGATTACGGTAAAAGCTTGACTTGGCCTCTGGAAAATTTTGCCGTACGGGCCGCCGTTCCGGCGCTAAAAATGATGTACGCTCGATGGCGCGCGTGGATGGTGCTCAAAGCTATTCCCAGAGAAGATTGGCCACAGTTGCGATTAAAGGTAAAAATTACGCTGCCAAAAATAATTTCGAAATTTATAACATTTATTGACGATGGAGATCGAAGCTAAATCTTCTTTTTTTTTTTTGCTCAGATGGCGGCAGGTGCTGTACTTCGATCAAAACGCCAATACTGGGGCCAAGAAAGACGCTGGGAAGGCAATTACCTCGCGAAATTCGATGAAAATGATCTACACGATGTCTTTTCGGCGTCTATAAACAATCTCCGGAATGCGGATCACTTTAAATCGGTGCTGTTCAGTGCATTCATTCGAAAAACCAACAAGTACGATATTTTTTGACTGTGTTTTCTTTTAACCTTTTAAAACATATTTTAAAAAAATTAATAATCAATTTTAAAGCAATTTTTTGATCTCCAATCTCAATATCCTTTCGATACAGATTTGGAAAACAAGCCGATCGAGTTCTGCTGATAACCGAACATTCGATTTATAAATTGGAGAGCTCCAAGTTTAAGACGATGAAGAAGGGCATGCCGATCGCCGAAATAACGGGACTGAGCGTAACGCCGGGCAGAGATCAGCTAATCGTTATACACTCGAATCGAGGGAATGACTTTATAATGTCGATCACTGCGAAAGAGGATCGCGTTGGCGAACTCGTTGGTATTCTGAGCACCAGATATCACCAGTAAGTATAAGATTCCTCTTGAAAAAAAAAAAAATCTCTCTCCCATGAAAAGAACTGTAATAAAATTTGCAATTTTTCTTTCAGATTACGGGGAGCGGATTTGCAAGTGACGGTCGACGTTAAATTCAAATGCATGGTCGGTAATAAGAAGCAGGTGCTGAAGATCGAAGTGATGCCGGAAGTGACCGAGCCAACGTTCCGCAAAGAACGCGACAGTACGATAATATACGCGATTCCGCCTTCGCTAGAAATAATCGGTTCCGGTAGACACCAAATCCGAACGGCCAGCTAATTAACCCGTTTAATTCGAAGAGCGTTTCCACGTCTTCTTCGTAGCCTCTCCCAATTCCTCTCCGGATCTTCCTCTGTAAATAGTATCTATCTATATGTTGCCGAAAGATCGAAAATTGCGCTTAATCCTATCTACTAGTACTTATAGAGACTCTTTAGGTAATTTATAATTTTGGAGAATGCGAAGCATTCAATGAAATTCTTCAACTTGTACTATATTAATTTTATACGTTCCGTGCTAATTATCGAAAGGGATACGAGGAAAAAATCCTCTCACTGCTGAAATTAACAATTCAAAACAATTAAAAAATATACATTTATAATCTTTTTTTTTAATGAAGTATTGCAATTAACAGCTCTGCAAAATTAGTTAGACATTTGTCTAATTGTATATTTGTGTATTGTATAATTTGGCATAACTATTATTTCAAAATTATTAGAGTATCGGGATAAAAAAATTAATTCGTAATTTGAGGGGTTTTTTTTCGTTTGAGAATCGATTCGAGGGCCTTTTAAGGTTCCAACGCTTACCGTGCTTTTTCATCAAACTAACAAATCACGCGTGCCTTAATAAGCTTTGAGATAAAACTTTATGCGTATACAAATATCTACAATTTTTTGATGAATTTCTTAACATAACGTACTTAATGAACTGCCTGCGGTTCAGCCGGACGTCGACGGTACTGCGAAAATTCGCGTTCGACTGCACGGCAAATGCACAACTGTATTTTCACATTAAAAGTGCCATTCTTATTAAGGAAGAAACAAAAAAAAAAGCAAACAAATGATATAATTGATTAATTTAAGTTCGATAGATACACGTATAAAAACAATTGTTATCATCAACTCTGAGCTCTTTTATATTTTTAATGTTTTATTGTTAAATTGTGTAAATGCAAAAGACATGCAGTATTTAAATACAAAACGGATTTTAATCCGAATTCGAAGTCGGCGAAGCCTCCAAACGTTTATACATGTAAATGTAGCCCAATTCCTTTGGTGGATTCTCGGACAGTGCAACCTGCAAAAAAAAAATACAATTAAATTACATTTTTTTCAAATTATCAAAATATTTAGTAACGCTACAAAACGATCCAATTTTCCTTATTGCAAATTAGCGAACCTTTTCGTCGTTGTAAATGACCCATCGATTGTCCTTAAGTAGGTGACAAACGTAGTGGCCAACCATTGTGGAAGTTCCCATGTGCGATATAAATCCGACCAATTTGTAGTCTGCAATAGAGCAAAAAAAAAAAAAAAAAACAGAGATTAGCGGAAACGAAAAGAAAAAACTGTCGAATCGCTGAATATTTTCAGACTCACGGCCGTTTCCGTCCCTGAAGGAAGGACCGGAAGGTCGAGCGGCCGAATCTTCGTCCATGGGAGCCGAAGAAGCAGCCTCTTCCTCTTGGTGACTGAATATCCAATCGACAGCGCGTTCAACGTTGTTATCCGTCGCTTCGAGTGCCTTCGTTGCTTGCGTATCGGTAAAACCGAGCCTCAATAGATACTCCATACTCTCGGCTGAGGGTACGAATGAACTTTTATCTGTAATTAAAATAACAGTGTTAATCGAACGGCAATTTTCGTGATATTCGTTTTTGTTAAAATTATATAAATATTAATACCGCTTGAGGGTTTAGCATCTGTTCCTGGCGGCACAAAAGGATTCGCAAAGTCCGAATCGCATATGTGTTCGAGAGCCCAATTGAGAGCGGCCCCGAGGCTCTTGTTTCCGGTCAAATAGAGAGCGCGCTTGCAAGCCTCGGGCGGGAAGCCCATTTTTGTTAATTCGCTAAGAATCTCCTGATCGTAAACCGGTGGTGGTGGCTCGGATTCCGGGAGCAATTCCTCGTCGGGCTGCAATCCGTTGGCTCTCAACCAAGTCAAATCCAATACGTCCGGCATCTCAACGGCAACGTCCAATTTAATGCTCGTCCAGTCTTCGCGCATCGTGAATTTCTTCAGATGAATCAGAAGATAATCGGGGAAAGTTGCGAGCCTCGTGATTCTGTTAATTACAATTTTTAATCAACAAACTCTCAAGATTTTATGCGAAAATTGGTCGAAAATATGGATATCATTTTTTGTGAGCAGACAAAAAAAACTGCAAAGTAAAAAATTAAATTTTCCCGGAACTGTCGTTTAAATAAAATATGTTCTTACTTTGTAGCGGTCGTTTTGTCGTTGAGGGCCGTGCTGTAAAATTGCTCGACCGTCTCCGAGCGAGCGAACGATTCTAGGCAAGAGAGGAGCTTTATGTGAGGCCTCACTGTCGCGACGGTCTCTACTCTCTGGCCTTTCGCTTCGGCTTCCTTCTTCTCCGCTTCATAGGCTGCTACTTCGTCCTTATTCACCAAAAAAACAAAAGGTTCATGAATAATCGATAGCTAATCGAAATTTTAGTCGTTTTAAATAATAACGAAAAATTCGAATTCCTATGTAAAATCTGAAAGCTGAATATAAATGAACCTTGTTCGTAGCTGCGTCGAGGGGAATCGGCAGAGGCAACAAATACTCCGGACGGTGCGAATATTTGACTTTCTTCGAGCCCCCGCATTCGTATCGTTCCTCGACTTTGAATTTGAAACACTCGGCAGGATTCAACTGATTAACACTGTGTCGCTGCGTGAAAGTAATTTACGTTATTACATATTTGTTTGCGTTAAAATCGTCATAAATTACGATCTCAAAAAATATATATTTACGTCTATGACGTTTATAAGGTGGAGGAGAAATTCTTGAGCGTCCTGCTGTCGATTCGAGGCGAATGTAGGATTTCCTCGACCGATTAGGACTTTGAACATTCTCGGTGGAATTCCCTGACGACCTTCGTCTTCAGCATCGGATGCTGGAGCAATCGAGTATTTACCGGAAATAAGCCCCGAACCCAATTTGGCCCTAGAAAAAAAAAAAAAAAAAAAACAATTTAGAGCATTCGTTTTTCGCCCGTTTCATTGGAAGCCCTCAAATTGTTACGAACTCACATCTGGACGTTGAAATCGTTCGGCGGATCGTTGACATTACTCTGAAAAATCTCGGGCGCCGCGTCGACGTATCTGCAATAAAACGACGTGTTTTTTAAAAAACATTTTCATCCACCGAAACGCCCAATAATTCGGCAATAATGCAACGTATGCATTAAAAGGAAAGTCGTGAATTTTGGACCTTTTTATGAAATCCGGTATGGCGAATATCGTTTGCATAACGCTATTCAAATAACACGAATTCCCGAGATTCGTGAGTCCCGTGTATCCTGGACCGTAAACGGGCGTTAATTTGCTCGCTGCTTCCTGAAGAGCGACCCACTCGCCGAACTTTTGGTTCAAATCGAGCTCCAACTCGATCATCGATTTGTCGGTCTTCTCCATTTGCGCGATGTTGATTCCCCAATGAGCCAAGTGCACGATAAGGTTCGGATCATCGACCATGTCGTCCTCGTCGTACGAAAATACGTCGCCCTTTCCCTCCTTCGTTATTGTCCCGAGTTTAACGGCGAGCGGATGTCCGGTCGCCCGATAGTGCTCCACCGCGTGATCGTTGCCTCCCGTGCCGTCGTAAAATTTACGGCCACACAGAATCGTACCGTCGGTCAAATTTAACCAGAGATTTTGCGACAAATCGCACTTGTCGCACTTCCAACCACTCGGAGGTATTTTTCGGCCGTTTTCCAACTGCAGCAGATTCGCTGCGTGCCTAATGATTTATATTTCGGTAGGAAAACGAAGAAAATTAATGTGATGGAGTGATTTTTTCATTTTTCAATGAATTATTATTGGGCGAAACAAATTCATTCGTGTACTTTCGGTATTTTTTGCAGCCCTGAATTTTTTCCACCCACATTGTAAGATAAATTTCTCACTTAGATATGATCTTTGCCTCTCCGTCCCAAGTTCCCGCCAAGCCCTTCATTTCTGCCACTTTTATGGCAGACTCCGCCTTCAATACCGACAACACACATTCTTTGAACTGGAAAAATATGAAATTTAAAAATAATTTGTATATCGATACATCAATTTCTCATAACTGTATATTTCGTTTAATCCAGTGCAAACCTCCGACGGCAGATCTTCTTTGGGATATTCGATGGAGGCGAAACTCGGCAGCACGACAATTTCATAAATCTCTTCGTAAGTATATTTTTGTTGATCGGGAGCGAAGCCGCCGGGCGTGCCGATGGCCAGGCGCGTTATCTTCTTTGCCGGACCGTCGCCGGGTTGCTCAGACTTTACCTAATCGAAACGGACCAAAGTTTAGCGTCGAATGAATTTTTTCAAAAACCCTTTTTTTTCAGACCTCTTTCCTGTTGCGTTTCACATGAAGATAAAGCGAGTGTTTGGTTTTTTGGTAGTATTGCTCGACATGGTCACGACCGAGTCCAAGAAAAGTCTTCAAGCAAATATAAAGTCCGGTCGGGCTTTCCTGTTGAAAAAAAGGCGGAAAAAAATAAGAAATACGTTTCCAAAAATATTTTACTAGCAAAAATGGTGCTTGGCTTTTTCATCTCTTCGACATAAGAATAATAATCATAATGACTATGAAATTATTCAAAACTAACCGGAGTGTCAAACGAGTAAACACACTCGTCCTTGTAAACCTTGTCGCCCGGTTCGACGATTTTCAACGAGCTCACATTTTTCGACATTTCTTCCATTCTCAAATTCGCAGGTTGTCGCGGAAATCGTTTAATCAAGAGATCTCACGGCTGAGCTTAGACAATCATTGCCGATAACCTAACCGTTGCTTCTCCTTACAAATTCGCTTGTGCCTCTGCCGGTTTCGCTGCTGAAAATTCCGCGAGCCGCCGAACACGATGATTTGCGTGATTTGGGGAACGAGGAATTAATCCAGCGATTAAACTGCGCGAGTCAGGTGAGCGACTAACGAACTAAAAATCTTACAACACTTTTCTCCGATGCTGTGCGCACGCAGCAATTTTCAAAATCACTCAAAAATCTCTGAGAAATCTGCGAAAATCTGAAAATATCTGATTTGCTTGATTCGGGGAACGAGGAATTAATCCGCGATTAAACTGCGCGAGTCAAGTGAGCGACTCACGAACTAAAAATCTTACAACACTTTTCTCGGATGCTGTGCGCACGCATCAATTTTCAAAATCACTCAAAAATCTCTGAGAAATCTGCGAAAATCTGAAAATATCTGATTTGCTTGATTCGGGGAACGAGGAATTAATCCAGCGATTAAACTGGCGAGCCAAGTGAGCGACTCACGAATAAAAACCATACTACCCGTTTTTCGGATGCTGTGCGCACGCAGCTATTTTCAAAATCACTCAAAAATCTCTGAGAAATTTGCGAAAATCTGGAAAAATCCGATTTGCTTGATTCGGGGAACGAGGAATTAATCCAGCGATTAAACTGCCCGAGTCAAGTGAGCGACTCCTCACGAACAAAAATCGACTCGCAACAATTATTAAAAACACTAAAAACTCCAAAACCAACTCAACTTGACTAAATTTGCTAAAATCTTCTGAAATCCGGTTAATTTGGACGCTCATTTGACTCGGCGAGTGATCGTGACGTAACAGCAGTCCGCTCCTCACGAACGTGAAGAGAAGAGAGAAGAGCTGCAATTCGCGTGGTCCTCGCACGAAATATTATACATACATATATATGTATATATAGAAATCGCTCGATATTCAGTGAATTTAAGTCGTCAGAATTGGAAAAATGAGCGGAATAGTGAGAAACGCGTTGCGTTCGGCGGCGATTAAGAGTCTGGTGACGACACCGAGAGCATCGCCGAGCGTGCACAACCAATTTTCGAGATCGGTGTGGAACATGTGCCGACGAACCGGCAACCAAACCGCCGCACCCCTAACCACACTTAAGATTCACAGTCCCTCGAATTTGTGCGGATGCGGGTGCGCCAAGGGAGCTCACACCAAAGGTTCCTCGATTTTACATTTTTCTTCGCTTTTTCACAATAATTTTTCCCTTTTCTTACATGACGATGATTTTTTTTTTTTTTTTCACAGCTGAAAAAGAGCTCGTCGAGTTCCTGGCCGAAGAGATCGTGGCGGAGAAGAAGGCGCAGAAGTTGAAAACTATTCCCACGGACGTCAGCGGGTTCACGGTCTCCCTCGACGGGGCCAACGTCACCCTCGTCAAGAAACAGAGCGACGAAACGTAAGCGTCGGATCGATTCTTTAGGAATGCGGTGTTCACCAAAGGGTTGAGTGCGCAGCGGATTCTTTCGATCGCTTCGTTAATTCACCTTTGGAATATTAAACAGCGCTTTTTCGTTCCTAATGTTGCGCTTTTGTGGCGCGACGTGTTGAAACGAAAACGCACAGGCAAAGATTGGAGATATCGCAGGAGGACATTTTTTGCGGGAAGGTTTTTTGGATGCCTCGATGATTGGATTTTTTGTTTTGTTTTTTCTAGCATCACAATCGCTTTCAATGTTAATCACACTGTGGATACTGATGCCGAGCCAGAAATCGATCCACGAGACGACAAACCAGATTTGGGAGAAATGAAGAGCAAGCCCAACTTCTCCATCGACATCAAGCGAGGCAGCCAAACATTAGGATTCACGTGTTCATTCAACAATGAACCCGGAGCGTCCGGAGCCGATGAGGGATACAGTGAGTTTGCTTTTATTTCACATTCTTCTAGAATGTTGTAATATTAAAAAAAAATAAATACCAAAGCCTTGAGTACAGAATAATGTATCAAAATTATTCTGATAATTAAACTTTGGTACATCAAGGCATTGCTGTAATCAACTGTTGATTTATTTCTGATTAAATCGTCTCTATAGTAATGCAACACTTTTTTTTTGGCTAACAGCAGACATTTCGATTAATCTTTTTTTTTAATTAGAAAATTCTTAACAAATATGTTATTTTTGACCAGATGATATTTTCGGGATCGATGAGATAACTCTGTACGAAGGAGAACATAACGACAAAGTATATGCAGTAGCGGGAGAAGTGATCGACGGGGTAAGTTGAAAAATAGTTGAAAATTCGTGTTTCTTGGAGTCTCAATTGATTTTAATATATCGAATTTCACGGTTTTACAGTACCTGTACGACTTGCTGATGAACTACCTCGAGGAAAAGGGTATTTCGAACGAGTTCGCCGAGAAATTGGTGGAATTGAGCACGAGTTACGAGCACACGGCGTACATAAGTTTATTGGAGGCTCTGTCGAAATTCACCGCTGGAAAGTAATTTCGTTCTCGTATTCGCATAGAATTCCGATATCGATTTGATTATCCGCGTTCTTAGAACGTCGCCGTAATCCTCGATGAAAAACCGTTTAAAAATTAACATCCCGTTGATAAAAAGTCTATCGATAAGTACACCCCGCTAGAAATCTAAGTTCAAACGCAAACCCCACATGTGTTTGCTTCTTCTGTAATCTAAGGATTTTAATAAAAATCGAGTTAAATTAATTAATTAATTAATCAATTAAATATCGTAACCGATTAAAAACGCCAACAATTATTTTTAAAAAAATTAAATAAAACATCAACAATCTTTCCCTACTAAACACATTTTCGCCCAATCTTATCCCTAATCGCTTAATTTCAAAAACCTTCTTTTCGCTCATTCAAAATTCCCGCGTTCGTGAGTGGCGCCACCGTCGCAAAAATGGCGGTGTACATAAGGAAAAGCGACGGTGGCGCCAAATGAATTTCGCGGCGGTCGCGGGTGCTTCGCATTGGCGAGAATTCGTTGGAGCGCGTTAGTGCGTGTGTGTGCGTGCGAAAGAATCTCCCTCGCAAATATCCAGGAGACGGCATCGCGCGGTTCCTCGGCGAGTGATTGAAGGTAAACGGCCGCTCGCGAGTATTCGTCGCGTCAGCGACGCCGGAAATTCCTCGAGGCCGAGAGGAGCCGATCGTCGAGATTTATTTTGGCGAACAGTGGGCGAGCGACATCGACGACGGACTCTCCGGGATATGCCAATCGGCATTTGTATCGCCAATGGACGCTCTCTGATCCTCGAGCTTACCGAGATCGCTCGGCGGGCTGCGCCGGGATTCTTTCGCTTCGCGAACGACGCTTGAAGGTTCGTCTCTCCAAATTCACCCTTCGATATCACCTTCGCACTCCCATTTCACCTCTCGCATATTTTACAACGTAACCGTGCGACCGATGTCCTCGAAAATCGTATATTTTTCGAAAATAGGCAGTTTCTCTTGCATGGAATTTGCGGCGTCCCCTTGACTCCGCCAATTAGATGACGCTACTTTCCCGCCGCACTTTAAACTCTATTTTTCGGTAGGATATATATATATGTATTTTTGTTTTTTTTGTTTTGTTTTCGGGATATTCTTGTTTGTATTATATATTGGGTTTAATAATAATAAATTTTGACAATGTATTTTTGAGGCTTATCGCAAATGTGGTCCGCAACTAAATGGCGAAAGAATTGCATTTATTTATTTTTTTAATTTACTCGTATTAACGAATTGTTGTTTTTTTTTTCTTTTCAGAAGTACGAGTAAATACTTTAGCAATATGAGTACGGCAGTACCCAACGGCTCCGGCGATGCCGCCAAGCCAAAAAAGAAGACGGTGGAGGCGATATACCAGAAAAAATCGCAGCTGGAGCACATTCTCCTCAGACCGGATTCGTACATCGGCTCCGTCGAGCCCGTGACGGAACTCATGTGGATTTTTGACAAGGAGAAGGAGATGATGGTGCAGAAGGAAATAAAATACGTTCCCGGGTTGTACAAGATTTTCGACGAGATATTAGTCAATGCGGCTGATAACAAGCAGCGCGATCCCAAAATGGACATGATCAAAATAGACATAGATGCGTAAGCGATGCAATTTTATATTTATCCCAAAGCCACTGTTTTTTTGTTTTTCTTCTTCCTCCTCCAAGGAAAATATATGAAAATTGTGATTTTTATTTTCACCGCAGAGAAAATAATACGATATCCGTGTGGAACAACGGAAAAGGTATTCCAGTGGCGATTCACAAGGAGGAAAATATGTTTGTACCGACAATGATATTCGGTCATCTACTGACCTCATCGAATTACGATGACGAGGAGGAGAAAGTCACCGGTGGCAGGAACGGATACGGAGCTAAACTTTGCAACATCTTCAGTCACCGTTTCACCGTCGAAACGGCCTCTAAAGAATACAAGAAGAGTTTGAAGCAGGTAAAACTTTTGCCCCTTTATTTGGTAATAAATCGACGATTTTTCATATTTCCAGTATATAAAAAAATACTAAATATCTGTGTAATTATTTCCTCAGACTTGGGGCAACAACATGGGCAAAGCGAGCGAACCGAGAGTGAAAGAATTTTTCGGCGAAGATTTCACAAAGGTCACATTCTCGCCGGATTTGCCGAAATTCAAGATGGAAACGCTCGACGCGGACATCGTCGCCCTCATGTCTCGGCGAGCTTACGACGTTGCCGCTTCTTCGAGAGGCGTTAAAGTATTTCTCAATGGAACTAGGGTTCCGGTGAAGAGTTTCAAAGACTACGTCGACCTCTACGTCAAGGGAAAGGAGGACGACATCGGTAATCCCCTGAAAATAGCTTACGAGGCTTGCAATCAACGTTGGGAAGTCGCGGTGACTCTTTCGGACAAGGGATTCCAACAGATGTCCTTCGTCAACAGCATCGCCACCATAAAAGTATTAATTTTCGATTATTTCGTTGGGAACGATTGAAAAATAGAACGGAAATTTTATCGATGCTTTTTCGTGTTCACAGGGAGGAAGACACGTCGATCATGTCACAGATTTGATAGTCAAGAACCTCATTGAAACCCTGAAGAAGAAAAACAAGGGAGGAATCGCTATAAAACCTTTCCAGGTCAAAAATCACTTGTGGGTCTTCGTTAATTGTTTGATCAACAATCCCACCTTCGACTCGCAGACCAAGGAGAATATGACTCTTCAGGCAAAAAGTTTCGGCTCCAAATGCACCGTCACAGACAAATTTATCACAACTGTGAGTAGTTTTATCGAAATATTGTTTATTTTCGTCGAATTTAACAAGAAAATTTCTTAAACGATAAACGGATAATCAAATTACTCGTTCGTTCGCTCAATAGGTTACGAAAATTGGTATAGTCGAGGCAGTTTTGTCGTGGGCCAAGTTTAAAGCCGATAGTCAGCTCCAAAAATTGGGACCAAAGTCCAAAAAAAGAAAACTACAAGGAATAGCGAAACTCGAGGACGCGAACGACGCCGGCACAGCGAAATCTCTCGATTGCACTCTCATTTTAACCGAGGGAGACTCAGCGAAGACTATGGCAGTGTCTGGAATTGCGTCGATAGGACGCGACAAATACGGAATTTTTCCGCTCAAGGGTAAGCAATTTTTTTTAAATCTAAAAACTTTACTGGAAATTTGTGTATTTTATTTTGACAAATTTACTAACACTATATTGGGGGATTTCAGGTAAAATCCTGAACGTACGAGAAGCGACTCACAAGCAAATTCTCGAAAATGCTGAGATAAATAATTTGATCAAGATTTTGGGGCTTCAGTACAAGAAGAAATACGAGACGAGAGAAGATCTCAAGACTCTTAGATACGGAAAAATGATGATCATGACAGATCAGGATCAGGTGCCTTATCATTATTTTTTGAAATAAATAATTCATTATTTATATTTTCAATTTTTAAAAAATTATCAACTATAATTTTTCATTTTAGGACGGTTCTCATATAAAAGGTCTGCTGATTAATTTCATTCATCACAATTGGCCGTCGCTGCTGAAGTTGAATTTCATCGAGGAGTTTATAACGCCGATCGTAAAAGCGACGAAGGGAAGCAACGTTCTTTCGTTTTTCTCGCTTCCGGAATTCGAGGCGTGGAAGAAGGAAACGGAGAATTTTCACACATACAAGATCAAATACTACAAAGGTTTTTATTTTTCGATTTTGGAATTCCCACGCGAAAATATCGGTAGAAGCTCGACGATTAAATCGTTAAATGCGAAATCCACAGGTTTGGGTACGTCCACCGCAAAAGAGGCGAAGGAGTACTTCGAAAATATGGCGAGGCACAGAATCCGCTTCACTTACGACGGCGAGGCCGACGACAACAACATTATCATGGCTTTCAGCAAGAAATGCGTCGATCAGCGAAAAGACTGGCTGACGAATCACATGGACGAGACAAAGAGACGAAAGGAAATCGGTCTCGGTGAAAAATACCTTTACCAAAAGGACACCAAAGCCGTTACTTACTCAGACTTCATAAACGTGGAGCTCGTGCTCTTCAGCAACTACGATAACGTTCGATCCATTCCCAACATGATCGATGGCTTTAAGCCTGGCCAGAGAAAAGTAATGTACACGTGTTTGAAGCGCGCCGACAAAAAGGAAGTGAAAGTCGCGCAATTGGCGGGCTCGGTGGCCGAACACTCGGCCTATCATCACGGCGAAATGTCTCTCATGGCCACGATCATTAATTTGGCCCAAAATTTCGTCGGCAGCAACAACATCAATCTCCTGCAGCCCATCGGTCAGTTCGGCACGAGACTCGCTGGAGGAAAAGACTCCGCGAGTCCTCGTTACATTTTCACGATGATCAGGTAATGTCAAATAAATTTTTATTACATTTTTATTCTCACATTTTGCATTTTTTTCCGATTTAAAAAATTTTTTTAGTAGATACTTATATTTATTTTCTTCTGTTTCTAAATATTTATTTTCTTCTTCTTCTCTTCAGTCCTCTCGCACGATTCATATTTCACAAACACGACGACGCTCTGCTGAAGCACGAATACGACGACAATCAGAAAATCGAACCGGTCCATTACATCCCCATAATACCGATGGTTTTGGTCAACGGCGCGGACGGAATTGGCACCGGTTGGATGACCAAAATACCGAATTACAATCCACGGGAGATTATCGAGAATCTATTCAGAATGATGGACGGAGCTGACCCAAAACCGATGGTAATTAACGTCGATTATTCTCGTAAATTGTTAATTTTTCCTTGAAAAAATCTTCTCGAGTTTAGCTTTTTCATTTGATATTATTATTTATGTTTTTTTCGATCAGATGCCTTTCTACAAAAACTTCAAAGGGACGATAGAGAGCTGCGGAGATTATCGATACGTTTACAGCGGCGAAATATCGGTTATCGGGCCCGACAAGGTCGAAATAACCGAGTTGCCGATCGGAACTTGGACCCAGACTTACAAGGAAACAGTTCTCGAGCCGATGCTTCACGGAAACGACAAAACACCCGCGATTATCACGGACTACAAGGAGTACAACACCGACACGGCTGTGCACTTTGTCGTGACGATGAGCAGTGACAAACTCTTCGAACTCGAGAGAGACGGACTTCACAAGGCATTCAAACTTCAATCCACAACGTCCATCACGTCGATGGTTCGTAAAAAGCCGATAATAATAATTCCTGACGCGATAACCGAATAATATTAACGATTTTATTTTTATTTCGATTTTTCAGTGCGCATTCGACGAGAATTTGTGCCTGAAGAAATACGACAGCGTGCTACAAATAATGCGCGGCTTTTACGACGTGAGAATGAAGGCGTACGAGAAGAGGAAGGAATATCTCGAGGGCATTCTGCAGGCGGAAGCTGCGAAAATCACTAACCAAGCGCGATTCATATGCGAAAAGTGCGACGGCGATCTTATAATCGAAAACAAAAAGAAAAAAGACATGATCGCGGAACTCATTCGTCGTGATTATCAGTCGGATCCCGTTGTCGCGTGGAAGTTGAGCCAAAATCGGGAGGAAACTTTGGTGAGTGAGATTATCAAAAATTTGATAATAAATTATACGTACATTTGCAAGAAACATTTTTTTGTGTCAAACTTTGATATCTTTGCGGGATTTTGATTAAATTTCGTTATAATGTATTAATCGCATTGGTTTGCTTTGGCAATCAAAAGGAAAATTGCCAAGTAAGTGAAAGATCGTGATCGGCTTCGGATATTCGAATTTATTGATTCGTTATTTATTTATTTTTTTTTTATTTCGAATGATTTCGTAATATTTTTCATAGGAGGAAGAAGCGGGGAACGACGAAGAAGAAGCTGCCAGCGCCGCGCAAATTGAAAAAGAGAACTTCGATTATCTGCTGGGAATGACTATGTGGAGCCTGACGAAGGAACGCAAGGACGAACTGCTGAAACAAAAGGGAGACAAGGTCAAGGAGCTGCAACGGCTCCAGGCGAAAACGCCGATGTCTTTGTGGAAAGAGGATTTGGACAATTTATTGGCTGAATTGAACAAAGTACGCCAATTGTATATTACATTTTTTTTAAATCAAAAATTCCATTAAATTTTTTCCTGTGCTCATATTATCGTTGGATTTTGACAGGTCGAGGAGAAGGAAATGAAAGAAGAAACCAAGTCGAAGAAAAACATCAAAAAGCCCTCGGCGAAAATTTACAAGGAGGAATTACGTCGCATCGTGCCTACGATCGATACCGAAATGAAAAAGAGAATAGAAAAAGCGGATATCGTGTCCAAGGACAAGAAAGAGGGAATCAAGAAACCGCCGAGAGTGGTTAGCACGATTAATATTGTAAATTAATAACCCTCCAATGATAAATATAAAATATAAAACATGTTTTTACCCTGCAGAAGAAGGAAAAGGTGGAGAAGGTTGAAAAGGACGAATTCGATGCGTTGGTCGAGTCAGGAGCAAAACCTCTGGACGACAGACTCGGAAGTTCTCCGGACAAAAAGCCAAAGAAGGCCACCGGTAAACAAACTACGCTTCCCTTCAAACCCGTTAAGAAGAAGGGCAAAGGATCGGACACGAGTGACGACGAAATTAATTTTAATACTCTCTCGCCTCCTCGAGCTCCTCGCGCTCCACGCAGAGCCGCTGCATGTAAGCAAAATTACTTTATTTTTTCATTTAAATCTTGCAATTCTATTTTTATTTTATTTTTTCAATTATCTGATTTCTTTTTGTTTTAATACTCACGTTTTTGGTTTTTTTTCTTTCTTTCAGCGGCGACAAAAAAATATAATTTGAGTAGCGATGACGATGCCAACAATTCATCAGATTCCGAACCAGAATTATTCCCCAACACCGAAGCGGAATCAGTGTAGGTTTTTCGCTGTTTTTCGTTTAAAAGTGCAATTTATCGGGATTCTTTTTTTCTAAATATTGATTTGTTTTTTAGTAGACCGAAAGAAAAATCTCCGATAAACGTGGACAGTGATTCTGACGAGGACATGCAGATTGACAAGAAAACTCCTCCGTCAAAACGTGAGTCTTCAATTTCTGTTAATTCAATAAATTCGGCTACGTATTTAATGCCGATTTGCATTGAAAATATTTTTCTTCCTCACTTTGCGTAGATCGTTCCGAGGAGTTGTTCGACTCTTTGATCGGAAGTCCACCGTCGGTTAGCGAAAAACCTGCCGTCGTATCTTCCAGTGAAGATTCGCCGATCAAATCGACTCCACCGAAAAAAATCAGAGGCAAGTTTTTACAAAAAATTTTTAAAAATACACAACACTTTTAGTAAATACGGAAAATAAAATTAATCTTGGAACACTATTTAATTCTGTTACTTTTTTTTTTATTCAGCTCCAGCTAAGAAAAAAACTGAGAACGGTGGCGGTAGCAAAGGAGTGAAAAGGGCACTTAAAAAATCCTCTCAATCCTCGGGCTCGGATTCCGAGGACATGTTCACATCGAAAAAGATTGTAGCTGTGAGTATCGAAAAATCTCTAAAAATTGACGTTAACATTTTCTAATTAAAATTTTTTTTTTTTATTACAGCCGAAGAAAAAGGCGAGAAAATCGGACTCCAACGAAGATAGTATAATAGACGATTCGCCGGGCGTAAGGAAAGCAGGAGGACGGGCACGCAAACCCGTTTCGTATGCCCTAAAATCAGACGACGATTCCGATTGAGATTCGCGGGACGCGCAAGCTCGCGTTTAATATTAATTTAAAGAATTTTAAACTAGCACACGACGAAAACCGTACCCGGCGCCGCTGTGCACAGCCACAAATAATTATTTGAAGATATATTTTTGCAACAAAACGACGATGAACAATGAAACGTAACGGCGGCCCGAATAATCGCGGAGACTCGTTATAACTTGTTCCCCTAAACTACGATTATTTATAACACACGAGACGAGGCAACGATCTGCAATTGTACTCTCATTTTTTACTTAACACATTTGACCGCGCGCCGCGCAATTGGTTTGAGACCAAGATAAAAAAGGAAACGAAAAAAAAAAAAAAAAACAATCCACAAAAACCCGGCGTACGGATTCGATTTCTACTCTGCGAGGAAGAAACACATTTGTACGATAATAATATTAAAAAAAAAAAAAAGTGTGACGTAAACAAGACTGTAGTACTTTTCAGCGTTCTGGAAATATTATTAGGTTACTTACCAGTGTCTCTGATAAACGATTAAGAGAATTCATTTAAAACAATAACTAAGAATCGGATAATAAAGTAGATTCACCAACGAACGTGGTTGTATGAAGTGCGAATGTGATAAATAGATTTAAATAAGATGCGAGATCTACTACATATCGAATTTTCTTCGAATAAAACTGTAAACGTCGATATTACAAGAGTTTCTCTTCGCTTGGCCTCATTTTGGGGAAAAAGAAAAAAAAAACCAATCCACAAATTCCAATAAGCAAGAAGATAAAGAAATTGAATCGATTCTTCAGCAAATTTTCTCTCTGGCATCGAAAATAAATAATTATTATGTGAAAATCAGAAAATCTACACCGTGAAAAACATTTTTCCGCATCGATGAAGTTAATTTGAAAAATCGAAATTAAGATTTACCGCGGAAGCTGCCGATTTTTTGCGCCGCGGAAGCTCGCGAAAATTTTCGCGACGATGCGGAGATGAAGAAAAATAAATCACCAGTTCGAAAGTCGAAGAAAATATTGCTATATACTTTCACATCGAAGTTGCTGCGAATCGATCAATCGAATGGAATCGCTTCTGCGCATGCGCAGTGGTTTTTGCAGCAATTGGCACGACTTTTGTTGCTCGTGCAGCGACAATTGTGTTTCTGCTGCTGTTGACGGTTCGTCGGTATGCGCTTTGCGCAGAGACACGATTGCCAATTAATATCCTGTCATTATTAACAAATATCAGAGAGAAACTGTTTGAAATAAGGCGCGCGGTTGATAAATAAACGGACAATAAAGGAAGCAAGGGCAGTCAGCAATGGCCGAGGATCCGTCGTAAGTTTTTTTTTACCATTCATTTTTAAAAACCCTTCAACGTCTTCCGCTCTGTGGACGCCCGCGAGCGTTGATCTGTTGCTCGAGGAATTTTTCTTACCGGTGCTAATTTTTATCATTACTTTCAAGTCATCGGAAGAAAGTGCAATTTTTACACTTTTTATTTCTGCAGAATTGCAGCGACGACTTGCAACAGCTTGGAAGGCAACCTGCCCGACGTTGTCGCCAGCTTAGAAATGCTGACTGTCGCTTCGACTTCCTGCAATTCTCCTCAGTCCGTAACGAAGAGGACCCTGAGGAAAAGGATACCAAAGGCCGACAAGATAACCGAAGTTCGCAACAGAAGGTGACCCTTTTTTCGTTACGCTTTTTCACACACGATTCGCATTGTTTTTTGGCACTACCGAATTTGTCGTTCCATTTTCGCTACTCTCGATGCTTCCGTTAAATTGAAAATACTTTTTTGACTGACGAGAATGTTTTAATCGAGCAGATGCAGTCTAAGACCGAAAAAGAGATCGGCAGCTGCGATGGAGAGCGAAGACGACGTCAAAGACTATTACTTGGATAGAAACGTGCGCAGAAAACCCAATAATCTGGAGACCATTTACGAGGAGATGGACGACAAGCCGGAGAGCGCAACCATAGCTATAAGTTCGAGAAGATTCAAGCGATTGATACAGTTTGAGACAAAAGCTTCGGACGCCAAGATAAAGAAGCGTAGGGCCAAGATAAAGAAGGTGTTTGGATCGAAAGTGAAGTTGAGAAACGGACTGACCTCCATGCAGACTCTCATCAATAAACTCAATAGCATAAGATCCGACTCGCCTACTAAACTCACAGACTCCAATCTCCAGCTTCCAAAGGTGTTTGAGTGCGTGCGATAAGGTCAGTGCTGTTGCAGCAGCTATTCTCAAACCCTAATTATTATGTATTCATCATTGAGACTGAGTAAAATATTTTCTTACGACGCAACGTCGACGAGTGCATTTCTTTCGGAATCTATGCTACAGACTATCGTCCCTCGCTCATCTGTAACATACATTCTTCGCTGATTTATTCCATAAATGCTCAACAAAATGACAAAAATAAAACTCATCTTCATTCAATTGGCTGATTAACATTATTCGAGTTACAGTAATTTTTAGGGTTGGGTAATATCGAGAAGAAAAAGCAAGTGGAATGTTTAAAAATATATATTCTCTGTTTATTATCAAAAGCTTTTGCGAAAAGTGAAACGTCTTCAATCTTTTGCAAGGACTGTACAAGTTGTGGAATTTTCTAAACACTCGTCGTACTCTCTGAAACTTCCTTGATTGTCTTTGTACACTTTGCTGTCCAAATTTACACAAGTGCATCTCGAGTGTTCCACACCGGGACGCTCGAAATATTGTCTAGGTACGCCCGTCCAATCTCTGGATACTCCTCCGCTGTAAAAGATAGAGGGATTTTCATAGATTATGCTGACAATTGGGTGATCGATAATTCGCAATGGAAAAAAAATAATACCTCTGTTTGGTGCACCAAAATCGAGTTCCCACATCGGCCTTCCACTCGACATTGCAGGGAGGAAACATTCTCTTTTTTTCATCTTCTCTACTCTGTTCTTCCTGCGCCTGTTTAACTTTTGCCTCAAAAATTTCAGAGTCCTTAGTCGGCTCGCCGTATTTATTGTAATATCTTCCGATCAGCTTTCCTTGGAACAGAAAATTTTTTTTTAACAAATTTTTTTTTTTAGTATCTCGCTTTTATCTTCTTTGTATCCGATTCTTGTATCAGAAATCATTCACAGATTTTTATGGATTCTCAAAAAATCTGTCAAATTTTTTATTTTTTTTTCGAATTTTGCTTCAATCTTCTTTAATATCTTTTACAGATTTTTATGAGTTTTCAAAAAATCTATGTCAAATTTATCGATTCCTGAGAATTGGCAAAATTGAATATTCCAAAAACCTTTATAAATATAATTTTCATTGTAAAACGCAATCCAAGTGTGTACAGCTTTGGCCTGTGAATTAGTCAAGCTTGACAAATCATCGGTTAACGCCTCTTCCGTAAATTCGCCGGTGAGAAATGCCAATGACGCATCACGACCTAAAATAATTAGAATTTATTTTTAAATTAGAAAAAATAAATAAAAATTGTGAGTGATTAGAAATTTACCGGTGAAAGCGTGATAAGTTGCGCCGGGTCCGTAGTGTTTTTCTCCGGCGGTAACGTCAAAAATCTTGCCAACGATGGACAAGTACAGACCATTTTCCAGTGTGTTGTAATTCTCTAATTCAGACTTGCTAAACAATTTGTCATTATTCTCCGTACTCCTTTCTACCCAGAATCTAAAATCTCCAGTTATCAATCTCCTCGCGATATTAAGATGTTCATAATTCGTGTAAATTGCGTAAACGACCGCCAACAGCACTGTCAACCACGCGTATCTCTGCTGCATTGCAACAAAACTAAATACCGTTATAGCATTTGACACCTGGAAAGCGAGGATTTCGATTGAGAAATAGAGCGATGACGATAGTCGTGTCAATTTACCGGTAAATTACCCATTTATTCGTACTCATTCGTATGAGCAGAGATGAGTAGAGAGATTGCCAGTGGGGCGATTATTTCTGTTTGCACTTTTTTTCAGCGCCCGACGCGCCACCATCGGAGAGTCTCCGAAGCCAGTCCATCTTTTTAATTGGTCGAGATGTTTCGAGGCATATCTGCGGGTAATTGGAACGCTCGAGAGAGCTCAGTTTACGTTTGCATCCACCGCGCGAACCACGCTTTTTTCTTTTTTCGTTTCAGTTATCGTACGGTCTTTGGCGTACCATTTTTGAGCCTTAAACGCTCTCTCGAGCGTTCAAATTACCCGCAGATATGCCTCAAAATATCTCGACCAATTAAAAAGGTGGACTGGCTTCGGAGAGTCTCCGCGGATGGCGCGTCGGGTGCTGAAGATCAAAAGTGCAAACAGGAACAATGACCCCACTGGCAATCTCTCTACTCATCTCTGGTATGAGCAGAATCTCTGGTATGAGCGTTTCGAGTGAACCTAGGGAATTTAGTGATAATTTGGGCTAAATTTGACAGCAATTAGTGAGTAATTAGTCAAAAGTGTTTGACGATACGACCAAATTCATTCTCACATTAATAAATTCACTCGAAATCCAAAGCTCCGACGGCAAATCCTTAAAAACGTGAGAAAAATCGAAAACTCGAAATAGCACTATATAGAGTGTAGAACAAAAACCCCATTAAAAATGGTAAATAGCTCGAGGGTTATTTAACCGGACAGGTCTATGGAATATATTAATAACAGTACCGACTCTGAAAAGCGAGCGGCAGCAGCAGCAGTAGCAGCGCAGCGGAAGTCGCATTACGATCCTGTTGCAAATGGCAGACGTGGTCGCATTGAAGTACAGAGCGGAGTGGTGAAGAGAAGAGTGAGCACCAAAAACGAATAGTCGTTTTATCGTGACATAACAAACGAGAGATCGGCGTTGCAGGGAGCGAGACAGAGGGGTGGCGAGTCCACGAGAACTCCCGTTTACAAACGCTGCGAGCCTTTGCAATAAATCGCTCAGGGCTTTCGTTCGATATATACACACACCTCTCGGCGGTTTTTCAATAATACAAACTACGCTACCCGTCGACGTACGACAGACACACGAGCGACTACTGCGTCTGGCGATGGCGAAACTCGTGGATATTTGGCGTAGCGACCAACCGGTCAATCTCAACCCACGACAAATGCCCCTCATTATCGATGACAATCTTACGGTGAATTATTCCTCGACACTTTTTTTCGATCCTATTTACTTTTACTCATTTATTTTTGCGCTCCGATCTGCCGCGCGGCGCTCGACGCGATCGGCGTAACGGTCTTCTCATTATCACCTGACAACTTGTAACCTAAACAATTGACGATCATGTCCACTGTGCGATTTTCTTTTTTTTTTTCGTTTTCTGGAGCAATGACTAAATTCCCGGTTGAACCGAAGACAAATTAAATGGGGATTCATTCTGTAGATTCGCTAGGACGTTTTTTGCACTCGATATTTACTGTGTTTATTTATGCAATGGAAATCAGTGAAACGAGCAATATTTTTTTTTTGGAGTCGTTTTGTTGGAGAAAGTTTTTGTGTTGGATGTGGAAAAACGTTGTGATTTTATTCGGCGATTAGGTTCAAGTGACTCACTGTTTTGGTGGATTGTGGAAATTGTTTTGATAAGTTTGTCGGTGATTTTGGTGAAGCGTGTTTTTGTTCATGTGAAATTATGTTAGTCATTGATTTTTTCTAAATGGAGAATAATTTTTAATTGTTTAATGATTTTTATGGTATTTTTTTTCTCTCAGATGATTATGGACTTGAATAGCTTAGGAGCCGTTTGCGACAGTCCTTTGGTGCGGGGAAAGCAACTGGAAGAATTCTCTAGGAAATTAGACATCCTTACCAAAGAGGAAATAAAGGCGTCTTTCGAAGTAACGTGCAAAGACATGTTGGCCATTCTGGGCCAGGCGGTGCCTTGCGTCGGCTGCAGAAGAAGGTATTCGATGCTCACAATTTACCTCCGGGATCTCGCACTCGTTTTACTTCCGTAAAAATTCTAATTACGGTGCTTTTTTACAGTGTCGAGAGATTATTCTACGACCTCATGAAATCAGCTCATCCGGCTTTGGATCCACTGGTTATCACTCCCGATGGTTTGCTCACAATCAAAGACGAAATTTTAGAGTCCCCACAGCTGCTCTGCACAATGTTGCAAGGCCATAGGTAATTTATCTACAAATTACACGTTACCTTACATTTATTTTTCAAGCGAAAATTGAAAAAAATTTAATACTCGCAGTTATTCGCGAGTTCGAGTGTCTTTTTTCATTCGCACATTCATATTTTAATTCCAGCGCGCGATTAAATAGTTTGGTGGAGCGACAGCCGAGAAGTAAAAAGTCGCGAAGGTGTGCGTTGCATTCGTTGGAGGTGCAACGAATGCGGCCTCCTTCGGGCGCCTGGAGGGACGTTTGGGAGTGTATGAAACCGGCGTGTCGACAGGAAGTGACTCTCGTTGAGAACGAGAGTTTGGAGGGGACTCTCGATACGTATTTGCGAAAACATCGGTAATTATTATGCGACGAAGCGACTCCTTTTACGGATTAGCAGTTAACGAAAATTAAAATTTTTGATAAATCGTGCGACAGATTCTGCGGAGAATGCCGAACGAAAGTTTTGCTAGCCTCGTCGTTGCTCACAACCGAACCCGAACCCACGAAAGAAAAGGGCTACGTTCCCGCTTTGTACGCCGGTATCAAAAAGTGTATACCCGAGCGGCACATCCATTTGCCGACGAATACGGACTACATAAGCGCCATTATTGAGCGGGCTCAACCGGAATTAATGGGACGCGAGAGACACGCGAAAACCCTCGAAATAGCTCAGGAAGAAGTGCTCACTTGTCTCGGCATTTGCGTTTCCGTGCGACTTCATCGGGTTCACAGACGACTCAGGGAAGAGGAAACTGTGTGCAAGGTTTTAGCGGCCGTCGCTGTCGACGCGCTTTCCCGAAATTTTCAGGTGACTCCCTTTTCACCCAAAATTAAGGAGACTCGAGGCTTTTGCCGCTGAGATAATTAGTTTGATTTATTTTACGTTGTGCAAACAGATGGCTGTCGAAGTTAAACAGGGAATCACGCAACTGGAGCTCCTCTACGAAGAATTGACCAGGGAGGAAATGGCCAAACAGCAACGACGAGAGAAACTTCGCCTAAAGCGCAAGAAGAAGAAGGAACGTCGTTACGAGTCCGAGGAAAAGGAGAACACGTGCCAAGTACGTAAATATTTATTTATCCACCTCCTCCGTATTATTTTTACAAACAAAATGTTAGAAATTCATTTCAATCTCTCGAATCTTCCTGCCGATAATATATTTTGTTATTAATAATAACAGGAGATTATATTTACTCGTATTTACAGTGTGTGGAAGAAAAGAGTACGGATAATAGACGTGAGCCCTGCGCGTTATGTTCACAAGCGAAAGAATCGAGCCAAACAACGATAAATCGACACGAGGTATTTACGCGATAATTCGAAAAATGTATTGTCAACATTTTCACATTTTTAGATAATATATTTAGTTTTTTCTGTTCTATCAACAGCTGCAGGCGGCAGATCCGAAAAAAACGGGTCAAGGGACTTGTAAGTGTCCCGACTGTGCGAATAAATCGAGAGAATCAACGAAAAATCAGTCTCAAACGAATACAGCATTCCCAAGAAAAAAGAAAGCCTCCGATACTCCGGTGACGGATAATAAGTCGCGGGAGGCGACGGAGAAGGGCGGAGGCGCCCGTCACAATTTGAATTCGGAGATTATCGATAAGAGCATGAAGAGTATGTCCGGCCTCGATTTTTCCTTTGAACCCTGCCAAGAGTGCAAGGTAATTATGCTATAATATAGATAAATTTACTTTTCATTCTCTCTGAATTCTCGTATTTTATTCGTATTTCCGAGGAAAAACAAAAACGTATTTTTATTTGCTGATTACAAAGATAAATGTAATTTTGTTTGAAAAAGGATTTATTCGAAAAGAGAGACGGAAAGTGGATGATCCGCGAGGAATTCGAGGAGCCTTCGAACAAGGAAATAATGGACGCGTGGCTCGGTCGTCCGAGCAAGCGTTTCAGTATGTGGATGGAAACGAAGAAGCGCTTCGACGACGAGGCGATGGTCAATAAAATGGCCGAGGTCTCGGCGAGCCGTCGCGACTCCAGCGAACAATCGTCCCAGGATTGCGGCTACTCATCGGAGCACAATATCAGCAGTTCCTCGCTGCCGAGCACTCCCGAAGGCTCCGAATTGGCGTGCAGCGAAAGCTGCTGTAATCACGAAGAGGGCGACTGCCAGGAATCGGCCTTTCCCCATAAACTCGTTCATTCCAATCCCAATTTATTTTTACTAAGGGAACATACCACCGGAAAAGGTTCTCACGGGCCGACCCTCACTCAAATGTTAGAGGTAATTTCGATTAAAATTCTCTTATCAATCGTACAAATGAATTTTCAAAATTTACGATTTTTTGGAATTCAATATTTTGAATATTTTGAATATTGTATATCATTGTAGCTTGTAAATAATAATAATTATTACCGATATACCGAAATAATGAATTAGAACATGTCTAAAATATATTTTAATGTTTTTTTTTTCAGGAGGGCTATTCGTCGGAAGAAGAGGGCAACGAGGAGAGTTATATTCCAGCGGAGGAAGTCAGAGAATTCCAATCGCGTATGTGCCAAGTACTCGAGAAGCGTAAGGAGTTGCGTCAGACTCTGAGAAAGCGCTTCGCGATTTTGTGCAGCCACTACAAGCCCTACGCCATTCCTCGTAATTAAATTGATTCCTCAATCGGCTCACACTAACTACGATCCAGTATCCTTTTTTACTTGTTATTTTACTGCCACTGGAAAAAAAAAAAAAATCTTATACACCCCACGAGAGCACGTATGCAAAAAAACACGAGCGGATGTTACACGTGGGATATATAGCATGTACTATTTTGCGAAAAATTGTTGATCGTCGACGGCTGTGGTCGACGAATCGTGGCCCTTCGCATGTGATTAAAGGAATATCGTTGGACGTTTAAAAAAAAAGAAAGAAAGAAAAAAAAAAGAAAACGGAGTATCAAAATCATTAAAAGGATCTATAAAAATAAAAGTCAACAAGAAAAATGCCCGTGGTTGTGATTATCTTCCCGATTGGCGTTTTTTTCTCGTCGGCTACGATTTTTCATAGATTCCCTTTAAACCTTTCTAATTAATTGCTACATCCTTATTCATTCTTTTATTTAACCCAAAATTCCCGTAAATAATAACACAAGAAAACATTTTTTTTTTTCAATAACAAATTTTATTGCCATTTACACATTGATCCCTTAATTAACAAGAACATCTTAATTACAGAATAATTCAACGAAATTCCGCGAGACAAAGCGAGGCGTTTGTTCCGCCAAATCCAAATGCATTTTTGAGTGCGACGCGTCTTTCGTTATCCGTGATCCATTTTTTACTGGCGTTAGGAACAAATTTGAGATTGCCCACGTAATCCAAACTGCGAAGATTCAGAGTGGGCGGTATGATCGAATTTTTAATGGCGAGAGCGGTGAAAGCGGCTTCCAAATTTCCAGCAGCTCCGAGCAAATGTCCGTGAGCTCCTTTTGTACTGGAGACTCTCACGTTTTTGCTGTGCTCGCCGAAAAGCGATTCGATGGCTTTCAATTCAATGGCATCGCCGAGAGGCGTAGAAGTCGCGTGGGCGTTCACATAACTCACTTCCGAGCTTTTTATTCCAGCGTCTTTCAGAGCTCTGTCCATCGCGAGAATCGCGCCCGTTCCATCTTCGCTCGGGGCCGTTAAATGCGAGGCATCTCCGGACAATCCGTAGCCCAAAACCTCGGCGTAGATCGTCGCTTCTCTTCGCAACGCGTGCTCGAGCTCCTCGATCACCAATATCGCCGATCCCTCGCCCATCACAAAACCGTCGCGCTCTTTGTCAAAGGGACGCGAGGCTTCGCGCGGATTATCGTTTCTCGAGGTGCTCAGAGCTCGGAGACGACAAAATGCCGCGATTGCCAGAGGACTTATGCACGATTCTGCACCCCCGCACACCATCACGCTCGTCTCGCCCCCGCGCACGAAACGAAAAGCATCTCCTGCAAATAATCATCGTAAATTTCTCGTAATTCATCTATTTGCTCATTTAAAAAGCACTAATTCTACTCCGAATTGGAGAATCAATTTTTACGCAAATAAAACGTGTCATTTTTTGTTTCAATTAATTTTTTTTTTAAAGGCGGTCGTTTTACTCACCAATCGCGTGAGCACCTGTTGCACAAGCGGTCGATACCGAGTGATTAGGGCCACGAAATCCGTATTTAATGCTGATTTGCCCTGCAGCCATGTTCGGAAGTATCCTAGGCACGAAATAAGGGCTCACTTTGGTGTATCCTTTCTTCAGCGCCTCGTAAGTCGCGCACACGTCCACCAGGTCGATCATTCCTATGCCCACAGCCACTCCGGTATTTTGCTTATCCGCTTCTTCCTCGGGTTTCCATCCAGCGTCGCTCAGAGCCTCTTCCGCTGCTATCAAAGCGTATGCCGTAGCCGGACACATCGTTCGAAGCTCGCTCTTCGAGAATTTCGATTCAATGTCCAATTCGTTTGGAGCTTTTCCTCTCGGCACTGGAGCAGCTGTTTTCAATTCAATATTTTCCTTTTAGTTATTTTATCATCGAATTTTCTCTCGTATATTAAGCATGAATTTATTTCTTCATTTCAACAAAATGTGATTCATGCAAAGATATTTTCATTTATGTAGTTTAAAAAATTTCCAGAGCCTCTGAATATTTTTAAACGATTGCCAAATATTTAATATGATTTTAATTTTTATTGGCTTTTAAATTCTTTTAAAAATTGTTTTAGGCATAGTTTTTTTAATGCAAAGTGATAAATAGATCTCTCATTTCATTTTTTAAGATCCAGGAATAAAAATAAGGTGGAAATTTGGTAGAATGTCATTATTACCTATTTTACAAGGCAACTTATCGTACTCCTCGCCTTCGAGTTTTGTCAAGCCGCATTTTCCAGCGAGAAGAGCCTCCCAAGAATTTTTGGTACCAACTCCGAGAGGCGAGACGATTCCAATCCCCGTGATAACGACTCGTCGTCCGGATCTTCCTCCGAAATTGGACATTTTACGGCCGACGCGAATAATGGGCCCCGACATGATGACCAATTTTTTTCCTCACAACATTTGCAAGTACAAACTGTTATAAATGATATTATAATTTAATTGCGCTGCCGATAAGCGATGGAATAATTATCGCAATCCTTCGATTGACCTCTGAACTCTTCCATTTTTGAGTGAACTCTTCTCACATGACGAAACTTCAAATTAAAATAACTTTATCTATTGACTCAAAATTTTTTTTTATAATCTTTTTTAAATGAAATTTTCTTTTAAGATTAGCAAAATTATACGTTTTTGTGCGTTTTATGGGTTAGGTTTTCGGCTCCGAAAGTCGCGCCATCTTCAGTCAAGTGTCTCAACTTTTATTTAAATTAATTTATGTGTTATTTTTATTATTATTAATTGATATATTAATATTTGTGTTTATATTAAAATTGAGATAAGCATAAATTACTCTCTTGATTATCGATGATTTTTGTAATTTAGGAGAACATTTGGGACAGTGATTTCTTCTGGTTGTTTTCTTTTTCTCTGATCGCCAGCGCAAAAGCTTGCAGCTCCTTTTCCACTACGGTTTTTAATGTGGGATCAAGTTCGGCTGCTTTTTTGAGATCTCTCGCAGCTTCCGTCTCGTTCCAGGCTCCGATGTGCGCTTTTCCTCTTCGATACAGAGCTTTCACGTTATCTGATATGAAAAAAAATTAAGTATTGTTTTTCTTTGCATGAATTATAAATTTAATTTAAAAAATAAGAAAATCACCTGGTTCACTCTTAAGAACAGATGTACAATGCTCTATCACTGCGTAATATTCCTTCTCGATTAATTTACACTGTGCATAATTCAGAAGCAAAGGTATTTTCATGGAATTCAGCGTCAGCCACTCTTCGTCATTAGGTTTTTCTCTGCAATTATAATATCTCATTGCTTCAGGAATTTGTGAGCAACAAGAGTGAGAATTTTGGGCATTTACTGAACCTACGCCAGCATCAGCTGCTCCAGAATTCCAATCGCCGAGGCGTACGTCTCCGAAGCGGATTTGTAGTTTTTTTCCTTGAAAAATTTGTTCCCTTTTTCTCTGAGATCTGGAATGCTATCCAGCTTCTCAGTCTCCGTCATTTGCCAGGATTCTTTATCATATTCGGTCGGCGGAACGACTTGCAATAATTCTGCAATGAAATTATTAGAATTATCATTCCGTTTCTGTGGTTTGTACGTTTTTGAGGATTTTCAAAAGGAGATTATAGTCAACCGATGGTAAATTCAAGATCCTGCGGATTCTTTATTAAATCGTTCAAGTCCTCGTAGCCGATTCCTTCGTTCTGCAGCGTCACGCCGCAGCAATGCCTGTTGCGTTTTTCCGATTGTGGTTTACCGACTTCCCGCAGGGTTTTCGAGACGAAAGGATATGCAGCAACTAGCTAAGACATTGAACACCATGACTAATTCATCCTTTGTCTCTCGCCGACAATAAAATACTGCGACTCACGCTTTTGTCAACGCGGAACTTGGCAATTTCGTTCAGAGCCATCTTCTGCACTATCGCCTCCCAAACTTCTAGCTTAAACTGTTTTCCCAACACGAGTTCCATGGGTTTAGCCATTTTCCTGCTATCGTCGATAACGGTCTTATCGACGTCACATTTCGTAGTACGGAAGTGAAACAAAACCTGCAATATTAATTTCCTCTCTCGAATTACACCAAATTAGCGTAAAAAATCACCTACTAAATTCACTTTAAATCGTCCTGAATTCCTGACAATCTCCCACTGTTCATAAAACATCAAAATTACATCCTAACCTCAAATTTTTTTAAAGAAAAACGTATTTACTTTAGTTCCGGGTAGAAAATCGACGCTTTTCGTGCCCGTGTGAAGAACGACCTTCAGAATCTTCTCCTTGGAAGTGTCAGAATCCATATTCGTTGATTTTGACAGCTGCAAAACGCTTTTTATCGAACCTAACCTCAAAACGCACTTATTTCACCTCGATCTCGGCTATTAATGAGGAAATTCACGAATAGCAGCGATAAAAACGCGTGTTCACGTGTCAATGCTCCCCCGCAACAATGATAACAAGCATTCGATGGTCATTCGTACGTTTTCATTGATGAAGAGGTGAAAAAAAGCGAAACGTCATCGTAACCCGACAGAAAGTCGTTGAGGCAGCGACAGCTGGTGACGTCACGCGAAGAGTTCTCGAGGCTGAGAGACAGTTCGCTTTTTGTGGCTCGTAGGTAAGAGAGAAATAGTTTAATCGCGATTAATTAGATGGTCAAACATCAATGACATTTGCCGCACAATTGCGCAACGTTTTTTGCTAGGTAGTTGAACTTGAAATAAGGCGAACGATCTGATATTCTTGATATATTGATATTCTTTATTTCTAAGTATACACACTGAACAATAGTCGTACTTTGGATTCCGATATCAATATTCGTATGACTAAGCGACTTTCTTTTCTTTTTTTGGTCGGTAGCTTATCGCAACGACACTAGAGTGAGGAGATCAATTTTTGGCCAAGAGAATCGCACGTTGCATCGAAATACTTTGACCGGAGGCCACGAGAATGGAAGCGGAAAAGTCTCGGCGAACGAGCACGTCCAACGGCGTTGAAAAACATGGTTCGTATTAATTCGGTGATAATGAGTGGCCCTGAGAATTTTTAATCGTTAACCTGCGCACACAAGCTCGCTTGCAATTGGCATCGATGCATGGAATAATAATATGTATTTTGCAGAAGCGGAGGACATCCAGATTCCAGTTCCATGGGGACACGTAGCTGGTCAGTATCTATGATGTAGCGCTGTTTTTAATTGGAGCGTACATTGGTTTTTTTCATTAATTTTACCCCCAAACGCCAGACCAGGGTCTGTCGGACCCTTGTGCGTATTTGTTTCTCTATCGACTTGTTTTTAGATTTTTTAAAATGTATTAATTGTATTTCTTTTTGTAACGAGACTCGGAGAATCGAATACATAACAGGAAAAATGGAATATGGTTTAACGACTCTTTTGGCTTTGGAGAATAATAATTATGGATTTTTCTTTTGGAATTTTGTATTGTAGGAAAAATTTTGGCGATTGATTGATTGATACAGTGAATGGAATTTTGACGGAAAATTTAGGAAAGTGGTGGGGTCCGAAGGATATTCAGCCGATAATCTGCTTGCACGGCTGGCAGGATAATGCGGGAACGTTTGATAAACTAGCTCCACTCGTCTCCTCCGAAATAGCGCTGTTAGCGATAGATCTTCCGGGTCACGGTCATTCCTCTCATCTGCCCGAAGGTCACTTCTACTATGTTTTTTGGGATGGATTAGTACTTCTCCGTAGAGTCGTAAAGCATTACAAATGGAAGAAGGTTAGCAGCATGATATTTTTGAATAATGAAAATTAATGCAGCGACCGATTACATATGTAAAGAGCTTGCGGAATTATGTATTATTGACTGCTTCAGCGACTGCTAAAATTGCCTTGATTAGGTCAGCTCGGGATGCAATGGTTTGTTACTATTTTTTTTAACAGCACTAGTGACTAGAACTACAATTAGTGATACTGCTTTTGGTGCATCGTGGTACGGGTTCCTCTGTTTCACACAAAATCCAAGAGACTGTTCCTACATTCATCATTAATTTTACTTATCATCAGGGAATTCTGTATTTGAGGCAATCCACCCCGATTCTATCTGACCATTGAACTTTCGCATTTGGTTGGTAATTTTTCTGTTATTTGTAAATGGAAAATCAAATCACATCAGAATTTTCAGCACAAATTCAAAGTAACTTCTTAATTAAAATAACTATTTAAAAATCAAAGCAACCTTTTAACATAATTAACTGTTTAAGAAATAAATTAACTTTAAAAACTCTAAAAACTCCTAAAAAACTCTTTAAAAGCTCTCTTAAAACTTTTAAAAAATTCCAAAAAACCTCTTAAAAACTCTTTAAAGCTCTTTAAAAACTTTTAAAAACTCCTTAAAAACTCATTAAAAGCTCTTTAAATGTTTGCAACGTAACTCTCAAAAAGTAACATATATTTTTGAAAAGTAAGATTTAGAAACTAACTTTTAAAAAGATAAGATACATTTTTTAAAGTAACTTTTAAAGATTAACCCAATTTTTGAAAACTAAGTTTTTAAAAGCTGTTTTCGAGAAAGTAACTTCAATTTTTGAAAATTTATGTCACTTACTTCAAAAGTAACTTTCAAAATCTAAAAAGTAACTTTACTTTTTCGAAAATGCGCAATTTGAAAGTTACTTTTGAAGTAAGTAACATAAATTTTCAGGAAAATCTTAAATTTTTGAAAATTTATGTTACTTACTTCAAAAGTAACTTTCAAATTGCGCATTTTCGAAAAAGTAAAGTTACTTTTTAGATTTTGAAAGTTACTTTTGAAGTAAGTAACATAAATTTTCAGGAAAATCTTAAATTTTTGAAAATTTATGTTACTTACTTCAAAAGTAACTTTCAAATTGCGCATTTTCGAAAAAGTAAAGTTACTTTTTAGATTTTGAAAGTTACTTTTGAAGTAAGTAACATAAATTTTCAAAAATTGAAGTTACTTTCTCGAAAACAGCTTTTAAAAACTTAGTTTTCAAAAATTGGGTTAATCTTTAAAAGTTACTTTAAAAATTTGGTTACTGTCAAAAAATTACTTAACAAAAATTAGATTAGTTAAAAATTTATTTAAAAAATTAGATAAGATTTAAAGTTATTTAAAAAAAATAGATTCGCCTTTAAAAGTTATTTTAAAAAAATTGGTTTACTGTTTAGAAGTTACTTTAAAAAAATTAGATTAGCCTATAAAAATTATTTTTAAAAAAATTGGTTTACTGTTTAAAAGTTACTTTAAAAAAATTAGATTAGCCTTTAAAAGTTATTTAAAAAAATTGGTTTAATGTTTTAAAGTTACTTTCAAAAAAATAGATTACTCTTTAAAAGTTACTTTAATTAAAAATAACTTTTAACTCCGAGAGTTCGAAGGTCAGATAGGGATCGAATTGGTGTGGATTGTTCCACGTACTTATTTGTACGCATAATATAATAAAAATCCAGTGTTTAGCATAAGTGGGATTAATTGGAATATGTATTAATTACGGTAATTAAATTGGAATTTACCATCATTACTATCGTTGCCCGATTGGAAAGACAGGGTTTGTCATATAAATAATTGTGTGCATGACCAACAGGCAAATGGTGGGGTCCAAGGGACGTTCAGCCCATAATTGCGTTGCATGGTCGTCAGGATAACGCAGGAACATTTGACAACCTCATGCCGTTGATATCGAGCGAAGTATCTTTTCTTTGCTTGGATTTGCCGGGCCACGGTTTTTCTTCGCATCTACCAAACGGCTCATTTTATTACGTTTATTGGGACGGCATTCAGTTACTTCGCAGAGTCTTTAAACATTTTAAATGGACAAAGGTTAGCGTTTTTATAAAAAAATTGCATGGGATTTATCACTTTCCAAAAATTGGCAAAATTCGAAACCAAAAAAAATCGATTGATTATCATTGACTATTTGAGAAATTGCTAATAACAATTCAAAAATGATATATCAAATAATGCGAGATTGCTAACTTTTCATATAAATAAAGTCTTCAAAAATTGAATGAAATTTTTAATTTATGGTTTATTGATTTTCAATGCATTATGAATAAATTTTAATTCGTTGCCAGTTTTTTCACAAATATTGCCAATTACACGCACTTTGCACTGTGGAGGAAATGTTTCGTTTTCTTTTTTCTTTTTTTTTTAATACAGGGGCCGATTGCACAAGCCGTATTATTAAATGTGACTCGAGTACACGATGCCTGCGAACACTCTTATCCTTGAAACAAGCTTGCTATCGCTTCACTATTAACGCACTAAAATACACGAGCGTCGCATTTGATCTATTTCTATTATCTATCGCGGCTATCGGTCGAGCTATAGAAAATAAAAAGCAAACGACCGAAAGGGAACAAAAAAAAATACTACGTCGAAAAAGCGAACAGAGGAACCCAACTACGATTTTTCATCGCTTTTATTAATGCACGATTTTTATTAAAGCTAAGCGTTTCATTGAAATATTATTAAAACATGTTTGAATAAAAATTGCATGTTTAAACTAAGGATATAAAAAAATTTGTTGTGTAATGCAAAAAAAAAAAGAGGACTTAGCAATGCACGAAAAATGTGTGATTCATTTTTTAAATAACAACAATAAATTGCTATGAAAAATAATGCATTTGGGGATAAATGGTATAATGTGCAGCTTGAATAAGTTTAAATGATAATAAAAAATCCGAAATTATTACTGTACTCTATTTTTGGCAGATCAAAATCCTCGGACACTCTCTTGGAGGAGCTATAGGATTTTTGTACGCAGCATCGTATCCTGACGAAGTGGAGGCTCTCATAAGTTTGGACATTGCTAGTCCGAGTGTGAGAAACGTAGTGAAAACCGTCGGGGCGACCGGTGTGCAGATAGATAGGTTTCTGAAGTACGAGGATCTCACCCTCGACAACGTACCTTGCTACGATTACGAGGAGATGATAAATATCGTTGAGGCCGCCTACGCCGGCGGAATAACTCGGGAGAGTGCGGAGATTCTGATGAGACGAGGAATGCAACCCGCACCTTCGCCAGGTCGTCATTATTTCTCTCGAGATCCGAGATTGAAGGTACAAAAAAAAAGAGCAGAAAATAATTGACTTTCAGAAATGATGTCTTTCCCTGGATTTTCTTTTTCTTTTTCTAATTATAGAACTAATCAATTACAAATTTATCAAAAATTCCAGCAATCGTACAATAAATTGATGATTAGTTTAATTGATTGTTTCTACAATTTCAGACTTCGATGCTGGGAATGCTGTCGATGGATTTGGTGCTCGCTTACGCGGAGCAAATAAAATGCAATTACCTGAACATCCGCGCGGTTCCCGGCATGAAATTCGATCACCCGGAGAATTATCAGATAGTCCTGGACAAGATAAAGGAATCGGCCAAGAGATTCGAGTACCACGAGGTCGAGGGAACCCACCACGTTCACCTGAACGAGCCTGATAAAGTGGCACCTATTATCCTAGCATTTTTAGGCACGTAATTAAACCGATTTCCTTAGGACACAGAATTTCATAGAATTCGGTGCAGCAGTTGGCGCATTCCATGTTCCGAGCCTGCGATAATAGTCGTAATTATAAATTAGTCATTATTGGGAATAAATTAAACGAATGGAGCTCGCGCGGTGCGCGAAAATTTCATTGGGCGTTCTACTTAAATCTCCTTTACGTTGATCCACTTCCGCCGCCTCGGCAGACGCTACTTTTCGCTCTCAATCTTAAATTATATTACTATTTAAATAATTGCAAACATTTATTTATGAAAATGCATCTTATTCCCGAGGCTTTAGGAACTTTTATAAAAATTTCATAAATAATAATCGCTTGACCGAAACCGTTTATTTATTTGCACAAATCCTGTTCTCACGAAAATTGGCACGTTTTTCTCTCTGTCCGAGTAAAGGGCAGAGAAAATGTAGATAATAGATTATGTTTATCGATTGTGCATGAGATAGTTTGCAAAATTAGTGGCGAAAATAGGAAAAGGAAGCGATCGATTGAAAAATGATGACCGTGGAAATTCGTCGAGTGGCGAATGGCCAAAAGGACGTCCGGTATGATTCAGCTGTACTTACGGTGTATGATAATGCATTTACGTCACTTCATCAGCAAAAGAATAAATTAAAAAAAGAAGAAAAAAAAAACGAATGAGGAGGAAAAGTAAAACATACCGGTTGTGCACTTATACAACGTAGGAAGCGATAAAACGGCTTGGAAATAAAGATATTCGCTATCAGTCTATGCCTACTTTTCTCTCCCTTATCCCCGCGTTCTCCCGAGGAAACGAGCGCGCCTTTGCACTCCAAACTCCCGATATTTCGTGGCGGTCGCTGCAATCGGCGTTTTCTTTGCAACGATCAACGAAAAGGAATTTTCGAAAAAGAAACAAAAAAAAAAAAACACCGACGTTTCATCGAAGAAGCGTCGCGAGGATCTAAATTCTTCAGGAACCCGTTCATCGAGAAACATTTGTCGGGCCTCTGTTTGCTCAGTTGGTTTTCGGCCGGCGACAATACCAAAAATTTCGAGCACTCTTTCTCTTTTCCTCTTTGCAGTGGGGCATTTTGTTTGATCAGCTGAAGATGAACGCGACACATTTAAAAATGTTTTTAATGAGAAATCAAATAAAAAAAGAAGAAGAGGAAGAGAAAAAAAAGGATTGAGAAGCAGGTAAAAAAGACGGGGAATTTACTGATTAGAGTCAGCGACACTTGGCGAGTCAACTTGCTCTGCGGGAATCTCTCAGTTGGTCCTGAAACGGCGAAGCGCGAGGAACATTTGGAAAAAATACCGAGGAAGTTGTAAAATCGTTTTCCCCTTTTTTTCGCTTCGTTCTTCCTTTTTTTTATATATATATATTTTTATGCGACGTACGTGAAACAGTAAGGAACGCAAACTGTGCGATAGTTTTTGCGAGCTCTAAAATAATATCTAGCGCTTTCGTTATCGGGAATATCCGCTAAAACGTGGCTACCCTATCGAAGGAACATGAAGGCAAAGCCACGCTCGTCGTGAGGTAATTACGGAGGCTCGCGCGAGTCGCGAACTCACATGCGAATGAATTGTCGGATCATTTGCACAGCCGGGCTACTCACTCGCGCTGCTCCCGGGCTATCTACGTCTACGTGGACATTTTTCATATTCTTCTTTCCAATTTCCATAATTTAAACTATTCCTTCGGGGCGCTCGGCACTTCGGAGGTAACTACGGTGAGTTTAGTTTCATTTTATCGTCTCATTAGCTCAAAAAAATGTGAAATACTAATGAATTGTTGATTTATCAAATTTTTTATTATTTCAAAAATTATCAGCGAATTATGTGATTTGAAATCAGATGTTCTTTCTTTATATCTGTCTCCTGTTCAAGTATAATGAGATTATTTAATAATTTATTGAATACCAAAAGTGCAATGAGCCCGCAATCTTAAAATTCTTCCAAGTAGAATAGATTTTGTTGTACTGCGATATTGTATTATTTATTATTCGTATTGGTCTCTGAAAATTTTTTAATTGATTTTTTGCCTGGAATTTTTTTCGTTGATCAGATATTTTCACGTGAATTTTGTGACTAAGAGAAAGTGAGTTCTCAAATAAATTACCAATTATTGCGCAGTGCGAATGGCTGTCCGCAGATTAACGAGAGCCGCTCCGTATTTTCGCTGATTTTGTGGTGACGATTGATCTGATAGATCGATCCTTACGATCAACAAACTTGTTATTTAAAATAGTTTGTTCGTTCGGCTCGAGTTATCAGGTCGAGAGTTTTATCGCTGCAATATCGATGGACAGTCGCAATCATTTGTCGTGGAGTTGCGAGCGACGATTTCCATACTCACGTCGAACGACTTCGTCGGAAGACGTTATCGCCAGTGAACGTTTGTAAATGAGGGAACGATCGTGGAGTTCCCGATCGGTTGGCGTGAACGATGCTGTCGTTCGCAGACGCGCCTTCGATTGCTCCAAATCCTGGAAAAAAGTACGAATTATTAATAAATTATTCACAATATTAAATCCTGTAGAAAAAATTCCACGGATTTTTGTTTTCAATAAAATATTCAAAAATTAGTAAAGCTTAATTCTACAAACTATGAAAAACAATTTTTTATTTCAATGTGAAGATAATTAGCATTTGAAATTTTATCCACAAAAATAAAAGATCTGAATTTTCATCGCCTCAATAAATATGATATAATTGTTGGAATATAATGTAACAAATTAAGAGTTAACTTATGAACCTTCAAGAGATTTTGATTTCTCGTTCGGGCTTCTTCGTTGTTTGACAAAACGGTGGGTGATTTATTGAGATACGTTTTATTTCCACGCTCATATTCGATTTGTAGCCTTTTGCTCTCACTGTAAAAAGACACAAAAATCCGATGTAATTATTCTATAGAGAGTTGTTTTATGGCGAATATAAATAAATTACCATTCGAAGAATTCGTCTTGCAGATTGCGCTCCTGAAGCTCGTACTTCCTTAAGGCGTCGCGTATGTAAGGCTCTTTCCAGTGCATTTTCCAGGGGATTTCAACGACGAGACTCCGAAAAGGAACTTGATATAGGAACGGGTAGTTTGCACCTGCAATGGAGTAAACAGGAAGGACAGGAGTTCAACGCACGCGATCGATCGTCGCGTGAGCTTGGCTGATGGGGCGCCAGCTGAACGAGGACATGGTGAAAACCGGTGGCTCGTCCATTTGCTGGCTTAACTTTTAAACTCGCAAACGCTCCGAATTAATTTTTTTCTTTATATTATTTATTGCCGTTAATTTTACTGAAAATTTAATTTACTTAAGAAATAAATGAGTGAATTGCGCGGGAATAGGAGTATGTAAAAAAATAGCTTAAAACAGGAATTATAGTGTAATTAACGGAGCTCGATGTCGGCGATGAATGGCCAGTATTAATACAACATTAACACGTCCGCAAAAATAAATAAAATCGTTATTTCTTCATCTTATTTACCGCATCTTATTGGCAATTTCACGTCTCGTCGGTCTGACGTTCCGGCTGAAATACAAATAAAATACAAATATTAACGCTGATCGATAAAACCTTGTAATTTTGAGGCAATGATTTATTATCACCATTATGTAAATGTGAGTCGGCAGAGATCGGTCCAATACTTCGGCTAATCTGCCCTTATTCACTTTGTGTTCTTCATCTGTAAACAATTTTTTAAAATAATTATTCAATAATATTAACGGACAAAGAGATAATTAAGAAACTCGGGAATAAAAGCTGAGGATTAATTACCGAGAGGCACAGCGAGAGATAAAGTTGGAAGAGCGACGAAACCGGCGACCAGCGGACGCAGAATCCATTCGACTTTCTTCTCGTTGTTCGGTCGCAGGCAAACGTCGACCTGACGAAGAAAATTTTATTAGAATACAATTTATTCTATCGTTTATTAGAAAATATAGGAATCAATAAATCTATAAATAAATAATTACCTGCTTCTGTCCGCCAAACATGAAAGCATCGCTCGCTTCCATCGTCAGTCGTAGCGTGAACAGTTGAGAGGAATGATTTCTGATAAAATAGGAGACGTAGAGAGGCGTTCGTACCCATCCGTAGGCAGGAAGCTTAGCTTCCAAACCAACGACAGCGTCTTCCACCCACAAAGGCGATAAATTAACGCTGCTACTCGTTTCGATAGCGTTCTCGCAATTAGCCCTGCGTCACATAAATAAAATCATGAATTTTCGGGAGGGATTTAATCGAGAATTCGCCAATGTACCTTTTCCAACGAATTGTGTAGAGTCCAGTGGTCGTTGGTTGTTCGCTACCGATTTTTGGAATAACGCAGTAAGCGTCGGTCGCTGTTTCACCTTCCTGCAATCGCGTACCCGCTACGATGCTTTTTTGAGGCTCTTTGTCTCGCCTTTCTATCGAGCTTCCCTAAATTCATACAATGTTTCATTATTGCAACGCTCAGAGAGGATTTACCGATTTTAGCAAAAATCTGCACCGATAATTCGGATTTTTTTCGGGACTTTTGTTATAATTGTAGAAGAAAAAGACTCACGAGTTCGATGGAAGTCTCGATAATGTCTATTGGCCACGGTGAAGTACAGGAAATGTGAGGCATCATGATAAACGGATCATTGATGAAGCCTTTGGTCAGAGGCTCAAATTGTGAGGTGTAAAATTGGGTCGTTATCTCGAAGGGTATTACAACCGGTAAAACGTGTGTAAATTCGTTCGAGCCTTTAAGTTGATCGGGCTTCGTGTAGTCAATCTTAAATAAATAAAATTGTTAACGAATATTCATTGGTAATCCAAAAATACGGATTATACAAACTCGTCGAGTCAAATAAATTACCTTCATGAGGAGTTGCCGTTCGCCAACTTGATGCGACCTCACGTACAGAATTTGCTCGAGAGGCTCTTCTTCCTTTTCCAGGACATCGCCGATTTCTATCCTCACAGACGATCCTTTCGTGTCCATCGTCAGACTGATTTCCGCTGTTTCGTCAATTTATTATTTTATTATAAAATACTTTGTCCCACGTAAAATTAGACTTTGTTTCGGCATTTCTTACTTGTCTGATCGCCATTTCCACCGGCAATATTATTGCCGTTGGTGCTGTTAGTTCCGGTGTTGTCGGCTGCGATTTTCACCGTCAAAACGGCATTACTAATGTCATCTTTCGTTGATATCAAGAGCTTTACCGGCAACCATTCGCCTATGAGCGCAGGAACTTGAGATTCTACGCGAATATTAACTCTGGATTCCACGTGAGCAATTTGCGCGACAATTAATGGTCTGATAGCGTCGAAGCTGCCTCCGCTGCATACAATAAAAGTAATCGACTCGTAAGTACAAAATATCAGGAGTTCGGTGCAGATTTCGTCAATAAAACCCACCGTAATCGTTGTATTTCTGGATACAGACGATCGAACATATTAGTTTCGCCAGTGGCGGTAGAAAATCGCATGATAACACAGCATTTAGTCTCGTTTCCCAAATAAACGGAGACAGCGCTCACGTGAATGTCCGTGGGATTTGCCTGACGAGGAGCGACGAATTCGCAGAGGAATTTCTTCGTTTCGCGAGGACGAAAAACATTGGGCTCGCTATTTTCGTCACATTTAACCGGCAGTGCCGAAAATTCTGTATTACTGCCTGGACTGCTAACCGTTAACATCACTTTGGAATATTCTATCGATCCTCTGTACAGATTTCTGAAAATAATTAAATGTATTAGTGTTACTTAAGTTCAATAAAATTTACGATGAGAAAAAATGAAAGCGAATGTGTGTGTGTGTTTTTTTTACCTGATGAACACGTGAATTTTGACAGGAGAACCGACGAAAAATTTACTGCTCTCGAATTGAGCTTTCACTTGGATAAACGAGACCATGTTGCTGTCGTCTATCGTAAAAACGAAAGGATCCGAACGGGCGAGTTCGGCGCTCCATTTATCGGCTGCGGAGATTTTCACTTCGTCGTCGGGCAAATCGGGTTCCGGTCGTGGCACTTTTTTCTGCGATACATTTTACGATTATCTTGTTAATTTAATGACTGAATACGTGGAAGAGTTTTTGCTTACGTTCAATATATTGAATATATTAGCGTGTATCGCGTCCTGGTGATCCTCCGAAAATGATGTCGAGGGTCCGAGAGCCTCGAGAGCGAGAGTGAGGTAATCCTGAATGCTCGTCGCGAGATAAGCAGCGCGCAGCGCGTTTTTTATAATATCTGTGAGCAAAACGGGCCAGCGTTCGCCTCGATATTCCCACAGCATGTGCATCAACAATCTGATGGATAATAAATTAATTATCATTCAAAAAGAGACTGTATTCGGTTACTTTTCTTCTGTACAAATTTTTCATAATCAGAAATAATTTTATTCCAATGCACGGAACTTACGTCAGCACTTTGCCATAATCTCTGGCGTTGTAATATTCCTCGGCCATCTGCACGACTAAAAGTCTGCGCATTCGAGGACAACGATAGATTTTAAACTGCGATATTGCATTGCCCAGTAAACCGATCACAATTGTCTAAGAAAAAAGAAGCTTCGATGAAAATTGGATTTTTTTTTCACTAATAATGGAAACGTATGTGCGAATAATCAGCGAAAACTCACGGAATGATGCACGCTCGTTTTTTCTCTGTACTGAAGAGCCTGAACAGCGACAGCTTCGCGAGCCATGTCAGCAGGCTCGGCGCTCAATTTGCCAGGTCGCCACGCTCGCTGACCGTAGAACTCGAGCTTCTCTTCGTCCTCCAGGGGATCCGGCTCCGACGTTGGTTTTACGACGTTCTAAAAAAAAAAAAAAAAATCGCCAACGTTCCAATCAATAAAAATTCGATATTCCAACTCCGCGAGTTGCTTAATTACATTTTTCTAATTATTTCAACGCACGAAAATGAGAAAACTCGCGTACTTTGCAAAGCTCCTTGCAGGAAGTGTGCCGCAAACCCGCGTGATGAGCGGCCAATTGAAAATAGTAGCCCGGATGCTGCGTTTGCACCGCAGGCAAACCGTTTCTTATCGCCTCGTCGAATAATTCAGCGAACGTGGAATATTGATTGGACATCCAGGCGTGATGCTCGAACATAAGCTCTGGCGCTCCTGTTCGCGACTTAAACCTTAATTACAAAAAAGAAAAATATTGCATAACGAAATAAAATCACTAGATCGCATATATTTGATTTAAAAAGGGAAAAAAAAATGCAGCAACTCGACTGACCTGTCCGTGTGAGCTCTGAATTGCGATATCGCGTCTCTCGGCTGATTCAAGTTGAACATTATTCTGCAAAGTTTGTAATTTATAAAACTACCCACTGTTTTAATCTCCAATGTGTTGGTGTCGACCATTCGTATTTCCAGAAGATTATTGTAAGCTTGTTGGTAATGCCTGTTTGATTTAAAAATTTGTTTAAGTAATTTTAGGAAATTTACTCAATAAAATATCTGTGGTTTTGTTTTTTCCAATGAAAAAAAAAACGAATTGGCTTTATTTACTTTAGCGCCATGTGCTGATCCTGTCGAAGTTCGTTCAGAAATCCCATTTTGAATTGATGCCGGACAAAAAGATACTGATGAGCTGTTTTATTTAGCTGATCTCTGTGAGCCTTTATTATCCGATACTCGTGATGATAGAAATTTTGGGCAAGATCGTAAAATGCATTCTCCAATCTATAGGGAAAATGGGAAGAAATATTAATGTCCGATGAATGCGAAGAGGAGAAGCGATTTGTACCTGGTGGTATATCCAAACAAATGATCCCCGTGAGGTAACACGTAAAGCGACTTGGCGGGAAGCTCGCAAGCTCCGCAAAGAGCGGTGGCTCTTTCCGTTGCAACGACATCTTCGGAGCCTGGTTGAGGCGGAACTCTCTGTATCAAAACGACTGCTATTTTTGTGCTTCGCCCCTCGAGAGCGGCTCTGTAAATCGGAGAAACCATTTAAGCGAAATCGTCGCATGACATTAAAATCCAAGCTTCGACTGGCAAAAATACCTCAGAGATTGGACGCGCGACGCGCATTCCATTTTCTTTTCGTTCCACGACAAATCGTTCCAGTCGAGATCGTAAAAGAGCACAACGAGAGACGGTATTTCGTTCAAATACTTGTTCATCCAGTTGCGCTTTAGTATCCCTTTGGGAATGTACCACTCGTAAGAATTTCTCTGCGTGACAAATTTGTTGGTTAACAGAATCAAAAAATGAAAAAAAAAAAATTTTTTAATGAAAACTGTCAATCGAACCTTTGGTTTTACAGTAGGAAACTCGTGAGTGTTGGACAGGAGCTTAAATTGAACAGCCAAACTGTCCGGCCTCCGATTGTTGCTAAAGGCGTCCCAAATGGAGCGATGCATGACATTGGAAGTGTCCAAACCCGTAAGTGCGATAAGTGCAAGCGGTTTGGCCACCAATTCGCCTGGTAATTCCGACATTTTTGTATTTGCCTCTTAAAGGGAGTAACCGGACAATCGGTAGGTGGTTTCAGTGCCACCTTAACCTAAAAAATAACCTCGAAGCATTCGCGCAACGGGACTTAACAATTTACTGGCGAAAGTGACATCGAAAGCCGTTCCGTACGTCAAAATCGGCGACACGTGTGGCCAATTTCAGTGACAGCGCTTTTTTTATCGGCCCATTAAACGGAGTGACGTTTTATTCTTCAAGGCAGACATGCATTCAACATTCGAGTTGACAGCTGACTGAGCTCAGTGATCAAAAATCTGAGAGACGTCATTTCGAGTTTGCGCAGCTGATGCGGGGTTTTTTTTTTCCTTTCGCTGGGAATATTGTGTTGGCACCTCTCGATCGGTAACAAAAACTGTAATTTTCAAAACAAAAATCTCGAAATATTGCCAAGTGCAAAATATATTTCATATTTTAGTTATATACATTGATATTTCTGAGGAACGAAAATAGTTCTCACATTTTTTTGACACGTGTGGCCAATTTCAGTGACAGCGCTTTTTTTATCGGCCCATTAAACGGAGTGACGTTTTATTCTTCAAGGCAGACATGCATTCAACATCCAAGTTGACAGCTGACTGAGCTCAGCGATCAAAAATCCGAGAGACGTCATTTCGAGATTGCGCAGCTGATGCGGGGGTTTTTTTTTTCGCTGGAAATATTGTATTGGCACCTCTCCGTCGGTAACAAAAACTGTAATTTTCAAAAAAAAATCTCGAAATATTGCCAAGTGCAAAATATATTTCATATTTTAGTTATATACATTGATATTTCTGAAGAACGAAAATAGTTCTCACATTTTTTTAAATTCGAGCAGAAGGACAAGATTAAATTCTGTGTGTATAGGTGCGATTGAATTACAGTATCGAACAGAAAGTCCATCTGAATAATGCTTTTTTATCGTTGATATCCGGTGGCTTTGATGCGTTGTTTTTTGTGCCTGGAATAAAAGTGAATTTCGCTGTCAATTATTTTCTGATTACAATATTGGCCCTTTTATTTTAGTGTATTTTTTTTAAACGTAAATTACCTGTGAGATTGGAGCCGAGGATCAGAGTATCACGTTCGCTTACGCTCCTCAATTCTTTGCGCACGCTGACGTCGAAGGATAGAGCTGCAACACGAGCGAATAATTGGGCAACTCCGTCGCCAGTTCTGGCCGATACCGCCCAATATTCGGCGCCGAGGGTTCGCGCGACTCCGATCGCTCGTTTTTCAATTACAGCGTAAACTTGACTAGACTGTAAAAGGGAGAAAAAAAATAAATAAAAAATTTGTATCACGACCGCTGAATAAATGTAATTAATTTTGCCAATTACCAACAAATCCCGCTTGGTGCCAACGAGAAAAATAACGCAATGCCCGCCGGCGTTGCTGCGACTCGCCTCGACCAGCCACTGATGACAATGCGATAAGGACATCAGACTTCCTAGATCAAAAACGATCATTATCACGTTTGCGCCTCGGTAATAAGAAGCAGCGATGCATTTGAATCTCTCTTGGCCCGCGGTGTCCCATCTGCAATTATTAAACAATTTATTATAGATTTCAGTCTCAAAAATTCGAATAATCAGCCGTTATTAAATTAACAAAAATAAATCGATGAATAATTTATATTCGATTCAACCTTAATTAGAAGAATATTAAAGTAATTAAATAATCATTGAGATCCTTACATTTGGAGGTTGAAAGGGGCGCCAAGTATATCGAACCTCTCGACTTCAAAATCCACGCCAATTGTCGCTTTGTAATTGTTGTCGAATGATTTGTGACAAAATCTGAAAGATATATCAAAGAATATCAAAAAATAAATTACAAAGTAATAAATGGTGATGGAATTTAATACCAATAATCATTATTGATTATTAATATACAATGTAAATGAAAATTGGAAGAAAAAATGAAATCTCACCGATTGACAAGAGACGTTTTACCGACCGCGACATCCCCGAGAACGATTACTTTTGATATCCTTGGAGCCAGCGACTGTCTCGCGCAGGCACGACGCACGAGATTATTGAAATCCGTCTGATCCGAGTAAGGAGTGACTTCTGATGTAAAGGGTGGAGGCCAATCGTTTATCTGCAATGTGCGGGATCTAATTATTGTTTATACTCATACTGCGTAATGTAAGCGCTACATTAATGAATATGCAGTGATCGCATCGTCACGAAATTATGCAACTATCCTTGTACAAAATGCATTTCACGTCAAAACTCAAATTTTCGCCCACCCACAAATTCTTACATCAATTTTTTTAAAAATGCAATAATTTTTTACAAATTCCCAATAAAATTAAAAGTGATGTAATAATTTTAAAAAAATACCAAACTTACAAAAAAAAAATAAATTTGCTATGAAAAAAAAAAAAAAAATTACAATTAATAATTTTTCTTACCCGTCGTTCTTCGTGCGCCGAGGTTTTTAGCATTGTGTAAACTGCGGAGCGCGTTTCGAGCATTTTTTTAAAAGAAATTGTTTATTTTTGCGCGCTTTCCTCTTCGAAAAATCGTGCACTCTGAAAATAAAAAATTATTTAACAGGATTATAATTGCGAAATATTTTGAAAATAAAATTAGTATGCTCTGCGGACGGGAGAACGAGTGAGAAATTATATAAAGGCCGCAATTAGCAGATCTGAGTACCGGTGGAGGCTTGAGGCTGGACTGCGTAACGAGCGACGATCCCAAGTGAGTTTGTTATGGAAACACTGGTTGCTGCGGCAGGTGCACACGTGAATTTAATCATCGCGCTCGGCGGTGGGGATCGACGCGAAACTGCATGTTAATTATTATCACCAGCCGAGCGATCCTGCAACGATATTTCAAATTATTAAGCAATTTTCGATTCCTAAAAAAATGTTTTTTTTTTGTACTGCATAAATGAAAATAAAAAATTGAAGAAAATTGTAAAATGAATTTTTATGACGTAGATATAAAAATCGAGTCTATGGTGTATTATCAATATTTGGAAATTACGCGGTAAAGTTATGTGACGGTAATAATACCGGCGAAATAATCTCCTCCCAATAATCGACCAATCAGCAACGACTCGAGCATCGAGGCGACAACTGTCAAACTGTGTGACACTGTCACATAAAAAAAGACTATCCAGGCTACAAATTTTCATCGACAGTCACAATTTTTACAATGGCAGATCCCAAGTACGCCGATTTACCCGGAATCGTGAGTATTTTTAATCGCAATTGTCGAATTTTTTTTAAACAGCTGCGACACTATTTCGTGTGTTAGGTGTGGTTAGAATACGCAATTTGCTTTAACGGTATATTATTGCTGAGCAAACGAGGAAAAACTATTGAATTAAAATTTTACTTGGCATGTGAAAAAAAAAAAAAAAGAGTATTTTATTATTGTTTATTTTTCGTTTCCTAATTTTCAGGCTTACGATCAGGTCGACGTCTACGAGACAACAGACCTCCCGGAGTCCGAGCAACTTCCTTTGTACTCGGAGGTAAGATTTTATTGATATTATTGTAAAAATGTGGATTTTTCAAAATAATTTGTTCACTCGTTGAAGAAAATTTTTTTTTTGCCATTTTTGCAAAAAATTTTTTATAATTTTCGTGTCTGCGTGTGTTCAAGGATGAGACGGATTCTATAGAACGTCTGCACACGAGTGCGACCGAAGCGTTCAACAAATTCAAGGGGAAACACGTGCTGACGAAAGGAGTCGATTTTTCCGACAGAATATCTCGAAAGCCAAGAACGGGCTACAATGCAGTGTAATTGCTAAGAGAAGCTCCGATTATGCGTGGAGATTTGATGAAATTTTGGCTGTACAGCGAAGTAGTAACTCGAAATGACTTTTATGTACGGATTGTTCGCAGATTCGGAGACTGGGAATTGCCAGGAGAAGGCGAGAAGGAGACGCCCATACAAAAGCACGAGAGACTGCAGTGCGAGCTTAAGGAGCTTTTCGACGAGGTCAGCCAGTTGAAGGAGAAAGCCAACGACGCGGCGGAGCAGAAGAGCATGGTGGAGATTATATCCCAAGTGGAGACCATGGGAAAACAGTTGAATAGCTTGAAATTGAATGAAACTCTGGGCACCGACCTCGTGGCTGCACTTGCCGATCCTCAGGGTGCGAGTTTGAAGTGAGTAAACACTCTGAAACAAACAAATCTTCCAATCCCAGCTTTGGTATCAAATTTGGAGAAAATCGGTAGAGCGGTTTAGATTTTATAGAATTTTAAGAAAAAAAAAACATTATTGAAATTCTACTTTGCCCCCGGTTATTTGTGTAATAAATGTAATAAATGGTGAATTTTATGAAATTTTCCAGGCAATTGATGACTCAGATTGAGCTTTTCAAAAAGACTGGCTCTTCGGCCGCGGACTCAAAGGAAGTTAAGCCACAAAAGGATGCGGAAACTCCGGAAGCGGGAGTTCTGAAATATCAGATGATGTACCTCCCGGAGAAGGCTCGCCTTCAGGAGGTTCAGAGGATCGCGCACCTCGAGCAGAGGCTCGCGAGGCTGGAGAACGTGATCGGCACTGGCAACGAAAAGCTGGCCAAGTTTACGCAGTCGTTGAAAACCCAGGGCGTAGTGGAGGCGGTTCAACAGCTCGGAGCGAAGGCCTCCCTCCTGGACAGCACGCAGATAGAGGCGATGGAAAGTAGAATAGCTACCCTGGCCCACAGAATGGACAGTCTCGCGCAGAAGAAATCGGCAATGCAACAGGACACTGAGCGCGAGCAGAAAATCGCGGAGATGTACGAAATCATGAAGAAAATCGAATCGTCGTCGGACGTTGTGCCGCAGACGATCAATCGGATGCTGGCGTTGAGCGCTGTTCATCAGCAAGGTAAATTAAATAGTTTCTTGAATATCCAAAATAAATAAATATACAATTGATAAAATTCCATGAAATTCTTATGTAAATTACTAATCCGATGATTTTTTGATCCTTTTAGCTGGCGAATTTGGAAAATCATTAGCTCAGCTGGAGGATCTCCAGGCCGAGATAACGAATAGTTTGGACAGTAACAAATCATTGCTGAAAGGTGTGCAAGAGAGTTTCGCCTCGAATATGGAATCAATTCGCAACAACATGGCATCGATCGACGAGCGGCTGAAGAAATTGGACAGCAAGTGATCCGCACCGTGAAGCTGACACTCCAAAAACTAATCGCACCGCTAATACGAGATAAAATAAAACATGCATAATTTATAAGCTTCTGTACGGAGGAGGTAGATATTAATAAAGATAAATAATAGCACAAGATAAATAACGAAGAAGTGGTTTTTTTTGTTTGTTTTTGAGTGTTTTAATTGTTTATTTTTATTTAAATCGCTTAGAAACGGAGCTTCTGGAAGAACCACTTGTTCTTGCCAGACTTGTACCTGGAAAAAAAAACAAAGAAAATAAAAAACATGGAATTAGTTGTGAATAATGCGCGAAAGTCGAGCTTGAGGGGGCAGAAAATTGTACCAACCTTTCCTCGAGCTTGACGCGGGTCTGGAATCTGACCTTCTTCCTCTTCATCGGATCCTTCAAGTCCTTGGGGGCAACTTTGTCCAATGGCAAGTCAACGGTGTATCTCGTTGGCATCAAGTGATTGTAGTTGAGGACCTGAAACATGCAAAAACAAAATTCTTAATCTACGTAAAACAAAAAATAAGACTAAAACAGACAAAAATTCGTTTCAAAAAGGCAGACCAATAAAAAAAGCTAACGAATCACTTGGACATTCAATTCCATCATTACGCCGTCTATTTCATTACGATTTACTTTAGTGAACTCACTGTAAATGTAATTGTATTTATTTCACAAAATGGGCAATTTTACGATGCGCATCGATACAATTTTAGATATAATCGTGAATTAATATTTTCGACCACTCGTTAATTATTGAAAACTCACTTTGACGAAGGGCTTTATCTTGGAGCGCTTGTGGAGTTTTCCCTTGCCCATGCGCTTGTGTACTTTGCGAGGATAGCGATCGATGCCCGCAACCAGCGCGTGTCCGTACTGTTTTTCAGTGGTGCCGTCGTCGAAATTGCGCATGACGATGGCTTTGCGTCCTGCGTACCGGCCGCTAAGGACCAGTACGACTTTTCCTGTTTTCATTATTTTCACCATCTTGGCGAACTATAGACAAAACAAAACAAAACCATACATTAATACAAGTGAAGATCTAAGAACACCAAGGAAAATAAAAAATTTCTCAAAAATCCAATTTTTCTCTTAGCGACTCCAAAAAACGGTGAACCAAAAATTAACATTCTGTAAACACTAATGACGAGTTTAACCCCCTTAATCAACGTGTACACAGCGCTTTTAAAAATTCAAACGAAATTCGAGCTCCCGATGATAAAACGCTGCAAAAAAGACCCAAATGAAATTGCACTTTCGCGGAGTTTAGTGGTATTGGATGTGCGGTCATGAAAAATACGATAGTTTCATTGAATTTCGAGTCATACGTTAAGTCCACCGTCGCCACGATACAATGTTGACAGGGTTCCGCGGTTATCACCCGCAAACACTCTTAAATATGCTTTTCGCGGATAAATAACCGAATCGAACGAAGCACGAATATTGATTATCCGATATTGTCGCGACGAAGTCGACTTAAGTTTCGAGAATAATTGGATGTTTGTAGATTACTTTGCAACACTCGGGAATGAACGCACCTCACGGCTCTACAAACCGGAAAAAAGAGCCTAACCTTACTTTTCACTGTGCGCCTTCGCTCGGGCGGTGGTTCGGTAAACCGGCGACAGAGGTCGTTCAAGTGGCGACATCCGGTTGAAACTGCCTTTCAATTTCGTGGATTCCACGAACTGGCGATTTCACACGATTTTTATAAGCTGTTTTTCAGTTTTCGCTTTCGCTGTTGTCAAATTGGGAGGTTGAAAAAAGAAAATAAAATATGGATTAAATTTGTTGTGCATGTTATTTTGTAAAAAAGAAAAGTAATTGGTAGAATGGTAGAAAAAAATCTGAGATAAATTAAGGGTATGTGAAAAGGATTAATTTTTTTCCACGCATTTTTGTCTCATGTTAAAAAATCGAATTTTATAGGATTTTTTAGTGGGCATTTCCGGAAGTTTTTTTTCTGTACCAAAAAACAACTTTGACTAAATTGTGTGTGTGTTTTTTTTGTAGTTTTGTTTCTTGTTGGGAAAACAATTAATTTTTTAATTCAATTGGCTATTATTCCGAGAGCTTTTGTTACGAATAGCCTTTGTCGTCACTCGCAGCAACGATCAGAGTTGGTTGGATGTATCCAATAACGGTTGTAACAACAAAACACAAGGACGTTGGGTAAACAAAGGAGAAGCGTGATTGGTTCAGCGTTTGTGCGTGCGTTCCCTGTAGACTCTGCGGTATATATTCCGTTTCACTGTCGTCCACTGCACCATTGCATCAACAAGTGTTCCTCTAATCGATATTTGGCACGTAAACTACGGAGAGAACGGGAGGCGCGCGAATTCCATCGGACCATATGGTAGACGACAATAAATATTTTCACCGCATAACAATCCCTTCATCTAAAAAATGCGATTGCTTCTTGGGATCATAAAAAAAATTCACCTGCGCACTTCTTTGTTCCTGTAGTGAAAGATTAAAGTTTTGTTAAAAAAAATCTAATTTGTACTAAAAAGTAATTAAAAAATAATCAGTACATATTTCGTTCTCTTTCAGCTGAAAAAAAAAAAAAAAACGGTAAGGGCGTCTTAATTTTTTGATTAATTCAGTTAAAGATGATATTCCCAAGGTAAGTTTGACGAAAGTTTGTTAACCTCGGTATAACCAAAGTGTGTAACATTAATCTTGGATGGTTTCAATTCTCCAGCCCGGCCCATTCACCCTGCAAACATCTGTTAGATATGGTGGTGGTGGTGCGACTTCACAGTGCCAGAGGGCAGAACGTGGGCGGTGGGAGTGACCCCTGGAGGATCTCTTCGTCTCGCTTCGTCTCGCTTCGTCCTTTCGATGTGCGCGGGTGCGAACGAGCGACGAGGGTGGCTCTCGGTAAGAGAGACAGCTTCGCTCTTGCCGGCGTGTAATCGATTTGAAATCCAACGCACGCCCTCTTCAGCATCGTCAGCGGCGAGTGTCGAGCAGTCGGTGCCACTGCTGCGTCGAGTGCGGACCTCCACAACGAGTAGCGAGCGGTCAACGGGAGATGGTCAACAGTTTCGAGCAGTGAAAACGTGACAGCGTGTTTTCCTCGTACCTCGGTTGCGAATTTGCACGTTTGATACCATACGCGCATTAAGGGGATCGAACAGTGGTCGTGGGCTTGACCCGGAGGGTGAAATTAGGCGCAGGATTATGCGCAACTGAGAAGAACAACACACCGTCGACGAACGCCCTGGTAAGGATACGACGGCGATGGAAGAGCTCCTGCTCTCTCTGTGTCCTTTATTCAGGGGTGCGGCGCATTTACTCGCATCAATAGCGAGTGTATATGTTGAGGAAATAATATCGAAAATAAAGGAGAACGTTCGCGAAATTGTAATGCACTCGAGGTATACGCAATGACAACAATGCGGTATTCGTTACGGCAAAAGATAAGCAGCACTGAAAAAAGTATAACCAATTGTTATTGCGATTATTATAGGTTCTGATTTTGCGGCTAGGTTTTGGGAAATACTTAGACAATCAAATTTATTTGCCCCAAGTGCTCCAATGGAAATCGATGCTATATCATTCATTACCATTCGGGTACCTTTGGCATTTTGTATTTTTTCCACTCCTTCCAGTCAAAAGGAATGACGTCTTACACCCTGGTTGTGTAATTTTTATTAATGAGATACGATACTCTCGTTTAATTAAAAATTGCATATCAAAGTGTAAATTTGCGATTAACAGTGAAATGAACGTTCTGGTTTTAATGGGTAGCTAACAATTAAAATTTCAATCGACAAACACACTCTCCGTACATTTAACTGATACTGGAAACCGTTTTAACACAACCATTTGATTGATAAAAATTTGGGTAGCTGCGTTATTTCAAAGCCCGGAGTGTCAATATTGATATAAACTAGTTAAAATCAGCGTTTTCCGCACGTTGATCAAAGGAACGTGCCTTTTTTTAACCTGTTGATTCCAAAATAGTTTGCTGCATTGAAAACTTCGAGGGTTGATCGCATTTGGAAATTTTGAACTGTCTTTACACCGTAGCAAAAATTGTCTTTGGTAATTTGGCATTAATATAACAAATAATTGTTCCTTAAATTTTCGCTGGCAAATAGGAATGTGTATTCGATTTTTATTCGTATCCTTGTTAACTTGGTTGTCGTAATGCAGTGAGAATATTTGCTGACGGTGAAGAGATTTCGAAATCCACTATAAAGGCATTTGGCTTCCGTATCGAAGAGGCAACCTGATGCTTCCCTCGGAGCTTTCGATTACGCGTATCACTTCTCGACCTGTTACCGCGGCTCTTATTATCTTCTGTACACTGTGTCCAGTTCTCTGCACTCGTCTATCGCAGCTACTCATTGATTATCCGGCGGAGCTTACGCAGGTGTTCCACAGGTATAGGAACATGAGGTCATACGGCATAAGAGCAGCGGCGACAGTACGGGATTATATTTCGATGGGTGGTTCACCGGAGCCGCGTATAACGTATTATTGATTTTCGCGCAGCGACCTTTCGTAACTCGTAGTCGTCGTCGTATTTCTCACAAATGAAAGCAGCATCTGTTTTCCTGACTGGCACACATAAACTCACATCTACAGCCTCTACACGAGCTTTATATACCTGAGAGTTTGCTGCGTACATAAAATGTTTCTTCATCGATCGTTTCAAAGCCGCCTTACGTATATATATACGTGCGAGTTCGCCTGTTGTGGCTCCAAGGCGTGAAACACCACTTCGTATTTACAGCCAGGAGGGTTTAAATGCAAATAAGGGTAACACTCGATGAATAGGGTCGTGTCGATCGGGGATAAGCCTCTTTACAATTCACAGTCGGAATAATGGAGCTCACGACTTTTAAATGAAGAAATATAGCGGAGGTGTTTCGAGTAAAATACGTGCGTTTTACTGGTCCGAGATTTTTTCACCAGATTCTACTCAATGCTCACAATTGTTTTCAAGTGCCGGCTTCGAATATTATAATGAGACCATTTTATAAAAAATTGTAAATCCAACCTTTTTCCCGGAGTTAAGTCAATAATGTTTCTTTCCTAAAAAAAAAATGATGTTAATTAATTTTAAGATGAAATAATACCGCAATTTTTCAGAGACACTAATTCGACCAAATTAAATTTATAGAACCATCGATGGGCCGTAAACGGTGGTGGAAGGGAGGTCTGGAGCTTCTGGTGCTCTGCTTCTTCCAGAGCGTTATCCACGGGGATGGTAACATCGGTAAGCGCACGAAGTCAATGATTAAATTCTTATCGTCTCTCAGTTTAACGTTACCCATTTGTTGTTCCTGTCGCTTTTAACTCATTGACTCTGCACCAGTAAAATCTGTAAAATTTCAGGACTATCAATTAAACCTTTAGGCATGGTAAAAGGATTTTAAAAAAAATACTGTACTGATTTTACTGGCGTGCAGGGTTCCAGCCTCCCTAATGGAGCAGTTTGCGTTCGCTGTTTCTCCATTTTCACTGCGATAAATGTATAACCCGGAGAGAAGGAGAGAGAGTGAGGGAAAGAGAGATTCCGCCGGGGAAGTGGCTTCATCAGGCCGACGTTATCGAGCCGTGCATCCCACGCGCCGTGAGTTGACACCACCGCCCAGCCGATAGACTGAATAAAGGCCTTCAGACACATCCGGACCTTTGTATACACACTGGCAATCATAATGTTCCTCCTGTTTATTTTTTATCACTGTTTATTTGTAGAAAAGAAGAAGACAAAAATGATCCCAGTAAATGTATTTTTTTTCGTTCACTGCCCGACTATTATTTGCCCTTTACCCTTGCGGATAGTCCCATGGCATCAGTAGCCCTAGTCTGATCCAATGTAGGCTTCCATCAATGTATCCCACCGCAATTTCCATTATTCTGATAAACATTCGACCGCAATCAGATGGTCCAGACACTGAACTCGCTTCTCTGGGGAAACGTGTCGCTCAAGTTTATTATGATGGTTTCGAGATTCTCACGTATTACTCAATGAAGATCCGAGCCCCAGTCAAACCCTCGGGCTCTTGGATATTCCCAAAACAGCAGTTCTCGAGGTCCATTCACGTCCGGCGATAAATGCCAGGGCTCATTGGCAGCAGGACGAGCTGAAACGTGAGGAAAAAAAAATGAGTAAAAATGTTTGTTTTATTGGAAATCGCGTGGGCATAGGTTTAGGTACCTTAATAGTTAACTCCTGACGTTCCGGTACGTGCAGCTTTAATGAAGTCACGTGACATTCATTGATGCACGAACCCAGCGGTAACAGCCCTTCCGCAAATACAGATATACCCCGAAGATACAGCGAACACCCACTCGTGATGAATTTCCCAGGGTTCGTGAAGTACGTCAGAGGGAAAAAAAAGGATACGTCGGCGAGATTGACGTACATTCCCATCGGTGTATTGTGTTGCTATACATCGACGTCCTTGAAATTTATTCACATCCTCTTTTTTGTTTTAGGCTGTCTCTTCAGCAAAAATGTATGCAGGTCAGGAGTGGAAACGTGCTACGATGGTAACATTTTTTTCTGTTTTTAATCAGACTTCTTTTTTCTTCAAATTCATTTTCACGAATAATTTTAATGACCTTTGCTCTTCTGTGATTAGATTCGGCTTTTGGAAGATGCATACTGCCATTCGGGGCGCTGGACGACGAAGACGTCTACAGGTACGACCTGGACGCCTCGGACCTCGAATTGCTGCGGAAGCGGCTCCAGAGGCTCGTCGCCGGTGGATACGAGTGGCCGCATCCTTACACCCAGTGCATAATGCAGGGTTCGCTCTACAGTCTCAGATACGGGTTGATGGAAAAATTGAAGGACGACCTTGAATATTGCGGCGAGCTCGTGGAGCTCGACGAGCGAATTTTCGACGAATATGGAGAGGACGAAGAGCCGCAAGAAGTATTTGAAAAGAGTTCAATTATCGAATCTCGTCACGCTCCGCGCATCAATTAAATATTTTCTTAATTTCTTTCTTCAGGAACCTCAGCCGTTGGCCGTGGTTAATTTTACCCCAACTCGCGGTCACGGGTACGGCGATTTCGCTGACGAGAAGTACTATCCGCCGGTGGCAACGCTGAAGAAACCGAAGCACGGTGGTCGTCCTCTCAACGACGACTCCGAGGACGATTACACTTACGCGTATTCGTCCTTCCGTAAAAAACCGGAACGTCAGCGAGTCGCGAAGCTCGAAGACGTGATAGTCGAGGATAGAAATTTGGAGGAGGGAAATCTCAACGACGAGAACATGCTGATGGATTCGCCGCGAGCCTCGAACTTCATCGAGCCCAATTTCAATCCATCTTCGAAAAATTTTCGCGAATTAGCCCAGAGACTGGACGTTAAGTACGACGAGCCGATGTATCGACTCAGAAGACAACCGAATCGCGATGAGGAACTGTTGCGAAACTTCAAGGGCTCTTCATACAAACTGGACGATTACCTGGAGTCCGCGAAGGATATTCTTCGGGATGGCAACCGAGAAAGTACGAAAAACGGCAGGGATCATCGATATTTGGCTCCGGAGATTGACAAATATTTGTGGAAGTTCATGAAGAACGGATTGCTCGCGGCTAATGAAACGTCGCCGAAGAGTGATGACGATAATCTGGAATTTTTGAGAAACTACGATGGGATTCGCCGAGACGTAGGCGAGAACGATCAATGGATCGACAGAAATACCGGAGATGAAGAAGAGGAGGAAGAGGAGGATAATAGCGAAGCTCAGGCCGGAGATTCTCTGATGAACGCTGAAGAGCAGCCCCTCGATCGATCCTCCAGCAAGCAAAAGAATGGAATGTACACGGAAGGAGGTCTCGTTCAGCCGCTGGATATTCGCGATGCCATCAGACAAGGTACACCAATTAAAAAACAAAAATAAGAAGAATTACATTAAACGTGATATCAAATAAATGTAAAAATGATCTTTTATTTTCTAGATTTTGTTCACCATTGTCATTTCTTCTTCATTAAGTTTCAGTACCTGACGACATAGTCTTCGACGATGATCTTCTGCTGTGGAGTCGGGATTTAGCGGCGTTCCAACGAAACGAACGCCTCGACGTGAAGAAACCTGGACCTTTATTTTCAACCAACAATTACGCGTTTAAAACTCAGTCACCTCCAAACGGTACGTCGAATTTTTGAGCCGCATCTCAAGACAATCGTTCAATAAATAAATAAATGAATTTTTAACGAACGTATAAATTGATTACCCAAAAACTGGATGTCTCCGTTTATTCCAGCTGCAGTGAATGACGACCGAAGCCTGGACAATGAGGACGACGAAGATCGACACCCGCGAACGTCTCTGGTTAAGAAGAAATCTTCCGAAGACGACAACCAGAATTACGAAAACGTGGACCTCGATCACATGTACATACAGTTTGAGAGGGATTTTAAAAACTGGGAGGAGGGCAAAATGGTCGTTGCTGAAGTGGCGAGACTCCTGGGTTACGACGCCGATTCCTTCAGCAATGTTCGCGTGGGCAGAGCCGAAGTCACCTTCAAAGTAAACGACGATATTCCCGAAGCTCCTGCGGACATCGCTCCTAAAATCGGTAAGATTTACCCTCTCAAATTTCATTATTCCCACGCATTTATAATTTTTTTCTTCCTCGAAAAATTAATTTTTAATTAAATAATTTTTTTTAATTTGCTAATTCAATGAAATAAATATTTTCAGATGGGATACGTGAAGAATTGAGAAAAAGCACCGGCAGGGTTGTAATTCGTGCCGGTGTCGGCGACAGGGTGAGGTTTAAAAAAAAATCTTTCAACGAGAAATTCATTAACATAACTAGTAGAATATTCATAATTACATCGTGACTAACAGGTGAAGCTGCCGCCGAGCATGGAAGTGTTGACGGCTCCAAAAGTAATGAGCACCGGTGTTTTCGGGGCGATTGTCGCGGGCGGAGGTGCAGCCGCGGCAGCCGCTGCCGTGGTGACCCTTATAATAGCGAGAAAGCACGCAAAGTCACGTGCAAAACTCGCTGGACTGGCGACCCCCGATCCGGAGGCATCGAAGGATTATCAGGATCTTTGCCGAGCTCGAATGCAGGCGAAACAACCGAACGAAAAACCGGAATCACCGAGAATCATCAGTTTGTCGCGGGAGAGCGAATCCAATCGATCGAGCACGTCTTCCTGGGGCGAAGAAGCTGCGGCCCTAACGAACATGGACATTGCCACTGGTCACATGGTTTTGGTAAGCTCCAAAATCGTTAATTGCAATTTTTCGTAAGCTGCAAAATAAAGAAAATAATTGATATAATTAAACATAAATGAATATTATTGTAATGATTTTAATTTTAGAATTACATGGAAGATCATCTGAAGAACAAGGACCGTTTGGACCAAGAATGGGGAGCAATTTGCGCGTACGAAGCGGATCCATCGTCGATAGCGATTGCCACCGATAAATCGAACGCGGATAAAAATCGTCCGGGTTCGTCTCTTCCGTACGATCACTCTCGAGTTGTTCTCAACGACCTGTCCAACGCCACCAACTCCGACTACATAAACGCCTCGACGATCGTAAGTGGCACTGAAAAATTCTGTTCAGCGAAGTACCGAACAACAGCCGAGGTCAATGCCATTGAGGCTCTCGTCGGGATAGAGATAACCGATTCCGATAACCGCGAAGCTTACGGTCCTCGTTAATCCGCGATTAGATCCTTTTGCTCGAGGCCCACTTTTCGCAGAGGAAAATGCGTATTTCTCGATATCCCATGATACTATTGAGTGTGTGATTTGCCCCGGATGCCGCCCTGCTCTCCGATTCAGACACCGGTAAGAAAAAAAAAAAAAAAAAAAAATGCAAACCACGAAAAATGTCTCCACGTTTCCTCGAAAAGGAATCCTCGAAGAGCATGCAGAGAATACACACTAAAAACAGTATTTTAATCACAGAAGAATTGCAGATTTAACGAGCTTCTTATCACGGGCTAAATCGGTATAACTTACCGATTTCCGGGGACGAAAAATCAGTAACGTTCGCAAGGATACGCTGAAGAGCATGCCAGACTATTAATTAAATGCAGTATTACAATCGCGCAAGATTCGCAGACTGTAGCAGCTTTTACCGACGGAAAAATCGGTATCGCATATTGCCCACCATTTGGACTATCATTTTTTTCTTTCATCCAGGTTTTCGCCTGTATTTTCGCTAACGCTGGACGTTGGGAGTTGATTTGCCACACATGCAGTATTTTTTTTTTCACTCCCAAAAATAAAAAGAAAAAATAAACCGTAGCATTTTCTCTGCTTTCGGCGTGAGTAGATTAATACCGATTTTTGTTTGTTTTCTCTATTTAAAATCGCAGACCGATCATGACCCGAGGAATCCGGCTTACATCGCGACTCAAGGACCTTTGCCACAAACATCGGCGGACTTTTGGCAACTCGTATGGGAACAGGGAAGCGTCGTGATCGTTATGCTCACTCGGCTGACCGAAGAAGGACGCGCCATGTGCCATCGATACTGGCCCGAAGAAGGATCCGAGCTCTACCATTTCTACGAGGTTCATCTCGTCTCCGAGCACATTTGGTGCGACGATTACCTCGTGCGATCGTTTTATCTCAAGAATCTGCGAACCGGCGAGACTCGAACCGTCACCCAATTCCATTTCCTCTCGTGGCCTGAGACTGGAGTGCCTCAGTCGACCAAAGCACTCCTCGAGTTCCGCAGGAAGGTCAACAAATCCTATCGTGGAAGATCTTGTCCCATTGTCGTTCACTGCAGGTGTGTTATTCGTTTTTGCAGTACCAAAATACCGATCGATTTTTTTTATTTATTTTACGACAGCTTTTCATGAAAAGAATCAAAATTTGGAGTTACTATTTTTTTTCAAAAATGTTGAATGAATGAGAATTTTTTTGTTTTTCGCAGCGACGGTGCCGGACGCACGGGAACTTATTGCCTGATCGATATGGTATTGAATCGCATGGCAAAGGGAGCAAAGGAGATCGACATAGCCGCAGCATTGGAGCATATCAGAGATCAAAGGGCAGTAATGGTCGCGAGTAAGCAACAATTCGAATTCGTTCTTGGGGCAGTTGCCGAGGAAGTCCACGCGATTCTGAAGGCCCTGCCGGTGCAACCGGTTCCAGAGAAATCGCAATTGGTCGGCACTCTGCCGAGCGCGACTCAATCGTCATCCAGCTCAGATCAGTGACGGAAATAAAGCGCCCGAAGCCGCGATACTGTTGAACGGAAACGAGCTGAAACAAAAGAAATAAAAGGCGAGAAAACGATTGAACGAATAGCACGGATAACCGAAGAATCGCAGGATTTATTAAAATCGATAAATCAAAACCCGAAGTTGTGAGACGTAAAAAGTAATATCAGAGCTTTTATTATCTCCAGAATTATCGCCCAGACTTAAAATCTCTGTCGTCACCCCGACAAATTCTCGGGATGTAGCTCGAGCTTCTTGTGCTATTTTAGATAATTTATCTTTTCAGTTATTTGTAACTTATCGCACACCGAGGCCGAAATGTGTACGGCCTACACAAAAGCGCAGAAATCCGAGATCGATCATTTGAATCCAATAAAAAACTATCGTTTATCCTCGAAAGAACTTCCAAAGCGCGAACCTTCAATTAGTAACCAAAGGAAAAAAAACAACAAATCCGCTTTATAAGCGAAGTAAAATCTTCCATGCACGAGATGAAAAAAAAAAACACAAAAAAAAAACGAAAGAAAACGACTGTTCGATTGTTTTTATAAGAAATTTCGAGTCCTCGTCCTCGAAAGGTGCTGTTTGTAATCTGAAACTTAAGGAGCACAGGTTTTAGTTAAAAGAAAAAGAACATGTACTTGTTGTCGCTGTTTCGACGTGATTGCTGATTAAGAAGAAAAAAAAAAAACAAAAAGGTATTATCGTCGTAAAAGTGTGTCTGGTTGTCGTGCCGTATAATCAGATGAGAAAGAGCGTGTAATACTTGGCAAATGAAAGTATAACGAAAGCCCGAATATTTTATTATATGTAACGTAATATCGAGAAGCGATAGAGGCAACAAAAAAAGCTTGCGGAGAGGAGCAAACGGTGTCGACGTTCGCCGCGAGGAAACGAGAACTCGAAAACGGAGTCGCAAAAGCTCCTCGTGGTTCCAGCCTCCCACGAGGATGATCCACGGCTCCGTAACATTATAAATGTATCGTTGCGTCCACAAAATGAGTCAATCAGATCATAAATGTGTCTTTTAGCGAATTATTTCACAATTTATAGATCGTAGTCCGAGGAAATGACAAATTTTTCCAATCTCTCTCTCTCTCTCAATAAACTATTGTATCAGGGGCATTGGACGTCAGATTTTTCGTCACAATATTATTCATTCCGATGAGAAAGAGCCTCGGATTTTTTATTTTATTTCATTTTTTTCGAGGATCAAAAAGCCAATTTAAAAAACAGCATTTTTAAAAATCTGAATATATTTTATGATTCTACGATCGTAGTCTGTAAATTTGACGTGTCAATGGCCCGTTAGTTAATAAGATTGCGCGGCGACGTCGACACCGATTGTGCATAACGCTATAAATGATGTATCCTTCGAAAAGAGTGGAGAGTTTTGCACTCGGCAAAAAAGTGCCAAAAATATTATTCAATTATTTTAACGAATATATACGAAATTTTGGATCAAAGTGAAGCTCGAAGATGGTGATCGATGAAAATTTTTTGGAAAACCACCGGTATAATATTAATATTCCTCGGATTTAAGATCATGTGCTTGCAATTAACTATCATTGATTATCTGGAGTTTTAGAAAATAGTTTACCAAAAAAAAAAAAAAAGTCGCACTATTTTGTCTAGTATTAAGCGCTCCGCTCTTCCAAAACTCTACCAGAATATCTCTTGTACGAAAAACTTTTCTCCTTTTCTATGAAATCCTTAAAAAATAATGACAGGACAACTATGATGTGTTTGTTCGGTTTTTTTTTTTTTTTTAAATTGCGACGGTGACGATTATGACGATGACGCGAGATCTCAATTTAGTCATTGTAATGATAAACGTAAGGAAAGAAGAATATAGAATTAAACGATTACTGCTCTCGCAACCATCGCCAAATGGATCAGATGGATTTGAAGTTTCTTCGTTCTCGTTATTATTTGCTGTGTATGCTCCCTCAGGCATCGACTCTTTACAGTAAACTATAGATTCTATATTTTTGTGTAAGACGAGGGAACGCGACGTACCTATGGAACATAAATGAAAATGATATATTATATATACATATATATATGAATTATATTATATATTATAAGTCTATACCATGTTAATGGAGAATATACTAATATATGTTGTGAAGAAATATAAATCAATATATGTTGAAAATGCAGTTTGTGGGAGGCACGAGCAAGCGATTGAAATCACAATAACTTCCCATTTTAATTAATCCCCACATTAATAATTAATTTTTTTTTTTCACTTGACGAGATTTTATAATTTTTCCTTTAAATCACGTAATTATTTTTAAAGGAAAGGGGCGAAGAATTTAAAAAAAAAAACAAGTATTAATCATATGAATAATGAAAAATTCACATTGGGCAAAGAGAAATAAGTTTATTAGCACAAAACGTCTTCTATCATCGTTATTTTAGTATCCTACGACAATTGCCCGTAGAATTTCTCTTTATCTCGTTGAAAACTTATCGACTTTACATCGATACGTTGAACATTATTAACATCGTGATTTACCATAAATACATTACCTATATTTCGTTATAATATATATATATATATTAGCAACAGTAAAAACTACTGTTTAATCGTATGTATACTGCGTGTGGACGTTGAACTTCCGGAGGATCAATCGCTCGCGGAAAGCCCAACGATCTAGGAAAAAACGAACCCAATTGGTGAATACCAATAACAACGACGATTAATTTACACACTAGACATTAGGTACATATTTAAGGATGCTTCGGTGCATGTTTTCGGTGACAATCGCCTCGTTGACGGATCATTCGTTTCCGTTATTCATTAACGCGCCGATAAAGCGTTTTCTTTTCGCGGATTATGTACACAAGACGACGCGGAATAAATTTTTTATTGTCGGGTTTTCCTTTCGCGCGTTCTTGCAGTCGTTCGTATGTTCGTAACGAACAAACGCAGCGACAAAATGCAAGGAGCATCGGCCCGGCGGTTAAAAACAGCGAGCTGTGTAGTCTTCTATTAATAACACGTAAATATAACAATAACATTCTATTAAAAACACGTAATACTTCGTAACTTCATTCGGCGAAGATATAAAATCGAAAAAAAAAAGAAAAAAATAGAAAAAGAAGAAAAAAAAAACGAAATGGAAATCCTATTTGGTAAAGAGACTCTCACACTTACGAACGTACCTGATAAAACACTATGATCCACCGAAATTTGTGTGTCGTCGACGCTCTCGAAGTTATTAATTATTCGTCGAATTTAACTTGCCTTCCTTCGAGAAGAAAAACATCCGAATAATGAACACAGAGCGAGGACACTATTAGCACGCGTAGTTATCGTTAGTGTAGAGCAACGGTTATATCACATACGGACCACACACCGTGCGTGCGGAGTGTCGGGAGATTGACTAAGTGGAAGCGGCTCGCAACCAGCGCCGGTCACGAGGAGTTATCTTCTCGTATTCGACTCGAGAATATCGCCGCCTATTCAGAAACCCATCGCCGAAGGAACTCGCGAACCGACCGTGAAGTCTTTGTACTGAGAAAATACACAGATCTGCAAAGGAAATATATAAATTACCATTTACGCCAGTGAACGAAATAATATTTTTTTTCTTTCACAATTAATTATCGCTCATTGGCACATTTTTGGAGGCTCAAACGTTCGAAATTTGCGGCCAATATTAAATTCGATAAATCTCATCGCGATTAAACGAACAATTGATTTGTTAGTGAAATAATACAGGACGAAAAAATTGGAGGAAAAAAAAATATCAATCGGCGAGTATAAAATTGAGCAGTGATAATTAGAGTCGTAAAATTGGCTCACCTTGTCTTTTAGCCTCTGACAAAGCTGAAGGGCGATAGTGAGCAGCACGAGAGCGTCGTTCAGCCACGGAATGCTGCATTCCGCTTGCTGCGACTCGTACTTGACGCTCCCGTGAGCGTTTTCCAGCTGATAAACAGCCAACACGAGTTTGTAGCTCTGTATGTAGAAGCTTATTGCGAGATTTTCGGGTAAATTGGGATTGAGCGATTTCATGTTGCGGCTCTTCATGAGATCGTCTATAGTCTTCTTTTTCGGGACTATGAGGCTCGTTCGGCTGCGCTGAAGGCAACCGAGAATATTTCCCAACACGTGCATCACTTCGTCCGACGTTTTAAACTCGTAGTGACGATCCACGTTGTCTATGTGCGCTATCGCCTGTTGCAAATGATTAGCGGCGTCCTGGATTTGCTGCAATTTCCAGGGATGATCGTTTTGTATGCTGGTTCGCATAGACACGTTTTGTTGACGTTGCACCTTGAAATTTACCTCCTGGAAAGAAAAGAAAAAATCAGGACGACAAAAAAATGATTGTAAAAATATGTAAAGCCTTTGGAATAAAAAAATTACTCACAGCATTTGTGATGCTGTCTCCCGTCAGAACTACCACGCATTTAACGTAATCGTGTGGTGCTGCGAATACAAATCGGTCTGTTTTGCACTGCTGATCGTTCCCGAAGAGCGCGAGGGGAAACCTCTGTGCGCATTCCTGCGCAAAACAATAGAAGCGTACTATATAAGCTATATCTCCTCTCTCTCTGTCAGCACGGTTATGAAACACCACTTGTAGAGGCAATTAATGCTAATCCAAGAAATTAGACACCGTTATTAACTCACCGTCAGAATGCCTCGCAGCTGCGAGAGAGACGAGTGGACTTCGTCATGGAGCACCCATTCAAATTCCATTTGCTGCAATTATATTAATAAAACATGCATAAATAAATTATTTTTATCAACACGCTCGTATCGCAATCTACCATTTGTCAAATATTTAAAAACTTCCACAGTTCCGAAAAAAAAAAAAACAAAACCCAATTTCAATCCACAAATATTTGCAAAAATCCCGATAATTTACAGGAGATTAAATTTAGCAATTTTGGTATTGGCAACGACAAAATAAAATCCATATATCAAAGTCCCTGATAAAATATTGATAAACTGAAGATCGAATGAATTTTGTGAGTGACGATGACAGAAAAATTGAATTGACGTGTCAAAGTCACTGACGAAAGACTCACTGATCACTTTTGTGCCCAACAAAATGTGCAAAAACTGCGAAAAATGTCCTCGTTTTATGGGAAATACGAAGAACTGTCAAAATTTGACAGATTGACAGTGGCGGGGAGTAAAAGTAAGGCGCGGTGAGAAAACTGACGTTGATGTCACGAAGGAACGGGGGATACGTGGATAACCTCGTCGAGATTTAGGAACGTCCACCGTGTCACGATTTCGAGAGTAATATTACGATTGGCTCGGTCACGTCGTAGATAAAGGTGTTTATCTCGAAAATACGTGAACTCACAAGGTCACCTACGATTAGATAAACGTTAGGGAAAGGCAATTTGCTTACGAGATTGTGAGCCTCCTCTTTCTCGCAGTCCGCCATTTTCCAAACTGCCGCGACATCTCGCGGACTTTTCGGCAACTTCCGGTGCAAGTAGTACAGCCAATATTTCGTCGGGCCAAGTAGTAAAATCGTTTACGATCAGCCGGAAGCGCTGGAATCTTAAATGATCAATTTTAGAGCAAATTACCGTCACTTCGATCTATTGATTAAGCGTAACACGTTTTTTTGACAATGTTCCAAAAATAAATTCACGAAATATTTGCAAAATTTTGAATTTGGAAAAAAAATTGTTATATATATTTTTAATTTTTTTTGTCTCAAATGAAAAAGACAAGATGAAAAATGAGTTAGAGACGAAGATGATTGTCAAAAAAGCAGTTGTTTGCTCAGTGGACAGATTGTGATATAATCTTTATTGCGACATATAAAAATAATGAGCGAGTATATAGGAAACAGCTTGAGAAACACGAATTATACACAGAGAATGGTTGTGACGATCGACGTTCAATGACCGACTTTCTTAAGCTTTGGCATTTTTTTCGGGCAACTGATAACGTGACGATTCCAGTGTCGAGCCTGGCAATTTTCGTCGCAATAAAAAGTCACTTCGCATCCGAGACATTTGAACATAGAGCCGGCGAGTCCGCAGTTGGAGCACTCCAAATTGCTGACGGTGTTTGGGCTGTAATTGACCTTTCCCAAATGCGGAGTTTCGCAGTTTCTCGGTATGGAATCGTTGGGATTCTTGGGATTCCTCGAGCGGGACGAGTTGATGGCGATTGTCGAAGCGGAAACGAAGCCAGGAGTCGATCCTCTCACGATGGAGTTTAAAATATTGCCAGAGGCAGCCGAACTCCACGGGGAAGTTGTCCCGTAATTGTAATCGTTTCCCATGGCTCCCAAAACGTCTCCGGTTCTCCAGGATCCTCCAGGAACCGGAAGTCTCATTGAATTGTCCGAATAATTAGCTCTGTCAAATTGTTGCTGCTGTTCCGTTGTCTGGTGTTGTTGCTGAAGGCAATTTCTGTAATTAATTGTCTGACCGTTTACGGAATTGCAGGAAATTCCTCGATTTTGTCCGCTCGCCGCGACTGCGTGACGATATTCCACCGAGGCTCTTTTCGCCTGATCAAATGTCGTTGGATATCCCGAAGGAAGAATTTTACCGTCCCGCGAATAGTTTATCAAGTTTTCCCCGCGTTTTCCCTCGCTCTGCTGTTGCTGCTGTTGCTGCTGCTGCACTGAGACTCTGTAATTCGGACGCTGAAGTGGCTGAGCGTTTGCCGGAAATTGAAGAGTTCCTGGCGGTATGCGCGCCTGTTGACTGTTCAAAAGTGAGGAACTCGGTCGCATGAGGGGATATTGAAGTATCGCCGCGCTGTTCCACAGCGAAGCGGTCGCCGCAGCCGCCGCGATTGCTGGATTGTAGCCGTAGGCCACGCTGTACGGATCGATCTGGAAATAGGGGAGACAATAATGTAGAAATCGCGCGACCGGAGAAACAAAATTGCCAATTTTTAAAAAATTTTCGTAGCTTCTCTATCCGATCAGTTTATGAAGGAAGTAGAGCTTACCGCGTAATTACGGGTATACAATCGTGCCATAGCGATCGGCGAGCAGAATTCCTGGCCGAGGGAAGGCGGAGGCGGCGGCGGAGGCAGCGGCAAAGTGGGAGCGTAAGATTGGGGCAGGCTTTGAGGCTGTTGGCCCGGTTGCTCCCGCCAGCGATCTGTTCTCCACTGGGGCGCGACGTTCATAGTTTCCTCGACGATCGGGCGAGCAGCCACTGCTCGAGGAGCCACTTCCGGTGTCGCTGGTTTACCGCTTTCGGCGCTGAAGATCTGAGGGAAAATTAAAAAAAAATTGTATCATTCTAATTTGATTAATAAATTTGAAAAAATATAAGGTGTAACTCATTAAGAGAATAGGTGATTAAAGATAAATGAAAAAATGATTGTGAATAAAAAAAAAACGACCCCGACTCCAGGAAAAAGTGTACATTCTGAATCGACATTTTTTATAATATTAAAACGACGGAAGTAAGAAGAAAAAAAAAATGTGTTTGAAGTTTCATCCTCGAAGAACGCAGTATCTCGCAACTCGCCCTTTTCCAGTCGATATTATGGTATTTTGTAATATTTTCTTGCAAGTGAAAAGTTTGTTCCTCGAACGAATTATCGAACGATGGAAATGAAATCAAAGCATCCTCCGCGAGGAAGTGAAAAAAAGCGTTCTGCGCTTTTTCCCGGCTCCCTCCGTCTCTGACCCATTTTTACAGCCGGCCCTTCACAAGGATATTGCATAAAATGTGATTTACCGGCACCGGAGATTTTACGCACAAATTGGTATACCCTGAAATACTGTACACAAGTGCGACGTGTTCCGTTCGATTTCCGATAATCACGTTTGGGCAGTAAATTGAATAACCAGTTTCTGCGTAAAAGCTTTCAATCACAAAAATTAGCTTACATATATAGTTTTTTTTTTACCAATGAATCCCGTCTGCCACCTTTTTTATCTCCCTTTTATCTGGACTCTGCTTCCCGAGCCAGAAATCAATTTTTTTAGGCGTTAAAAGTTTCTGTTACCGATTGATATGCACACAGCGCACTTTCTATCTGAAGACGATACCTTAAATAATATAAATAAAACAAATAAATTAAAAAAAGCAAATAAAATTGTTCAAATTAAATGAATGAATAAAATAAAATAAATAAAATAATAATAAAATAAAATAAGGGTTTATTGGTACGAAATAACCGTACCTGAAATGCACTGGGTCGTTCTTCGACATGCGCAGCGTCCGGCAACTTGTTACTCGATTCCACGTTACTCGCGTGTTTCTTCGACAATCTGGCAATCCAATTGCCAAGAGTGGGAAACTGTACGTCGATGCTAAGAGGATTTCCCGCGTTATTATTTTCCATGGCAACATCGTCTTCCTTCACAGTGACGATATCTTCCTTGGCCTCTTCCTCCTTGTCGGTTCTGCATTCCGCTCGAATTTCCTCAATTACGCGCGACGAAGAGATGCTTTGAGGGTTGACCATTACTTGGTTTACGGTAGCGCCATTCATCTCCCGTAAAACCTGCGGTTTAGCTTCGTAACTCACGTCGACACTCGTGTTATCGATTAGCACAGTTTGCGGACTGGACAAGCGTTTTATCGCCGGTTTAACGTCTTCCGGATTTTCGACCGGGCTTTTCTCTTTCACCACGACCACGTTTTTCGTCGTTTTTGACTCGTCGTAAACTTCAACGATTTCCAAATCATTTTTACCCACATCGAAATACGATTTAACCGTGATATTATCCTCATCGAGAAGAAGCTCAGCTTTTTCTTTGATAATCGTCTCGCCGGTGGTGCTTATGAGTGGCGAGGACGGCCCGGCGATCGATTCCGGTGGTTTCACGAGCGGCGATCGATTTCTACGCTTGGCGCGACCGCGACTCGAGTATCTCGCGTCCGGCTCGTCTTCGCAGTCTGCGATCGTGACATAGACTCTCGGAAGTACCGGAGGGCTGTTTCTCACTTGGCTGGGTGATCTCGCAGCTTCGTAGTTGGTCGGTGACCTTGGCGAGAGTTTCGGAGGCTCCAGAGAGGGCGAAGAGCAGAGGGACGAAGAATTGGAGCTGGAAAGTGTTCTGGCCGGCGAGATAATCGCGTTATCCTCGCAGTTATCATGATAATGTTCCGGTTCGGCTTCGCGATATCCGTCGCAATCATTCTGAACGTTGTCCTCGGCATAGGCGACGTGCGGCAGTTCGTTTAGCATTTTTTCCAAATGTTTTATTTGTCCCTCGTAGCGAGTCATCGTCTGCCTCAAGCGCCTTCCCTTCGGTCCGGTCGAAGGCGTCAGGACGGTGCGCAACATCTCGTTTCCCAATTCCAAGGTTTTTCTCCTCAGGTCCCGCAATTTGAACTTGAGCTTCGTTTGCCTGTAGCGAAGTTTGGCAATATCGAGGCTGTCGATTCGTGGGTCGCTGGAGGAGTCTATACGGTCTTCGTAGGGCGGCGAGTGTCCGGTTACAATTCGATATTTGTTGCTCATTCCAGTGGCAAAGTCAACGTATTCACCGCCTCGGATGAATCCGCTCGCGACGTTGAAACCCGGCTCATTGATATCCCGAGCGATTCCCTGCCAGGTCGAGCCTCCGGATGCGATCCTCGGTTCCTGAAGAGTCTGGATCTTCTTCAGCCTCAGAGGAGGCACGGTTTTTCCAGCCTCCGAATTGCCACAAGAAACATCCTCCTCGATCGGCCGTTTTCCTTTCCTGCGTCGCTTTCTCTTCTCCTTGGGAATAACCGTACCGTGAACCCAACATCCGGGCGACGATGAGTCCAATCTTGAAGGACATATGCTTATCTCTTCGCTGAGATCAATTCTCTCGGGGCTGCGAGAGATGTCGATGAAATTTTCACCGGTCGTCACGACGTTTTGACTCGCGAGGCTGTTTCTCTTCATCGCGGAGTCCTCCTCCTCGGGTTTTTCCTTGGTCTTGACAGCCCGAACGGCGAAGGGAAGAGGCGAGGACTCGGTTGGCTCCGGAGCGTCGATGACGAGGGCTTGGGAATGAATAGAAGCGGCGAAACTCCTCGAACTCCTTTCCAGGGAAGTCTTGACGATGGAGGCCCTCGATGGCGTGTGGTGAGGCGCAGGACGCACCGGCAGCGAACGATTCGGTTGTATCGGTATCACGTAAGCCTGACGGTCCCTCAATGCTGTCGCCAGACTTCCACCGACCGGCTGCTCAACTCCCTTAGACGTATTCGTGATGTTGTCTATCATCGCTGAGACGCATATAGACGAAGACGTTGTTCCCCCTGCGAACGGCTCGCGCACCTGTGGAACGAGCGCACTCGGTTATACAACGACGGACCGCACACGAGTGGAACACACACACACACGAAACGCCAACGAGAGCCACGATCTCAGCCCCTTAACACAAACGCGAGGGAGAATTTTAAAAGGCTCTCTCGCGGTTTCGTATCTCAAGCCTCCGGCAATTAAACTCGAAATAGGATGTGTAAATTACCCGGGGTATTGGACTTTGTCCACTGTGCGGTTCTGGAGATATGTAAGGCTGCGTGGGGCAAAATGGCATCAGTTTTCCACGAGACAATTATAACTTTTGTTCGAGACAAATATATATATATTTTTTATTCTTCGATATTTTTACTGCGGATAACTCGAGAATTATTTTACCTTGATCATCGATGAAATTGAATTCGCTCAGTGACCAGAGATTTAGAAAAATTTCAGACAATGTTAATTTTAATAATCACCGCATTAAATACGAAATTAATTTTTTTAGGAGATCAATCTTTTGGGAAAATTAAGAAAATAAATGCGATTATTTTGCGCTTGGAAGTGATTGATTTGAAAATCGATACTCTTGGAGTTCCTGAAGATGATGTGCCGTTTTGCCCCGAGTGCTGAGCAGCGCGGGAGGCGCCTCGTAGTTTCTTTATCTCGTTCTTCGAGTAGCTTCGCAAAAGTACATAACGCACACGACACGTAGATATCGCGTAACAAAGGGTAGGGGACCCCTTTTCTAGCTTCTTTTATAATTCACGTTCTCGGCGGCCAGCGACACGGCGTCGTTTTGCGGGCTATCGGGCTTTTTCCCTCTTTATCCTACAGCTACAGTTCGCTTATATGTATTCGCGTACGTTATATGCCCGTGAATAAGTCAGGAGCACCGCGCGAGTCATTATACTCGAGAACTTGGCAGCCGCTGACGTTGTGCCGGTGCGTTTCCATGTCTTCCTCCCGAGTGCGTTGAAAAAAAGAAAAACGACTACATTTCTCCCCCGAACACTTCCCTAAACTCGTCATCCAAATATATCGCGCGTGAAATTTTTTTTAAGTGCGGCAAACGAAAAGAAGAAGAGAAAGAAACATCTAAATTCTCGACACCTTTTTTCACAAAGTCTCGAATTAAACTCGAATAAATGACTCGATATTGTCAACTTTTGTGCTGCGATAAGCTATAGCTTCGGCTCTTTACGTCGACGCAAGTTGGTGAAACTTTTTGCAGCTGGCGCTCGTGTTTTTTTAAATGAAACATAAAACTCACCGAGTGAACACTTGAATGGAACTCTTTCAGCTTTGAATTAATGGACTCGATTTTTATTACAGAGGATGGAGAGGCGAGACTCGGTTTGGAGCTTTCTCCGCGACTGGCGAACGTTTTGAAAAATCCGAGGCCGCAGGATGGTGCTTATAGGAGCGCTCGAAGATGTCCCGAGGTCTCGTGGGGTGCGCGAGGCCACGCGGACGACGATCGACTCGCGAATGCGACTGTTGCCGCCGCTCTTCTTCGCATCTCCCAACGCCACGTGGTGGTCAAAGGTCGTGCGCAGGAGGACGACAGATATGCTCACCGGGGACGCGCGCTTGTAACTATAGCCTCGTAGAATCCGCCAACCGGGGATTTTGCGGCATCTCACCGTTTTATCTGTAATCGATCGAAAGAAATTATTAGGTACGAATGAAAATTACTGGCCTCTGGGCATCTACTCCCAGGGAAATGGGCTCAAAGGGTTAAAGGGCTTTGCTCTAGTCTTTACACGTTGGTCAAATTTAGCAAAAGAATATTTGAAATTTTTTTTCAAAGTTTTTCAAGACTTCTCACTTAAAAAAAAAAAGAAAATGTGTTGGTCGTAGCATAAAAATTGAACAAAAAATTCTATCAGACTGTGTTGAGTTTCTCTTTCGACTTCAAGAAATATTAATCATTATTTGTATTTTTTTTAATAAAAAAAAAACTCAAAATGCATTATTTGCGGGGGAAAGTATCGATTTGGGAATGAGCCGAGGCAATTATGCGTCGTCCTTCGTCCTAGATCTCACGCTTTTCCAGCGAATGCACGTGAGCCACGTAAAACATGCATACCTTTTCTTTTTCTTTTTTTTTTTCGAGGACCGCGTGCGAGGCTTACTATATTTTCTCTTGTTCGGAAAACTTTTCGACGGTCGTGCATCAATAACCGGAGCAGGTGGACGGCGTTTTTCGCGTAACCACCCCTTCGGCTCATAAATAGTGCAAGTGCGTTAGCCCCTTCCTCTCTCACTCGCTTTCCCTTAATGCGATATTGCTATCCTCGTGACGAGTACTTGTTTTCTCCCCTCGTGTTGTCTCGATAGGCGATACTTTGTACTCTCGATGACTGTTCTTTTCCTCCCTCGTTCTGTGCCATTAAAAAAAAAAGAAAAGAACAATAAATTTAGGGAAAAATCAAATAAAAACAATAATCCCCTTCCATCAACACCAAGGATAATTTCGTTAGAATTTTTCTCAGCTTAATCGCCAGTTGAGAAATAACAGTGGAAATAAACTATGCAAAGTAGAAAATTGCACATATTATCCCCATTATTACTTGCTTCTATTCCCGCGACAAGAGTCTCGAATAAAAGGTGCACGCAGAAATCTATAAATTGCTATTTCCTCGGTCTTTCTGTATTATGTATAAGAGAGAGAGAGAGAGAGAGAAAAAAGAAAAAGAAGCGAACATTGAATCAAGGGGTAAAATGAAAATGTCAATTTAAATAAACTATGCAAAGTACGAACTCGCACGTGCTTTTCTCATGATTATTCACTTTTGTTCCCGCAACAAAAGTCTCGAATTCAAGCTAGAAGTCTAAACATTACTATTTGCCGCTTTTCTTTTCTTTTTTTTATCGAGCGAAGTTCTCGGATCTATAGCACCGGAAATACCGGAAATAGCTCAAAACGATTGATTCGGAGGGTAATAATCGTCGTAGGACGTTCACCACTCGATGAAGACTATACCTAGTGGAATAAAAACGCTGGGCTGTAGAGCCGCGCTCGCTCTGTGCATAACGATCGATCGCTCGTGGCCACATTGTTGCTCGTATCGTATCGAGCAAACAAAGTGAATGTACCCGAGCGATGTCCCGTTGTCATCGCAATTTCGTCTGCTTATCCTTCGCCCGAAAAACCTCCAAACTGTCGTCGTTACGAGGGATGCAATCGTCCTCGGATCCTTGAAGATATCGAGCCGCTCCACTTGACTCTTCCCCAGGTGAAAGCTCATCTTCGGCATGTCGAGAAAAGCTCCAAAAACCGCCAATGGTCGTTTGACTCGCGTTCCCTCGAGGTCCAAATTTCCTCCGGGAGTTTACACGATCCATGCACCTGCGGATTGCGACCAGATGCTGAAGAACAGGCCCATCCACCTGCAAAGAAGCAACGCGTATGAAGGAAAAGAGGTAAATTGTATTAATTAATTTTTGGGTTGTAAAAATACACTGAAAAAAAAATTGCGAGTGAAAGTTTTTGAGCCTGTCGATTGAATTAGCATTTTTTTAAAAATTAACTTTTACCAGATGGTGGACGCAAAAGACGGAAATCGGGCCCGGAAGTATTTAATCCCCTCGAAAGAGCCGTCGGTTTATCCGAAGATAATAAGCAAAAAGGAGTACGAGTACTTTCGGGAGCGTGCGTTCGACGGTTTAATGACGAACGAGGAACGCGAGGCGAAACTTTTGGCTGAGGAGAAGGAGAAGGATCGTTTGGTCGCCGAGAGCATGGCGAGAAAGGAGAAATTTCGGAAAATCGATTTGGAGAAAATGCGAACGAAACCCGCACGTCTCGACGACATCGAAGCCGAGGCTCGCAGAAGAACTATGCATCTTCTCGAGAGAGCTTACAATCTCAAAATCGAGCAGGAGGAAGAAATTCAGAAGTGCAATAGATTGATCCTTGAAACGAAGTGTCGGGCCATACGAGACGCTCAGGTAAACTAAAACAAATAAAAATTCATTAATCATAAGAAACATTTTTCACAAGTTTTTTAGTGCGTCCAATTTCTTTTTTCTTTTAATTTCATTAATACAATGCTAATGTACTTCAAAATGGTGATAAGATAGCTGAGAAGAAGCTTATCGAACGCGAAATGAGCGAGGAGGAAAAGCGCCTGAATCAGATGATGGAAAACGAGAGACGTTTGGCGATAAAAGAAGAAGAGAAAAAGGAGCAGCAGGAAGCTGTGAAGAAGCGTCAATTTGCAAGGCTATTGAAGGATCAGATAGACGATAACGAAGTGCAACGGGTTATAGAATTCGAGCGAAAGCAGGAGGAAGGAAAATTGATCAACCTGAGCAACATCGCCTGGCAAGACGACGAGATAGCCAAAGCACAGAAGAAAGAGGCCGAAAGTGCAATGATACGTAAAGAATTGGCAACCGGAAATGAAAGATTGAGACACTTGAAGGACATGGAACGCGAGGAAAACAGAATAATGGACCTCAGGTTCGATTCACGACAGATTTTCTGCCAAGTAGAAACGTCTTGGTATACAATTTTTTTAAAAAGAGATACAATAAAAAGATTTTTCTCCTCAGGATACGAGAATTTCAGCGTCTGAAGGAAGAGCGAGAGGCTCAAATAGCGGAAGCGCAACGATTGGCGAAGATGCGAAAGGAAAGAGAAAAAGAAAGAGTCGCTGCTCAGACTCGGCAAGCTCAGGATGTTCAGGTAATATATTTAATATCGTAGTGATTTTACTTCTATTTTTTTTTAAATCATCTTAAGAAGATTAATTTAATTTTGTCACGATGGTTTTTAAGGCCCTCATCGACGAGTTAAACGCCGCGAGAGTCCAAGAGGAAGTGGAGCGCGAATGGCGCCGCAAAGAAAAGGAGGAAGCGATAAAACGAGCGGAGAATCAAAAGAAATTGCAAGCGGAGAGAAGGGAGCAAATCTACGGCCGTAAAATGATGCAGGCTTTGGAAATTGAGCGGGACCGTCGAGAATTTGAGAAAATTCTGGCGGTGCAAAAAGAGGCGATTTGCAGAGAGCAGAGAGAGCGCGAGGCAAAGCATCGTCAGTCTCTGAGGCACAGAAGCGAGATTCTCCGCCAGGTAAACGAAAAAGAGCGAGAGAAAATCGAAGCCAGGAGAAAAACGTTCGAGGAAGGATTGGAAATTCGCGCCGAATTGGAGGCGCGAAAGAACAAACTGAGAGAGGCCATGGAACGGAAATGCGTGGAAATGAGAGCCAACAATGTTCCTGAAACATACATAAACGAAGTGAAAAACATGATTGACAAAGTCGCTTAGAAATCTTCGTTTTCATCGTGGATAAAAGTTCGTTTTTATTCTTCTTTTATTATCCATACTTATAAATGATCGTTGAATATACGTACGCATCTTCAAAAAGATCAATTAAATCATCCTGCTTCAATTAGAAACCGAAAAGTTTCGTTAAATTAGAATTGAAATTTTAAGCGACGCGGAAATGGTGAATTATTTCAAAAATTAATAATTCCGTCGTTTATGCCTTTTAATGTCAAATCGTCGTTAATTGCTGTTTTAATTAAACTTCTTATTGATAATGTGTACGTAATGCATTGTTGAATTCTTAAAAAATTGATGGAACTTCGATCATTTCCAAAGCATCACGACACTCGGATCCTTCTCGACAATTTCCTCAATTTGGGCGACGGATTGGCCGGTGTTGCAGCAAATTTCGTCGAGACTGTATGCGCCGGTGAAGTATTTGTAAACGGGTTCGTTGGGTCCTTCCACATCGTCGCCTTCGATCTCCGCGCAAGGTCCGTGCACATGGATAGGATACTGTACGATAAATCAATTAGCGAACAAGTTAAACGCGATAATAACTCGTGAAATTATCGGAGGCTACAAACCTTATAAACGCGGCGTATCAGACCTTCGATTAAACCAAACTGCACGAGTTTTCGCTCGTTTATCCGTAAATTTTGGGGATTTAGCCGCTGGCACAAATCTCTCATGCTCGTACCGTGCGTCATACTCGCGTACATCCGATATATGTCGCGAAGATAAGCCGGTTGCCTCGCTGTGCACAGATCATCAATAAAACCGTGTGATTTAATCATTTTTTATAAAGTCTTTTTTTTTTTATTATGTAAAAAAACGATAATTTAGTCCGAAGATTTTTTTTACTGTTCATTTTAATACAACTTAATTTCTTTTTAATAATTGACTTCATTTGGATGCTCGTGTCAATAAATTTCCGTAGAATTTATGAGTAAATTGCCCTACGTGATTTCGATGCGCATTCTATGCATCTTTCCTGCAGCTGCTGATCTTCAGCGAGTTCTTTTAATTTCGGAGTGGTCGCGTAGACGTTGCTGTACTGGAATATAGGGATAAGAGTGACGACTCCGTAGTATCTGAAAAATTTTCGATTTTTCTTTAAGGCGAAGGCGAGAAAATTGCTGGTTTTTTTATTGGGAAAATCGCTGGGGAAATTTCACCTACACGAGATTCTGAACGCAACTCTTAACGAGATTGTTATCCACGTCAGCCTCCGTTGCTATACGAGCCACGTGATTAAAACCGTCTATGTAAGGGAGAACCTGCTGAGTCGTTAGGTCCCACTGATCGCAGCAAAAGGCTTCTCGACCCTCCAGAAAAATTGGCACCTGGTGATCCAGCACAGGTTTTGGCTCTGCAGCCAATCGCACGACTTTTAGATGCGACGTCATCGTTCCTTCTAATTTAGACGAAAGAAAACATCAATTTACTGAATTAATATACGTCACGATAATTGTATTTATTTTTTTTATGAAAAATAAAAGTAAATGGCTTGGATCGTCGGACGCTCACCGGTCAAAGTACACATTTTGTGCGAATTGAGGTCCTCCATCACCTGCCCGAGCATTTGCGACAGTCTCGTCTTGTCGTCGGAGGATGAGAGAAATCGATTTTCAATTTCCAGTGCCATCTACGGAATAGACTTCCGTCAGAGTCTGCGATTATTTCAGAAAGCATCTGGGCTTAGTCGTTTTCAATCGTCAATCAGAAATCTACCAAAAAATCCGACATCTTCTTGACCACCGGCTCGTAATGCACCGTTCGGGCTTCGGCGTTGCAGACGAAGCAGAGATTGAAGTAAAACGCATTTCTGGCGTATTTTTTGTCATCGATCTTTATGGGAAATCCGAGTATTTTATAGTCTCGTAGAGTCCTGAAAGGAAAAAAAACATTTCTTCCTGCAGATTTTTCCTGCCGGAATCATAAAAATTCAAAGTAAAATCCAAAAGCGACGGAGGCTCTCTTACACGGTTATCGTACTGCGCTGTAACTGCGCTTTTGGAATAATGTAAACGCTGACATTGTCGAATATGTCTTTGGAGACAAAATTGTCGGGAACCTGAACGAAATTAAACAGGCGAATTAACGAGAAACCTGTGAAATCACGAGCTTCGACACTTTTTCCAAATACTTTGATTTTTAGGTTAGGCGAACCTGACAAGTTATTCTCGGTCCCGCTATGTGATGAAATTCGGAGAAAAAAATGCAACGAATAATGCCCTCCTGATCTTTGCCGTCGATGCTCTCCGCGTTCGAGGCTTGCATCGCTTTTTCGTGTTCTCCATTTGTCATTCGGTCCACGAGAATCGCACTGTGGGCCATTAATTGCCATTAATGACGTTTCGTGCCTTGAGCGATCGCAGCGCCACTGCAACAAACATCAAATTTTCTTTTTTTATTTTTGTTCACCCTGAACAATTATAAAAATGCAAAGGAGAAAATAGATAAAAATGTCACAGTAAATGAATTTTTCAATAAAAAATTATACGCAAGTTACTTGTTAATTTTTATATCAGCTGACTTACCGACATATGGTAAAGATGAGAAAAAATAAACCCACTGGCGAATATCAACAACGCGAAATCAGAAGGAGGACTGAGGAGGACCTCTCAGCGTCAAGTCCGGCGATTGTTGTTGTTGTTGTTGTTAGTGTAAAAAAAAAAACATTTATCGTGATCATTTTTAAGCAGGACATTGTGAAAAGAAGCAGGAAGAAAGTGGGACTGTAAAATAAATTTCCTGCTGAATTAATCACATTTCAATGACAGTCGAAGGGTCGTCGTCCAATAATGGCAAAGTGATATTTGTCACTGGAGGTTACGATCACACTATTAAAATATGGCAAGCGCATACTGGAGTCTGTCAGCGAACGCTTCAGCATTCAGTTTCGGTATTTCCCTTATTTCTGTTTTTTTTCTTCTTTTTTTTTTATCAAAGAGCGACAAGACATCTGCGAATATTGATAAAAAACATTTGAATTTCAGCAAATAAACGCTCTGGACATAACACCCGACAAACATGTGATCGCCGCTGCTGGATATCAAAATATTTTCATGCACGACTTGGCCTCTAGCAATCCCAATTCCGTTCTCAATTACGAGGGGGCGTCCAAGAATGTAACGGGCCTCGGATTCCAGGTACAAACTCACTGCAACATTCTAACGTTAAACGGAGAATAAAAAAATTGATTTGATCTTGATTCAAACAGGAAGAGGGCAAATGGATGTACACAGGAAGCGAGGACTGTTCCGCTAGAATCTGGGATCTCAGGTGAATTTCCTTTTCTCCTTTACTGCTCAGTGATACAGCGGTGAACATTTCTTCGCCCCATGTTAATTTTTTCCTAAACAAACAGCTTTGCAAATCAAAAGGTTTGAGGCTTAGCCCAATTCTGCAATACTTCCGCACATTCTATCAAAATTTGAGCTATTTCTGCAGAGTAGTTTGCGAGAAAATAGATTTTGACATTTAAAAAATATTCTCAAAATCGATAAGCTGTATTTGAGTTATTTCTCAGATCCAGCACATTTCACTGTCAGCGAATATTCCAAGTTTCCGCGCCGGTGAATTGCGTGTGCCTTCATCCGAATCAAGCGGAATTGATAGTCGGAGATCAAAGCGGAGTCATTCACTTGTGGGATCTCCGTTCGGATCACAATGAACAACTGGTAATTGATATAACGATTGTAGATGAGTCTCATCCGATTTAGAGAAAATTGAAGAGAGTTTGTGACGATTTTTAAGATACCCGAAGCGGAAGCCTCGATTCAGGATATCGCCATTGATCCGGACGGCAATTACATGGCCGCTGTAAATAATAAAGGACATTGTTACATCTGGGCATTAACCGGAGGCATCGGGGAGGAACCTACGCGCCTCAGTCCTCGTCACAAGCTCACAGCGCACAAACGTTATGCCCTCCGCTGCAAATTCAGTCCAGATTCAAAGTGAGTCATGTTTTTTTTTTTTTTTCTGAAAATAAGCGAATTTTATCCGTCGCAAAAAATTGCATTTTACTGTTGTTCGCTTGAATCTTCAGACTTCTCGTCACAACATCGGCCGATCAAACAGCGAGAGTATGGAAAACTTCGGATTTCTCAGAGATGCAAGTCTTGAAGCACGAGGCTAAAAGATGGGTTTGGGATGCGGCTTTTAGCGCGGATTCCCAGTATATTTTCACAGGTGAGACGTTTTCAAGTATCGAACAATCCGAAATCAAAATATTCGCGACAAGATATCGCAAAGAGGAATGAAAAAACAACTGGAAAGTAAAGTAGATGAAAGTAGAAAATTCCGAATAATCGCAATGGATTTTTGTTACGTGATAACAGCGTCGTCTGATGGAGTCGCAAGATTATGGAACGTTTCGACGGGCACCGTCGAGAGGGAATACCAGGGACATCAAAAAGCAGTCACAGCTCTCGCTTTTCGTGATCAAATAGTGCACTCCACCTAATAATGATATAAATAAATTAAGGGCATTGCCACGAGAATAATTACTTGTTGATAGAAGTATTTCATTACCGAATAAAATTCCAGTTACACCGCCACTACCGTGACCATCGGAACACACTTAATTTTTTGCTTTGTTTCGTTTTTTCTTGTTTTTTTTTTTTTTTTTTTTTTTTCACAGCAGTATTTTCTATACTAGTTTATATTTTTGGGCTATCTATACATACAGATCGTGGTTTCTCATCGAGCGTTATTATACGTAATCACAATCAAGCATCGTTCTCCAATTAAGTAACATTAAGCGGTGGGAAGTCTGTCCACCTCTCCCATTTCGGTGAAAGTTTCGTCGTCCATCGTGTAACTCAGCATGAACTTGAGCGACAGTGGATCCTGCGGATAAAGATTATATATCAGCCTAATCGTTAGTTAACTCCATTTGTTCGTACGAAAATTCGCCAGGAAATTGAGAAGCTGCAGTAGACAAAATTGCGATCATTTGATTGGATTACCTTTTGTGGATTGGCGATCAGCATTATTTGTGTGATGGCCGAAGGGGGCAGGAATGGATTGTGCCCTGGTAATTCGGTACCAGAAGGTGATTGGAGTCTGCACTTGCAGTTCTGAAGCGAAAAAGAAAATTTAAGGTTCACTTGGTCGGCATATATATTTTTTTTTTCTAAAAAGTGCTGAAAATATTACAATACGAAAAAAGACTGACCTTCGGCACTACCGCCTGAAACAAATAATTGCTCAGGGCTTTAGAATTTTTGCTCATCGTCGTAACGACAATCACGGTAACGTCCTCGCGTGGACTGTCCTTCGGGAAATGGAGAACTACGGTTATACCGTTTTTCTCTTCGATCACGGTCAACGGGCGAATTGTACCTGTAATTTAATTTTTTTTTAGCCAAATAACAGATCGTTGTTGTATATTGTAATGGTAGAGTGGTTATTTCCCGTACCTGGCTTAATGCTATCGATTGTAACGTTTATATCAGTCAGAGGTTTTATTTCAACGTCCGGAAAAGTGGAGGCCGCGGAAACAGTTCCGCCGGGGACGTTATTTTTCTGATTAGCGTCCGATTGATTATCTCCAATTTGAGACGGCAACGACGAGGCGTCGAGCATCGCGTCGTCGTCGTTCAGCAGATCCCCAAAGTCAGCCAAATCTCTATTATTATCAGCTATTGTTATTTTCGACAATTGCTCGCCGAGACAGTTCGCCACTGCGATATTTTTCGATTGCAAATTTTGGCAGGTCTCCGAGGCAACGAGAAACGACGGATTCGTCGGGGGTTGACTAACGTTCATTAAATTCGTAGCCGAAGAATCAGCCGCTACTATATCTTTCAAAGGTTTGCTGAAATAAACATTTTTTTTTTTTTTTTCAATCGATTTATCGTTTTTTTGGAAATTTTTGGGTCTTAAGAAAAATCTAGATGCATCGAATACCTGACACTGTTGAAGTTGCTTCTGAGGATACTATTATTTTGGGAAAGGCTCTCTTTGAGTAGAGATTCGCCGAGTTGATTGAGATCTTCCAAAGCTTTCGCTTTGCTGTCCATTTTCACTGTTGCGACTGATGATTCGGCAGCTGGGCAAATTTTTCGTTAATTCGTAACATCGATTTGATAATTTAATGCGCGACAATTTGAAAGCAATGTCAATGTCAATCGATTTTTAAAATGCAACAATTCGCACTGACCTTTCGTGGGTTTTGTGACTGATGGAAGGATACTGATTGGCTGCATAATATTGGTGTCCGGCAAAAGCAACGTCGTGTCGGGAGTCGAAGACGATGCCTCCAGGGTATTCCCGAGGGAGCTAAAAATATCCCCCAGCATCTCCATGTCCGATTGTCTCTTTTCCGGAGGATTTGCCGCATTTTTTTCGTTGAATTCGGAGCAAGGCGCGTTGATGATGTCGCTCGGTGAGGAAAGATCCAAAAGCGAGGACGGAGTGCTTCGGTTTACGTTGGATCCTCCCCGAATTCCGCCTCCGCCCAGCAGCAGAACCGACGCGTACTTCTCGAAGACCTGGGTCAACTCGTCGTGGGCCGCGATGACTTCACCTTGACGAATCCGACGATGATGACGATGATGAATCTCACTTTTTCGTTAACGCGCTCGATAACGATAGTCATTCGGAGGCTCGAGATAATAAAAAAGCGTCGAAGAACGACGTTTTTTTCGCGAGCGAACGGAGATTTTCCGGGAGATACTTACGGAGCTCCTCGTTGCCCTGACTCTCGTTTCCTAATCTCGTCACCGTCGGCTTCAGTCGTTCGCACGCGTCATAAAGCTCCTTCATCAATTCGACGTCCTCGGCGCTGCTTTTTTCGGGAACGTAAGAATCCAACATCTCCGAAAGAAGCTTTACGTTGTTGTGCACCGACTCCAAGTCCATGTTCCTCTGGGAATTGAGCTGCGCTCTTTTTTCGTCCTGTTTGCCGAATAAAAAAAAAAAGGAAATACGTTTCATTGAATCGGCTTCGGTTCTTCGAGGCGCTTTCCTTTTTTTCTCCTGATACTCACGTCCTTCACCATACTTTTTATCAGTTTATTCGCTAATTTAAGGTCGAACGGATCTTTACTTTGAAGCAACTCCTGCAACAGTTTCGTCTTCTCCTCGTCCTCGAATATCCGACTCCTTGGTTTCGGGAACTTCGCCGCCTCCTCGTACTCGATACTCGACATCGGATATACTTGTTCCTGTTTTGATGGTCACAATTTTAGAGTGATTTTCATTTGCCATCGAGGACATCGGTTACCTTTATGACCCCCTGCTTCTTCAGCATCTCGTAAGTCTCTTTGATTTTCACCTCCCGAGGATAATCCTTGGTCCACGCTTGCAATAGATCCAAAATCTTGTTTCTCACAGCCTCCGGAGTTTTGTTGCCGAGATATTTCGGAGATACGAGCTTAATCATCACGTTGAGGAAGCGAAATTTTCCGACTTCCGTGTGGAAAGTTCGTCCGCATCTTTTCATGCAAGTGTCCAATAACTGCGTGAATAAAAAAAGATCTCAACACGAAGCGTCGCTGCGCTGCTCCATTTTCAGGCAATTAACTTAGACGCAAGCCCCGAGAGTATCTTAAAAAACGAGTTTACCGTCAGCGCCTGCAGAGCTTCCTTCTCGCTGGTGGATTGTATGTGCGTGGCCAAGAGTCTGCTCGCGACATGAACGCCCTTGGACTCTTTTCCGAGCATCACGCAAAAAGCCTCGATGGCGGCGATGTCCGGTTTCTCATTGAGCGGATTGGTAGCTCTCTCTGCAAAAAAAGATCCCGTATCTAAAATTGCACAGACTAGAAAGCAAAATCGCAGCGACGCAAAGGCAGAAACAATTTTTCTTGTCCCATTATTTAATCCACGCTCTTATCGTCTCCAATTAAATCCACAATTCTCGTGCCGTTGAAGTTTGCATCATAGGAACGCAACGACTTAACAAAATGAATTTAACAAAATCAAAGACTCCCCCAACGTCAAAAATTCCACAACGCAGAATGAAATTTTTTTCAATGCCAGTAATCGCTGTTCAATTTAATCCGCACCTCCTACGATAACTCAGGCCCATCGGAATTTTTCAAAATTTATTTCTTTGCATCCCATCGACGCAAACTTCGGCATCATCAATTTCTGCATTAATAGAAAAAACAACAACAACAAGAACAACAAAAACTCACGAATCAGGGCCTCCAGACTCGTCGTAACAACATCCATAATTGCCGAATATTATCATTCGATTTACCGTTGTAAATACTCGAGAAAATGCGATGTGTTATTGTTATTATTATTCCGGCAGAGATCGTTGCTGAAGATAAAGCTGAAGAAGGAAAACAAAAGGCGATTAGCATGGGTCAGCTGATGCATCGGCAGCGGTTATTGAATGTATCGACGATAACTCATCAATTGACAGCTAATTCACCGATAAAACGACCCGGCGAGCCGATGATCGAGCGCGTGTCATCGAGCTGTCAAATTTGACGTACCTCAGGTGGATCCTCGTGTAAATTAGCGACAGGTGCCAGGTGAAATGTCGAGTCGAGTGGATGCCGAGGAAATGTGTTTACCGCGTCTGAAAGTCGGGCTTCTGCTGTCACGTCACCGTTTCGCAGGGAGTCGCCGGGTGTCGGAGGAGCTAATGTGACTGCTGATAAGGCGCGGAGGAGCGCTTATCACCGCCGCGCCCTGCGACCTTCGCCGCGCGCTCCAGTCAACGACTCACAAACGCATATGTCATTCCGACGATTTTTTTTGTCAATCACAGGACAACCCGGCGTGTTTTTTTTTTTTTTGAGAGAGAGAGAGAGAAAGGTGAAATAAAGAGTGAATTGTATCAAGTGCGAATAACGTTGCAGACGTGAGGACAACGCGACGGCTGCGGTTTTTCCACCAGCTGCGACAACGTCCGCACAAACCGAGTCAGCAATCGATGGACTATAGTTATACGCGAATTGCACCACGGTGAAATGCTTTCTTTCAGAAAGGCCCAATTGCCAATCGCTCAGCGCGCGAGAGCGACGATGTCACTCATCGACCTCCGCCTCCAATTTCCTTCCTGCAAAAAAATAAATCTTTTTTTTTTTTCAATAGAAATTATGAGAATGTATTTTTAAATGACAGCGATTCAGATATTTTCGTGCATTACACACCAAAGCTGATTATCCAAGCCGGTAATGCGACTTAAGGAATGGATATATACTAACGGAGATATGTATTTATAGGAGAAACTCGAAGGTCGCGAATAAACGGTCAACCGGCTGCGAAAAAGAGGAGCGAAGAACCTGAAGAGAAGCATCTCCGGTTTTTCACTCATTTAACAATTGCCGTTTTATTAATTAAAAGCCTGGGGAAAAAAGCTCGAAAAAAGGGGAAATGCTCGGAAATGGCAAGGCAGAGGAGCTTAAAAATTGGAAGTACTTATATATGCACCTAGAGGAGCTTTCTCCCTCCCGTTCTCTCGACCCCCCTCCAAAATGTGCGGCCGGTGCGGCTTTCCAGTATTTCTATATTTCGCTGGGTCGGTGGAAGGGGACGGGAGGTCGTCGGGAGAACGTCAGAGTGCTCCGAAATCGGAGCCAGTTGTGCGGCTTAGCGGCTGTGTTGATGTTCTTCAGCAAGCTTTTCGTCTCTTCGTGAATTCCCCGAAATACGACGTACCGGGCGAGAAAGTGGCTGATAAAAAAAAAAGAAAAAGCAAAAAGTTGCGTTGCGGTGAAGAGACACGAGGTAGCTTAAAAAAATGGCGCTTTCACGCGTGAGCTTTTTTCTCCAGAGAGCTTCTTCGAGAGTAATCGGCGGAAATGAGAGAACGGGTATGAGCGCACCGACACGCGCGGCCTCGAGCACGAGATCAGGTGCGATACTCCCCGAACCGAAAACTACGCCTTTCGGGGTCGTCGGAGTCGTCGGCGGGGTCGTCGTCGGGTTGTTCATCGGCGCCGCGATCAGCAAGAACGTCGCGAATTTTCTCGAAGAGAACGACCTCTTCGTTCCCTCGGACGATGACGACGACGATGATTGACCGCACGATTTAGTCGTAGGAACACCGACGCGGCTCGTACTTTAGTCGAAGGTATAATATACCTTTTTTTGTTTTCCTCTGCTGCTGCAAAAAAAAATTGATTTTAGGATTGCACTTTTTTTTCATAAATACAGGCAAACGCACCGGTTACTGACTTAAACCACTTTCGCAGAGGTTTGAGGATGTTATGTTGGTTTTGGTTGGAATCTGTGGATCCTAAATCATGGAACGATCTATAGATCCCCGCAAGTTCGAGATAAATCGAGGATATCAATAGTCTCGGCTGATTTGGGATCTTAGTTGTTTATTATTGTTTAAAAAAGCATTTTTTAAAATGAAGAACATGTGCTTCTGGTTCTCGAGGCAGCTAGAAATGATCACGTTTTGCTATTGGCTGGCTTAATAATTGAGCGGCAACTGGAGTTTGATCGAAAGATTCAAAACTGTGAATCAGCTGATGAACCTGGAATTAAAGATATATTTTTTTTTTCGTCAGTAATCGGTTCGTTGACCTTGTTGGTCGGGTTCACTGGGTTAATCGGCGGTTTACCTGTTTTCAGAAATTCGTCGTCGTCCAAATGGTTTTAGGAAAAAAAAAGAGAAATTTGGAATCTCACCGGATGTCGAGAAGAGCCGAAAACGGTGAACCATCAGATTCCATCTTCACAATCGACGACCTCGTGATATTGTTTAAAAATTGTTTTATTTATTATTTTTGATTTTTCACACGTTTGACTCGTGATAAGCATAGCGTATGTATATACACACACAAAAAGCACACGTTTATCGATAAGACTTTATTTATCCCAGTTGTACAAATGCTGGACTATGATATTTACAAAAACTTCGTTTGTTCCTCAATAAATAATTATCCAGCGGATATATATTAAAATTATTACTGTTGTTGTTATTATCATACAACGATATATACTCTTTTTTTTGTTATAGGCTATACAACAATCTTCTTAGTCGTTTTATTAAAATGGCAATTGCTGTTATCGAGCGCATTAATCTTTTGTGTTATGTGCGTTTGGTGTTGTAATTAAAAATTGGCAGAGCACGTTGAAACTTTTGTTTTTTTTTCTGTTTCTTCTTCTTCTTCTTTTTTTTGTATAAATATTATAATTAAAAACATGATTAAATAGCGCGAAGAATCCAAAATAGTCGAGGATTCTGCGGGAAATTTGTTGGATGATAGCAAGGAAAAGAAAAGAAAAAAAAAAACCTGGAGGAGAATCGTGAAAATAATGAGTCATAAATATTGCGATCACGCACTGCAATTGGTAGAGTCCATTTGGAGTGACTATAAACCTGTCAAGAGGCGAGTGATGACGATGAGCTTATGCAGAAATGTAATTGCGATTGAGCGAGAAAATTGGCCGATCATTTTCGAGGGCCATTTTCACTCCGGTGGCTTTTTGTGAACGCCCCAACCGTGGAAACACTTTGTAAAACGTCGCGACTCTTTTCCCTTGGCCGTTAAAAATAATTTACGGGGCTTTTCCGGCTGCTTAACTCGCAGATGCTGAATGTACACCTGAGCCGATTTGTAGGCCAATTTAATCTCGACCTCCGAGCAACGAGCGCCCAACCATAAAAATACTTGCTCCCCGTTGTCCAGAATCATAATATCGTCGTCGGCCAAATCGTCCTGCGAATAATCGACGATTAATTCAACGGCGAAACAAAAATGCGAATAATTGAAACGAATGAAAAATCGGATTTTATAGACGAATAAATCATCTCACCTGACAAAAATCGGTGCATTTCTCACTGATTACAAAATAGCCTTTCTCGTTGGAGCATCTGAATAGCCTGGTGTAATTCATGTATTCGGCATCCGTGTCGTAAGGTTTCTTTCCTCCTAAACCGACCCAGAAAAAATTATCTGGCTCCTCTCCCTCATTCAACACCTGAAGACTTATCCACGGCTGAAATTTAAGGCAACGGATGGAATTTAGAGCGTGTTCTTCTTTGTATTTGGGATTTTTTCGCGAGATCCAAGGAATAATTAAAGCCTCACATTGTTGAACATTTCCTCGGCGATTTCCTGAACGAGTCTGGCATCTTCGCTGTCCGATTTCGATCCTATCCACACGTAAACTATTCCCGTTTGATCGTCGTTGTTGAATGGCACGTTGAGTATGTAGCTGTGAAAATAATCGTCAAAATTGTGGAAAAACCGATCGATCGGAGGTAAATTAGTGGATGAATCGAATTGAGACTCACCAGAAGGCAGAATTCAGCAAACTCGCGTCGGGATGAATTTGCACGAGTCGCGTGCACAAAGCACTGCCGTTTCTTCTCAAATGGAAAAATTCCACTCTGTTTGTACCCGCTGGTTTAGGCTGTTTTCTTTTTCCCTGATGTATGATGAATTTTCGCTTGAAGTGCGCCATAAACTTGAGGTTCTCTTGCTGCTGATGCGTTCTCACAACTTCCAACTTTTCGCCGAAAATGGATTTGAATTTCTTCTGCATACTGTGAAAATGCGAAAATGAGAATGATCGGGTGAAGGAAAAACAGGTGATAAACGAAAAATAAAGTATAAGTTAATGGTAGTTTGATTGGAAAATCGTACCCAAAGGTAAATGTGAGCCAGCCCATGTTTCCGGCATCTCGGCCTTGCCAAAAGTACATTATGCACTGGAAATCATCCTCGTACTGTTCTTCACCGCCGGGATCTTCATTTTCACCAGCCACGTCCAACGGCTGCGATTGTGCGAGGATAAAGTTAGAAAATATTTTTTTTAAAACGATTTAACGCAAAATAACAGTGTTATTACCATCCAATATCGACACAAAAATACGTAGCAGTTCCCGCTATAAAAGTGTCCGAGTTCGTCTTCGGGTAAGCGAACAAATTTGCGTTTTTCCAGGACAAAAGCTTCCATGGCCTCGAGATCGTCGCTCCATTCGGTCATGAGCTGTTGCGCCTCTGCGGACGACATTTGCGGTCTGCGTGGCATAAAAAGCGCCGCTAGATCGGCCTGCGAATCGCCAAAAGTTTGTATCAGATTTTTCTTTTCCTTTCATAGGAAATTCGTAATTAATATTTAACGCTTTCGCTCACTTTTGTGTCTTGCTGTTTGGCCCATTTGGTCAAATCTGCACCGGTTTTCGCCACTGACTCGGCGGTTCTCGTAAAATCCACGGCTATCACTTCGTCCCAACCGGTGAATTTGGACTTGAATATCTGCGACGTAACGATACGAAAAATGGAAAGTGCGGAGAATATTTAACACTGAATTTGGGTTAATTCGATTGCGGGGAAAGAAATAAAGTACCTGTGACTCGGTTCCTTCTTGAAGCCTCGTGACCATCGCGTAAACTGGTCTTTCGATCATATTAAACAATTCCTGAGATAATTTAACCGCTGCGGCACGAACCAATCGCGTGGATTTCTTTCCAAACCTAAAAGAAAAATTGACATTGATTTTCTTCTCCAATAAATTGCTGAAATTGTCGAGAATATCGCAAAGCTCAAAGTACAAACCAGACGTAAACATCCAAATAACAATCCAATATATAAACGTTTCGGTTGTTGAGAAGAGTATTCGTGAGCTTTCCATGGGGAACTTCGACTTGCGGCAACTCGAGATATCCCATTCCCAATCTAACTTGATAAAGACGTGGAACTATGGGCGTAAAATTAGGATCCACGTGTTCCTGTTTGAAATTCGGTTGGAAAATGAACTAATGATGATTTTAGCGAGAAAGGAAAGTGATGAAAATTGATGAAAACTCACGACTATCGGCGGACGAGGATCGCTCAAATCCCCCAAAGATTCCCAAAAATCTTCCGACTCCGTTCCCATCATTTCCGTTATTATCTCCGACTTGTTTTTCCTCTCGTTCTTGTTTATCTTCTCGGCCATCAGTCTCGACTTGGATTTCAGAGTGTTCTTCGCTTTGGTGCCGTACCACATGAATATTTTGCTTCCGGTGTCGAGGACGAACACGTAACCGGGATCAAGACTTTTAATGGCCACCGGAACGGCTTCGAGATGAACCGATGCACCCGCCGCATGCACTCGATACAGTCTCGTTACTGCTGGCTGAAATAATTGAGAGAAAGGGTTATTATCGCTGGTTAAATGTACATTATCGAAAATTGAAAGCGAAATTTACCGTGTCTTCGACGGTGTAGAAACCTGAAGACGTTCTGCCGCCCTCGATGTACGTTATGTCGGACTCGAAGAGCATGAGAAATTCATCGGACTCGTCGCCTTGCTCCTCTCTGATCGTTCGACATTGAGCACCGAGAAAATTGCGCAAATTCACGGCGTGAATCGCTGCGCAAGCTCGCTTATCCAGCTGCAAAAATTGTATTTTCACACACTTTTCCAAAACAGTATCAAGAGCATGTATATTTATCGGAAACGATTGCGTTGTTGTTAATTTTTTTCATCACTCACCGTCGCTTTTTCGCCTATCCAAAAGTAAATGGCCCACACCAACGAGCCACTGTCGTCCACACCCGTTTTTAAAACTATATAACAGTCTCCCTCGTAAAATTTACCGTGCGCCACTTCCTCAATTTGATTGGGAAGAAAATTCTCAATTTCCCAGATGGAAAGTCCGGGCACACGTCCGGCGTCTTGATCGAATATCTCGGAATAATCCAGAGGCGGTTTTTCCAAAGTCTCGTCCCATCTTTTTGGCCTAGCGATTAATGACGATTAAAGAATCAATCAAATCGAACGAAAAGTTAAACGATGTGATCAAATTATTTCCGGAATTTTTTATTTTTGAGTTATTCAATAATTTACTTGAGTGATTCAGCTTTGGTATCCTCCAGGCTTTTCTCCTTATTTTTCTCCGTAGCAATATCCTTCATTCCCTGCGAAGCAAAAGGAAAAATTGTAATCACATTTTTCCGAGAGCCGATTGAACGACAAACTTTATTTAACAAGTACCTTGAGAATTTTCGCCTGATCTTGATCAGCCTCCTCCTGATCTCGCCTTCGTCGTAGTCGCATTTTCCGAGCTATCGGATCCTTGCTACTGTCTGTGATAATCCAATAATTATGAAAATATCGTGGAATTGGAAAATTGGTTGGTTAATTAAAGTCGTTAATCACAAGGCCTTACTTGCTGTTTGCGCGAGCGCGGGAACTTTTGCTCCGGCGAGACGCAATTGATGCTGAAGAGAAAAGTCTATGTTGTAAAATTCGATGCCAGATCCTCTCTGCACTTCCGTCGGTTTCGGGGGCATCATTAAATTCGGATTATCCCGCAAATCGAGTCTTTCCAAATCCGTTAAAAGGTGAATCGCGTCCGGCAGTGTTATCAGACGATTGCAAGTTAATATCAATTGTTTCAACGATCCGCATCTGAAATTAATCGATAACATTCGTTAAAGGAAAGTTCGAAAAAAATCTATTATCCGAATGTCCCATATTTTGAGTTGAGAAATTTTTTTTTATCTTCATTTTGCTCGTGAGCTTGTAGATATTAATATATCGGATTGCAAACCTGCACAATCCCTCGGGTATCATTTCCAAATGATTTTTCGCAGCGGAGAATACTTGAAGAGACGAGAGTTTTCCGATCCCCGAGGGAATTCCCTCGAAATCCAACATATTATCGTTCAAGTACAGTCTTCTCAGTGTCGAAATTTTACAGATCGAAACCGGCAACGCGGTCAATTTGTTTCTGCAGAGATTGAGGGTTTCCAATTTTTGCCACATTTCTACGATAATTCGAAGATAATTAAATGAGGATTTTTATTGAATTTTATTCAGCGGTTAATCGATACTCACCGATCGCCGTTGAAAGTTCCCCGATGTGATTGTCGCTGAGGTTTAAACGACGCAAATTTGGGAGCGAATACAGAGCGTCAGGCACTCGAGGCAACGCATTTTGCGACAAATCCAATTCCTGAAGATTCGTCAGACTCTCTAGCCTCGATGGAATGTTGTGCAAAGTGCGTTGAGTATTTCGCATTTGCAGGGTCGTCAAATTCATCAACGATGGCAGTTGTCTGCAATCCAATATTTAATACGAGCTCAAAGCAACCGAAAACATTTTTTTACAGTGTAGATTTGATTTTAAAAAATCACTAATTTTCATTATTAAATAATCACCTCAATTGAAAATGTCCCAGGGGATTGTGGTTGAGATTTAGCGACTGCAAATTGGCCAATCTACGCGTTTGCGGCGGCAGCGTTTCCAACTGATTGTGACTCAGGTCGAGAAACAGCAAATCCGTCAGGTGAATAAACAGCGTGTTTGGTATTGTTTCTATGCTAAATAATCGCAAAATTCATTGATTAATTAGCTGACACTAAAATCACTTGGAAATGAGATAATAAAATTCATTGTTTTTACACTTATAGTCATAAAAATTCTGCAAAAAGATAAATATCAATCATAAAATGAATCGAATTAAATTCTGTACTCACTGATTGTAACTCAGATTGAGATTGAGCAAAGATCTGGCTCGTTCCAATCCTTCGGGCACTTCTTTGAGATTATTGTGACTGAGGTCCAGAGTAGTGAGTTCCTCCAGGTGAAACAATTCTGCGGGAATTCCGCTGGACTTGATGTTGTTGTGTCTGATATTGAGAGTCCTAAGACACCCCAATTCGGTGAGTTCTCCGAACAGTCGTTCCAGATTATTTTTCACCAAGGAGAGATGTTCCTATGACCGAGAAAAATCCGTAAAACCCTCAGTGACTCTCGCCCCAATTTTAATTCCCGCGCCTTACCAATTTCAGCAGCTTTCCCATTTCCTCCGGAATTTCCGCGAGGTTCGTTTTGTCCAATTTCAGCCATTGTATTCCGGTCATGAGACGCACCGAGATGGGAAATTTGCCATCCTGAAGGAAATAAAAATAAAAAACACCTTTTTCCGACAGCTTACGATTTTCAAGACCAAAATGACAGACGACAATAACATCTCGTCCTCACATTTTTAGTTTTAAAAATTGGGAAAAAAAGAAAAAAAACTACAGGAGTTCAAGAGTAAAAGTCTCGAACTCTGTGGTATATTTTCTATGTTGGCCTAGTTTTTCATTGGCACTTTTAATTCTCGTTTTCATCGATTCGATACCCAATAATTTTATGGTCAATGGAATGCCATTGAATTGGGGATTTACCAAAGCGAATGATAAATGGGGATTTAAAAGAACTTACGCCGAAATCGTTGCAGCTGAAATCAACTCCTCGTACGAAGGGCAAAACTCCGGTGTTGGCCATTCTCGAGGTTGATCCGGTCGGAGAAGAAAGTTCACCCGGATCGTCGACTTCTGGTGAGTCAACGTCGGCTCCGAATAACTTTGGTGTTTTCTAAAAAAAATATTGGAGCTTAACTCATAACAGCGATTGAGAGCCGAGGAATTTTCATGCCGTGGGGTTATGTTGCAGCTGGCTGCTTTCTCTCTCTCTCTCTTTCCTTTCTCTCTCTCTCCTTTCTTTCTCCAGCAGAGATTATTTACCACGCGAGCTTAAGCCGCTGTGCGTTAGTAGTTAAATGAGCCGCTAGTAGCAAAAAAACATCTGGACACACGTGAAAGTTGACACCCTTAAGGTTTTCTCGAAGCTGCGCGAAAGCCGAATTTCGCACCCGAAACCCCACGAAAACTGATGTTTCTGCGCAGCTTCGGAAGAAGCAGCAAAGTGGAAATAGCTCCTGGGCTGAAAAGCGCGACTTTTTACCACCTGAGATCTCTCGTGCCCATCGATAAATGCAATACGAGAATCCGAGGCATTAATCATCGCGTGAGCAATGAAATTATAACTGCGCATCATCTGGATGCCGATTTTTCTAGGCAAGACGATGTATGGGGCATTCCATGAGCGATCAAGGTCAAGGCCATCCGGTAAATTTTTGTTTTTTACGGGAAATTATTTATTATGTTAAATAATGAGGTTTAAACAAAATGTAATTTTTTTGTATTAAAAAAACGTGGATCCCACAATTATTTTGGACTAATTTATTAATAACCTTTTGGCATTATTGTTATTGTTCTAAACCGACGATCTTGACTTTTCGACGATTTGTGTTTTTTTTTTCTTTCTTATCGTTAAGTACTGAAACAGAATTTTTCACAGAATCATCCGCTTCACGTTCTTCGTATCGGATCGGCTCGAACATTTTTTGTGTTTTTTTACGGCCGATTAAAATAACTTAATAAAGAAAAAAAAAAAAAAGAATAAAAAAATACGTTTATTTGAATTCCCTCGCTTTGCTATCGCCGACATACCCGTTTAATATTCCGTAACTCGCGGTACAGGTTTTTTTTTTTTTTCAAAAAAAAAAACCAACAAACATTTCATTCGTTCATGTACAGAAGTTTGTTTATCGTGAAAATGGCTTTGTACCATCAATCATGCGTTATCTATGGTACATTATTGACACAATTATCTAACGTGAACGTGTACGTACAATGTGCAATGTTGCGCGAACAACGAACCTTAATATCCAATCCCTACAATACAAAAAACGAGAAATTGTTATACGCTTACAGGCTGCGCGTTAATCGGGAGAAAGCGCTTCATTCGGCTTTCTTCGCGATCTCGCCATTGTCTTTTTTGCTGATTTTCGATTGTTTATCGTTGTCACTCGGTTCTATCGTTTCCCCGGAATTTCCGGCTATCGTCGCCGGCTTTTTGAGCTTCTGCGGCACGACCATCACCGTCGTCGTTATGTTGCCGAGGAAAAGCACGAGAAACATTATACTGAGCACGGGAACGTGCCACGTTGCCTCGGGATGATAAATCAGACTCGCGAGGACGTACGCGTTGTAAAGCTGGAAGAAATAGCCCACGAAGAGGAAGGGCAGGAGGAAGGAGAGCCCGCGCCACATCCACGAGTGGAAACCCTCGATCGTAATGTCCATGTTGTGCCTCTCACCGAGAGCCTTAAGCCTGTAGAGCACCCCGCGCTGATACCTGAACTGGAGATATTGCACGAAACCTGAAAAACCATAATTTCTTATCAATCTTATCTCGCACATTGCCCTCGTTTTATCTTTCCATTGGAATTCCGATACTGACTAATTGGAATCTAAAGATCCACGAGTTACGATATATTGTTCATCAAATTTTCGTAGATCTATGAATTCTTTCGAAAAAAATACAAAAATACAAAAATAGCTTCAAACTGCAGGAATAAGAATTGTTTTGTAATTCTTTCTGGAGAGCGAGAGCCAAAATGATTGATGATGTGAATAATGAGAAAGCATTATGCAAGTTTTTACTTTGTTTAGCTCTTTATTAATGCAGCGATTTCCAATGAGGCAGTTATTATGTGTGCTTGTTTCCAACGCGTATTATTCGCACGTGAGTCGTTTTGCATCGTGAGTTCGAAGAAAGAGCGATACTCACTTATGTAAACGTTGAACCACATAAATTGACCTCGGAAAGTGTACCACGGGTCGGTGTTCGGCCACACGAGGAGAACACCCGAAACGGCGGTCGAGAGAAAATGGTGAAAACGCCACCAGCCTTTTATCTTGGAGCCGTTGACCTTCAGTATACTCTCTCTTATAGTCAGAGTACAATAATACCAGACAAGTAGGAACATGAAGCTGAGTTCGAGGGTTCTGAAAGAAGGGCAAGAGATTTTTTAAGGTCGCATTAAGAATGCTCCGATTTTCAGCGACTTCCGGTCTAAAAATTCGACTCACCTCACGTTTGTAATGAGATTTATGACGGAGAGAACAAAACCGATTACGGAGAGGACCAGCTTGAACTTTTCGTACTCGTCCTTGTATTTGAATCTTCAAAAAACAATTAAAGCGATATTAATCGAGCGAGCTTAAGAATATCGATCTCAAAAATTCAGTTGTAAATTGAGAGTCGTTTGGCTGTCCAGATTCAATGGGAAATACGAAAAACTCACTTGTCGCTCTTGTTCAATATGGAAACATTGACGCTTCCCAAAATAATGGAAAGATATGTTCCGTTGGGTTTGGGCAGCGACTGCTCAATCTCGTGAAGCTGCTGCTCTCGTCTCAGCATATTCTCCTTCAGAGACTCCTTTACGTCTCCCGCTTGAACCCTGAAAAAATAAAACCAGGCAGTTTTGCGTCGATTCCTCGGCGAAAAAGTCTCACTCACGGTTTCAAGCTTTTCGAAATAGCCGCTATCCGATATCGTTGATGCGCTATTCCCTTGATACATTTCGCTTGCAGCTCTTCTATCTGCTCCAATGTGGCGATATACTCGCGGTTCACAGCCTGGAAAAATAAAAATTCATGCTTACAACATAAAAAACGCATTCATTTTCTCCTTTTTGTCGATATAAAAAATTTTTGCGCCCGCAAAACAGCCAAAATATTATTAATCCACTACTCAATTTTCTCAAAATCTTGTCTGTAATTTTAAATAATAAATTTCATTATTTTCAGAATTAAAACAAAAACATATGTTTAACGTAAAAAAAAAATCACACAAAATTGCCCAAAAAAAAAAAAAAAATCAATGCAGTTGTAAAATTTTCTGGATTTAATGACAAACGCCAGGAGGATGTACAGTCCATTCCACGTTAACGAGGAGAAAGTGAAATGGGCTTAATTACCTCAAGTTCCTTGTAGTCTTTGGCCAAATCCTGCCAATCTTCGAGACAGGCCTCGACGTCACTCGTCCCCTCCATTATTCTTCTTTTGTGAGTTTTCGGCGTAAATTCGCCTTTTATAAATGTCGAATTATTGCGCGTGAAACGAATGGCACTGTTCGCCGGTTTGGTTCGGGATGGTGCGACCGGATGGTCGAATGTAATCACGACAGGGCATCTAATCCCTCGGTAAATCGCACCTGCCGATCACGTAAACACTTGAACGTATTTTCGATTTTTCGTATAACCTTCGAAACTACGACGATTTTACCTCAATTCTCGGCTCTCCGTACTCCGTGCGTACTCCATCTACTGCTCGCTCGTTGCCACTGCTGCAATACCTGCTGGGCGTATGTATCAGCGGCACGAGCGGCACAGCCGTCGTCGGTCAAGGGTCGTGGTAATTTTTTTTTTTTTTTTTTTTTTTTTAGTTCTATTCCCCAGATTTTGATTGATTGCGATCGATATTATTGAGTAATTCGTGTAATAATGAAGCGCGGGGGAGGGGAAAGATGCTCAGGGATTGGTCGTGTCACAATAACGTGACATGTGAGTAGTGCGGATGAAAATACACTTGAGGCTCATTGAAAGTGACTCCAGGCGTGTCGTCGCACTTCGATTGCTGCTCTCTTGCGTGATACATGCATGATTGCTTTTGTGTACAGGAAGATATGGTCATTTGTCTATTTTTTTACGCGTCGGTCGATTTTTGGTTTGAGTAAAAAAAAAAAAATTGATTTATATGAAGATGATTTTTTGAATGATTATTTAGCTGGAGAATAATGTGAGAGATAAAAAATTATTACTGCTGAGCAATTTGTATTATTTTTTTTTGTTTTGTTTTAAAATTATTGTTAAATTATCGGCACGTGATTTGTATGTTTAATCGGCGGATTACGATTATCCGAAGATGCAAATTTCCGTTTGTTTTCGAAGCGCTTTTGTAAAATCCGTGTATGCTTACGTGGGAGTCGTTTTCTATTCTCGTAAAATATAAATATATAATAATTTTGTACAAAAAAAAATGTTCACGTAAAATGCTCTTCGACAAATGACATTTTGTTTACTTCGGCAGAAGTGAGAGGTACTTCTTGAACTCGGGAATCACGGAGTCCCGATTATTCAGGGGTACTTCCGCGGTCAAGTACTCGCTGAGGTACGGCGGATGGAAGCACATTATTCCTTTGCTCGCCAGCATCGCCCAGTCGACCGGCTGATCCAGTTTGTTCAATTGTATGAAACAATGCGTGACTTTTCTGCCGTTTGGACTGGAATCGTACGGAGGTCTAAAAGTTACAATGTACCAAATGAAATTTACGTTAATTCGCAACTTTTCTGTCGAGAGAAAAGCTATTTAACATTTTAATTGACATTGCGCCATATTTTTCAAAATATTTCCATTAAAAAAAAATCGAGAAAATTTTTACAGCAGCGTCTTACTTCGCTTGGACGACGAGGCCACCTCCAGCGTTAATTAGCCTTTCGAATTGCTCGTATTTTCCCGGAGACACGAGAAGTATCGCAACCATGTCTTTGAACGCCCCGCCGGGCGATTTTTCCAATTTCAATCGCCATCTGTGCGCCGCTGCGGCTATGGATTTTTCCGTTTCTCCGCTGGGCTCAGGAATCACGTCTTTGCTCAGAGGATTTCCCCATTCGTACCTTTCTTCCTGCGATCGTCAGTGAAAATGTGAAAAAAAAAAATCACGTGGAATCTGAGCCGGAGTGTTTAATGGTAATTTTCGTTGTACTAACGTCAATAAAATGTCCCTGGAGCTCGCAATCCCTTAAATACGCGCAGTGGAGAACCCATTTTCCCGCGGCGATGCTCGCCAGGCTCTTTTCATTCCGCGACGGCCTTATGCACAATAAATGCGTCGCCGTCGGGTCGAAATTCGTTTCCGTCGACATCTCGCCACCGAATTTCTTGATCACAGTCTCGTAGCTCGCCCGATCTTTTATACCGGACAACATGAACTTCCGCTTCTGCGGAACCTCCTCCGGCGGCTCTTCTTCCTGTATCGTCGGCTCCACAGCTTCGGACTGCCGGGAAATATCGATTATCGATTTTAAATTAACGTTGGATCAATCGTTTTGGTAATTCCAATTGTTAGCGATACGAACCGGTTTGTGGGAAACGCGTCCGCGGTGCGCGAGTTCGTCCCAACCGACGGTGTCGGGCTGCGAATCTTTTACCATACCTTGAACAACACAAGAACGATTTTTAGTTACGAGGTTTTTGTGCGCAATTAATAGTGGTAAAAATACGCACATTTTTCGATCCTCTCGACAGGCTCTTCATTATAAATCTTCGCGTTTCCTGACAAAGAATATCGGGTCTCCGACGTGCTGCTCGTCGCCTGCAGCACTTGATCCAGTTGCTCGATCTGCAGTTCGATTTCCTTCTTTTCCCCGGGACTATTCTCGTCTGCAAATGAGAGTTTTCGATTTATCGGCATGTCGGGATCCGGCTCAGCTTCTTCGCTCGGCTGAACGCTCTTCGATGAAACTACCGGGGCTTCGACGGCTTCGTCGTTTTTCGGTACCACCGGCGACGCGGCTTCAAATACTTCGTCATCCGGAGGTTGAGCGACAACCTTGAAAAAAAAGCCCCGAGTCTACAAAAAGTGCGACAAATTTTTGATATCGTCAACGGAAATGATCTTACGTTTTTCGCAGGCATCGGCTCGGTGACTATTTTCCAAAATTGTCGTCTGAGCTCCGAAAGCGGCTGTAACATCGTCCACAATTCGTATATTCTTGTAATTCGTTGTTCTTGTAAAATAAAAGAGGATATTGCCGAACTTACGGTGCTAGGGGCTCGTCTTTTCGGCGAGGGTTCGTCGCGCCGCAAGTCCGGAAAATTGTCGATCCACCGGACCCACTCTTTTCGCGTTTCCGGCGAGGGATTCGGCTTGAATATTGCGCCGTACGGTGTTTCCGGTGTCTGAATATCGTATCCGGGTCGCGGTGTGTTGGAGCCGGCGAGGCAAAGCCGTTTGTTGATCAGCGGCGTGGCAAGTCCGGGCGACGATGAATTCTGCGCGTGTACATTTTGCAAGTGCCTTTTTGGAGTGAGAATTGTTCTTGAAGTGGTAACCGCAGCCGGTGGGCCCATAAAAGATGAATCGCCAGGTGCTTCCGGTCTTTCGGGAGCTTAAACGATGGTAATTGCCTTGATTACTTTTATATTCTACATTATTACGATTGAACGAGGTAAAATCGTTGAAAAAACGCACCCATCGTTTCGCCCACGAGATAAGGCGTCTCGTCGATGAGCCTCATCTTCGCGGCGCAAGTTCGTAGCCAATCAGCGGTAACCGCCGGTAATTTCCACTTAACCGCAGCGTTGTACTTGCTTCCTTCGGGAGAGGGGCACAAAAGGTGCGTGCTACCTATGAGATTTTTTTCGGCGTTCGTTTTCCTTGCAAAGGTATCTTGGTACCTGATAAATAGCAAATTTTACCATTTTTTTCAAGAGAAAACCGAGTTTTTGTTACGTCAGTTAACAATAATTTTAATGTGCTTACTGAGCGCCGAGCGCAATCGCAACTTTCGTCAGATAACTGCGTTCTATTCCGGCATAAATACTCGTCGCCATAACGCAACCCGCCAATGGCTTTGCCGTCGCGGATATCGAAAGGGGACGATGATAATACTTTATTTCCACTAGTATTTCTCGGTCGATGCAATCCTCCTGTTCGAAATATTCCAAATAACCGTTCATTTCTCCTCGGGAAATTAATTTTTCAACAGTTTTTTTCATTAATTATTTGACTTACGATGAAAAGATCGGTGACGATCTCATCGACGGTGTGTTTCAGAGGCGCACCGCTCAAAGGCACAACCCCAAAATCCGGAACACCGACGAAACTGTTGGAAACTATCTTTCCTCCTAAAGCTTTGATATTTTGGAGAACTATCGGCGTTTCCTCGGGATCAAAACCTGTGACTAGGAAAGTCAGGCCTACGACAACGAGAAAATAGTCAGTGAGTATGAATTATCAATTGATAAGGTCAGGAATAATTTTTTTTTTGTTCTACTACCTTCGAACATTTTGTCTGATATCGTCGATTGGCTGAGCGGTATCGCACTTTCGTTTGCCGATCTATTCGCCATACTTCTGTCCGCTTCTGCTCTGGTTTTTGAATTGTTTAAACTTTTTTCCACGTTCTTAGAATTTTTACTCGCGTTTATCTCGCACGCCGTTGAATTGTGCGGCTCGAGAAATTCTTTAAACGAACGTTCGGCAGCTTTAAAAAATATTAAAAAATGTAATGAAAAAATTGAAATACTCGGAGCTTAAAGGTTCGAGACGAAGAAATAATTACCGTGATTTTCGCCAGTTGCGTTCTGAAGATACTGCTTCATCAGACTCGCCGCTTCTTCCCCGTCGTCCGGTTTATCCGGAGGATCTTCCTTGTCAATGTCGAACTGCGGAGGAGGAGGTTTTTTCACCCTCTGCAGCATCTGTATGTTCTGCAATGATAATCGAGTGATTAAAAATAATTATCATTGAAAACCGAAATAATTTGGAATCAACAACTGCATTCAATTCCAATTTTCATTGAATAAATCTCATGATTTCCCACCTTTTTGCTCAATGGCGAAGGAGGCTCGGCAGGTTTCGAATTTAAATTGAGCTTTTTGTCGTAGACGTAATTTTCCTCGGACGCTGCGCGTTTTAATTTCAAACTTTCCTCGAGCCAGTCGAGGCTGAGAATGTACGGGCTACGAAGAAAAAAAATTAATACTCGTGAAAATCAATTTTACGATGACGCGAATTCAGTAAATCCGAGGACAGAACGAATAATGAGTACCTCAGGCCTTTGGATTTAATTTTTTTGAGTTCGCTCGATGCTTTACTGGGATCACCGACGAGTACGTGTGTCAGTGCATCTGACAGATCGTCGAGACGCGTGGCGCTGCCTGCATTTAGTATTCGATTGATTTTTTCTCTATGAATCGTTGGAAATCCTGCCAAATATATCTGGAATTTTTTTTTAATATAGTAAATTCCGATAAAGTACATTTCCATGTGACTGTATTATTTATAAATATAAAATAAAAAGTAGTTACGTTGCATCCATCGAGAAAAGGTCCAGCTATTTTGGCTTGTCTCACGTCGAGCCTCTCAAGAACAGCTGCATAAGGCGCTAAAGGCTGACGATCCGTCGGAGTTTCCGTCAGGGTGCCAGAATTAATAGTCGTGGAAATGGTCGAGGCCATCGTCTCGTTTACGTAATTACCGCTGTGGCGAAGGTCGTTCGGTATCATGCTTATAGCCGAGATGTCCAGCATTTCTGTGTGAGCTGCGTGGAAGGAAGGAAAAATGAGGGTAACGATTATTGGAAAAATTTCATAAACGATTACACGCACCATGCGATTTTTCTGGAGTGGAAGTCGATTTTGTTGATTCGATAAGATAGTCCGTGAAGGGCAGAGCGTAACCGGCGCTCACGCTCTTGTGAACCCATTCAACGTCCAAACAAGCGATGTTATTCTGCCTTGCGTATTTCAATTTGTCGCTTAACGCACAATTTTTCGGAGCCAGAACGACTTTCACTTTCGAGCCGTCGAGAGCTCCCATAAATGTCTATAATTATCGTGTTAATTACGAAATTAGTTGCTTATCTGATAATGAAAAATCGTTCATCATCGAACGACCGAATTGTAAAGGAAATAAAAAAATCTCAAGCATGTGGACTTACGCCTCCGTGATCATTGATCAAGTTCTTCACCTCCTCCTTCTGACGCTTTCGCAGATTCGTCGAAGTTACGATGAGATTCATGAAAACCGGACATTTATGCTTATCGAAACTGGGATCGTCGGCCTTTACAAAATCGTGTAGATTCGCTTCCCATATAGCGTCGATCCACTTGTCTGTTACAACTGGAATTCTTCGTAATATCGCTTTCTGGAAAATGTTACTTTTGCATTCATCGAATTGCAGATCGCGAAAAGTCGCTCGATTATCGATTGTATGGGTAATTTAGAACCTCGTATTTTTGGGACCACACCGAATCGCTGACCAAGTGAGTCACGCTATTTCTCAATTGCTTTGTCGCTATGCCTCCCATGTACTCGACCTTTTTCAGAAGGTTCTCCTTAATGTGCAGATGAAATAAATGAGTAATTTTGCTAATTATTTACAATCATTGACTTCTCGCTATCCTATTTTATTACGGAACAAAAATGTTTTACGGTATTGTAATAAAACAAAGACTCACTTTCACATCGAGTGGAAATCCGGAGGCGCAAATCACCATTTCTCGCATCGCCGTTGAAAAAATAGCGTTTGTGCTTTCGGGAATCGGCTCACCGGAGAGAAAGCAACTGAGAAGACAACGAGGACCTACGATCCTGCTGAACGACGGAAAGATAATTAAATAATTAAACCGATCGTCGCTGTCGCCAATTTTCTATTCGTTCCATTTATTCTTACGAGCATTTGGAATTTTTCAATTTGTGAAAAAGTTCTCCCTCAAATTCTTCCATCACAAATACATCGCATTTATCTGCCTTCATATCGTGGCATTTATCCTCCGCGATCCACCGAGGCTCAAATTCATTCTCCACGCAGAGCTGTAACAATTATTCAACAATTTAGCGCGGAAAGACGTTGATCGGCTTGGAAAAATATATTAATTATACATGTTTAAGCGTCTATCCAGTAAAAAAAAAAAAATACCCACGTTGTATGCATTCCACATAATTTCTTGACAATCCTCTTCGGAATTATATTTCTTCAGTACGACAAAGTAAATATTGACGTTGTCCGACGCGAGGCTTTCCTGGCTGGCCATGGTTTTAAAAAAATCTTTTCGTCGTTAAATCCTGGACAAAAAAATCAAACTGAATTCACCAAAAATAGTACAGCGATGAATTTTCGAAAAATTGTCAATCAAAGGAAAACAGGGTGAACTTTTGGCGGGAATTGAGGAAAGGGGAGCATAAAAATGAGTAGATTTCGGAAACTCTGAAACTCCGACTGACCAAACAAACTTCATTATTGCAGAAATGCAAAAAATGCCATAATCAATATCCACGTTGAAGTTTGTCGGGAAATTTTGTTGATTTTTAATAAACAATTGTCAGGAATGTCGGAGCAGCTTTGGCATTAATTCGATAAATAAATGTTATTTACCAAATTACCTGAAATGACAATTTGGTCGATGCAAAAAAGCGAAATCAGGCTTGCGGTCACACGTGACACGAAGTCCGGAGCTCGTGTGGCCTATAAAGTGAAAAATAACTGAAAATACAGGTACAGTGGCTCGTTCGCGGCAACTGGCACTTCTGCCAGCGTCGCTGGAGGCTCGATCGCGCGTTTTACCGGCGCCTCTACTTGGATACGCTCCCTTCAGTGATGCCAGGCGCTCCCGCAGAAAAGTCCCTCGGTTATCCCCACCTGGCGGCTTCCCTCTCCCGCGCGCCGAGGTAGCAGGCACGGTTGGTAGCGGTGGGCGTGGCCTGCCGCGCTAAGAGACACTACCGAGCAGTGGCGCGCGGGTGGGGGAAGTCGCGCGACCGTGCGGCCCGCGGGGATTTACTTGTCCCGCAGCCAGCAGAGTGGGGGGTGAAAAATTCCGCCGAGGGACTTTTCTCGCCCGTCTGGCACCACTGAATCCTATGCCACTGAAGCTCGCACGCGTCGGAGCTTCCGTTTTGTTCGTGTTTCGCGCATGCGCGTTCGCGGTTTCGGGTAGTAACGTTGTGAGTCGCGTTACGCGCATGCGCACTCAGTCCAGGGCCGTCCATTTCGCTCCGTGTGGAGACTAAAATCTACGATTTTAATATATTTTTTCATATTATAGCCACGATTTTTCGGATTCACTAATTCGGAACGGACAATATGTATTTTTATATTAAAATTATAGTGAAATTCGTGAAATCGGAGCCGGGTGAGGATTCCCCCAGGTGAATTTTTGAAATCGACCAATCAGAGCTCGCGGCTTTGGAGCGACGGCCAATCCGATTGGCTGCCAGGTTTTATGATCTACCGAAAGAATATAAGAACGTAACGGAAGACCTGATCAGCTGTTGTTGAATTGACATCAAGCGTCGATGTTAACTCGACGATTGTGACATCGTCGAAAGACGCGCAATATATTATTTTCATTTCTCGAATGGGAATATTATTTTCTTCCTAAGTGTGAAAAATGAATATTACGGTAATGTGTGATTTTATCAAAATTACAGTTGGTTCATCTGGCACCTGAAAATATTTTTCAAATACCAGAATGTACTGTGGTAATTGAACATTTTGAATCACAGTTAATTGCAATAATTAATTGTCATTGCTTTTTTATTTTTAGGGTTATTCTGCTTATTTATTTTCGAGGCATTCCTGAGAGAAAAAATATAACTGCAAAATAGAAAAGCCATTGAAAATGCAAAATAATGGCACCTCCGACCGTTTATATTCTCAGGTAAGTGGATATGTCACAAAATCGTTTAATTTTGATTTTCGAGTTTACGTACTAAATGCGGATTATTTATTATATACAATAATACAAATAAGAAAAAGAAAAACAAATTCCCCGCTATTAATGAAGAATATAGAGCGATTAATAGAATGAAAATGTAACGGACGCCGATAATAATCGTTTGTGACTTCAGATTCCTGTACCTGATAATCGCATCACTCGTGCTTGTGATTGGGACAAATTTGATGCGTTTGTGGAAAGAAGTCGAAGAGAGAAGATCAGAGAACGCGGCGAGGAGGCAAAAAAATGCGGCATCCCGAAGAAGGCGAAGGCGAAGGGTTCGGGAAAGCGATCTTCGAGAGGATCAGCTCTGCATCGTTTGCAGGGAAAATCCTCGTGAATTAATTTTGCTTCCCTGTGGACACGTTTGTCTGTGCGAAGATTGTTCGGACAATATACACTCGGATTGTCCGGTCTGTCGTGCGCCGATAGTCCAAAAACATGTAGCGTACGTTATCTGACTAAATATTACCCCCTTCTGTTCCTTATTAATATGAAATTGACATAGTTTCGTTAGAACTGTACATATAGTTGTATTGTCAAAAAATGTTGTATTTTGTACAATAAACATTTTTTAAAAAATTTTTGGGAGCCTTTCGTTAATCTTGAAAAAATTGGATAACAAAAATTTCACAAACGAGGAGAAAAAATAAAATCAGAAATCAAAGAATATGGTTTAAAAATTCTACCTTTAAAATATACAGACATCTACATCAACGATGACATTTCCAACCGTCGGTATTTCAGTTAGTAGTTTTCACGAAAAAAAAAAGAGTTCGCTCGAGCACGAGAAAGTTGCGAAATTCGCCGGCAGGTGGGCTGATTAAAATTCGAACTGCCCGCCGGAAATCGGAAGTCGAATTTTCGAGATTAAAAATGAGGAACACTCAGTTTTTCAGGAAAATTCTATGTCCAAAACTTATTCTACGATCATGAAACCTCAATCCGAGCCCTTGTCCCTCGCAATTTCGTGTTTTTTCGCAAAATTCCAACCACTCGAAAATCCAAAAAACTAAAAAACATCGCGATTTAGAAGTTTTCGATTGATGGAAATCTTGCGATTAATTAAAAACGATTATTGGAACACTTATAAAAACAAAATTTTCACCCGAAATCAGTATAAATCGACTTTGAGACTTATGGTCTGCGAAAAATTCAAACGAAAAAACCGTTGCGATTCTCGGAATTTGCATGTACGTTAAAAAAACGTCTAGAAGGCGGCCATTTGTCTTTTTTTCGTCAGTTAGCAACAGGCGCTGCCCCGGTACGGTCGCGTCCCCCGGTTGCATTTCCGGACGGGTTTCCGGTCGCGCTTTCGGTCGTGTTACGGCTTGAGTTCGCGGTCGTTTTTCCGGTTGTGTTCGCGATTGTGTTCGCGGTCGTGGTCCCGGTTGTGTTCGCGATTGTTTTCCCGGTTGTGTTCGCGGTCGTGGTCCCGGTTGTGTTTGCGATTGCGTTCCCGGTTGTGTTCGCGGTTGTGTTTGCGATTGCGTTCCCGGTTGTGTTCGCGGTTGTGTTTGCGATTGCGTTCCCGGTTGTGTTCGCGGTTGTGTTTGCGATTGCGTTCCCGGTTGTGTTCGCGGTTGTGTTCGCAGTCGTGTTTTCGGTCGTGTGCCCAGTTCTCATCTTCAATTGTTTTTTCTTATTGAATGATGAGAAAAATCTGCGTGAATCGAACACTAAAGGTAAGCTCATATATATATATATATATATTTGCTGTTTTGTTGCTTTGTTCTGAATATAATGGTACATATATATATACATATATTTATATGTATGTATTATGTACTATGTACTATACTATATATACTTCATATATAAATATATATGAAGAAGAAGAACGAAAAAAAAAGAAAGATGGCGGGCGTATCGCTCGAGTTTCATTTCGAAGCGAATGAACAAAGGAAGAAAAAACAAAAAAACACTCGTCGTATTACCCAGAATTCGCAAGTACATTAACATCGCGTCTAGAAGACGGCCATTATTCATTATTCACTTGTATGTACGTGAATATTGCAGAGTTGGCGGGTACGCTGGTGTCGCGTCTCGGAGGCGGCCATCTTTTATTTCTGGTTTGAGTTAGCAACAGCCGCCATCCTAATCGCTTCCCCTATCTTCTCTTCCGGAAATCACTGGAAGAAATTGCACGCGTTGAACGTGAGGGGTAAGTCAATGTTTTTTTTTTTTTACCATTATTGTTTTGTTTGTTCATCATGCCATTTATTTCGTCGGAAAAAATTGAAACAAAGGAAAACCGGCATTTTCTCCAATTCACCTCCACGTTAATTTCCGACAATTCGCATGTGCATTATTAACATCGCCTCACTGGGGGCGGCCATTTTTTATTTTTCTCTCACCTTTTCACCTTGGGGAATGACCTCTAGAACTTTTTTTTTTTTTTCTTCAATTAAACAAACGAAAAAATCGTTGCATTACCCAGAATTCGCCTGTACATTAAACAAAATTTATTTCTGTTTTCGTTAAAATCAGTCTCTAAAAGCACTCTTAATGTTTAGTTAAAAAGTTAGCTTTTTTTTTTGTAATCAAATAAAAAAAAATTTAAACAAACAAACAAAATTGCTGCATTACCCAGAATTCGCCTGTACATCAAACAAAATTTATTTCTGTTTTCGTTAAAATCAGTCTCTAAAAGCAGTCTTAATGTTCAGTTGGAAAGTTATCTTTTTTTTTGCAATCAAACAAAAAAAAAAAAAATTCAAACCAACAAACAAAATCGTTGCATTACCCAGAATTCGCCTGTAGATAAAAATCTTTTATTTATGTTTTCCCTAAAACCATTCTTAATCGCTCCTCATCTTCACTCCTTGGGGAATGACCCATGAAAAACATTTCATACATTGAATGTTAGGTGTTAGTTGGCTTCTTTTTTTTTTTTTCTCTCGCCGTTGTTGTTGTTGTTGTTGTTTCGTTGCTTTGTTCCGGTGAGCGGCGGTGCTGTCGTGGCTTTGACAAGGGCGTATACGTCGCTCGAGTTTCATTCGGTTGGGCGAGGAGGAGGAGGTGGTTTGGGCGGTCGTGTGTGTGTCAAGCTATGCGAAACCGCGATGCACCGCGAGCGTGACCGATGCAGCACGCGTCCGTTGCGGTTACGTATCAGCCCCGCGTAATTCTGTGCCAACCCGCGGACAGCACCAACCCGTATGCTCTATGGTCTCTCACTCCCTCTCTCTCTCTCCCTCTCTCTCGGCTTGTATACTCTCTCCTCCCGCATGCACACCCACGCACCCCGAAAGCTCACGCGGCCCTCGAGGGCATACGCGTATAGGGCAAACACGATTTTAAACCGCGGCCCTCTCACGCCCTACGTACACCTCCTATATTACATCCCTGGCAGTGACACTCGTCGAACAATGCATCCAATCCCCGAGTTCCAGCGCACCACCATCCCAAAACCCCATAAACAGTCAATGTTTGCCTTCATCGTTCACCGGCTAATCCCACGGACTTGGGCGACGAGACGACGAGACGAGTGAGATCGACTTGCCTGGTAAGTGTTTATCTTTCTGGAAATTAAGGGTTTTCGGTGGAATGTTGCAATGTGAAATTTAAAAGAATAATTTTTTAAAAATAATCAAATAAAAAATGTTTAATTTCATTGCAAAAGTACATGAATTTTCTATCACAATTGCATATTAAATTGAACTTGCGAGTTGATGAGAGAACTACGGAATTTTCAATTATTAATAAGTTTTCTAATTAAACATTTTTTTCGTGGTACTTTTGGTGGGATGTTACACTAAAAAATGAAAAATACATCGACTTTGTATGAAAATTGCATACTAAATTAAACTCACGAGTTGATATGAGAAAACTACGAAATTTTGAATTTATAATATGAGTTACACACGCAAAGTCTCTCGTCGAAAGTTTCTAAAATTTTGAGTTTAATAAAAAATTAATATAGGCAAAATGAAATTTCATGGAATATAAGTAGGGGTATCGAAATTACAGGAGGAAATTTACACCTTGGAGGAGTTCCAACTTATTCGGAGGAGGAGGAGGGCTCGCTCGTCCCGAGAGCAAGCTCGCCGCCGGAACGAATACAATCCAGATGCTGAGGAGAATAAACGTAAGTACCAAACACCTCGCACGAATTTTTGGCTGCTCGGGTTTGTTCTCATCTGCATAAACTCGCATATCACAACGCGGCGAGCGGGCAACCGGAAACTTTCAGCCCGCAAAGCTCATGTACATTTATGAGTCAGTCGAACATTCCGATTTAGAGGATACACCCGGTATGCCTATTCGAGTAATTGCACGCTTTGCCGAGCGGATTCTACCGCCGGTACAATTGTTGTTTGCCGAGCGCTTCGCACATATCCGAATATATATATGTAGATACAATAGATACATGTATTGCAGAGTTTCCGGCGGCGTTGGTTGATGACGAAAGTGCGAGGGGAGGGCAAGGCGAGCAACGAGCCGCGAATGTCCGTCAGCGCGCTGATGCACCGAGAGCTTCGGGGGCTGATTTCGTGAAGCGTATGGATGCAGCGGATGCACAGTTCGGTTTGTGTGTGGATGGGCAAGTCAGGAAGAGCGAGTGAATCGGAGGGATGGAAAATTCACGAGGAGAAGAAGAAGAGGGCGACGCGGGTTCGCGATCCATCGTCGGAATGTTAGCAACACGAGGGGGGGGGCGTAAAGGAGAAAGTATAAAGAAAGAGAGGGACGGCAAGAGTGAAGCATGAAATATTCATGCTGACGGACACGGACTGACGCGTGCTGTTTATGCATTCGGATCCCAGGAGATTGCAAAAATACACACTCGCGCAATGCGGCTACGCTCCGCGTTTCGGACAGCCATGGAAATGCGCTAAAAAAGGGAAACGCGCAGCCCCGGTAGCACCGCCGTCACCGGCATAAGCTTTTCGTGCTGTGATATGAGCTAACGAATTCCCAAAATAAATATACCGCTTCGGTAAATCGAGGATTTTCATTTTCCTCGAATTTTTCATGATCACCGCTGGACTTGGAATTCGTCGCGAAGAACCGATTCGATTGTCCTAGCTGATTGCCAAGTTGAGGGAACGTTGGAATTTTGGGCTTTAAAAAAATGTATATATTCACGAATTTTTTTTATCGTCTTCGTTGATTGCCAAGTTAAGGGAACGTTTGAATTTTGAGCTTTAAAAAAAATCTATATACTCACGAACTTTCGCTGCGAATCGGACGTCGCGCTCGGTAAATCCCAAGTAAATGTAAAAAGCATGTTTTCAAGGACCTCCCGAAAAATTCGAGGAAACGCATCCGGCAGCGTTCCCGTGTTCGTCGGAGGGAATGTCCGTGTAGGATAAAAAGAAGTATATATGCAACACTATCGCCGGTACACGCGATACCTCGAGAGAGCGCAGTGACTATAAGCGGCCGATCCAAAAGCGTCTAGACGCCCGAGTGTACACCCAATTCCGGCGTGCCACTTCATAACTTATATCGAGTTGGTAGCGTTACAGCGCTCTCGGAAAGTCGCGAAGGGCGAGAGCGAAAGCGAGAAGGACGAGGAGCCATTTGGTAGGTTGAAGGGTAGTAAAGTCTCTCTTCCTTCTTCCACTTCTCCCTCTCTCCCTCTCTCTCTCTCTCGCCATTCCATTCCATTCGAGAGAGCATGCACCAGCCGCACTCTCTTCCTTCCAGATCCACTCTATATACCTATACACTTTGTACCCGCCCGATTTACCAACGTTCTCCGCTTCCTCGCGCGCTTCTCCACCGGCACTCCCCGGACCTTGCTTCTCTCCCGAGGCGTACATCCGTCTGGAGATCTCGCGACAGTCGCCGCTTGCGTATCCTCGTGAAAAAACGCACATACACGAAGAGTCTAGGGCGGAGGGGGCTTGTCGCTGAAGACGAGAGAAGAGAGAGGAGCAGTCGAGGACGAGGAGTCCACTCGCAGGACGACGACGACGACGACTGCTGGGAGTTGGTCGAAAGCGAGGAGCCGAGTTCTCCAGCAGTTTTGACGGAAGAGCGCGTGCGGGAGACTCGTCGTCGTCGTCGTCTTCGTCTTCCTCTTGTTCTTCTTCCTCTTGGTATAGAAGGTCGCTGCGATGATTTGCAGACGTGTTTTCCAGGCCAGGAGCCTTCCTCTCAGTCCGTACCCCGATTCCTCTCGCTATCTTTTTATTCTCCTTCCGTCCCTCTCCTCGCTCGCGCCCGAGAATTCGGTCTCGCGTAAAAGTGTCTTCGTACCCTCCACGTACTCTCCGAGTGTCTATCTTTCGCTTCACGGCTCTTTCGCACGTTGTACTCTATATAATGCACCGGCATTATGTATCGTGTATATATGTACACGGAGGGGCGAGCGAGGATTCGTTGGGGCGAAGCCCTTTTGTCTCTCGCCCAGTCGAGAATTAGACAGCTTTCTTCCTCTTCACATATTAGCGGGCTGCGGATACACAAGAGCCTTTCCGGACGAGAAGACACGGCCCCCACACTCAAAAAGAGATTCTTTGTTTCAGCGAAACCAGCTCTGCTCCTCTTTTTCTCTCTCTCTCTCTCTCTCTCTCTCTCGCAATAATTCAAGCGATACTTACTATCCAGTCTCCGTTTCGGTTAATATTCTCTCTGCTGTTTCTCTTCAGCTTCAAAGGATATTCCTCAAGTTGCGATTTCTCAAGTAGCAATTCAGTGGAATTCAAATAGACACGATGACAATTGAATTTATCGAACGACAATTCTGTCACGAAACGCCACAGATATATGTCATTTTAATTGCAAAAAGACTATAAAATTTTTTTTTTAATATTCGTTTTGTGTAAAATATCGGCTCTCCCTTTGCCAATGGAAAGTATCACTGGAAACGCGACCAAAAATTTGATTGTCCAAAATTCAATGTGGAATTGTTAAAATTGTACAGAGACGTTCGTTCGTGACGGAATGTTATTAAATCAATGGCCTGTTTGTTTTTGTTGTGTTATACGCTTCGGGAGGCTTCGATTCAATTGAAAAGCGTAGGACGGACGAATGCCCGGCTCAGAATTCGTTTTCAATTAGTTTTGGGGTGGTATCAACTGTGAAGCGGGGCCCGAAGCTCTTTCCTCGTGGTTTGTTTCCCGCGTAACTTAGTGCGGGAGGCGATTGAGTCGTGTGTGGAACCGCACCGTGTCACAGAGCTTGGAGACCCAAAATGGGAGAACGAAGGGGATGAGAAATCGAGGGGAATGAAGAGAGTCGCCGAGAGTCCGGAGGGTAACGCTTAAATATGCATGCGGTAAAATTATCCTAAGCAAACTGTCCGAACGTCCTGGCGCCCCGGCTCGTTAGGGGTTTGATCCGAGGTCAGCGAGGTAAACTCGCAGCTCCGCTGGCCGGGGTTTCCGCTTGCTCTCGCTGCATCTGACAACCGTGGCAGCATCTATCACGGAATCGTAATTCCGAAGTAACCGGAACCGGGTGTTCCACTGCGTAAAATCATCCACTCGAAACCTCCTCGAGTCTCTCAAACCGTGTCGTGCTCTGTCGGGTTAAATAAATATTCAGGGAAGAGCGTGTTGAATTTACGTTCGAGTTCGAATCAACGATTTAAGGAGGTTTCGATGCTTTCCGCTGAACGAATCAGTTTCCGATTCTTTGAATGGCTTCTAATGAGTTTTCGGGCATCAATGAAGAGTCAAATTTGACTTACGGTATGTTGAGAACGTTGAACAATTGTCTTCATCGTTTCTGGCTTTCGCGAAAGATTCTATGAAAAATGAATAAACGTTGATCAGTCGATGTGTTGATAAATTCATAACTACCAATGCTTCACTGGGTTAACGACAAATCCTGTAGCGGAAATTAACCCCCGGACTGCTCTTTGTTGTGCGTACCTATGCAGAAAGCCGCACAAACATTTACCGCTGATTTGTCAAGTACGAAGCTCTTTACTCTCCGTAAGCATATTCACATATCTGCCACATATAATTCTACTGAATTACGAACTCGGTGAAATTGGAGAATTTCTGTAGCCTCGAGAGTTCTGCACTGGGGGAGTTGTAATCCTGTGGAAATGTAATAAAGTGGAGTTATGATAATTACAAATATAGTATCACCAAAAACAGCCCAAAAACATGTAGAAAAATAGACAAAAAATAATTTTTTATTTTTTTCAAGACTTGCATCTTCGTTTTCCAGGGCTTGTTTAATATAAAATAAAAAATAAATAAATAAAGCAAAGCCGAGAGAAAAAGGAAAAGGAATATAATTATCCAACAAATGTCAATTAGCCGGTGAGACTTAATTCTGACGACGACACGTTTATCGCGTAGGAAGATGATTGTCTCTTGGCAAGCTCGAGTTGTCGTGTACCTGAATCTCCTCGCAATTAAAACGCTGCGGAGAGTGGCGGGGTGTGTGTGTGTGTGTGTGTGTGTGTGTGTGTTTGAGTCGGGACGTTCTCTCGGTCGACGCCTGTAAGTTAGAGCCGAGTATATTCAAATGAGGACGAGGAGAGAAGGAAGGAGAGGGTCCCTAGGTGTTGTGCTCCTGGCACAGTCACCAAAGCCTCGTTGCAAGTCGAAGTCACAGAGAGATCTCGCATTGTTTGTCCTCGTTGTCTTGTTTCTCGACGAGACGCCAGTTTTCCCTCTCGCGCTACGTGTGTGTGTGTTTTCTGTGTGCTACCGAGCTTTCCGATGAATTATTCAACTTGTAGTGTTGAATAAATAGACCAACTCAAAGTCTACCACTCGTTCGAGCCTTTGCTTATAAATCAACCCTTTATATAAGCCAGTAAGCTCGTATCTGCAGAGGCTTAAATGGGTTAAGTCGGAAGATCGAAAAGCTCAAGATTCTTCGTATTCACGATATTCCTCGTTCAGTCGTATCAGATTCTCACAATGCAGCAGCAAATATCATCAAACTCTCGCTTTTATTTTCCAGTTTAAATAATCACTTGCTTCAAGTATCTCAATTTTTTTCTTCATATTTCAGGTACATTGAGGAGTGGATATTTTTAACTGGATATCAAAAGTAAAAATGATATTTTACATGGAGAATAAAAGCACAAAATTTCACTGCTCTTCACGGATTTTTTACGGCGAGTTTTCGGGACGGAAGTGGGTAAATCCTTTTATTTCGTATCGGGGGCACTGAAAACTATTATTTAACACAGTAAAGAAAGTAAGAAAAATCGGGGATTTTGTGTCCGAGGAATATCACGTTACTCGCGGAAAAGGAGGAAGTAATGGTTCGGAAATAGATGTTGAAAAGTCTTCGTTTCATCTCATCGCGATATTATATTTAAGTTTTGTTGCGTGCCTCCCGAATAGTATCTCGTCGATTGTGCCGTTGTACATCGGGAATACCGGAGTGGCAATCATCGAGATTCCTGGGTGCTTTCTACTTCTGTTTCCGCATCTCGAGAGACTGCTCCGATATTTGCCTTTGTCAAAGAATTATTCATATCGCTTCGATGGCCATCGATAGCCCGGCTACCTTTCTCCTTCCTCTCTGAGCCTCTGGTGCTGGCTTTCTTCTATCTCAATGGTACTTCGAGTACTTCGACGAACGCTCGGTACAAATTAAATCTCAATTAGTACGCCTTCGAGTCTCCACCTTCTTCCTGTATTCCCGACGATAGTACACGATATAAACGAGCTTTGGCCCGCTGCCCACTTCTATGAATCGTCTCTTCTGCGTTGTATTCTGTAGCGAAGGCGAAGAAGAAGAAGAAGAGGAGGTGGAAAAGGAAGTGCAAGGAGTAGTTGAAGAGAAGTGGAGAAACGTTGGTGAGTTTAAGGGTGGTACAGGCTCATCCCTTATAGACGTTCATCTCTTCTCGTCTCAGCAAACTCCTTCTACCTTGGCTTTCCAATGACTTGTTCTCTTCTGGATCCCTCCGCCTTCTTCTTCGCCTCGTTTCCTTCTTCTTATTCTCTTTTTTTTTCTTTTTTTTTTTCGTGGCGTCTTGTCTTCTCGTTGAACAGACGTACAGGCGTCTTTAACGGGAAGCTCTGCGCACAATGGAGTAAATATACGATGCAAATCTCGAAGAGTGGTTTTTAGAAAAGTACAGGCGTTCCGTCTTTCTCGGTACCTCGCTCTTTTGCATAGCGCAGGCCACTTCCTCGTTCCTCTCATCTTCTTCTTCTTCTTCTTCTTCTGCTTCGATTCTGGGCTTCTGCCATCTGTAAAACAGAGTTTCCTAGACAAAACTAGTGTGTAGTGTACGGCATTGGTAATACCAGCCGCAAATGGTTCTTCTTCTTCCCTGTCTTTGAGAAGATGAAAGGGGCGAAAAGGGAGAAAAAAAAAGATTCTGCCAAGTAGAAGCTTTGTCATTGCTTCCTCATTATTTGCACAAAGCCACCTCCGAGAGAGAACTCGTGTTTATTGACTTTGGTTTTTCGCATAATGAAAGCTCGACGAAAAGCGAACGGTAATGAGGAAGCAATGCGTAGGATATACGAGCTGTGAATAATACACTTTGTTTCTTCCGGAATTTTCAAATTATCGACATTTAAGCGCCGAGTGAATAACAAAAAACCACCGCTGCTTTTCCAAGCCGAATAAAAAGAAGAAGAAGAACAAGACGAAAAAAGCGCCTTGGAAATAATTGTAATTAGCGTAGAAATTTTCGAAGGCTCCTTTGGAAGTCGTCACGGGACGCAAAGTAGTGACTAGGAATTAAGCAGCCGATGGCGTAGTGTTGGCTTTTCGCCGGGAGCTAAAGCGCGTAAGTAAGATAGTTGTATGCGGCAAGTATCATAATATTCTCGGTGCGGAATTTACTCGGTTTTATCCGAACTATTTAACTAAGATACGCGGGGCGTCGGAGCTTTGGGAGACTTCGGAAAGTTGACCGTTGAGCCAGCAATTTCGCAGCTGGGGAGCAGCTTCGCCGTTGCAGCGATAGGAGAAGGAGAAGGAGAGAGAGAGAGAGGGTCTTTCCCGCTCGCACTAGCGCCAAACTTTGAGCAGCACTATCCCTATCTTGTGCACTAGGGTGAGGGCGCTTCTGTTGGGATCCCCGTCGTTGCTTCCAGCGGGAAGAAAACGCAGAGGGAAGACGGGTTGGCAGGCACACCCGGGACGTTAATAGAGCGTACACACCTTTCATAATACACTGTACAACGACTGGCTGTAGCCTAGAGCAGCAGCTCAGTCGTTTCTTCCCTCTGTTTCTTGGCTTTTCTTAGCTTCCAGTAGCTTTTGACGATGCTGGCTGTCGTCCGAACGCTTCCTTCTTCTTCTTCTTCTTCTTCCTCCTCCTCCTCACCTCCTTTCCGTACTTTTTATAATTAAGAAGACCGTTCATTTTCTCCTTGTCGGGGCGGGTGCTCTTTCATTTTTCAAGCTCCGCTTGGCTCTCCCGCCACCATTTCTATCCTCCCACCCCTCCGCAATACCCCACAACGTCATCCCTTTGCCAGACGCGAAAACCCCCTCGACGTTCCGAAGTAAACTTCTCGGACGTGCCGAGTGATTCATGGACTCTCGCGTTCGCTCGGTGAAGGCAAAGAGAAAGTAGCGAGCGGTCCACGGCGGAAAATACGAAAGCAGATTTCCGTTTGGAAGGTGTGTGTATATGTACACGCGCTGTGTGTAAACACTGTGGAACGCGGGACGAAGAGGAAGGAGCTCCGGTTGCACAGCAATACCGGCCGGAAAGACGTCGAGTAATTGAAATTTTTACTCCATCTGTCCCACTCTTTCTTTCAATCCTTCTTCTCTCGTTCTTCCACACCAACCCTGAAGAGCACAACGTGTGTTGTTGGACCTAGTGAAGAGCGCGGGGGTGTCTATCACTGCGCAAAGCGAGATTCAAAGTTGCGGTACGTTTCTCAAACGACCGGTGGATTCTCGCCTCCAGCTCTTCAGCTATATATTCCCACGCTTTTCTACTGCTATTACTCCGGGGAATTAGTCGGTGAGCGAGGCGGATGCTCCTCCGTATACTCTAGTAATTCTGAGGATCTTGCTCTTTTTTTGTTGTTGTTGTTGCCGTTTTTTCTTCCAACTCACTTGAGTATTACACCGTTGGCTTTTTAGCAATCTCAAATATTTGCCTCGAGACAGATTTAACGTGCCCTTTACCTCGAATTATCAAGTGAATCCTGCGACGTTCAAAGTGCGGTGTTAAAATTTTACGTCGCTATATATTTCAATTGTAATTCTATAAAATGAATCTTCAACAATGTAAGGCTCTTCGAGGTTGGGACGTTTTCTCTTATTTCACGAGATTTATCAGAGCAGCATCGACAATTTCTCAAGCACATCCTTGTATGTTTCGGGATAGTTGGAAGCACGATGGAAAGCTCTGAAAGTGAAGTGACCGAGTTTGCGATATGGGCGTAAGTAAGGGTCCTTTGCCGTCGATGCGAGATATCGAGGACTTGGCATGGAAAGACCTCCGAGCACGAGCATCACTTCGAGAGAGAGAGAGAGAGAGAGCATTGGAGTCTCTCCGTCGAAATATTCTTTTGAATTTCCGGCGCCGGTTCAATTTAAAAACGCGGAACTTCCTTACATAATTGGCTCTTCAAGTACACACAGCTCTCTCGCGGATCCTACTTTATTTGAAATCCTCTATCGGCCAGTTAAAAGACCAATTACATCCCTTTGTTCGTTGCATTTCATCCCGTAATTGGAAATACCATTGAGCTTTTATACTAAATTAATTACCGGAACAACCTTCAACTGTATTTTGCGTGATGAAAAAAATTAATTGTACGCGAACCTCTCCAATTGCAGTATTCAATCCTGAAGAATTGAATCAAGAATATATACAAGAACAAAACACATTTTGCTTTTTCACTTTTCATAAAATGTCTTTGGAAAATTTGCTCTCTTGGGTTTGATTTGCAATTGCAAGCGGAGAGAAGATGTCAGGAAGTAACTCGTCAATAGTACAATAATCGCATACGCTGGAGGAGAAGTTGGCAACAGAGTCTATAAGCTTGTGGGAAAGCGCGTGGAGCTTACGGTTGATTTGGCTGTTTGGCCTGGAGCGTTAGCCACAGGCATGCGGAGAGAAGACGCGAAGCGGGGGATGGAAAACGAGATGGGGAGTGCCCGGAGCTGATATCGATCAATGCTCAATCACGTACGCACGAGACTCTAATTATCTGACGTTGATTTCGCGCTCTCTGCATCATTATACCCTACCAGGGTCGGTAACAGTGATATACCACTAGCATTTGCGTGAATTAGAGCGTCATCTACTATTGAGCAGATTTAATCATTATTCGCAATGTTAATCAAACAGGTATTTATACGATATGCCAGAGATTCATTTCGATGCACGCTAGCTATTCGCATTATTCATTATTAGGATTTGCATTGAACGTCAAGTTATTTTGTAACGAACGAAAGTGTATTCTGGCAAAATAATTTTAATCCTCGATTTATCCGCACTGAAATAACTCACAAAATAATGGAATATGAATTTTCTCATGAGATAATTATTCGCAATTGTCGGAGACAATTTGTGATTCAGAAAAATTCTTTTTATATTCAATCTTGAAGATTTATCGCTGATGAATGTACACCGATGAATTATTCTAGTATTCTCTGAGTAAAATACGAGAGAAATATAGTGAAAAAAACGTCATTCCAACGATGCGGCAAATTCACGGAAGTTGAAGTAAGAAAATAAGTACGAATACAAACTAAGGAAAATATTTATCCGCACTGAAATAACTCACAAAATAATGGAATATGAATTTTCTCATGAGATAATTATTCGCAATTGTCGGAGACAATTTGTGATACAGAAAAATTCTTTTTATATTCAATTTTAAAGATTTATCGCTGATGAATGTACTCCGATGAATTATTCTAGTATTCTCTGAGTAAAATACGAGAGAAATATAGTGAAAAAAAGTCATTCCGACGATGCGGCAAATTCACGGAAGTTGAAGTAAGAAAATAAGTACGAATACAAACTAAGGAAAATATTGTAATACCAAATAGAAGAAAAGATGCCGGAGGCAGGTGCCCTGATTACATAGCAGCTGAAATATACAACAAACTACCAGACTCGATAAGAGAATTGAATAAAAAAGAAAAAAAGTAACATCGACAATAAAGTTGAAAAAAAAAAAAAAAAACGAAACCGGCATTGAAAATTTATAAATGCTCCACCGGATCGTCGCTTCCGTTATATTAACACCGTAACAAAAGTCCCGAATTTCGTCCGCATGATTAAATTGAATTCACAATCACGTTACAAAATGCAGTTAAATCGGCGTTAATTATCAAAATTACTGGGTAACACGTTTAATTTCCATGCGATTTTTTTTCTTTCTCATTTGAAAACAGCCACTTTCAATTTTCCGTGCGTACGTGATATTACAAAATAATTAAACGAAATTATTCTAATTATGAAAATAATAGTGAACCTCAGAAAAAATCTCCGGGCTAATTGCTATTCGGCAAAAAAAAAAAACAACACAGCCCTGTAATTGTGTCGAGGAAAAATTATCCCGAGCTCATTTTGTAATTCAAGGGAGGAATAATACCGGAGGAAAAATTCAAAGCACATAAAGGAGAAACGGGGTGAATTTATCCAGAATTTTCTCTACATGTCGCGAGACAGCCAGTTAGATTATCTCGAAGCAGCGGTAAAGTACCTGAGCGTTGTAACATTATCTCTGCGCCGCGGAGGCACTGTATCAAACGAGGGCGGCGGTGGCGGCGGCGGCGGCGGCGGCGGCCAGGATTCATAGTGAAGTACCTAGGGACCCGGTGCTTTCGCCTGCTTTCTCCTTTCCGGTTGATGCTGCAACTATTCGCGATTCCCAGGGAATCGCAAGTATTCTCACGTAGAATCTCGATGTCCGGCGGGCGTGATGCTCTCGCCCAGACTCTTCTCTCCACTCTCCTCATCCCCTCGCTCCCCCGCCCGCCCCCTTTTCCTCTGTCCACCGCCTTTCTCCCCGCGCCACTTCACTCTTTTTCGATATTCCAGCAACACTGGCATTCCCTCTTGATTGAAACTAAAATGACGGTTTGACAAATTTTTCTCTTGCCGAGAATCTATAGTATCGTCACGTACGATATCGATGCGTATATATAAAAAATATCCAAGGGTAGTTTCACTTCAATTTCTCTTCGTTCATTTATTTTCATGATTTATTGATCATGTTTTCGCGCAACGTTCTTCACGTTTTATCATTCTCAATCCGAATAATTTGGTTAAAAGTCTAATTAATTTTGATGAATTTACGGGATTTATGTAACAGAGGATCGACTGGAGTCGATAATCGAGTTGATTAAAGTTTTGTAGAGTTTAGAAAAATGTTTAAAGACGAGAACGTAAGGTACAAACATTTACAGCAGAAGTGTGTTAAGTAAGCCTGACATTTGACCTGGAAATTCCGATAGGTATTGCAAAAGGAGGTGGATGTTGAAGTGGAAAGTTGTGCCGATGGTTTGGGTGTTGGATCAGGTATGGAAGGAGGATCCGTCAGGACTCGAGAGAATTCGGATAAGTTTCGAACTGTGCGCACTCCTTTCAGGAAGTAAGATCCTCTCCCAAGTGTTCGGATCGTTTCGAAACCGGATCAGGTGAAGTTCTGTATAAGCAGCGATCTCTGTAGTCGTCGTCCTTCGACTCGAGGGAAGCATCGCCAAAACCGATTTCTCAACGACCCGCAATGAGACTTATCGCTCAATAGTAATTGTACACGCTTCTTCCTCTTGGTCTCCCTCTCGGTTTTCCCTCCCGATCCTCCAAATCTATCGAGCTACGAGATGTTCCACAGTGCGGTGCTTTTATTTCACGAGCATTCTCTCAGCAATTTGCTTCTCGTTCGCGCGAGGACGACTACCGACGTCAGACATATCAGCGACACACGCGAATTTCCCTCTCTCAAACGCCGGATACTTACGTTCTATAAGTCACTCGGTCGGTAAAGGGGAGAGAGAGAGAGAAAAAGGGAAGAAAAAGAGAGAGAAAAAAAGAAAAAGTCGGCACGAGCGTGAGCTCGATAAATTGCGGCTCCCGGAATGGCAGGACAATAAAGTTTGATCGGGTCTGGGCCGTGGAAAAGTATCGAAGCGATGAGTGTCGGAGGGATGGAAAAGGGGGGTTCCCCCGTATGTTCGAGCGCTTTTATATTCAGTTTTATTTAGCAATTTTATTCGAGTGCAAGGAAGGGGGCTTTTGAAGGGTGGGGCAAAAGAGGGAGGCTTCGAACAACGTCGAGGGATGCAATGGCGGTGAGCTGTTGGTCATAAAGTTTCGTAGATATGAGATGAGTGAAGTACAGTTTATAGTGTACGTATATTTGCATACGTGTTGTACACGTTGGAATCTTGAACTGCGGATGAAAACTCACCGGAATTCAGGTCACTGTGTTACTTTTGAAAAGTTTTATACTCGCAGATGGATACGACTATCGGGTAAAGCTTCTGGAAGATATTGGAACGGCGAGGAGAGGAGGGCTCTCGTCGATCTATATATGATCTTCGATACTTTCGAGACGATATTGCTCGGACCGTCGACACGCTATCACGAGCGCATATTAAGGATCGGGAGGCTATTGGAAGCTCGTCTTTCTCGATTGACCGATATACTCCCTATTTCCATAGGAAATCCCCGATGAATTGGCAAACGAGGTAAGCAGGTGATTAGAATTTTTTTTTTTTTTTTCACTTTCTCTCGCAAAAGTTTTGCGTGATATCTCTCGAAAATATTGAATAATCTCAGTCTGATCTTGGATTTGATGTTGGAAACGATTTTTTTTTATTTCCACGTAGGCGAGTATCTGAGGTAAAAATAGAAGGAGAGAATTTTGGTAGAATATAGAATATTTGAGAACCACTTCCCTATTTCATAACTGAACAATGCGGAATAAGTGAAGGTGCGAACGAACTTTTCAAGAATCCGTTATTTTACGCGGTTGTCAAGATATACGAGCACAAAGTTGAGCCATTCGGCGGGAATTTTATATAGCGAGGAGGCCGAAGTGCTGTGCACGCCGCGGCGCATAACGTAATTTATCTCAACACTTACTCAGCGAGAATGTATATCCCGTCTGATGATATTTGAAAAATTCTTTGTAAAATTTAAGAATCTCAAATCCGGATAATCGCTATATTAAATGTAAATTCGTATTCTAATTTCGAATTTCGATGATTTAATATTCTTAACGCGATTGAAAAAAAAAAAAAAAGGAATCTTCTTTCTCGGTGTCGTTTCAACTCGGTCATTATGCGTTTTTGTACAATCGCGATATTGAATTAATGTAATTTTACATTCAGATTGAAGTGTATTATTAAAATTGAGGCGAGCCTTTGAAATGATAGTGAAATACATTAATATTATATCGCACTTGTAAATTCCGCTCGGTTTACTAATTTATGCATTGAAATCTCCTCCTTCGCATTAAATTGAGAGTAATTTTGGGTGTGTGTATGTGTCTTTTTTTTGGATTCTCCGGAAAACGGAATTCCAGAGGCTCGACATAACGAATTCTCCACGAGTCGTTCGAATAATATCCTGAGTGACTGAATAGCTGGTCGAAACGCACCGAATACTGGAAAACGGATGGCCTCGAGCTCGTATATCGTTGGCCGTTGCATAGCGCCGCGCGGAGAGTGCCGGGGAAGGAGGACTTGCGGTAAGCGGGTGGCGCGTACAATCTCGTTGAGGTGTGCGGGTCACATCCCTCGGTAGGGGAAGTGGAATAGATGGAGTAGCGGGAGCCGAGCGCTGGAGGAAGAGGAAGAGGAAGAGGAAGAAGGAGAAGAGAGACACCGGAGGATTCCTCAACGGCAAATATCTTGCAGAGCTCGTGCGGGCTCTTGCCTGGATTCTCTGAGGGTACATTCAAGATGTGTGTAAGGAGGATGCGAACGAGAAGAGGAGAAGACCGAGAGAATAGCCTCAGCTGCTGGTCCCCCTCCTCATCGTCTCACTGCTCGCTCGAAGGAAGAAGAAGAGGAGGAGGAGGAGAAGGAGGAGGAAGAGGAGCCAGCGGTGGCAAAGGGGTGAAAGTATGGAATGTGGATCGATGTAGTGTGGTGTTGGGGCTTCCTTGGGGTGGGTCCGGAGGGTGAATCGGGGGTTGAACCACCGACCGCAGGGTCGCCGGCCGCCACCTACATATCCGCCACCTCTGACGCGCAGTACCCGCCGCTCCCTCACACTTGCTCAACATTTCGTTTGCTCTCTCTCTCTCTCTCTCTCTCTCTCTCGCGGTTATTCTCATCCTGGAAACTCACCTGTAACTATAGATGCTCGGCTATCGGTAGTTTGAAATAGATCTTTCGGGCTTACTCATGCGGCCCTCGTTGTGTGATTAATTGTTTTAACTCTTTGAAGCGTGGATTTTGGAGCGCAGGGATGTCGACATTTTCTCAAAACGTTGATTCTGAATGATAATTATTCCAATTATTTTCGAGGTTTTTGTTTGAGATTTTTGTTGGGAATACGTAGTTTAAGTATTTTCGGAGTGGCTTAAGGGCAAAAGGAGCGCCAGCTCATTATCACACCTTCAAAGAGGTGAAGTAGAAAGTGCGCCGGCATCAGCAGACATTAGACCTATTATACCGCGGCGGATGTACACCGCAACACTCTAACTTTCCAGACACGTTTTGATTAGCCGGTAAATACGTGTACGCGTAAATTGAAGCGGGAAACGTGGCTGCGGAGTTTCGGTGATGACTCGTTTGACGTGACGGGCCGTTTTCCTTCCGTCCCTTTGCCACGAACCCTCGTGAAACCCTCGTTCGACCCTTTTAACCCTCTCCACAATGTACCTTTTGGATTATATCGCGGAAAACTCTCTCTCTCTCGCTCTTCTCTCTCGCAGGGTGTAATATAGGATGCGTGGACCGTGGGGCAGGACGAGGCTCCTCTTTTGTGTTGCAGCTTGCATCCACCGCCTCGCATGCATCCCAAGACGTTGGGAGCTTAGATGGAAGCCGGAAAATCTGGAGGTCTCCTCTTGTTCTCCTCGGCGAAGATCCACGAGAGCCGGAAACTCTGGAGAGTGACTCAACGCGAAAGAGAACGAGTCTCTTTCTTGCCCGAGACTCGGCAATCGTGTTGAAGGAGACAAGAAGCAACTTTGCTTCTGCTAACGTCGCTTATAAGTATTTCGAGTGGGAGAGAAGGAGAGAGAGAGGATTAAGGGGGGAGAAGAAGCGACTAAGGCTCTCCTTATGATGCTTACCTGTACGAAACAATCTCCTGCATATAAACAATAGCTCTCTCTCTTAGTCCGATGAGTGCTCGCGATAAATTATGTTTTCGCGTCTTTAGTCGCGTTAACGACGAGTTTATATATAACAGTACGATGAAGGATTTTAAAGTGCATCTTCGAAATTAAGAATGGGGATTTTTAAGCACTCTTTTCCTCTTTCTTTCACTTGTGAGGGTTTTTTTTTCTTCGAAATATTATTTAAAAAAAAAAATTATATATATATATTTTTTCCCGACAGAAATGTTTTGTATTTGATAATCTGTGGCACTGAAGAAATATGCACTTAAAAATCGGAGGTTTTATGATATACTCGAAATATTTGATAAATTTAATGGGGGGAAGTGAAAATGAGTGGGTAGCCATCGAAATGGCAATGCTTTGGAATAATAATCGCGTTACCGAGCAGCAGCAGCAGCAGCGGATGCATAGGCCTCGTAATATCTGAGCGGAAAGCTTCGCGTCGAGCTCGCGTAATATTTATCAGCGTTAACGACAAACAAACAAGGGACATTGGCACGTCGAAATTTGCGTGTAGGTGCGGTCTTTTCGTCTCGCTCACTCGACGAGCTTCTCTATTTCTGCAGTACGTGTCCGTACTATTTTATATTATCCCGATAATTATGGCGTGTTTCGGTGGATTAAACCGGTGGCTCGTGTGTAAACGCCGCGCGGATAGCAAATAGCTGGGAATTTTGGCCGAATGCGTACGTCGAATATATTCTATATTATACTATCCACTGTAATATAGCATGTAGCTGTGAAGCTTCTGGCGCTGTTGTTGTTGTTGTTGCTGGTTAAGCGCCTCTTGCACTCTCTGCTCATCCTCGCTCTCTATCTTCTGACTAAACGAGAATTTGTCGCTTATGCACGCCCAGAACAGACAACCGACGCGTTATCCCTCCCCTTTCATCCCCCACACAGCCCCCACGTTAGCTCTTCCACTCGTTACACGTCAATTAAAATGTTTGTCAAGCGCCATAGCCCGTTTACCCTCGCTTTTCGTACAAATCGAGCGTTAATCATGAAGGGAACACACAGAGTCACTTCTACGCTTCAGCGACGACGAGGGGACGTTCTCGTCCGCTCGTCGTCGAGAAGTTAATTAGAGATTACACCAAAAGACATTACAAGAAACAGCGCGGTCGATTAATGAATTTTCGGCGAAAAAATTGTCAATAATTTGCTGAGATTTTCATCCACTCTTCAAGGTACAAGTGAATATTGGTTGCGGTAAATTTATCCAAAGGCCTGTGGTATTTTAAAAAAATGTTCGGCTAATATTCGAGTACAAAAATTTTGATTTACATATGAATAATCACGAAATTTTCGATCAACGTTTCAATGCGTGTCAATTAACTTTTGGATTTTAATTATAATTATCTGTAACGTTAATTTCCTGTCGTGAATTTGAATGAGAAAATAAATGTTGGAAGATTGCGCGGTACTTTTAGCAGTGGAAAATCTGGGCTCGCGAGATTAATGCGATAAGAGAGGGGGGAAGGAATGGAAAGTCCCAAAAGCTGAGTCAAGAGTTTGCGGGCGGAGGGCCGAAGGGTGCGCGTATAACTTAGTGGCCGATGGGGAAATTTGCGGAATTCTTGTTGTGGAATCCACGCGCGAGAAGGTCCAGAGTTTGGAGAAGCTGCGGTAGCGCCGGAGATTAATACCCCTTGAATATCGAGCAGGATAAATTGAATGGAAAGTCGGTTAGGTGGATAGTGGGCATTGTTGGTGAAGGAAGCTTCGATAACTAAGCTTTCTAGACGAAACACTGGAATTTAAAGGCGCTTCGGTGTACACGATCTTCGGACTTGGCTCGTGACCCAATAGCGCAGCGCAGAAAGCTTTAGGGATAAAGGCCGGGCAGCTCCGTTCGGAGACAACGTCGTATTAAACTTGGCCTACCTTCTCTCGTTCTCTCCGGCTCAGCTGACGCTCGAATTCTCCTTCAATTTCGCAAGGAAATCCATTTTTCTGTGCCTTCATTGAATTTCTAAGCCTTTGTCAACCTCACTGTAAAATTCGGCAAAATTCATTTCCGTTCAAAGCCAAATGATTCACGTAAAAAATAGAAGATTAGCGAACATTTTTGTCAAGAAATGATAGACATTTTTTCATGTGGTCCGAAGGATTCGATAGATTTCCCGAAAATTCGTGTGGAATATTTATTAAAAAATCATTGATATCGAATTATTTATGGAATAAATTGAAAAAATATGGCGAAACAATGGAAAAAAAAAAAAAAACAAACGAAAGGATAAAAAATAAATAAATCGTGGAATACCAAACTGAAAGTACGCCGGAATACTTCACGTACGTGATTATAAACTTATGGTAAAATCGGCACGGGTCAGTCTCTCTCGCGTATATCGGTAACACACATTGGAGACCGAAAACTCGTCGTTTGGGCTTTAAATTTATCGGAATTATAGCGCGCAGGCAAAACGCGCGCGCGGTACGTGCGTGCGAGTGGAGAATGGCAACGATTTTGTAAGCAAGCTTTGCGTGCGTCGAGCGATCGGCAATTTCTCTCTATCTGGGCCACAAACGGGAGATAGAACGAGAGTGGGAAAGAGAGGGGCCGATAGGAAAAGAGAGGAACGAGAGACACGTTCCGTAAATTAAATCCTCGCTATCGAAACTGGACGCCTCGCTGCGAATGATAATTCCCCGTGTGTGTGCGTGTCTATGGAAATTTATGCGGATTATTCGCATCCCTGCTGCTGCGGTCTACGTGTGTCCTACCATCTACGCGTCAATGTTGGCTAATTGCAAAAGCCTGAGTAATTTTTGCGAATTAAGTCGAGCGCAGGTACTACTCTTTCCTTCGTATTAACGTTAAAAACAGGAAAAAAGGAATACGACGGGGTTCATGCGTTTTGTAATGATCAGCTGATCTGCACTTTTCTTTTTTCGTTCACTTTTAATTTTTTAAATCCAATTTCTTTTCTGTAAGACAAATTTCTTTTTTTTTTTTTTCAATCATCTTTTTTGTGTTCTCTTGGCACAATCGAGGTCAGAAATTTTGGAATGGCATGAGAATTATGGAAGCATAGTGAGAGTGTAGGCAGCGTCCCATATGCTGTCGTGTCTCCGATTATTCATAATATTCTTGCCCGAGTTACGAAGGAGGAAAGGTCGCGAAACGCGACAGAAGGAATGAAAAAAAGGGTGGTGGAGAGAGCGAAATGTATGCGCATGTGAAATTTTCAGCGTTAGCACTGTGGAAAGGAAGCTGGTGGTGGAGCTGGCTTCCAAACGATCCTCATCTCGAATACAACTATCCCACAATAGTTCCCTCAGCCAAACGCCCGCTCAATTCCTCTCTACTCATCTGACATTCAGATTTTTAAACCGTAAATTAGATGAATAAAGAACACGAGTTGGCAGACAACGTTTCGGGAGACTTTCGCTCCCTCGACGACGAATAATGGATACGTAACGATTTATCGTGACTCTCCAAACTCGAGATTATCGATGAAATTACGTCGAAAACTTCCCCAAGTATCTACATAATATTTTCCATTAAAACAACAGATAAATAACTCTCAACAATCTCTATCTTTCCCTACTCGTGCAGTCGATCAGCGAGTGTGAGAAATAAAAAAATCATTCACTGCAGAGAAAATTCAACTTCGTTGCGAGTTTTTAAGTTGCACAGTCAATTAACAGGCATTAAAATAGCGAATTATCAGGACAATGGGGCCGAGATAGTCGGCGAAATAACATAAGTATTTAAAATTTTGTATGCCGCTGGTGTGTCGCGTTTTGTAGTTGGTTAATAATGGTTTTTTGTTACAGAATTTGGCACAAAAGCTGCACGGAGAGAATGAATGAGATATTCTTTGTGTCGCGGAGCGAGAACGGTGCCAGGAGTTTCGAACGCCAGGGACGAGCGTTGACGGGAGCTGAAAATTTAGGGGAGAAGGAGAGTCGGAGAAAAGGATGAAGAGAGGAAAGAGCCACCCCCTATGACTGTGTATACCACTGTGTACGCTCGTGCTGGACCTCGCGGGGTGATTAAAACGTTTCACGATCAATTAGCCGGTCGAGAGTTCGCGCTAGATGCGCCGCTCGTTGAAAGCGAAAGAGGAGAGAAGCAGCTCGTGAAATAAATGCTGGAACCGTTAGTGCTGAGAGAGTATCTCGCTTGTCGAATGTCGCACGGGGCCACTTTCCTCCGATTGGCAACGAGCCACGTGGTGAACGGGCCACGAACCATCCGCTCGGCGAGTTCCTCTCTGTTTTCCGTACCTATTCGTACGAGGGAGCGCGGCCCTCTGTCTATCCACAGACAGAACGAGTGGCCAGGGTTTTCGTTAAATTTTCTTCGGCATATTTTACGTAAATTTTCGTTGGCCTCGATATATTCTTCCGTGTGGCAGTATCCTTCGAAAATCGTTTTTCTAGAGTCAAAATTAACCTGGGAAAATCATTCAATTAAACGGGGTTTAAAAAATTGATTCAGAACATTTTTTGTTGTTGCAAAATAGTTGTGGATATTTCGAGTAATTCGATAGTTGGAAAAATAATTTTTTAAAAAATGTTTAAACAAGAAGACCTTCGCGAGGAAGAAAGAATGAGAACAAAACATCACTAAAAACAGTAAAGCTCCGAGGAATTGTGCTGTTTGAGGAGCCACTTTGCCCTGAGGGGCGACAGAAGGTGAAAAGCGAGAGCGAGAATCTGGGTGACGTATTAACGCGTAAATATTGATATTATCCCGTCGGCTATACGAGGAGCTTGCGTGGAATCGCTGATCTAATAACTCGCAGTCGGAAATAACGTGGTGCTCGGGAGTATGAGGATGAGGTTGCGCGATGGAGGGAGAAAACATGTCGAGGCTATGTTTTTTCTCCTCGGGGGACTCCGATTGTGCAAACAGCTGTTCGAACAAGGCTAAAACATCGGCTTGTTTTCTCTTATTAATTAATTGCTCGGTTTCTTTCGCTCTGTTTATATCTGACGTGTTTCTGCACTATTTACTCTTTGTCAACAACGTAGAACCTTCAGTCTTCAAATAAGCCAGTGCTAAATTCTAAATTGCTAGATAAAGTTACAATATTTTACAGTTATAAATTTTCCACTATTTCGAAAAAACTTTAATGAATGAAAAATGTCTAAAGAATTGTTCTCCATTCTTTAAAAAATCACAAACCTCTCGAGCTGACACATGTAATCTCATAAAATTCCATTGTCATAGATTTCTCGGGGCAATAATTCTGAAAATGTTCCTCCCCGTATTTCCTTCTTTCACAATGGCCAATATCACTATCATTTCGCGAATGTGACACGAGACGTAAACATACACAGGCTGTAACACGGGTAATAAAAGAGCATGTGTCCCCGTGTTGGTTTTCGGTATAAGCAGCAAGTCGTGTCTGTCCTGTATCTCCATCTCTGTTAAGTCGCTTGAGCGCGGCCTGTTTTGCGGGCGTACGACGAACGCAGGGGGTTATAGGCAGTATAAAAGCTCGAGGGGGTGCGAGACTCGACGATGTTTGCATACGTCGTGGCCAAGGTGCACCGTCGAGCATTGTACTCACTAGGAAAAATAGTATAGTAGCGATATACCTTGCATACTATGGTATAACACAGAGCAAGTACAAGAGAGCAACTCTCTCTCTCTCTCTCGTACGTGTGGAGAAATAGACAACAAAAGTTTCTGTCTCTTCCTCGTCCTTTCGCTCTCAGTCGCGAATGCATAAAACATGAAGTTTCCTACCCCTAAAATTTGCTCTAGTAACGCCGCAGAAAGAAGCTCGCTCTCGCGTTTCTGCTCCTATTCCTCCCTCATGAATATGTCACCGAGGCCAGACTATATATGCGGATATATATACATATATGTTGGGATATATGGGTGTATTAGTTACTGGAGAATGTTGGTCGGTATGAAAAGTCTCTATGACGAAGCCAAAATCAATTACAATACTTCCTCGTAGAGGTTGCATTTTCTGTTTTGCTTCGATCTACACAATAGTCGATAAAAATGTCCGGTGAAAAATGAATTAACAGTAGTTCAATTCTCTCGCGCTCTGTTTCTTTGATAGTTTCATGGGCGAGAGATGAACTCGTGGCACAGTTTTCTCTTTTCTTCGCTCGGAAGAGTCCAGAGTCAGAGAAAACAAGGCGCACTGTGCCGGACTCTAGGGGCACTCGCCTCTCTCCCTTTATCCACCCCCTTCTCTTTATTCCAGTTTGTGCAATGCGAACGAGCCCCTGGCACACTCGCCCTTCCGTTTCACGATAAATCTCCGAGTCTAAACGTAAAAGCCAGCAATAAATAGCCGGTGAATCGATAGTAGTGTGTGCCCGTGAGGGAAGAGACCGGAGGGAGGAACGAGGGACGAGAGAGGAGAGCGAGAGATACGGAAAACACTGCAAAGGGTGGTTTTCCAGCGAGCGCTCGGTACACCAAAGAGAGAGCTATCCTGTATACTTAAACGGGTCGACCGATGGCTCCACATTCCCTCCTCCTCAGCCTCCTCCTCTTCCTCCGGAAGTAATAAGAGCTGCGTGGTTTTCAATCCGTTTTTTTTTTTCACCCCGTTGCCTTCCTGGTTTTTTTTTTCTCTCTCTCTGCTTTCACCGTGCACCATATTTCCACATTTGCCCAATACCGAAATAATCAGTCGAATTGTAAGGATAGCCAGGGTTTCTGAACCTTCGTGGAAAGTAAAGTAGGGCATCACACGTTCAATCACGCGAATGTCCCCCCGAGCGTTGTCAGGCGGTGGGGAAAAAAAAAAAAATTGCGAGAGATCTCTCAATCGGTTTCTCACAGTGCTCACCTTGCTCGCTAAAAGGGAAGTGCGATAAAGCGAGATTGATGACAATCGTGACCTCCGCTTTGCAATTCAGAGCAGGAAAGAAAGGATAAAGGTCAATCAAAAAGCGATTTTTTGTTGGCTCTAGTCTATGGAATCGTTGGATTTATTTACCTTTTGGTGTAATGGAGAAATTTTGTTGGGAAATTGTGTTGTAAAGTAAATTGAAACGTCATGAAAAATTGCAACCGATAACTAATAATAAATCATTCGATTTCATATTCAAATGAAATTGAAATTCCACCTTTCTGTTGAAACGAAAAGTGTCCGTTTAGTCGGTGCCTAATAACTCTCTCTCTCTCTCCGAATGTCGCGAATTTATTTATTTACCTTCGTGGTGAATTTGTAAAATCCACGGTGAAATCGGAAAAATGAGGTAGAGGGAAGAGGTTCGATCGATCGGAAGAAGTCGGAAAAGAGGTGGAATATCCAGCGTCGCGAATGTCGGGAGTATAGTAAGCCGTTGGAGTTAATACCGCTGGGGTTTGGAGAGCAAGTGAGTCAGGGGCGCGAATCGGGGTTGGTCGATGGTCAAGCTAGCATGAAATACGAGGATATCCCGTTGCCCGGAGTGAAGGGGTTGAGGGCTGAGGGAAGGATAAGAGGAAGAGAGAGAGAGCGGGAGAGCGAGAGAGAGAGATTATTGGCGTGATACGAGAGCTTGCCGAGCCACATGATTACCAATCGCTTCCGATCAGCTCGATCGTCTTGCCCGTTCGCGTTCTTCGCCCCGCTGAGCCCCTGGCGCAGCCGACGTTCGCCCAGGACACTTCACCCTCTGTCTCTCTCTCTCTCTCTCTTTCTCCCTCCTTCACGAACTCGATAGCCAACGCTCCGGAACTTCCTCGCATATAAAACTTCAGCATCGTCGACGGCGACGTCGGTGACGTTCTCGACGACCTCCTCCTTCCCACTTCTTCATTCACTCTCTCTCTCTCTTTTTCTCTCCTTACCCTTCTCTATTTTGCCCCCGTACGAGATCCGAACGATAAACAGAGTCGTCAAAGCATTTTGTCGTGCGATAGAGTGTCTCTTCATGATCTCGAGATGTACTCGATCTGATCGGTATCAATCCTCTTCCGGTCATCGGAAATAGCACGATTTAGATGCTGTGAATCGTTGCTCAATCGAATTACATGATGATCCTTTTTTCTGTGATTTTTTGTCCTCCTACGCACTGCTAAAAAAATTGAAAAGTCTTTGTACGTTAGTTACTTTAATGTAATATTTTGTTGTTGGATTTTTTAATTCTAATAATATTTTCAGTGTGATTTACACTTTACTGATAGATTTCCATAAAAAAATCTTCACTGAGAAAACCTGCTGAATCCAATTTGGAAGAAAAATCGTAGCGGCTCATCAATAATTGAAGATTTAACGGGGATTTTTGTAGTGACTTTTTTTTTTTTTTTTTCATCTCATTCTAAATCTCGCGAAGCTATTTATTTTATTGTATGCAGTGACGGTGGTGGAGAGTCCATTCTGGGCTTGTGGACAAACAATAGAGAGATTTTTCTCGGGAATTCATGAGAATCGGATTTGGAGCGAGAAGCGGGGCTATAATTCACGGGCGGAGGTGTCGCTGCTGCTACTGTTGTGCCGCGTTACTGTGTGTTCTCCTGGGCCGGAGCCTCTCGCGTCTGATCAGGGGTCACAGAGCACACGAGGCGCTCGCCGGCGTGTGGAAATTATTGGGTGACGGCAATCGGAGTAATTGCTGGCACGATCGATGCTCGTGCCTCCTTACTCCCCATTCTGACACTCTCTCTCTCTCCCTCCCTCCCTCCCTCCCTCTCTCTCTCTCTTTCTCACCAGTTCACAGCACTGTATCTCTGCTCTGGTTCTGATTTCCCTCTCTCTCTCTATCATTCGGTCTGTGTCGGTCGGTTCGTCTGTCGCTGGGGTTACCTACATACCTGGCGACCCAACAGCCCATCGGGCAGCAGCAGCAGCAGCGGCAGCAGCAACACCCACTGAGTCTCCAGTGTGTGATGGAACGGTTTCTCAGTCCCGTCGAGACCTTTGCATCCGTACGATGATTAGATTGATAGTGTGTCGGTAGGAGGACGGCTCGTTGAACCCCGGAACATCGCCTTCTGGCCAACTCGAACTACCAAACACGATCTTCATGCTCCTCGTAAAACTAGCTTTTCCATTAATGGAATTTTGTGTGAGTTTTGTTACGTTTTTTTTTTTTAGGTTACACTCGGTTAACAATAATGTATTAAAATGTTGAGTGTAAAATGACGATCAGGAATGAAAGTGGAAAAAAAAGAATCGTTGATCCGAGTAATCGTTGCCAATTTTCAACGTCGTGGCGCAGCTAAAAAGCGAGAATCAAGTACGAAAGTGTGTCAACGAGCGTCCTTGCCCAGTTTGCGTATCCACTGCGACTGCAAGTAAAACACTAGAAGGAAAATCGGCTGATATTTTACTAGCTCTTGGTTGAATCAGAGTACGCGCGAGGTCTGGCTTATACGACGCGGTTTTATCGTCATTATACGAGCTCAAGTGGATGCGCGACCCTCCATGAGCTCTCTATCCTTTTTCTCCTCTCCCCCTGTCCGTGCATACCAGTGGGGAAAACACTCGGTAACGAAATATATATTTTGCTACTCGAATATTGTAATGGACACTCGAGGAACGAGTGAGAGTCGCCCCGAGAGTTGTATCGCTAGGTGGATTCCCAAGTTATAACGAAGTCGTAGCCAACCAACGTCACTCTACGCTTCGACATTGCTGTATCACGAATATCTCGCCGGCTTAACCCCTTCGAGCTTTCGTATTATCATATTTTCCACCAGCTACAACTTCAACACGAAAATTAACCGCGACCCACTTTCCAGAAACGTTAAAATCTATTTAACTAGCGTAAACAAACGAGAATCCGTGAAAAATTCATGTGGGCCCATTTTTCGGGCTCGAATTTTCCGAGGAATAAATTTCCTCGAGTATAAAGATCAAAAACTTGAACAAAAATGAGACAAACGAAAATTCCGAAAATTCATACGGGCCATTTTCGCTGTACTTAAAAATAACTGTGTTCCGAATATTTCGCCGAAGAGATCCCTTCCAATTTTGGTGTTATCATATTTTCCACCAGCTACAACTGCAACACGAAAATTAACCGCGACCCACTTTCCAGAAACGTTAAAATCTATTTAACTAGCGTAAACAAACGAGAATCCGTGAAAAATTCGTGTGGACCAATTTTTCGGGCTCGAATTTTCCGAGGAATAAATTTCCTCGAGCATAAAGAACAAAAACTTGAACAAAAATGAGACAAACGAAAATTCAGAAAATTCATACGGGCCATTTTCGCTGTACTTAAAAATAACTATGTTCCGAATATTTCGCCGAGGAGATCCCTTCCAATTTTGGTGATATCATATTTTCCACCAGCTACAACTTCAACACGAAAATTAACCGCGACCCACTTTCCAAAAAGGTTACAATGTACTTAGCCAGCGTAATACTAAGTTGAAATCGAATCGAGTCGCTGTGAACTGCGTGCAGGGTGAGCTCGTTTCGTCCGGCAGGAGCCACAGAGGGAGCTCGTTTGGCTAGCTGGACGAGGACGTGCTGAAGTTGCGAATTTGTCTCGTTACCCACGTTGGAAACGCTGCTACTCGCAGCGATGACGCTAGTTTTCCTTTGCATTTTCACCCGGACACCTGAGTACAGGACACGGGATATCGTCGGAAAAGCGGGGAACCGAATAAGCGGTCAACACGAGAGAGTTCATTTAATCGAAAATTCCAATCCGAAGTTGTACTCGGTGATTTTAATGAATTTGATAATCTCTCGACTAACTGCGACTCACTACACCCATAAAATGATCAGCAATGGATCCTCGGAAATAAATAATTCATGTTTTCTTGCACAACATTTTTCTGGCAAAAAACTAAGGCAAAATTTGAGTGAAATTTATTTTGCATTACCAAATGAAATATTTACTGAAAATATTCTTCGATACTGTTTAACCATTCGATAATTAATAATTAACGTTTTCATCTTCAACGAGCTGTTCGAAATTGGCAAAAGTTTAATTAGGTTTATTTGGAGTTTAGTGAGCTATTAATTATTATTACAAGGGCACCATTTATCGTGACGTCGTTGGCTGGTGCGTTACGTTACGTTTATCGAATTGGACGGTCTGAAATGTCTCGAGTCGGAGAGCCAAGATAAATATTGAAAGAGGAAGTGGCTCGTTGCTATTCGTTCATTTCTCTCGCTCACCGTATCAGCCAGACGTCATATCACCAAACTTTCCTATGTATATATAATACGTGGAATGCTAAGTTTAATTATGTTTTAAACTTTGATTATAAGCGTCACTGTCAAGGCCTTCTTGAGGTTCTTCGTCTCCCTCGGCCACGTGAAAACTGGCGAACCGATGACTCTCCTCTGCGACTCCTCGAAACTTTACAGAGTACCGGAGAATCAGCTCTGCCTCGCAAAGAGTTTTACCATTGCCGGTTAACCGTCGACCGAGACTTTTCACCGCGTCTTTTACCCGCAGGCTCGTCCACAAGATTATACTCTAGTGCCTCTCGACTCGTCATCGTGACGTTCTTTATCTTCGAATCACAAAGTCCCTTGCTTCTCAAAGCATCTCTAGTGTCTCTCAAGTTGATACAGTTCTCGCAGTGGAGAATCTCAAAATTTCGCTCATAAATCCGAGGGACAAATCTTCCTATACTTTTATTTTTCTTGTACGAATATTGGGCTTGGAAAAAAAAAAAAAAAAAAAAAAAAAACGTTAAATTGGCAAAAAGGTGAATGAAAATGAAAGAAGCGAAAATTCATACGGGCAAATTTTTTGGTGCTATTTTTCCTGAAGGAAAAAGCTCGCTCTCCACTTTCTAAGAATTGTCTTGTTCATAGATCAAGCTCGGAAAATGTGAAGCTCTTTTCGCGGTGTTGGAAGAACCGACCGGAAGTGCATCACAAGGAGGAGAGTCTGTCGTGAGGAAGGAGGACAGGCAACTTTTCTTTTCTTGGAGACTCGGCCGTGCGAGTCGACGAGCCAGCAGATCTTTCGGCCCCCGAGTTTGGGAAAGCGTGCGCACAGTTTTGAATATCGATGTCCCACGAATAAAAGGAGAAGAGCGAGTGGCTCGGCTGATTCGAGAGTCTCGATCACGCTTGTTTCCTCAAACTCTCGGGTGAAGCGAGAGAGCTCCTCGATAAAAATGCCTCGAGAATCTAGTTACGTAGCCAGGGAAAAGAGCCCGGCACGATTTTCTATTTCGCCTATCTCATAAAAATTCCTCGAGGCCGCATCGACATCGATTTACCAGCTCTTTGGCCACGCCGCGTGTGCTCCACCAGGGAACCTCTGCCTGCTGGGCCAACAGAAGAGATATTGATAGAAAATAAAGGTCCACGAGGTAAAAAGAAGGAGAAGAAAGCGAGAGAAGCTAACGGAGAAGCGGAGAAAAGAGATTCAACGATGGAGCCCCGTGATTTATGTATTTGCTGCGGTTTATACCAGCGAATCGCATTTTTCGTCTGCCAGAATGATGGCAAGAGAGAGAGAGGGAGAGAAAATAACAGGCCGATCTGGCCGATCGGTAATTTCGTTTAGCGAAGTAAATGCTTCGCTCTGAGAATTTATCGCGAAATGTATATTAGCAGCACAAAACAAGCAGCGTCGCTTCGACCGTTTCCCTTCATTTTTCTGCGCCCTCAGATCTTGCTGCTGCTGCGAAAAGGGTCGTCGAGCACTCTCTACGTCGGCCACGCGTGTAATTCGAAAATACGAGTGAAAAACAACGGGGATGGAAAAATGCGATGCGATAATTTGGGTCAAAGAGTACACAAATATGAGAGGGGCAATGGAAATTCCAATTTCTCGGGGTCGAAAAACCGTCGGCCAATTGGCCAGGACGATTTTTGTTCGGTATCTTAAAAATCGACAATCGTCGCTAAACTGCAAAGAAGCTTTTGAGCCGTTGAAAATTGAAAGAGCGATAAAATCCGAGACTTCTTTTCGACTCTCGCCAATTTATTATCTTCCATTTTTTGCCGGTGTTGCGAAAAGGGTCGTCGAGGATTTTTCGCCGTGCTCTCGTGGCGTGTAATCCGAAAATATGAGGGAACAAAACAGCAACGACGGAAAAGTGAGATGTAATAATTTGGGTGCCGCGGTAGTGTTGTGTAATAAAAGTGGAAACGACCTCTCGGCTCCCTGAGTAGGACATCGAAAAGGGGGGCAAAGCCCTGCGGAATATCCTCCAGCGGCGCTGGTCGGAAAAGAGCGACGGAGAGGTCAAAGTTATTTTCCCTCAGCTTCTCTTCCCTCGGAACATCTTTCCACCTATTTTTCTTTTTTCGAAAGAAAAAACAAAACGAGAGGGAATAGCGACGAGCGGAATGAGAAGAAGGAGGAGGAGGAGGAGGAGAAAAGAAGAGTAGAGAGAGGAGAATAACGCCGCTAAGTATCCGGGCTCTTTATTAATTTCCAGAAAACGAGAACACGCTGAGAAAGCGGTCGTAGAAAAAAATAGAGAGTACGTTTTTTTTTTTTTCGTTTTCCCTTTTTTTCTCGCCCAGAGATTCTTCAGGATGTCGGAAGCAAGACAGTGAGAGAGTCGCGAGGATAATGAGAGCGAGGGAGATCCGAAAAGGTGGACCAGCTTCGAGAAAATCCAGTCCATAAATTCGCAAGAAAAATCAGCTTCAGTTGCCCAGAGACAAGCGCAAGAAAACTACGTCTGCAACATAGTCCACATTTTGACTGGGATATTACTGAAAAGAAGATGAAATATGCAGCTCATTTATTTCTCTCATTGCTCCGTCCCATTTTTTAGACTCTCGATTGCATATATGACAGAGAATAGATCAGAGAGAAACTTCTCATTTCGTTGCTCTTGGACCTTCTTTTTTTTTGCCGAGATATATTTAATTTATCGGGAAAAGTGTTTGGAGCTTATTTTGTTTTTTTTTTCTATCAGAAAAAAAAGGATCGAAAAAAATGTATTGCGCACAGATAGATGGATCAGGATCTGTAATAACGCAGAAAAATATCCAAGCCGTTGAAAATCCTCGGTCGGTTGGTGTCCCTTTGCGGGCCATTCCGTTCGGTGAGTGCGGTCGATGGGCATTCGAGTATCGGACGCTCGCAGCTTGGTTTCCTCACTTTCTTTCTTGAAAAATCGTGGTAGATTCGTGTCTCTGATATATTTTCACCTTGCAGGAGTGGAGCGTCGCCGACGGAGAGAAAAAGGAAGAAGGAGAGCGAAGGAAAAGGGTGGAAACCATTTGCGGACAGATTGACGTCGTTCTTCAACGACACCATTCGAAAGGAAAATATGTGCGCAGTTGGATTGATGACGCGAGCGATAAGAGCTACAAGCGGTCGTCCCGGAGAGAGAGAGAGAGAGAGAGGGGAGCTAAAAAACACGCTATAAAAAATATACATCTCCAGTCCTCTCGACGATAGTCCTCGTGTCAAACGAGCCCAAAACAAAAACAAAAACCTGTCTGGGAGAACCAAAGCAATCGCAGCTCTCGAGAGACTTGTTTTGGCAATGCTATCAGAAGCTGTTGGAAGAAACGTTAAACAAAGCCAGTCAAACATTGATCGTAATTCTCCGGCTAAGCTTCGTCGAGTTCGAAAAGAAACTGACGTTTTTCCGGGCGGTTAGGCCGTTTTTATTGCGCCCGCGGAGAGTTATCCGCCTGGAAAAATCGCGGTTCTCTCTGTCGCTTTTTTTTTCTTCTCTCTCTCGCATTTATTTCAATAACCAGATAAGGTCTCGCACTGTGTGTGTGGGTTTATGTTTATTATCCTCTCCCCGTGCGTATGTGTTTGTTTGTTTGTACAATTGTGTGTGTGTGTGTGTGTGTCCGATAGTGCTGCGCGAATGCACGCCCGGCTCCGTTGACGGAGAACGAAAAGTCAGCAAACGGCTAGGCATATCCGTCGGACAGGAGGTCGAGCTGTGCCTGACGTTTGTCAGGAAACCAGCGGAGTGAACGGACTCTCGGAGGCTGCGTCACATGCCGGCGACAAAGTGTACATATATATATATACGTATACACGTCAATATATATATATACACGTAAGCCTATTTATATACATATACATATATATAAATATGTAGGGACGAAGGGAGGATATACGTGTGGACCAAACGAAATGTGAATCCACACGCACCGATATTCACTCTTTCTCTCTCTCCCGTGTTATCTGTATTCTATAAATATATGTATATTATATGAATGAATGCTCCATTCTTCACCAGACTCTCTTTCCGCCCCGTGGGGCTCACCGGAGCGCAATGGCGCTGTGTAGTCGTGACGCTCGTCCATTATATCTACTGTCGCGAGGCCATGTTACGTTTTATATACATATATATATATATGTGTGTATATATATAGGGACATTACATTTATAAATTGTATGAAATATGGAAAAATGTATTACCATTCTTTGCATTGTGGTAACGCTGGTCGCGGAGTCATACGCCGCCGTCGCCATCCTCGCGTACTGTTTTTTTTTTCTTTTTTTTTTTTCGTCCCTTCTCTCGCTCTTTATATTTCTCTCTTTACTTCCTGGAGGTTCTTCGGGGACAGGTGAAAAGATAAATCGTCCGAAATCGGAGGTTTAGGAGGCGAGGCATAAAAAAAAAGTGGGAAAATTTTGTTATGCAGCTGGCGCAGAGATATGATTGTTTGAAAAGCCTGTAAAGTGCAGACTCGAACATTATTGTCGTTATCAGTTTGCTAGATTTCACAGAAATGTCACCATTGATTTTTTTTTTGTAGAGAGAATTTGAAAAAATGATTTGTCGCAATTTTTATTGGTTGCCGAAATTTCGGCATGGTCTTGAATCTCGAAATACGAAGAGGCTCTCCGTAATCGATGCGAAATTCACTCTCGCGTTGTCTCTCAATTTTAACGTCGATGTTTTACGGCTTTGCTCGGCTCGGGTTAGAAGCGAGAGGCGCGCGGTGGAGGGAATCAACAAACCGGAAGTTTTACTCCTCGCGGAGGAAACGTACTCGGTTCTCTGGTGTTCGTAGGAGAACGACGACGAGTACGAGGGCAATAAACGCCTCAGCCACTTCTCCGGGGGATTCTTAACTCTGCTTCACTGCCTCTCTCTCTCTCTTTCTCTTCGCGCTCGATGGCGTAGGCTTTTTTCTTCCTTTTTTTTTTTTCAACTTGCGACTCGTACGATTTTTACTCGCAGTTCACTACGTCAGACATTATCTCGGAGCTTCTCGTTCGCCGTTTTCCGTGTGCGAGCGCCAATTGTTCACCAATGTCTGGCGAACGTTTGCCGACGGGGTTTTTTTTTTTTTTTGCCTCGCGGAAAGCATCGAAAAAGCGTTCGCGGCGGTGAGCGTCAGCTCCGCCGTAGTGACTGCGCGAATTATACAGGTCAGCGCGTCGAGTGCTAGTTTTCCGACTCGAGAAACGACGTGGAAACCCGCGGCTGTAAATAACGGGACAATAGTAATGTACAAGCGTGCCTGATAAAATATTACATCAAATCCACAACACATTTCGATTTGTGAAATTTAAATTACATTTACATCAAACAAAAAACCATGAAAAAAGAACAAATTTTCATGAACTGCTTTTTCAAGAAAAGAAGAGGAAAAAAAAGAAACACCGAAAAACTTGTAAATGAAATTTGCCGACGAAATATTTTCCTCTTCGACGAAAAGATTTATAATATTAAAATCTCTATGAAACCCAAATATCCGTGGAATTACTATTTTTTTTCATCTTTTTTTTTTTCAATATTCTGTGCAGTGAAAATTGACTGATAGTCTGTCAGAAGCAGTGGATGATAAAAATATAGCCTCGCATGATCCACTTATCATCTCGACATTTTTTTTTTTTTTTCGCTTTGAAACATTTTTATTTTTTCGCTTCGATTCGCGGCCCGTTAATTCGTTGACTATATTTTTGCGCTCTGACACGAGCCGGTAATCGTGATGTAGTAATCCGTCGTCGGGACGAGAGCGGGCTCCACGCCCAATTTAATGAAATTTCATTACGCTACGTGACCCTTCACCGGGTGCGGTGCCACACAGTGGTCATTTATCACGGTTATACAGTATATTACAGAGAGAGAGATATATATATATATATAGAATTTCGTAGGTAGAGGTGAGATTGGCGATGAAGGGAATGGCCGCGCGGGTTTGGAAGTTGCGCGCGATAATAGCCTCGCGTTTTCGAGCGCACGCGAGAAGAGTTGCGTCCCGAGCAGGTGAAGCACGCGAGATTTTGGAAAAAAAAAAAAAAAGAGTTCGAAACACAGAAGACAAATTTATAAATTTGTCTTAGGTAGCCGAGACGATGCAGCGCATTACGCAGCAGGTGAAGCACGCGATTTCGATCTGTCTCCGTGTGTAGGTAAATAACCGGGTGAGAATCGTTCGAGTATACGTAAAACTGTCTGCAACGGGAGAATCTTCTCAGTTTGTATCGGAAAAATCTTTCCGGCGAGCGTTACGCCTCGATAAATTGTATTTTCTTGGTGAAAAGATATTTTTACATATTCGCTTCGGTGAACGTACACATATCTTCGTGCAAAAGCAAAAAGAGAGAAACGAAACAAGCATAAAACACAAAAATGCCATAGATAGATGTAAACACACACACACACACACACACAAATACATAAACGAGACAAACATTAGCAATACGGAGGAAGAAAGGACGATTATATGGAGTTGCGATGGATCCAATGTTTGCAGCAACTATTCGCTCGGAGTTTTCCCTCGGAGGTGGTGTGGAACAGCGTATAACGAGCGTGTGGGAGGTTGCCGGAGGTTGCTTTTCGTCTCTCGCGCTATACGCTGTTACCTTCTGTTTCCCAGATGGCCTTGTGTGTATACCAACGTCCACGAATAGGAGAACTTAACTCGTTAAGGGGCAACATCTCGTGCCTGACCTCTGCTGTTCTCGCGAGGCTCCGCTTTCGTCCTTCTCGCAATGGGGCTGTTACTTTGGTGGAAGAGAGAGAGAGAGAGAGAGAGAGAGAGAGAGGCAAGCTCTCGGGGACGAAGGAGAGAGGGAGGAGATAGATCCGAGAGAAACAACAAGCTCTATGAGATATAGGATAGGGTTTGGTACTGTGTACGAAGGCTAATGCGTTCCTGCAGCTTCGTCCACCGTAACCATCAAGCTCGCTCGGTGTTCCCTCGTCCAGCCGCAGTTTCCTCGGGAAGCTTCAGCCATCGTTCTTCGGCAGAAGCTCCACAGGCAACAGAATCTGCCTCTGCCGCTGGTCGGTTGTTCAGCTGGCCAATAGCCTCTCGCTGTCTCGGTGCTTGATATCCGGATCATCGCAGCCTCCTCCTCCTCCTCCTCCTCCTCCCTTCTCGCTTCCTCCAATGAGCCTGGATTTCCAGAGCGTCTTAGTCACGAGGAGAATGCGCTTTCCTCGGGACGCTTAAGCAGGACATTTACCGGTTAACATACATATTCATGATCATATCCCGCGCTCTCCTCTCCTCTCCTCTTCTCTCAACCTTCATCGCCTCCCTCAAAACCCTACGAATATACATGAAATTTTGTATTCTCTGGGCCTGAGGCTACACTGGAATAATCCACATTGTTTTGCTTGGGTGTATGGGAAAAATTTGTCACGAGGATCTTGAAAAATTATTCCCACGATTACAAATTTCGAAACGCTCGTTTTCATGTTCGCGGGACGATTTTTTTTTTTCTTCTACCTAACGAAAAATTAACTCTCGAGGTTAACAGCAATATGTGCTTCCATAAATAAATTACTCCAAGGATTTTTCTCTCTCTCTTTTTCTCTTTCCCCATTCGATGGGAAAAGATCGAAGTGCACTTTCGGTTCTTTGTTCGAGGGAAGTGAGGCAGTAGAGCGAGGGAGAAGTACTCCCGCTGGCCGATGGAACGAGAAAATCCTGGGAAAGGATTTCCCAGAGCTCCGGTCACGGGACAGAGGGAAGCGAGAGAATCTAATATCTTTTAATTACAGCACCGGCTTAAGAGTTCGAAAGCTGGAATCACGCGGGGCCAAGCGAACGAGGGGGAGCCCAGCGACCTCTGCCGTCCGGCGGCTTCACCTCCCGCGTGGCTCCTGGCTAGAATCAGAGCTACCACTACCACCAAAACGAAAACCACTGACACGCCAATTTTATCGTCCGTTAAATTTCGATTTCGCGCCCGATTCCCGCACTTTACAGATTTCTCAAGAGATATTTTGGGTGAAACAAATTGAAAAATATCACTCATACAAACATTATCAATCTTCACAACTTCTACTATTTTCTATATATTTACAAAACTGTAGAAAAAAATAGAAATAAAATTGTATTTTATTTTTAATAACCACGAATTTTTCGCAGATCTTAGCTCAGAAATTTCAAGATTTTTCGATGAGAAGGCAAATGTTGAAGAATTCTTCGGACTCGCCAGTTTCAATACTGTCCACGTTGTACGTCTTCGACTTGGACTAGTTCGCTGGAAGGTCTTTGAATATTAGAGATCGAATTGCTCGCAGTCTTGTCAAGAGACTCGAGCTTGTCGGACAACGTATGTCTCGCGCGCAGGGGGCTTTAAAAATTCACGGGGTACCGAGGGTACACAAAGGAGCGAAAGGAAGAAGCAATCTCGGCTCGCGAATCGTACGGCTCTCCTATTCTCGTTTCCTCGGTGCTCTGGCACTTCCAGGACGACTACGTATACGGCATGGGGCACGAGTTTAAAGATAGAGAACGCGAGTGAAATTCTCCGACGGACTAGAAAGGAACGAGCGCCCGGTATAATAAATTAACGAGTCGACAGATTCGCGACCCAAACGAAACTCGCACTGTCAAGTAAATTCCTCAAGAAAATTAATAGATGAAGAAAAAATGTTGCAGCACACTTCCTACACGATTCAAAATGTTACATTTTACCTCAATACACCAAGAGAATCTTGCCCCAAGTCTGAAACGCTCCCAGTGGCTGGAAAAAAAAAAAGAAAAAAAAAAAAAACTAGATATCGTCTGAAAATTCTTGAAAAGCACCTCTATTTTTTTTTTGTTGCCTATTCCGAAATGGATATTCTCGAAGCCGGTGAACAGAATGACACAAAGGGGGCAGTGTGTTTGTTTCGCGAGTCTGAATGTACGGTAAAGCGTACATATTATGTATATTTGAGTAGTTGTAAAAGCCTGAGCGCTCGGGCGCGAGGGGATCCTCGAGAGGCAGTACAGAGAGTACGTAAGAAAGGAAAGGTGGAGGGGAAGGGGGGCTAAAAAGCCGAGACTCTCTGTACTCTTCAAGTACAGGAGAACGAGAGAGGGAGAGAGAAAGTCTAGGCTCATAGTCGTCGTCGTGTCTTGCACGAGAACGTCGCGTACCTCCACCTATTCAGTAATACAGCAAAGTGGCCACCCCTTACCATACCGTGGCACTCGTGGGACTCTGCGACCCCTCCCCCCCCGTAACGCTCTCTCCGCTTTCCCTTGGCGCGGGTCCTGTCGTTGTGAAGCGGTACTACGAGGGCCGCACACTTTCCAGAGCAGCGTAAAAGCCTCGTACACGTTCCTTTACTCGCCCTTTCCTCTACCTCCTCTGCTTCACCTCTTTCCCTCCTCCTCGCTGAAAGTACTGAAAACTATTCTTCCTCTCATTCTCCATATCGTCTGCCTCGTTCCTGGGCTAAGAGAGAGAGAGAGAGGCACCCGGTACAATACCTTCTAATATTTTAGCAATTCAGAGAGTCGTCGTCGTCGTCGTCGTCGTCGTCTTCGTCGTCTCATGCTGCGTACGAGCGGCTGAAGAAACTGCGGACGTTTACCCTCGAGCGGAAAGAGCTGCAATGAGAATTGGACTCGAAGGCCAGCTTACTACGAACGCTTCGCCAAAGATATATATAAAGATACTGAAGATACGAGGAGAATTTTCTTTAAGTATCGTTCTCTCCCTGGGAATAACTCCCAAAGACCCTGGAGGCTTGATTCTGGGATGAAGGTGAGGGCGAAAAAAAAAAAAAAACGTAATAGATACGAGAGAAGGGTCGAGGAATGGGTTAAACGGGGTTCGGGCGGAAAGCTCGCTACCAATTATTTTTTATCGCGTATCTTCCGTTTGCCTGTGAAACATAAAAATGAAACTTCTCTTAATTTTTTTTTTTTTTTTTTCTACAGGGAATTGTGGATGGGAGTGAGAATGTATCAGCGCTGATGGTGATTCTACCCTGCTAATCAGCCCTGGGACACCGTAATCGAGGAATCCCTCGTTTTTTTTTTTTTCTCTCCTTTTTCGAGGCGCTACGCTATGATAACGTCAAAGCCAGAAGCTCGTTCGGGGAGAACGTGAAAATAATCCGATCTGTCGATGCGTCAGCGGGCAACGAAAAACGAGCGGCTGGCCGACACAGACAGCGAATCATTATTCGTCATTCGAGCGGAGACAATTTGATTTAGCTGTCGATTCCCTCCGGAGACTTTTACACGAGCCAACCCGGAAGCCAGGAATTTTCACGGGTTTCAAGAGAACAGTTGGCCGCCAAATTCTCGAGGATTCGATTGAGGCCGCGGCGCACTCGAAACGCAATCGATTTGGGATCTCCCCGGATCGTTTGCAGACACAAAAGTCACAAGGTTTTTATTGTCTCTCCGGTAGAAAACAAGTTTGCTTTTCGTTTCCGGCATTTTTCTCATGAATATTTCGTTGTTTCGGGACACTGAGAATCATATGAAAACTCAATTATTTGAAATTCATTTGCAAAATCTTCATTGAAAATTTCACCGACTCTCCGGCCTTTTTTAGTACCATTCGACACCTGCAGAAACGTCAAAGACTCCTTAAGGATCGGGGAAAACAGGGCGAAAAAAAAAGTGTCGATGAAGCTCCGCCGTTTCCATGTTATTTACAATCCCGGACGATATTTATTCCGGGAGCGGTTGTCCGAACGCCTCGCAAACACAATGGAACTCGGCAGTTTCGCAAACCGTTCTTTTCCTCCCGCTTCCCGCGCGTGTGTACCCGAGCTCCACATGTACATACAGAGAGACTCCACTGGGCGCTGCCTCCCTTTTTTCCCTCGCCGTCGAGCTTCAAAGTCCCAGCGCGCAACTATTGGATTTTAACACGCACGGAATGGCATCGACACTCCGATGGAAACACACGAGTTAATGCGAGAGAACTATAGCCAAACGTGGAAGAACGATATAAAGGAAGAGGGAATCCGGAACTGGAGCTTCCCAGGCTTGTTTCGCTTTGACGAGATACAGAGAAACCGATATAGTATCGAGTAAAATCGCCACAGTATCCCGAGCTCTCACTCCAACGGACAATCATCCGCGATGATGCCAATATTACCGATCCGCCGATTTGCGATTTCGGTTACCTCGCGGTTCCGAGAGCACGAACCAGTTCGTCGGTATAGCCGCCTCCTTTCCACTCCGCATTCGCTTCAATCTGCAGTTCATCTCGTTATCAAGAGGCGCCTCCTCCTCAGCATATCATCACGGCTTCATTCCATACGATTTTCCGATACCCGGAAGAAAATTTTCCACGATTTTTTCACCGTCAACATTCTTTCCGATACAATTAACAGAATACCTTTAATTTTTCGGGATTAACGTGAAAACTCTTTTGGAAACGATTTCTCTGATCGAGACTCAATATTCTATGGAATATAGGAAAATATTGCTAAGCTGGGGACAGTGAATATCTGTAGGATTGTTGCGTTTGATGAGAATTCAGCGCGGAAGTACAGAGAGAAACGGATAGCGAGTAAAATCGACGGGTTCTCTGATCCTCGTGGGTGAGCATCGACCATGACCGGGCAATATGACGAGCGATGTGACGATTTGCGATTTCGGTTAGGTCGCGGTTCCGAGAGCACGCACCACTTAGCCGGCATGACGGAGGTAGAGTCTGTGCTCTGTGCTCGAGGCTCGGTTCGATCGGTAGTTTATCTTGTTATCCTCGTGGCACATCAAAGAGTATCAGGGTGCGCTCTTGATCCTGGGCATCCGAGGCCAGGCTTACTCGGTTATACATATCTGCGGCAGCAGCAGCAGCAGCAGCAGCAGCGCCCCCACTCGGCGGGTCCATCTCCAATCCGATTAAGTCGGATAATAATGAATATGAGAATGCGTGGCTCGCGCGCGCAGCCCCAAACCTCTCCCTCTCTCTCTCCCATTCTCTCGACGCGTATATCGCTGTATTCCAACGTTGTCGCCCGTTGGTGGATGACGTTGGGGGGATGAAGGATGAAGAGATACATTTTCTAAAATGATGTTTCGAAGCTGATGCCGGGGATCGTCACCACCGTAACCGCACCACCGTGACCACCTCTAATGGGATTACACGTCTCCCTCTCCCTCTCTCTCTCTATTTCGTTAGGCAGCAAAATGTGAGGGAGTTTGCCACCGAGAAACGAATATAATACCGGCCTGTATACAGAGCTTTCCTTCACTCTGCCTCAATTTCAATCTCTCGGTTTCAACGAAATTCAACTTGTATCCGAAATGTTTACAACATTCGCTTTTCAACGAACCTTATACCAAAGTCAGAAATTCAAAGTACCACTTTGACGATTCCAACAATTATTTTTTTACCAGTGAAAAGGACACTTTTTCTATTTTGTTTCTCATTTAAAAGGAATATTATCTCCGAGAGCAGTGAAAAGCAAATAAGAATAATGACTATTGAGGCGATATCGAATTAGCAATTGGCAATCGATAGTAATCGAAACAGGAGTAAACCACTCGATCGATCATCTTCATTATCACGTACTCGATTCATTAAGTAAACGATAGTGAGAGTACACGATAGGTACACGCTGTAACCCTCTGCGTTCGCGATCACCCCTCCTGTCTATTAGCAGTAGCAGCCACCCCTTCTCAGTCCCGGGACCATGAGAGCCTCAATTCAGACATATATCTCTATATATACATACATATATATATATATATATATATCTGTATATCGATATACATCGAGAGGATATCCTCTCTCTGCAACCAAGGAGATTGCACTGTCTCATAGCCATGGGTAAACTCCATTCACGTACTGTACACATTGCTGTACATAACAGAGACGTACGAGGGCACAAGTGTAGGTGATGGTGGAGCAGTGGCCTCGATGTGCCTCTCCGGCCCATTCGGAATCCTCGATATTCAATTCTCCTCTCTCTCTCTCTCTCTCTCCTTCCTCCTTAGCTCTCTCGACGCGATTATCGAGAACAACAGGCTCGCCCGATTACGCCTGCTAGGTGACGATCGCGCATTCCATCCTGAATTCTCCGTCGTGTCACTCACATATATATCGGCCAAGCCGATTTCGACAATGGGTAATGAACGATCTCTCTGCAGTGGCTCCGAGGATCAATCCAATGGAGTTCCTTCCCTCATTAAACCCGCAACCCTTAACGCTGCCCATTTAAGGGTGGCCTTACTTGTTTACAAGTTATTCGATGAATTCTCAAGGTATTTTTTATTACGAGATTCACTGGCATTCGTTGATCTGTCGTTTTATTTTTATACGAAGCAAAAAATGGACATTTTTCTTAGGTATATTTGAAACGAAAATTGAGATGGAGTTTTGGATGTACGAAAAAATTCGAGTTTTTGGAATTGGAGACGAAATGACAATTAATTTTGCTTTCTGCGTATGGAAATGTGGTTGTCGTTGCTCTGGGATTGGTGAATTTTCAATTATTTCTCCCGCGGTACCTTGAATCCTGTTTCCTCCGTTCTCCCGCATAATTGCTTCATCAAATCGTTGTAATTCTGCGGGGAACAATATGTGATGAGAAAATCGCGGGTGTTTAGTTTCGCTTCGGGATAATTGAGTGACGGTCAATCGAGCCAAACTGCAGGCCTGAAACGGGCGCAGCTGGTGCAGGAGAATTCGCGGGAGGATCGCTCCTGCCGATGTCCTTTCCTCCATCAGAACCCTCGATTAATAACCTCGAGGTTGAATAATAGGCCGCCCCGCAATTCGCTCTGTTATAAAAGCTATCCGCGTGTCCCCCTTTCCCTTCGGCCGAGGGCGTTCGCTTGGCTCTCGTTCGAAAATTAGCATCGAAGCGCGCGAGCGTTGGGTGGGCTTGCGGTAAAAGCAGTTTTCACCGATTATTACACGAATCAACAGAACGTGTACGCGAACGGTCGTTCAGTCGCCACGCTTCCGGTTCTCGGTTGCTCACTCGTAATTGCAAATTAGCGCCGATACGAACCCTTTTAACCCCCGCAGTTTTCTCCTCTTTAAAAAAATACAGCAATACACAGCATCGAGTGACACTTGTACTTACAAAGAACGGTTGAAAAAATTTACCAGAAATTTTACAATATTTTTCGAGGCAAAATGTCAAATTTCTACCAAAACTCCAATCGTGACTTTGTATGCCAAAATTGCGAGCGTGAAATTTCGATAATTCGTAAAATAGTATCGACATATTCCTGAGAGTTATTTATCTCGGTGATACTTTATTCACGAGTGAGCAGAGTTATAAAAAAATAAAAAGAGAAAACGGTGACCGATGTAGATGAGCTTGATGCGTCTCGCGTTGAGTGACGTCTGAGGGAAGCTGCATCAGAATGCAGTTATCCGGGGACGGTCGAGGGGCGCTCGGGGCTTCGGAAGAGCTCGGTACCGAAGAATTTAATCATTACCGGAATGAAATTCGAAGGATGCCCGTTAGTAGAATGGCGTGTGGGTCCCGGTGCGTCTGTGTGGGTCTTGTGGCTGTGAGTTGAGCGAGCGCTAGATGCTGAGGAAGGAAGTGGGTCAGGTATAAGCAAAGAAAGAGGAAGAGGAATTGCACAGGGCGGCGGCGGAGCGACGGGGGCGAAGAGGACCATCCGGCGATGGAACGAGCGCGGAAAATCAGTAGCACGAGCAGCTCACGGTCTCTGGTGCTACGCAGCAGCAGCAGCAGCGGAGAGAGCATTGTTGGCCGAGTGACCGATGCACAAATAAATTCTGGACTCCTCTATTCACCTCGTCTCGACGATCTACGCTGTCGTCGTGCGGGCGCGCTGCAGCAACCCATTCGTACGTGCACTTCTGCTGGCATATACGCCCGTTGCTCTCTCCGTTATACGGGAGCGGGCGGAGACCACGGGAGCACGAAACTCGAGGACGTGTACCACTCTCGGGTTTTCTATATTGCCGAGAAATTTTTATCTCTATCATCCGTGAATTCTCTGTCCGCACGTCTCGATTCTCCCTCCCTCTCTCCCACCTTCCCACTCTTCGCTAATATTTTTCGCACAAACGCCAATCGCGATAAAAACCTGCATTTCTTCCGCAGAAAACACTTCTGTTGCCTCCTCTGTTTTCGTTCGGCTCTTTCACAGAGCGAAGCTTTGTTTTTCAAAAAAAAAAACGAAATACAACGATTTTTATGGAGAGATACGCGAGATATTGTTTGAGAGAGAGAGTGGAAGAAATAAAAATCTCGGGGGCTTCGAAACAAAAATTTGTAAAAGTGGCGAGCAAAAAAAAATACAGCACTTTTCAGAGTAGCGAATTTGATGAACATTCTTTTTTGCTTTTTTTTTTTGAAGAAAAAATCGAGGCGTAATTCGTCATCCTGAAAATTGAGGAAATTAAAATGGAGCATATTTCGAGGCAGTGTAGCGAAAATTTTTGGCTTTTTCATCAATGGGTGGGAATGAGAATGAAAATCTGGTGAGAAATATTGTTTTGTGTGGTCTTGCGAGTGTTAGCGAAATATAATTCAGTGACATCATCCAGCGAGTCTCGTATTCCCGTTTACATTGCCAAGCAAAGCATTGCGAGCTCTCGTTAGAATATAAATCGTGGGTTTTGTGGGTGTGCAAGAGGTCGTCGCGAGGGTTGCCAGAGGAAAAGCTTGCGCTGTACCGTAATGACATGCTCCTTTCTCTCTTTCTGCTTCCGTTATATACGAAACGTTAAAACCGTAGTTCGCCCTCGAGTTTTCCCTCTCTCTTCGTTCCGTTGGTATTCTGGCCTACCCTCCCATTTCCCTGTTACGTTCGTAGGGACGAAGCGGTGCAGAGGGACTCGAAAATGGACACAGAAATGGACTCGTTCACGGCGTGACTGCGGTTATACCGAGTCGAGCGCCTCTCTCAGTGCTCTCTCTCCCTCTCTCTTCCCCCGTTGGGAAATCGCCCTTCTCGAATATTATACATACTACCCCCTTTACCCATTCAGGATCGTGATTTTCGCCACCAGAATCCCAGATCGGCTATCCCCGCTCGGCTATATCCCATTTGACTCTGTAATCGAGGTATATTAAACGATTTAATTGAAATATCTCTGTACGACACGATAATATACATTATCAAGACTAAGTTTTTTCGTGGATTTACAAAAATCCGATAATCCACGGTAGCCGATAATTGCCGTTAAGCAAGTTAAAGAGCTCTTCTGTCTGGAAAAAAAAAAACGGTGTCAAATTTTTACAAGAGGATTTTAGGGCTTTTTTTGTACCGAATTCCATAACAAAAAAAATTAATGCATTAAAATTATTCCAGATTTCTTGAATTCCCTAAAATTTGACTGAATCCAATTTCATATCGCGATTCATATCGTGAATTATACAATACATTTTTCACGATAATGGAAATAGCGTATTTCGGAAGACCTTCGGAAAATGCAATTTTTCATTGGTAATGAAGTATCCCGGAGGTCTGTTATCCTCGGTGGAGTCCAGTTGATTAATTCGGCTAGGAATCCTACGGAGTTTGAGCGTAGTAGCAACAGCGAATTATCACTATATCGCGGGAGTAACCATTAACCATATGGCATTCCTGTTTCCTGTTTGAGACGCGGGATTTTGGGGTGAAGGGATCGAGCGAGGGGTTGCCCGGAGGCGGAAAAGGTCGGGCGAGCAATTAATCCCGGTCTCCGTACGTTTTCGCGTTATATCTATAGCGTGACAATCTCCTTGGTGCTGCGGGGAGACCCTGAAGAGCAGCACCGTATCTTGCCCGGTAGCGTCTCACTCGCCCCTTCGCCCTCCCCCTTTCCATCCAACTTGGAAGTTTGAGGGTCTCTGCGTCAGACGACGCGATCGCGGCTCCGCGATCGCGAGAGATCGAGCCAAGAAGTTGCGCTCTGCGCGAGAGAGAAGAGAGTCATAAATCAGGTTTGGAGAAGGCAGCGGCAGGACACGATAATACCGCAGGAACAAGAACCCGATAGACTACCGACGCTAATTGCGACCGACAACAGCATCAGCGCCACCTAATAGCACATATTTCATTCGCGATCTTGGCTTTCGTTTCGCTCGACACGACTTTCCTCGATAATTTACGAATTATTCCGTTGAGAATAGGCGACAAATACATTCAGTATTTTAGGAGTGAAGAAAAATCATTTAATAATAGAAACCAATGTCCGGAAATTTTTTTTTTTTTTCATAATTAATTTACTAATTTATTTAAATTGTACACGTGGTATCATTTTTTTTGTATAGATTTTTTTTTTTCAAGAAATAGAATAGAATAAGTGAAAATATGAATTAATCGCAGGTGATAATTTGGCGGAGCCAGGGGCAGATGAAGTTGGGTAAACCAAGGGACTGTCCATTCTCCACAAAGCAGTCTTCAGCGTTGACTCTCTCGTTATTATTAATCATTTAATAATAGAAACCAATGTCCGGAATTTTTTTTTTTTTTTCATAATTAATTTACTAATTTATTTAAATTGTACACGTGGTATCATTTTTTTTGTATAGATTTTTTTTTTTCAAGAAATAGAATAGAACAAGTGAAAATATGAATTAATCGTAGGTGATAATTTGGCGGAGTCAGGGGCAGATGAAGTTGGGTAAACCAAGGGACTGTCCATTCTCCACAAAGCAGTCTTCAGCGTTGACTCTCTCGTTATTCCGTTATTACTTGTCTCGTCTTTTCTCTTGAGCGCGTTCCAGCTTCTTCTCCCTTTTGTCTCTGCTCGCAGGATCCTCGTCGCTGGTGTGGCTACGACAAAGTAAAGAGTGAAACTACGGGGCGAGATCCGGAGAAGGATAGCTACGAACTCTTGTGAAAAGAATAAAATATAAAAGGGGGGAAGAAGTAGCAGCAGCAGCAAAGAGACTGCGCTCGCTAATTGACTGTTAAAAATGCCTCTTTTCCGGGGTATTTCAACAACGTCTCTCCTCCTCATGTTTTTCCAGCTCTGTACCTCAAGTATACGGAGTCCCTTTGTGTCACGCTCGTTAAAAGTTGATCGGCGCAAGCTTAACGATGCAATAAAACGCACACTGCACAGAATCTCCGAGATATTTACTCGCATTTTTCACTACTCATCCTTTTTTTCTTCCCTCATTTTATTTATCATATCGCAGAAAAAAATTAAACAACCTTCGAGAAATAACGTTGACCATTCATTTGCGTTTCATTACCTAAAAGCAAAAATTCGGGCCCTTTGGAAATTCCTCAGCAAATCGTTTGGTAACAGACACTCAAACTTTGCAACAACTGCAGAGTATACATTCTGCTTTAAGGTGAAAACTCTTGAAACTCGTTTATATCGGTAATCACAGCTTGACAATCTTCTTAACCGATTTTCACCGCCCTAAATGTAGTTATGTGGAAAATCTGTGGTGCGTGAAAAGCTCAAGGATTTATCATGTTACAGGTTGAGGTGTCGGGGGAATGTTCGGAATCCTGGTGAACATCGTAGTCAGAGCCCGGCTGGCTGGCTGGCTGGCTGGCAAGATGTGCTCGATAAATTTACATGCGATTACGCGTCGCGTCGAGCAGAAGGTTGCGAGAGGAAGGGACGAGAGCGCGTGGCATCTGTCGTACAAGGCAACTTTGTAGCTTTCGTTCTGGTAGCTGGCAAAACAAATAACGAACAAGCGAGGACAGTGGGAGAGAATATCTTTGGAGAGAGGAATAGGTGAAGAGAGAGGGAGAAAAACGGCGGGGCTCTCTCGATCCACGTGTTCTTCTTCGCGCTTGGACGCAGCATATTGTCGATACTGCGACGGCTCGTGGATACTTCTTCTTCTTCTTCTTGTTCTTCTTCGCTTCTCTCCTCTTCATCTATGGGTGTATCCTCGCGCACAAGCATACACTGGCTGTTCTGAGTGGGAAGCTATGACTATAGACGTCTGCCAAGTTTCCTCGGGCAAAGTGTGTATCTGCCATATGTGCCGAGCTCACTGGCTGGGCTCTGGCTCGAAGTGCATCAGCTGCATCTCGCCCCAATGCACTTTTCGGCAACTGCACTCGGTTGGCGCGTGCTCCTGACTTCGGTATGTTCTTCCGTTCACCTGCGTATTGCTCCGAAAATTATTTTCATTTCGTCGTGCTCTTGGAAAAATTGAAATATCTATCAAAGCGCTTTAATGCCCCCTGTTTTTTTTTTTTTTTGGGGAGAAAATAATTTGAGAGATAGACAAAATCAAGCCCACGAAGTAAGATTGATGAAGAAATTCTTGAAATTAATTGCAAATAATTTATGATGATTTTAGAGTCTATCGTTTTTTTTGAGCAAATAATTTTGTGAAATTTTTTGGTTCACTGATATCTTCGAATAAAATTTATTAGTCGCAGTACCGTGAGCAGCTTATCAATATTTCAAGCCTCGCTGGTCTTGTTATCGGTGACAAGTTTCCCCGAAGAAAGCCCGTTAATCTTGCCGTAATTCTCAACAGTAATGAAGTACGAAGGTCCACTGGCTGTTCTGTACATTTGGCGTTTTTCGATTTTTCACAGAAAGAGGAGAGAGAGAGAGAGAGGGGCCGGGCTCGCAGCTGCTATAAATTTCGGCAATTTGTTGTCGCGACGAGCGCGAAGGAGCGAAGAGTTTGGTGCCGAAGGAACGTTAGTCCGTTGCGTCAGGTGTTCGTAAACCCCTCGGAGATCGGGTATTTTCGTCCAGTTACGAGGATCGCGACCTACTCGCCAGAGTTGGCCGGCAAGTTTCCTATTCTCAAGCACCCGGTTCGGCGGTGCATGTGTCGAAATTCGATAGAAATAAAGAAATAAGCGTTAAAAAGTCATATGTCGTTGGAGAATGAAAAATAAGGGGGGGAGGGAAAAAAAAAATCGTCCGGTTAATAAATCACTCGATAAATCCACGCGAATATCACGAAGCACAAATCCCCCCCACGAAAACTTTTATCAAAGTTGGAATAGCATTATTAACCCGTGCAATTCACTGAAATTTGTCTGGAATTAAGCGAATCGTTGGGTCACGTGCGTAGCCTGCTTATAATCACAATTATCCACGATACGAGTGTATATTAATGCTCGAAATTGCAATTACGTACGTATAGCGTATAGCTATCGTTGGAATCGACTCGCGGAAAGTGAGTTCACTGTGATAAGCTCGGCTGATGCATACTACAATTGCACTTCTATCCACTCTCGGTGCACTTAGTACGGATTGAGTGAAACTGTATGGAGTTAGAAATTAGAGAGAGGGAGGGAGGGAGGGGTAGAAAGGGTTGCTTTCTGGATTTCTCCAACGTTGTAGCCCCGAGAGCTCTTCTGGTTGTTTCCATAAACGCCAATTTCCGTGTAATCAAAGCCCAATGAGAGAAGAGGGGAGAAAACAACTTAGCTACCTCGGCATCTCTTTTCCTCGCTGGCTGCTGTTTCGCGAAACTTAAACGTTCGCCATTTTCCTCCGTTTGGATAATTAATGTTCTCTGAAAGGTAATGATAATCGTCGTTCTCGCAGAAGCTTTCATTTTACCGGCGCGGATTTTCATGCATAACTCGTCGAGTGCATCTATGAAGAATCAACGTGGCTGCTTTCGAATGAGAAATATTGGATGGCAGCGGAGAAGAGCTATTTCGCTTAATTTCGAGAGATTCACGAGCTTCTTCGTAAATACCGGAACCGCGAAATAACTCCCCCCCTCCTCGTGCTTCTTCCGTCCACTAAAAATGATTTAAACATCCCATCTCTCGTGGCGCTAGACGTTTTCGTGATTAGGCAGAAAAATATACGCGGTTATAAATACTTCCGTTTAATATTAGCCTAAACCGCTGATTTTTAAGCTCTTTTGCGTTTACGCTTTAAGCTGTTTTTCCTCGGCGAGCTTTTCGAGAAAGTAGCAGCAAGGAAGCCAGTTATTATTCCGAGGGTATTTACGGAGTATCAACGTGCGCGCTCCGATTAAAGAAGATTATGAGAGGAGGAGGAGGAGGAGGAGGAGAGAGAGCCTATTTCGCTTACTCCAAATTAACCATTTTTTTTTCAACCCCACTATTCACATACGTTTTTCGAAAACTTCAATTCACACGAGAATTTCGAGCAACGTTTGAACTGAAAATAAACTCCTGCGATTGTTGAGCGTATACCGCGTTAATTCAAACGTCTGCTTCTCTGAAAATTCGCCTGCGGGATATTAATTTCACGACTAACGTGAATGACGAAGAGATGAAACAATCCGTCATTGAATATTAACGTAAATTCTCGTTTCAGGTGGCACGTTGTATGGCGATTGTCTCGACCTACCTCCCAAGACAATAATAAGGACATCGAGAGAGCGAGGAGCACGATAATCATGGGAATGAGAGATAATAAGAGAAAGAGGAGAGAGGGAGGAGCTCTTCGTCTCGTGGCAGTTTCGTCCTAGGGATGCCTCTCTCACCAGCTTCCTGGAAAGTGGATTCCGGAAGCCCTGTTCTCACATACATCCACGTCCTCTCGTGCACATTGTACACCGTCGGGGGTGTACAAGGTAAATGCGTTATGTACAATAGTAATGGGAAGCTTATCATCCCATCTGGATATAAGCTTCTCCATTACCTCGTCCCGGTTGTAGATTCACGAATCTTAGTTTGAACAGCGGCGAGAATACCGAAAGCTATGTACATCGGATATCGTGTGTACCGTGGGGCGCAAAAGCCTCGGCGGCAATATAACCGGCCACCGAATTCCGGATACGTTCTCGATCGCTGATTTCTATTTTCCCAATTGATACAACAAGAGCTCCCCGCCCCCGCTATAATCTCGGTATAATCCGAAATCGTGGCGATTACACATTCAACCGGGGCAACCAAGTTCATTGGGAAGAACCGCGCGCGGGGCTCTCAATGAATATATGGAGATCGACTTATGATACGTGCTCGAAATAGCGTATAAACGTTGGGAGTTTCTCGAATTGAGCTTTCGGGATATCAGCAGAGGAGGCCGAAGCGATAAGCTCTCTCTCTCTCTGTCGGTCTCGGTTTAGCTCTTGAGGAGATCCGAGGAGCAGCGGAAACAGAAGCGAGACGAAACTACCGTTCGCGCAGCGAGCAAAGTGAAGATCCTTTGGTTCCTCGTCTCTCTCTCTCTCTCTCTCTCTTGCCCTCGGCCCGGTTACACAGTTAAGGTAACTGGCAATTTTCGTGTAATTGAAGCTCCGAGCGAGGTTCGGGGTAGTAAAGAGACGAGGAGGGACCCGGGGCTCTCGCGGCACCGGAAATACCGAGTGGGGAGAGGGAGAGAGAGCCTCTCGGGTTCTCCAGGATCTTCGGGTGCTCGAGTGGAACGTCAACGATAATAAAGCAGTGATATCGCTGTTAAGGCCGGTAGATAAGCTCCCGCGGATGGAGCGATGCTCCCTCCCGAGGAAATCCTCAAGCGTAATTGTCGGATTCGCTCGTTTATAATAAAAACGATAATCCGTAACACGCGGGGTACGAGATTTTCCCGCGGGGGAAAAGGGGTAAATTGTCTTGGAGAAAATTATTAACTTCCGTTTGTATATTTTCCACGGCCATTTCATCGAGCAATTTGGTTTGCCGGTGCGGCCATTGTTGGGTCGATTAATGCATCATTCAATGGCATGTACGCAGTGATACAAGCGCGTAAATTTTATTTTTAATTAACAGAGACGCAAACCGGATCTCACTCAACGTTATTACAATATTTACGATCGGATTTTCATTTCTCTCGTTAAGCTCGGGAGCACGGGGAGCGGGGCCAGTTCGCTTTGACGGGGAATAATTGAGGACGCATAATTCAGAGAGTCGGCGTGCGCTCGGTCGAGCGTCGAAGGCCCGGTGTAATTTCAATAATGACCCGGGCTAACTTTATCCTATATACAATACAATCGAATTTTATTGGCGTGCATTCGTTACCGCGAGAACACGCGCTATAATTTTTACGACCTCGTTACCTCGTGGCGATCCCTAAAGTGTGGGTGTACTTGTGTGTGTGTGTGTGTGTGTGTGTGTGTGTGTGTGTGTGTGTGTTGTTGGTACGGTGCGTTACTCAGTCGCGGATTAATCGATCGTATCGTTATCGTATTTAAACAATTAATGCTCCGCCCTCGCTGGATTGGCCCGTGGATATCATGCTCTGTGCTCTCATTGTTTATCCAAATTACCCCCCCCCCCTTTTCAAGCCCCACGATCCCCGTTTCTCATATTCTCAATCGACAATTAAATCCGCGTGGCAGAAAAAAAAAAACGTATCAATTAAATTTTCAAACAATTGGGTGACAGAGAGCGCCGCCAAATAATTCACAAGACTGATCGACTGCCGGGTCACAGATTACATTGTTAAAAACTGCGGGTTCCTCGTGTTTCATACGAAAAATCAATTAACGTAGAGAATTTCGATTTTCGGTCTGGCGGAACGGTGGCCCGTTCCACGAGAATTGCGGTCGAGCTCTTCTCTCTCTCTCTCTCTCTCTCTCTCTCTCTCTGACGCTCGTTCTTATCAACAGTCATTTATCTAAACGGTTTTGTTTGCATTCCCGTATCGGATAATTGCCTCTGCCTTTTCCTCTCGCTAGCAACATTGCCCGGCTGTATCGTCGCTCACGACTCGACGATATTCTTTTCTTCTCGGTGCGCGAGAGAGAAATAGAGTAAAAATAAAATAGATAAAAATGTAAATAAAACTAAAGAGGATCTAAAGTGGATGCTTGCATATTGCTTTCTTATTATTTTTCCGCTTTTCGTTAATCTATCTTTATGCGGAAATGTGTTTATTCATTTTATCACAGATAAAGCCGGAATTATAATCCGGAATAAATGCAATATGCAAAGTTCTACTCAGTGTCTATCTTTTAATTTTTTTTTCTTAATTAAGGAATTTATTTAGATCAGCATTAAATAAAAATTCTTTTGGATCATTCGGATTGTCCTGAACAGGTGAACGTGAAAATCTCAAAAAGATATTCGTGAAAACAAAGCTTTCTCTATGATAAAACAAAATAAAGGAAAAATAAAAAACAAAGCGTTGATTCGAATCTCTATCACGAACCTCTCTCTCTCTCTCTCTCTCGTCGTTTGCCAAAGCTCGAGTAAGCCTCGGGGATAAACGCGGCCGCGAGGTCTCCCTGGAAGACGCTGGTCTTCCACGGCAGCGCGTTATTAAAATTGCTTTCACTTTGGGTCCTTTGGCTTCTCTTAGCGCGACGTTCGCTCGTCGCCGCAGCGACGTTAGCCACGGCATTGCCCATCCAGAGCCGGGCCCGGAGAGGGAGGAAAGAGAGAACGAGAGTTTCATCCCCTTCGCGTGTAATTAATGGTCTCAGCGCGAGGAATTTCTTGGCTAGGAGGCAAGCGAACGTTCTCGCGTCGCGCACCTTTCTCCGTCCGCCACTCTCCTCTCTCTCTCTCATTCTCACGCTCCTTCTACCTCGTGCTTTTCTCTCCTATATTGGGATTCCCGAGGAAAAAACCGAAAACCCATTACCCGCATTTTTTTGCAACGACTCCAGCGGCACCACTGGCGCCCCCTAAACGAGAATCCAGCCTCCAGTTTTTCTCCTACACTAGACACACTCTAAGCTCGTCTTGTTTCGCCTCTTGATAGATATTTTTACTTCGGTCATGAGCTCATTCGCTTCGCCATTTACTTTTTCTTTCGATACCAAGCTCGCTCTATTCACGAGACCAGTGAGTTATTCATATTTATTGTTGCCTCAATAGAACAAAATTAGAAGAAGAATTTTTTAAGACAAATTGTGAAGTTGAATTTTTATTGTACCAAAATAATTGGAAACTTAAGAGAGAGAGAGAGAGGGGATTATTTGAAAAAAATTGAGCAGTTATTCGACAAGCATTGCAGCCTCTTTAAAAGCGAATGAAGAGGGAAAAGCTCGCTCTATTCACGAGACGAGTGAGTTATTCATATTTATTGTTGCCTCAATAGTACAAAATTAGAAGAAGAATTTTTAAAGACAAATTGTGAAGTTGAATTTTTATTGTACGAAATAATTGGAAACTTAAGAGAGAGAGAGAGAGGGGATTATTTGAAAAAAATTGAGCAGTTATTCGACAAGCATTGCAGCCTCTTTAAAAGCGAATGAAGAGGGAAAAGCTCGCTCTATTCACGAGACGAGTGAGTTATTCATATTTATTGTTGCTTCCATAGAACAAAATTAGAAGAAGAATTTTTAAAGACAAATTGTGAAGTTGAATTTTTATTGTACGAAATAATCGGAAACTTAAGAGAGAGAGAGAGAGAGGGGATTATTTGAAAAAAATTGAGCAGTTATTCGACAAGCATTGCAGCCTCTTTAAAAGCGAATGAAGAGGGAAAAGCTCGCTCTATTCACGAGACCAGTGAGTTATTCATATTTATTGTTGCCTCAATAGAACAAAATTAGAAGAAGAATTTTTAAAGACAAATTGTGAAGTTGAATTTTTATTGTACGAAATAATTGGAAACTTAAAAGAGAGAGAGAGAGGGGATTATTTGAAAAAAATTGAGCAGTTATTCGACAAGCATTGCAGCCTCTTTAAAAGCGAATGAAGAGGGAAAAGCTCGCTCTATTCACGAGACGAGTGAGTTATTCATATTTATTGTTGCTTCAATAGAACAAAATTAGAAGAAGAATTTTTAAAGACAAATTGTGAAGTTGAATTTTTATTATACGAAATAATTGTAAACTTAAGAGAGAGAGAGAGAGGGGATTATTTGAAAAAAATTGAGCAGTTATTCGACAAGCATTGCAGCCTCTTTAAAAGCGAATGAAGAGGGAAAACGTCGCGTACATACGTTAGTGGGTACAAAGGGGGGCTTGGAGTGTGGGTAGTGGACGTCGATTTATCGGAGCCGTGGAAGTAATTAAGTGGCTTTACTCCGGAGATCGATCTGCCCTAGTCTCCGTCTCCCTTTTAGATTCTCCTTTTTTTTTCCCTCGTGGCACGATGACCCGCTCCAATTTCCTCCCTCGCCTCCATTTGGACTGCATCTGGTAGAAAAATGCTGGGACATGGGAAAAACAAAAAGGGTCTTACGAACGTGAGATTGGAATCGAAGGGTCTCTCTCTCTCTCGCCCTTCCCCGTCGCTGCTCAGCCTGTATTATCCTTGTTAGTTTGCTTATCCCATAAAGATAGCCACTCTCCGAAGGAGGTGAGTCATATAAGAAGATTGGTGTTCGTGAGGGGCAAGGAAATGGACGAGGTGTGAGTGGAAAGTGTATGAAGCACACGCGATATCGTGTATCGTCAGTGGAGAACACGCTACCGTGGATAAAGTTACGATATGAATAAAGGTAAATGGACGAGAGGCGGCTCTCTCTCTCTCCATTTGGTCCAGCTTCGGATAAATCCACGCGCGCTCCTCACGTTGCAACGGACAATCGTATATAATAACGTAACCAGGACGATCATGGTAACGCACACCGATTTTCTCTCTCTCTCTCTCTCTCCCTCTCTGGTGTCCATCCGTTCGTTTGCTATCTATGGGATAGAGAGTTTCGCGAAACGTCGGAAATTCTGGTAGAGATATCCATTAATTTAGTGTCAGCTTGTGCTCGGGTGAAGCGAGAGAGAGAGAAAGAGAGAGAGAGGGGAGGAGAGGGGAGGGGAGGCTAACCATATTGCTATATAGCAGTAATGCATTATTCAAAACATTTATCTGTACTTGCAACATCCACGAAATTGATTAATGCACACCACACGGTAACTCGGGCTAACTCTCTGATGCCACTGTTATTACAGTGGACGTATACAATTATAACGTTCAATGATTTTTGACAAAGGGTACCTACCGATAAATCCTCGACGTACAGTGCAGACACGTCCTGCGGAATATTCGATTACGATAATAACAATGATAGCCACAATAATAAGCCGGACTATGGCGAAAGATGTTTTAGAGACAAGGAAACGAAATTAAGTCGGTCGTTCGATGACAACATTTCTTCGGCAACGTTTTTTTTTTTAATACCTCGAAGCCATTTCGCTGTGGGTAATGTATTTTTTTTTTTTTTCGAATTTTTCATTAAACTCGAATTAAAAAATTATAATTATTGGCCGATATTTTACGTTGGTTTTACCACTGGACCGAATTCGGGAGGTCACGGTTCATAACAGAAATTGATTCGATTTAATCATAGCAACGAAATTGTATTTGAAATTTGTGAACTGTTTTACCGAACGTCCGGTGGGTCACAATTTGTTTTTTCACCGCTTGAAACACCGTGAATCCAATTTTTGCAGTTTGCAACGTCGGAAAATCGGCGCTGAAACGTTGGCGAAAAATGAACACTCATTTATCCGGTGTGAAAGGTTTGAACCTTGATAAAAGGCAATTTGCTGCTGGGAATATAAAGGAAGCCCTCTGTTTATCCCACGTTGCGAGAACGCAGTCTGGGTATTTTTGTACCTGTCCCGCGGACGTACGATCCGGTTTTGCTATGCTCTCGATCGCTTCTCTCGATTCACCTCTCGCTTAATTCTCTCCGCTCGTCAAACCCGCTTCTCCCTTTTTATGCTGCGTGTGGTCGTAATCATCATCGATCTACCTCAGCCCATATTTGTTTCTCGCTTTTTTCTCTCCTCTCGGAATTTCCTCGTTCTTTTTTTTTTGTCTCGAGCTAATTTCAAGGGATTTTTCGGTTCGCTGATTATTCACTCTTACAGTCAGACACAATGCGCTTTATCACTCGGTCCGTGATTCCGAGAAATCAACGGCTCGAAGGAATTCTCAATTCTCCGAGTGTTTCGGCACGAATCTTTCCGCCCGGAGCGAATTCCTCTCGCGAAAGCCTTTCCGGTTATTTATTATTGCTCCGATCCGCAGTCGAGGCTCCAAAACGATCGTTATTTTCGCTATAGAATTGTTAATGTGATCAATTTTTCAACATTCCTATCCTCTAATTTACACGATCGAGATTCACAACTTCAATGCCTCCAAAAAAAAATGTAATAATCGGAGAAAATTGATTTTCCAGGAGGAAGTGAGAGAGAAAATTGGGAGTATTAATTGGGCTCTAATTATAAACAGGAGGAGCGTGTCTTTTGCGAGGTGTTGATGAGGTGCTGGAAAACAGACGGGGGAGACTCTTCAGCATCTTCAGAAAACACTTTTGGATGTTGGAAGTTCCACTTAGGCGGACATTGAGGGTTTAACGCCCCAGTTCGAAGGGTTCTGACTGAAAAGCATCGAACACGCCCGATAATGAGTGTCAGCTGTCGTTACCTCTCTCTCTCTCTCTCTCTCTCTGTAACAGAGTGTAACCAACAGCAGGCGCCTCCAGACAGTACACGATGGAGAGGGCCAACATGCTGTGGATTTATGACTCGGGGAAGTCTTGTAAGGGTAACTCGAGACTCTTCTCCATTACGCCCTCGATGATACACGTGCGCAGCCTGCCACTGTCTGCCCACTTGAAACACGAGCTACGCTTGCTACCGTATTACCCTTGGTACTATAATAAAAAAACGCCTATACCTACCAAACTACCTTACGTGGATATTAAACTTGTCTGAATTCCTTCGCCGCTCGGCCGCAAAAACTTCGTGCCGATGAAATTCGCCTCATTTCTTTTTCCACAACTACCTAATGGCCATTAAAAACCGTGTGTTTACAACATATTGCCATTTTTTTTTTTTACATGAATTAAACTGTAAATAATAATTTTTTAAAATATTACTAAAAAATTTTTTTTTTAATTCTGTGTGAGCGAATAAATTTGTAATTAGTTTTTATTTCATATTTATTTTTTCCGTTGTTTTTCGTTTGCTCTTCTGCGAATGGATTGAAAGTGAATGAAATTGTTGAGGACAGTCGCAGCTCATAACTTGAATGTAAAACGCCATTGGGTTTCGTTTATTTTCTGTAGTCTGAGAGTTTGGGTGCTGCCGGTTAGTCACCACGAGAGTCCCAAACTTAAGAGTGTCAGTGGTCGTGGCATCCGAGGGTATATTCGGCGTTTAAAATTTCTTTCTGGTCGCGTCGCGGTTCTCGCCGCAAAACCAAGTCTGCCCGTGGGTTTCTCCTCTGGAAACGGGGCCGGGGGCACTTTCAGTGGTACGACAAAGTCTGCACTGCGGTACACTATAAAGTTCGGAAACCTCAAAGGGTGTAGGCGCGTCACGTTGTTTCCTAAAGAGAAAAGGCGCCGAGTACTTCTCATTTTTATTTCTCCTTTAGTGCACTGTATATCGGTGAGATCTTTTGTCAGAGCCTCGAGTCTCTGCTACTCTCGGGAGAGAAGCGAAGAGTATATACATATACAAGTGTACATAAACATATAGACCCAGTAAAGTAGTAGCTGGTTATCGTTAACAGTGAGTAAACTTTAACCCATTCTGGTCTAATTAACCGGAGCGCCGGCGAACATCGCGCGGGAGCCCCACGCTTTGTTGCCCTCGTTTTGTTTTACCGGAAGTTCATGCTACATTGTGATACGGTTAACAATGTGACGGTCAAGTTCGCGGTCCTTCTATCAACGCTAAAATACGGAATTGTTTTTTTTTGAAACTTCGGTGAAGTGAAAAGCATTGTTCCCGCGGTAAAAAAAAATTGTACCGGGTCTCATTTTCTCAAGATTACTAAAAACAGAGAGTCTCATGAATTCACTGGTGAATTAAATATTTTGCAGAGGCACATGGCGCCTGAATTTGATAAAATCATGATATATATATATATAAATATAAAGTAGTAGCTGGTTATCGTTAACAGTGAGTAAACATTAACCCATTCTGGTCTAATTAACCGGAGCGCCGGCGAACATCGCGCGGGAGCCCCGCGCTTTGTTGCCCTCGTTTTGTTTTACCGGAAGTTCATGCTACATTGTGATACGGTTAACAATGTGACGGTCAAGTTCGCGGTCCTTCTATCAACGCTAAAATACGGAATTGTTTTTTTTTTGAAACTTCAGTGAAGTGAAAAGCATTGTTCCCGCGGTAAAAAAAAATTGTACCGGGTCTCATTTTCTCAAGATTACTAAAAACAGAGAGTCTCATGAATTCACTGGTGAATTAAATATTTTGCAGAGGCACATGGCGCCTGAATTTGATAAAATCATGATATATATATTTATATAAATATAAAGTAGTAGCTGGTTATCGTTAACAGTGAGTAAACTTTATCCCATTTTGGTATAATTAACCGGAGCGCCGGCGAACGTCGCGCGGGAGCCCCACGCTTTGTTGCCCTCGTTTTGTTTTACCGGAAGTTCATGCTACATTGTGATACGGTTAACAATGTGACGGTCAAGTTCGCGGTCCTTCTATCAACGCTAAAATACGGAATTGTTTTTTTTTTAAACTTCAGTGAAGTGAAAAGCATTGTTCCCGCGGTAAAAAAAAATTGTACCGGATCTCATTTTCTCAAGATTACGAAAAACAGAGAGTCTCATGAATTTACTGGCGAATTAAATATTTTGCAGAGGCACATGGCGCCTGAATTTGATAAAATCATGATATATATATTTATATAAATATAAAGTAGTAGCTGGTTATCGTTAACAGTGAGTAAACTTTAACCCATTCTGGTCTAATTAACCGGAGCGCCGGCGAACGTCGCGCGGGAGCCCCACGCTTTGTTGCCCTCGTTTTGTTTTACCGGAAGTTCATGCTACATTGTGATACGGTTAACAATGTGACGGTCAAGTTCGCGGTCCTTCTATCAACGCCAAAATACGGAATTGTTTTTTTTTTAAACTTCAGTGAAGTGAAAAGCATTGTTCCCGCGGTAAAAAAAAATTGTACCGGGTCTCATTTTCTCAAGATTACTAAAAACAGAGAGTCTCATGAATTTACTGGCGAATTAAATATTTTGCAGAGGCACATGGCGCCTGAATTTGATAAAATCATTATATATATATAAATATAAAGTAGTAGCTGGTTATCGTTAACCGTGAGTAAACTTTATCCCATTCTGGTATAATTAACCGATGCGGTGGCGAACATCGCTGGACCACCGTAGCTTCGTCCCGGTCGCTCTCTCCCATTTTGTAATAGCGTAGGCTTCGCACCGTTCGCCAGTGAAATTAGTTGGAAAATCGTGGGCATCCCCCCGATTGCCGACGAGCGATGAGGAGCGGAGAGAGACGAAGGGGGCGCGCGCGCGAGCCCAAAAGCGTTCGCGAGTCCTCGTCGGAAAATCGGACGATAATTATTTAGTCTAGAACCACAATTACGGAGAGGTCTCGCTTCATTTCCCGGCATAATAGCTCGACACTGTAAATCAGAGGAGGCTCCCACTGCACCGAACAGCGAACGAGGCTCGCCCGCAGAGAAAGAGGAGGAGGAGGAGGAGGAGGGCGAGAGAATGCCGAGGGTGCGGAGGAGAATTTCACGCGGACAGTGCAACCACGGCACTTCGATGCGGGACCGCGACCACCGACGGCTCTCCATCGCTTCCAACACTTTCGGCACTCTCTCCGAAGAGAGATTGCAACGAATTCACCTGCTTGACAATGCCCTCACAAAAATCTCTCTCTCTTCGAATGTTGCATTTTTTAATAGTGATTTTTCACTATTTTTCACTCGCGTTCAAATATTTTACTTTTATGGCCTGAAACCGGAAAAAAAAAAATTCTTTTCATTATTCCATCCTTTCAATCTTCTTTATTGAGATATTTATTTCACTCGTGTTTTTGCGAAATGGTGATAATACCTTTGTGGATCACCGAGTTGAATATGGGTTGGAAATTTGAAAAAAATTCTCATCGTCTGTGTTCGAACGTGATATTTCAATTCCCAGCGAGGTAATATTTATTTGACCCCGTAAAATAATGCACCCGCTAATTTTCTCTTGAATATGAGTTGCAGCGGGCGTGAAGAGCGGCTCAAAGTGTGCTTTGAGTGGGGCAACGAAGAAAAAAGAAGAAGGAAAAGGGACGAGGAAGAGGAAAAAAAGGGGGAAAGCACTAGGAAGCGTGGTGCAAATACTATTTTAACAATTCCGGCCTAGGCTGCGTGACAAAAAAGCGTGGCAGGTGTTTGATCGTCCATCCATTGGCGAGTTCGCATTAACCGCGTGTCACGGAGCTTTCGTTACAGCTCGTCGAAGCCGGGCGTCGATAAAAATCGAGGAGAGAAGGGAAAAACCGTGTCGGCCACTCGAGCATCCTCTCCCGGTCACGCGGAGGCCGTGCCGAAGTAAAAGGCACTAATAGATGTTGAAGAAATCGAATTATAGCCTTGAAAAAGAAGGAAAATTTTTAAAAAAGAGGAAAAAATAAAATAAAAGCGCTATGCCGGGAATATCGGAATATGAATAATGAAGAGAATAAAGGTATACGCGAGCGCGAGGGAAAGCGATAGGTTCTCGGACCTTTGCGAAAAGGGTTTAAAAAATTAACGAGATTGCGAGAGAGAGATGGACGAGGGAATAATGATTGGTCGAGACTAAAAGCCATCGCTTCGGGCAGATCATACCATGCGGAAGAACACAGGGAGAGAAGAGAGAGTGTCGAGCTTTTCGTTCGACGGTTTATATAGATTTCGCGCCAGGGATCATCGGAGCTTGGTGCGCACCTTTGATCGCAGCTGTGGGTTGCCTGCGAGTTGGTTTCATGCAGTTCCATTGGCCAATACGTGAATTCCCCAGCCTGACGCACTTCGTCATATATATTTTCTTAAAATAAAAATGGAGTAGGTGAAAAAAAAAAAAAATTAAATAGCCGACAGGCCGAGCAAGAGAGTAGATGTTGGTTAAGGGCTGTTTAACCGACGACAAATTGGCGAGATTAGGAAAAGGCCAGGTTTGCGGAGGGTCGCAACGAGCGCGTGCTCGAGTTAAACAAGAAAATTGGCGGTGAGGCCGAGGGGCCACGCGAAACAACACAGGAGCTTGTTCGAAGGGGTTTGGAAGTGGTGCGAATCCGGCGTCTAACCGCGAACGGCATTTCCGAGAACGTTTCGCGGAATTGCGCGTGAACTTTGGTTTTAGTGGGGCTGTATATAGCACGGGAAAGGGGGAGGCCAACTCGTAGAGCTGTACACCGGCTCCGAGAGAGCCAACTGCAAGACGGAAATCATGGGGAACGAGATAAGGAAATGCGATCATTGAAATAAACAAGAAAATCGTTTCACGGACCGAAATCCTTCGGGATATCTGCAGTCGTTTCGCTAAACTAAAATAACTCGAATAAGCAAAATGAATAAAATTTCAACAGTGTCTTGGCAATTACGTTGTTCCCTCTTAAAAAATCATTTTTCGGATGCCAAAATAAAAGCGCGTAACGACGAAAAAGCCCGAATTCTCGCGAAGCTAATGGACTCGTCACTTTTATTTATTTATACTTGCTTATTCTGATTTATATTTATCTTGTCTCGCGTTATGCTTCGATATCGACTTTTCCAACACTCGAAAGACAGTCGCGCCGATTTTCCGCGAGACTTTGCCTATTTTCTCGCGAATAAATCCTTCTTTACTTCCGTACGAAGGCGTGTCGATGCCACCCGGTTCTCGCGGTGCCACTGTCTCATTTCCGAGTCGACGTACCGTCGGAATATTCTTACCGAGCTTCGCGAGAGCTCTCAATAAAGTGCCTGGCGAATCTCGTGTTACGCGCGCCTCTATCCTCTCGACTTTTGCAATTTCACTGCTTTCACAAAGCAAGCGGATAAAGTACGTGTTGCCGACAATTTTTCTTGACATTTTTCATTAATATCATAAATACACATTGCAATTATAAAAACGTACGTCAATGATCGGCATTATTTTAAAAAAAAATGTCTATCAGGTGTTGATTTTTCATCGGCGAATAGTTTCAATATTTCAATGTTGAAACTCTACTGTCTCGACAAAGAGCCATTAAAAGTTGAATTCGTGATAAAAAATTTTGCTCCGAGAGGATAAAATAACACACGTTCCATATACGTCAATAATTAATCAAAACGTTACTCTGCACTCGAGAGGAAAGGTCGGTAGCTTCGGAACCGTATCGTATGCACAGTATGTGCTTCAACATGCACGGAGTGTATATGCCCGAGGAGAATTGCCGCGAGACCGCAAGTTTTAGTAACATACACACACACACACACACACACACACCTGTGGATATAGCAGTCAGAATATATACGAAGCTTTCTCGAATGGAGAGTCCGGTATGTGGGTAAATGGGTAATACTAAGTCGGAGGGGTAGCGCAGGGCCATTAACCGAAGTGAGTTACGTGCGTACAGGTACGTGTTACAGGAGAAGCCGCGGTATACTCCAAGGCTACCGAGAGCCTCTCTCCCATCCAATGCACATCGCTGCTCCACCGTCCAACTTTTCTTTATAGCCAACATTAAAATTGCATCTTGGTGCATCGAGATGCACCTCCGACAGTAGCATCACCTGCTCGACAACACATTTCCACCGGCATAAGCCGTCCAATTCATTGATTCGTCTCTGTCTCTCTCAAAATTCCCCAACTTTTCGAACCTCCACCTCATAAATAATGGGCCTGATATTAAATAAGAAGTGGGCAAGGAAAAGGGCTTAAAAGTCAATACTCGTCGTAAAATATGATAAGAAGATTTTAATTTTTTGTGCTATTTACTGAAGAGTAAATGTCAAAAACTGGATAATAATAATGTGGGTATAATTGAAAAATGCCTGGAGGAATAGTTCAACGACTATCCGTAGTACAGTTTCTTATGGGAATGACTATTTTGTTCCTGGGCTGTAAGGTGAAACGTTATAGAGCTTGTCAATGTCGGTAATTTATCGAGGGACGTAACTCCACGCTCGAACGATCCGCTCGTCTCGGCTTCACTATTTTTCCCCTTTCTTGGCTTTTCTCCTTTCTTCGCCCGCGTCTCATCTCGTCCGGACTGTAACGTAACGCGGAGCGGCTATTAGCGAACGGAGTGAGAGTTACAAAAGAGCCTCAGTGACGCCACTTTTTTCATCTCCCTCCCTCTCTCTTTTTTTTCTTTTCTTTTTACTCCGGGCATTAAAATTTTATCTCCGGTGGTGGCTTTCACGCCCTCGGCGGTCCTCGCGATTACCGGACACCCTGACGACCCCAGAGCTCAGCGCGGCTAGTCATTTTCCTCGTCCAGTAACTTCAGTCATGAAGCTCCGAGTTTTTAGTTTGCCGTAACATGGGAATGGCCTTAAGGTAGTTCCGACGGTTTTCGCCATGCTTACACACGTTCTTCCAAAATCGAAGCTCCATCTGCCGAGGAGATTAAAACAAAAAAAAAAGATTAACATTTTTTAAACAAATTATCAGTCCACCTAAAGTTTTTTTTTTTAGATGAAAATTATTTGTTAGTATAATAAATATATTGTCAATGTAATATTTTCAAGAATCCAATTAAAAGTGAAGGAAAATAGTATTTTGAAAAAAAAAAAAAAGAAAAAAAAATCAATGGCGCTTTGGTTCTGTAGTAAATTGAATTTACCTTCGCTCGAAGAATCTCAACGATACTTGGTCTCTATCTCGGTTAGTACTACACCTTGGCAATTGAATACAGCAACGACTAGTTGTCCGGTGTAATGCTCGTAAATTAGACGAGTAGCCACACAATCGTGGTCTCGACAGTAGCGATATGGACGCGCAGCGTTCGCTGGAGCGCAAATTCCCGCTCGTACCAGAGGATGCAGCGAGATCGATATTATACTATTATTGCAAAGCACACATGTCGCTGCGAGAGCGATTATATTCGCTCGAACCGCATTGATACGATTAATAATACAGGCAGTATTGCACGAGGCAGGATATCCGCGATCGCTTTTCCTTATTTCTACTTTTTTCTTTTTTCTTTATTCTTTTTCTTCATATCCAAAGCTCTCCCAATAACGTAATGGCAGTATGGAATTTCTCTTACCTGGATTTTTCCCAGAAGCTCCAAACTCTTTGCCGTTGCAGGTTCGGCACTTAGACACCCTTAATCTTCCCTCCTTCTCCTCCCCCTCTTTTAATATCCGTACCTTCGGTGAGTACACGTGAAAGATATAAGTAACGAAGCTAGATAATTTCACTTAGAATTTTTTTAATTAGAAAAATTCAAACCTCATTTATTTTCATCAATATATTGCAACGAAAAGTCATTGGAAAATATATTAACGAAGTGTACCTTCTTCTAAAATAATTGTCACTGCTCTGAAGTTGACGAGTGTTGTTTCAGTTTTGAAAAATATATTTATTTTTCAGGATATTGGGAGACTCGAGGAAAGAATTCGTGGCCCAGACGTAGTACATGATTTTTCGGCGAAGCATGAAAGTAGACGTCTTTCCCGCGGCACGTAGACACCTTTAATCTTGGCTCTTCCGGAGAATTCGTCCCCCTCGTGGTATCCGAACGTTCCGTACGTACAGTGTACAGGAATATAGTTATACTCGTCCGAAAAACCACGCCCAGGGCGATCCTCGTTCACTGAGCAGAGGATAACGAGTCGTCCTCGGCCTCGTCTCGACGTGCCCGTCCGGTTATCCTCCGACCATATCTGGAGCTTCTCCTGGCTCTAGCCACGAATGAGAATTTCAAATGAAATTTATCGCTGCCGCGTACCACTTCGTGCGTTCTCCCGTACGTTCGATTTTCCAGTTGGAACGAGGGGCCAAAAAGGAGAGAGAGAGGGAGAAAAAAAAGGAAACCAAAGTTATAGGAATATTTTTCCGTATTCACTGGAGCTCGAATTTCCTTTTTTTCTTCCCATAATTGCCGGCTACGCTGATTCGCGAGGGAAAAAAAGGGGCAAAATGAAGTTTGAACTTTTCTGCCCGGGAAAACGCAATTATTCAATCGATTGAGAGGGAATTTATATAGTCCAGCTACGCGAGCCTGATTCTATACTATTTTGCCCACCTTTATTTTTTTTTCACGAAATTTTAGAACTGCCTTTTTCTTGAAAATACATATTTTTATCGAGCCGTGCCATAATAACACATGAAAATTGAGCTCGAGCTCAAACGTACGTTTTTACGTTCTATAAGCATTCGTCACGATTTTTTCTCTAAGCGCTGCGGATTATTAATTATGGACATATTTTACCATACATTTTTATTTAAACGAGTAACAGTGGATTTCGACTATGCGTGAAATATTATTCAGGCTTACGGGGATTAAGGAGTTTTACCATTGCAAAAACCGGCTGGCGATTTTATTGTTAATTATGAAAGCCCGCAACTGAATACAAATTTTTTGTCTTTATTAAAACACGTTCGAGAAATACGTATTAATTTTGTGTGAGAAAAATGCGCAAAATCATGACGTAGATTTTGGCACACATTTTTCAATAAACATCTCCCGGAAATAAATTTTCACGGGAGATGCCATTTTTTTTTCGATAAATTTTCGCGACACTTATTTCTTATTTTACGAGGAAAAAAAAAAAAAGTAGTGAAAAAAATTGGGTCATCCGCCAATTTCCCTGCAGCGAAGTGTCTGCTTTCGCAATATTTAACAAACCGCCAAGTAGAAGTAATATCCGCTAATCGAAATTGAATCGTCGATGAATAGACGGATTAATTATAACTTTAATTATTTCGCATGGCTAATAATCGTCAGAGAGGGCCAATTTCCCGGGAGTGGAGATGCGCCGGGGGTGGGGGAGAGTGTGGACGAGAGAAACTATTAGAGAATTTTCCCCGATGTCGCTCGATGCCGAAGGAGAAAGGAGAGGGGGCTATTTAATTGCTGGTTCGCGATTAAAATTGAATTTCGAGTGCGGTTAAAGTCCTGTAAAAGTGCTGGAGTTTCGAGAGAGAATTTCGATTCTCCACGTGCTTTCTCTCTTTCGCTATCGCTCGGGATATTGAGTGGATCCATAATCGAAGGTAAATCGGCGAAAGCGAAACTAGAAGAACGAGTACCTTTCATCGCGCGTCGATTATAGTTCGGCTTGCCTCTCTATCTCCGGATATTTTTGTTTTTATTCATCGATAACTGGCCGTTGGCTCCGCTGGGTTATTAATCCAACAACCGTTCACCCACTGCGTGTCCACTATACGTATAGTATCCTGGTGAATACGTACACGAGGCTCGTATCAGCAAGGACGAGCTAAAATGCTATTAGCGCACGTTTCCATACGTTGATGCGGCTTCAGCATCGCCAGCAGAGTCTCGCTCTCTGCACTCCATGCACGCATGTTGCACGGCTGTGCACGAGAGCAGCTAAACGGAGAGCTTGTAGCCTCCACGTTGTAGCATCAGCGCAGTTTGTTTGTGCTCCTAGATTGAATCGTCGAACAAAGTACCAGTACTTGCTCAACCAACATCCACTCTCATCCACACACGGGACATTCCATGGTAAATTACACGGGGATTTACCATCATCGACGTTCCTCCATGTGCCAAATTTTCCTTGGTTAAATATAAAAATTCTATGAATATTATTGGATTTTTATGTTGAGCCGTTTTTTTATTTTTTTATTTACAAACAATTTGACGAGGAAGCGTATAAAAAAATAACGTCCAGATAAATATATGATATTGACAAAGGTGGAAATTATTTTAAAAAATTAGACGATGAGAAATGTTCAAATAGAATATTTTTTATTGTTTATTTGAATTACATTTTTTTTATTCGAATTTTCTTTAAATATCGAAAGGGTGATTCGACGTGGAATGGTTCATGTATTTGCAATGCTGTATGAAGCGTACCGTATAAACGCGGAGTGGCGGTCCTCCTCGCCTACTCTTCCACTCTAAATAATAAATACAGAGGAGTTTTGTGCTCTGAGAGAGAAAGAGATAAATATCTGTATATCGAGGGCGATTATGGCGATGATTTAAATTGCATTCGTCCTCGTTTCTCTCTCTCTTCCTCTCTGTAATACACCAGGAGAATTTTTTCAACAGGTACATTCAAATTCCGACATTGAACGGCGTACATAAAGCCACTGGCATTACATAAAGCGCTGCTGGAAAGCTGTAAGCATTGCATTTGAATTTTGTATTGATAGCTTTTCCGTATATGGAAATTCTAAAGGGATTAAGGGTGGATATTGCGGTATCGCGCAGTGAAAAATACATTCAATTTTGTTATACGGACTTTGCACGCGGCAGATCTTTCAACGAGCAATCATAATTATTCAAATTTTTCAAAATCATTATTTATCATTTCGAGTAATATTCCGAACAACATTTTTCTCGACTAAATTGAACAAATATTCTACCAAGATTTATTAATTTAAAACGTCAAATTGAAGCGTAATGAAAATTACTCTTAAGCGACAGAGTCAAGGGAATGATATTCGCTGCGCATTTTAGTGCAAACGACTATTTATCGCTGTAACGTAATATCAAAATTTTCTTAGGTCCTCGAAGCAGCGGAGAAAATTTATTAAGATTCATCTCCTCTTAGCTTCGGTGAGACCTTTTCGCTTCCACTTATCGGTTACTGGGTCTTCCCACTTAAAGTCCCTTCGCTTATTTCTCTTATTCGTTTTCATCTCACTCGTTGTCTCTTCACTTTTCTTCAGGATATTCCAGGAGCATTGTATCGAGTGGAGCCCAGGACGGATAAAAATGATAGGCGTCTCTCGGTTAGCAATCCGAGAATCCGAGCGTCTCGACGTGTCCCTTACCTACTTCGCTACCTCCTGGGGAATATGTTTATTCGATAGCCGAGGAGGAAGACGTTTCGGCATGCGGAGCAACGAGGGCGCGAGTCCCGAGGTCGAAGAAGGAAGAAGACTGGTGAGAATTGAGTCGAACGAGTACAGAACTGGGTCATGTTTACCCTCGAGAAGAAGAGGTGACAAAGGAACGCTTCAAGCCCTTCCTCTCCTCCTCCACCCCCACGGAATGCGACAAAGAAGAACGTTTCAACGAATCGGGAAAATCTGACAGCGGAAGAACCCTCGACGATCGATGAAACGCATTTTCTCTCTCCTCGGATCGCCATTCAATGGCGCTACGATTTTTCAAAATTATCCAACGGGTTTTGGATAACCGACAATGGAGGAGCGTACCATTATCGAGACCTTCCCGGAAACCTTCGATTCCGTTACATAAATTTCACATTCCGCATATTTATCATAAAAACACCTTTTTTCTCACCAATATTTTTGGATTAGACACAAAATTCTCACGAAATTTTCCTAAAGTCGGTGAAACGATGACATTTTTCGAAGCAAAAGGACTTTTCGTTGATTCCTGGCGCAAAGGGAGCAAAGGTTGACAAAGGGCGAGCTTGTTTTCCAGCGGATGAACGCGCAGAATGGCGATTCTTTGTTACACGAGTTTGTGGAATTAGTGGCCGTTTTCCATTGTACGAAGTGACGAGGAGTGTCGAAAATTTCCATTGGTTGTGGGTTTCGTGGGTAACCGAGCGGCCGTTATATAACGTCGAGCGGGTCGCGCGCGCGTTGTCGTACACTCGAATCGTGACTTTCCGATAGAAGGGGGCGATGGGGGAGGGGGAGACACTCGAACGATTAACTTCTCGCCGCAAAGTCCGGGAACTCCGGAGGACGAGAGGCAAAGCCCTCGGCTTGCGGCTCCGTTATATCGCCGCCTCCTTCCCGCGTCCTTTTACTCGCTGGACTTCTTCGTCACCGTTTGCGCACCCGTTGGCCACCCTCCGAACGGAATCGTTGTACCAGCCACGAGAGACCGGCCAGTGACCGAATAATTAATGGAGATTAATTTAGTTTCTCCACGAACTGGACGAAGCATTTACCATTCTTCGTCAAACTGTCTGCGCCAGCTCTCTCTCGCTTTTTCTCACGCACCAATTCCCGCTGGATTTTCAACTGTACCTCAACCCGCGAGACGACGAAAGGGACAAAACAATTTTTTCTCACAAAGACACATCATGGTCGGTGGATTTTTTAACCATCGATCCAGTGAAAAAAAAAAAAAATGTTATGTACAAAAAGTCAATCTCCAGATTCAAGATGTATTTCCGAATATCTGAGCTCAGCCGAGGATCCTGAAGACGAGGATGACGAGAGATGGACGAAAGGACAAAGGGGTGTCATGGTTTTCTCGCTCGTTCCCCGAATACACAAGGCGACATAGGCAAAACAGTCGGTTGCATCGAGGAACGATGATGAACAAAGCCTCGCGGGCTGTGTAATAAAGCCAGTTTAATGGACCGAAACTCAGTATTAAGCCATGAATACGGAATGGCCGCGCACTTAGCCCACAAACCTATTTACATTTCCAGGGTGATACCGGGTATAACCCCCCCTCCGTTTCACCCATGGAAACCCAGCTGGTAGTTCTCTTGGTCCTCTCTGCGCGTTCTCATCCTCTCCGCGCCCGCTGACTGCTGCTTTCCACCCCCCCAATGTGTTTGAGGGTTGAAAGCCATAGCATAGAAGTCCGGGCTACCGGGATGTTCGAGGCTAGGAGAAGCAACAGAGGAAGAAGCAGAGAGAGAGAGAGAGAGAGGGAGGGAGGGATGTATATAGAGTGAAGACCATCCACGCTCGCTCGCTTCGCAACCCTATAATCTTCATTCACGCGAAATGCCAAGTGCCAGAGCAACAGCCAACGAACGGGAGGTTGAGGTGCTCTCTCGGTGCACCAGAACCACCGCCGGCAACGGTCCGCTCTCCTTCCCCACCGTTTATTTACCTATTAACCCAATTTTCGAAAAGCCCACACCTGCACCAACGACAACTACTCGACTTCCTGTTTCTCGGCACTGCTGCTCTCTCATGCATCTCGTGCAAGTGCGAAGCGGTGACGAGAGCTCTTCCGGGAGTCGAATGTCAACTAAGATGAATTCGAAAACATCTTCAACTTCCTCGGGGAGCTTTGGGCTCGGAGGTGTCGCGAATTTCTGTGTTTCGCTATATACAGGATCTCTCATCGATTTGAAACATTTCTCATGTGGACGAAGTAACAGAACGTGGACATTTTTATTTTACTATTTTTTTTCGAGAGAGATTGACACTGGAGTTAAAAAGGTTCTTTTGGTGTAAATAATTTTGTAATAAAATACGATAGTTTGTGAGGAAATAGCCAAATTCTCAATTCGAATGTTACCTCGATTCGTAATATGTTAATTTTAACCTAACTATCGGGCTGGAAATGCACCCGCGTTTACAAATACAATACATGTGGACGAAGTAACAGAACGTGGACATTTTTATTTTACTATTTTTTTTCGAGAGAGATTGACATTGGAGTTAAAAAGGTTCTTTTGGTGTAAATAATTTTGTAATGAAATACGATAGTTTGTGAGGAAATAGCCAAATTCTCAATTCGAATGTTACCTCGACTCGTAATATGTTAATTTTAACCTAACTATCGGGCTGGAAATGCACCCGCGTTTACAAATACAATACTGAGTTCGAAGGAAATTGAATAATTCATAACATATTTACGTTGGGGAGCGTTAAAGGCGCACGGCCGCATTGATTTCATAAACATCGTGTTGAAAACGTATTTGTAATTTCATGAGAATAACTGCCTGCGGTTTTTACACTGATTTCATATTCGAACACACCATTTCCACCGACTATTATTAAATAATATTAATTGTAATGTATTATTTTACGCAAACCTCGGGGCTATTTTTAAAGAATCAAGTTAACGTACAGTTGAATTTCACTGATCCTACATTTCATTTGAAATTCAATTGACTTTTCCTCTGCTCTAAAGAGAAATATTAAATACTGCCCTTAAACTGAAACGAATTAAAAAATAAAATAAAAATGATTATAAAAATAATACAAGCATTTATGGAATAATTAATGGCCACGAGTTACGAGTGTGCACTCGACAGGGGAGTAAAGACTGCATTTACAGGCACCAGGCATTGCGGTTCCTGTCTTTGCGAATATCTTTACTACCCTAAGGGATGTACCTGCACCGGTGGCTCCTCGCAACCGGCACGAATACATTCTAATTCAAATTGCAATTGTACTTTCAGGAGAGGAAACGCATTGCGTGACGTGGCGGAGAGTTGAGCTCCGGGACGAGGCCGAGTGCAGTGAGGCAGGCAGGCAGGCACGTAGCTACCTACACAAGGAATCTCCAGTCATTTTGCTGCCGGTGCTTACCCTTCGCAGACCTTTTCCACCCTCTCGCCGGTGGGCCCTGCGGCATCTCGTACACGCCGGAATGTAGATTGTTAGTATCATCGCGGGAGCCCGCTCACGGAATGGACTACAGTCGAGCACGCGATTAACGACAGGTTCGCAGCTCTATTTCACGTGTACACCGTGGCCAATGTACACACTCCTATCAACTATAATTGTGGATCGCGCCGATAGTCGACGTTGAAATTGCTCACTGTTTCATCATATTCTTCCATAACGTCGTTAAGATTTATCTCGTCCACGTTCTTGTGAAGCAATGTTTTTCGTAAGATAATTTTCACCAATTGCAAACTTACTTTACGTAGTTTATACGGTACACGTGTGATTTTTTTTTACGCATTTTTTTTACCGTACGCGGTGTTCATCGAATGTTTTGTGTGTTTGCCAATGAAATGAACTGAAATCGAGTACTCGGTCGACGACACGTTCGCAGTTCTATTTTACGCGCGCACCGTACTATCAAGTATAATTGGGTCCCGTTGATAACGAAGTCGGCGTCGAAATTTCTCGCTGTTTTGTAATTTTATTCATAACTCTGTCAAGTCCGGACCTCGGAGTAGTTGTGATCGGATGATTTCGCCGGTGGGGTAGGAAACGAGCTGAGAGAAGCCCCAAAGTGGGTTACGTTACGTGAGGGAGAGACACATACAAACACGCATATATAGATAGATAGAGGGAAGCTATTTACGCTCGACTCAGCTCGAAATCGTTTGCGGTTCGCGTTTAGCAGGGCTTTCGGTACAGAGAGTAACATCACACACGGCACTGTATAATGTCATTGTTATTGTGTTATATTCCCGGAGCTGAGTTCCCTCTGTCGGTTTACTCAGCGATGTATGCACGCCGATTTAAAACGAGTATCGAACTTTATGGTTCAGGTGACTCTTCATATACAATTACTCGATGCTATTTTCGGCGCCGTTCCGAATACCAAACTTCAATTTTATCCCCTCGATTATTAGCATACAAAGGTGTTGATACCATAAAAACAATTCTTTTTCAAAATTTTCTTTTTCTATTGACGATATAAATGATATTACAAAAAAAGATCAACGGTTGCTTGCATCGTGTCAATGGGGTTAGCCAATAAATATAAATTCGTGGAATGACTGTAGATAGAGAGAGAGAGAGGGAAAGGGTGAGAGATAGGTGCACTTGTGTATGCGCTCAGCTGGTGCTCGGCCCTCTCTGTGGACGCAGTGTACACACACGGTGCTCCTGTGGAAGCTCGAGTCCGGATGGGTGCTCGCGTCACGATGGTTTTTCAGTTAATTAAATGTAGATACCTTTGTGGCTCGCGCGAACGCTATTCCCGTTTGTCCACTGTGAGGATACAGTGCCAGCCGCGCAGCAGCCCAAGAGAGAGAGGGAGAGAGGAGAGAGAGAGATAAAGAGAGGTAGAAACGTGGGGTACATCCGCGTATTAATTTTCGTGATTGCAGTTTAACGTTCCGCACCACTAGAATAGTTATGAGAGACGAAACTCGCGGGGTTCTCTGACTCCCTCTCTTCCTATCCTTGGGAATCTCTCTCTCCCTCTCTCTCTTGCCCCAGAGTCGCACACCAGGGCGAAACAGGTCGGGGGCACATCTCTCTATATGCTTTCTCTCTCCTTCTTTCCTAACGATCTCACTCATTCTCTGTGAGGCACTTCCTCTCCTTCTTCCCCCTCAAAAGTCTTTCTCTTTGCCCCTCTCTCCTCGCCCCATTGCCCTCACTGCACGCTTTCTCCCAACTATCTCACTCATTCGCTATGGGGCCTCTCCTCTCACCTATTTTCCCCCTTTCACCGTTCTCCTCACGCTAGAGCCAAAGCTTTCTAGCTACCCCTGCGATAAATTTCAAACTCGAAAATTACTGGCTTCGGAGAAAGAGAAAGAGGAGAGACACAGAGAAAGAGAGAGAGAGAGAGCGAGAGAGAGGGAGAGGCGCTTGTGCTAAGATATATCTATAGACTTTGCCTCTAGCTGCCTGCTGGTTTCCCTTTCCTGTGGCTTTGAACATTATACCTCCGCGAATTCGACAAAGCGATTCTACGAATTATATTCTCGTTCTCAGCATACGTGGCGCGGCGGTGTAACCCATCCGACCCATAGAACCTCTCACTCCCGGGGGTGAAACAAGCCCCCGGGAGCGCTGCTCAAGCCGCTCAAAACTTTTCGCCAAATCTCATTGAGAAGCTACTCGTTATTCGAAGCGAGAATTTATTTATAATTAATACACACGGCGGTGCTTCTCCGGCTTTTTGGAGGGGCTTTTCTCTCGTGACTACCGACGACAGGATGTGTCATATTCTGGGACACGTTTTTTTTTTTTTTTTTTTTAAGCTCTCTGATGTTCCTCATATCCGACCGGATGAGATAGGCGAGAGGGCATTTTTATTCAGGCCTAGAAGGCAAAAGTTTAACGTGAAATTTTTATATTTGGATATCTTCAATTTCCAGGGCATCGACGAAGGGAACCTTCTTCAAGTTCATCGCCCTTGGACGTATGGATTTTGAAAAATCACACGCTCAATTAAACCGTCCGATCGGCTACTCGTCAAATCATTTTATCCTCGATTTTTCTCGGTATTAATGTAATGAATAACAAACAAGAGGTTTTTGGGGCGAAGGGTGAGAGCGATACTTCTGCTCTTTGGGGCATGGAGCTACCGATTCTTGCAGGGGCACAGAGGAAAAAAAAAAAGGAGAAGAAAAAGGCACGGATATCCCATACACATTTTAGAACCCTCGTCAATGTTTCAGAGCGCATGCATGGCACACGTGCCTGGCGCTTGGAGTTCGGCGATATATAAATACTATACGATCTGTGTACACGAACCGGAGAGGCCCAACGACTCTTCGCTCGGTTCGCCCGTCTCTTTGCCATGGCAAACACGTGTGCGCGTTACCGAATTTCGGATCTGAGAAGCAGCCGACCTCGCTACTTCACCGTCTACCTTCTTTCTTTATTTCCTTATTAAATCGTTCGACCGGAAAACGCCGATTTCTTTCATTACGCTTTGAGGGGCCCGCGAACCGTCCCTTTTTTTTCATTTTGAACAAGCCTACGATTCGAAGCTATGAGAGATTCGTGAATTCTGGCGCGTTATTTGCCCTGAAACTTATCTCAAAGCTTACAAAAATCTGCTCCTAATTTTCCACCGACAAAAGGTCACTGAGAAAAGGAGTGAAAAAAAAAAAAAGAAAATAGCGGACATACTGCCCCAAGTTGGCCGATATATTTGCTCAGAGTTATCTCGTTACTGGGCCGCACTGAGTCGACACAGCGCGAGATAGTTGGGTCAATCGACGTCAGCTTTTCGCGGGTGGAGAAAATTGTTCTTCGGCTCGGTTGTCGGCTCCGAAAGCCCGCTACATCCCGAAGCTCTTTCTCGGGGAAAGCCCGCGAAGCAGCTCAACATAAATATTGGCGGATGCAAATTAAAACGCGGCGGCCTCGTGCTGATTACGCGGTTAAATTTTCAACGACCCCGGTGGATCCCTCAGGCGCTGTAGCAATCATCCCCTTCATATACGAGTCTCGCTCTTTCTCACCGCCCCTTCGCCCTCCCCCTTTGCCGGTCCCTATCCGGTCTCTGGCTCGCTTCTTCGCCCTCGACGCCGAGTGTATGCTTCTCTGTGTTGAAACGCGTACACGAGCCCACCCGAAATCGACATTGTTATACGCGAAATACACTTCCCTCGCTGTTTCTCTTTAGCACCCCCGGCACATAGTTCATCCCTCGCTGTGCCAAACGCCCAACCTCTTTTTGGATGCAAGCCTATCTCTTTCTCCCTTTGGCTTCCTTTCGTTAATGTTCCGTTTGAATAAGACAATCGAGAGACATATAGCCACCGGTGTTTCGCTCTCTCTTTCCTCGTCGTCTCGGCAATTTTCATAATTGACCGGGTGCGTATTAATTCATGGGGGAGGCCATAAGGAAAATGTTTGTTGCAGGTTTAGGCCGCGTATAAAGAGGGAATAAATCCCGTGGGGCTTGCGAGGACTGGTTGCTTTGTCTCGAGAGTAACCCTCGCGCTGCTGCTGCTGCTACCCTCCGCCGAGTTTCTTCGTACCCGGCGGCAGTTTCCTACAGTTTTCTTCCTCGTTCTTGCAACAGCTTCTCGCGGGGCCAGCGTGTCCACTGGGAAAACCATGCTTCCGCCCAGACTCAAAGATTTTTCAGAGATCTGCAATGTTTTGGGAAATCGACTTTGCGACGTGCCCGGGTTTTGTTTTTCTTTAAATTCTTGGCGGAATTTTCTGGCCAGGTGATCAAAGGATTGATGTAATGGCTTCGTGGTTTTTTTTTTTTTTTTTCATCCTATTTGGAAATAAAAAATTCAAACATTCGGTACTCACAGAAGAGACACTCAATTGAATACTTTTATTCGAATTCTTTAATCATTGTAAAGGGATAAAAATAAATTTGCCTCTGATGAGCGGATTTAGCGGTGAGCGTTTCGGTTTCCGGTGCATCAATTATCGTGGACTTATGTCAGAGAGCGTCAGTTAGAATTCTCGGTGGAACAACCGGAATAGGGATTTATATAGTGAATTTCCGGCGGGTGAGGGCAGTTTATATCGATTCGAGGACGAATTCACTCGGCTGCTGAGATTCTAGCCCGTATAAACACCTGCTCGAGAATCTCCTCCGGTTAATCAAGCTCGTCGTCGCGCCTCTATTCATCAGGATCCGTCACGAGCAGCAGGAATATACTCTCCTCATCCCATTGCCTCACCCCGCTTCTCTCGAGCTTCCTCGACGCTACCAAATTATTTTGGCAGACAATTCAGTGGGATTAGCTAAGCCGATCGAATAGTTCCAATTGGAATTTCGCCCTCAGCCGCAGTCCTTACATCGAGCTCTGTGAATGTTCTGATTAATTTATTTATGGAACTGTCTTCGCGGAAAGTTCGGTTGGAAATGCCGCAATAATATTGTACCTCGCGATATCAGACTCCGAGACAACCATTTCCTGTTTAAATTAAAATATGCATTGATCATTTGTTATCTCACTATTAATTCAACGTCAAAATCGCTGATTATTACCCATGATTATTTTATCGAATTCGTATTTCGTATGAAAATTATTTTACAACGGTGACATTAATTTTTCCAATATCCAAATCCAATAATTATTTTTATTTTATCCCGAGCTCTTCCGTATTACGAAGACTTTATCCCTAGTCCGAAAAAATGTGTGAAATAATAGTACAAATGCGCAAACGATACATCCAAACATAAAAAAATGAAAATTGAAATTTAACGGATGGTTTGTTGGCAGAAGAGAGCGAGGAATTGTCGGGTATACATTTTGTCGGTGCGTCGCTACGAGAGGGAGGGAAAGTAAAAAGCGAAGAGTCGCATGGGCGAAGTTATGCCGAAGACGATTTAACGGGCGAACGAGCAGCGCAACTTTTCGGTCGAGTGAAAATAACAATGAGAGACCTCACCCCGACCACAATGAGAGACAGTTGCTGGTGCCGTTGCTCTCATTCACAGCCACTGCGCGATGAATATGAGATTTTAATAGAAGCGTCGCACCAAGAGCCAACGATGCCTCGGGGGTAGCAGCAGCAGCAGCAGAAGCAGCGCAGATGGCGAGAATTGAAACATTTATCACTATTTTAAGGCGGCCCGTGCAGCGTCAGCCATGCGTTCACTCCGCAGGGGGTGAATCCTTTTGATCGTGTAAATCCAATCTTTAAACCCCTCCGCGCGAGTCTCTGCACTTGTACATCCAAATATTCTTCCACCGTTTCTGCGTTATTAATCAAAAACAAAAAATTCAGTGACCCTCCCCGAACGCATCCGTGATTTATCACTGTCTCTCTAGCCTAGAAAGATTATAAAAACGGTGATAAAAAAATGTATGTCTCCCAGCTTTAGCCTCGTCATTCAAATTATTGCTTTTATTTCTCTTCGAACTTTGAGACACGATAAAAGTAGTCGTAGAAATCCGACTAATACCGAATATATACTTATTGATAATCCGAATAATACTTAATATTATCGCAGTGAGTTTAATCGAGCGAAATTGCTGTATGGCTGGGTGGATCGTTAAATAAATTTATATTTCATTAGCGAAACATGTGTAACGCTGTATTTTTCGTATCAAAATGAGGATAATGATGATAATGGTTAACGGGCGCGGCTGAAGAGGGATGTGTGTGCATAAGCAAGAGGAGGGAGAGGAAGAATAGTCGGGGGGAAGGGGGATATGGAGGAGTGTAGCACCGTAACTTGTTCACCCGCAAGCTCTTCGGCGAGGGTGAAAGGAGGCATGATATACTGCGTCGGCCATCTTGGATAAACTCAGAGGTTGCTTGTGGGTGGATCGGCGGTGAGGGGGTGAAAGTGTTGCCGAGACTATTAGCCTGCCAAGGTGCCTTAGATTTAGAGGCTATTCCGATGCTTGTGGATTCCGAATACATTTGCAATATGCTTCCTCCTCGCTGGCTTTCTCCCGAGTCTCCCTCTGTCTAGGGCTGTACTCGTACGAAGCTTGGCAATACATAAATTCACGTTGGAAGACGTGCGGACGTACGTCCGTTCGCTCGTGTTCGCTCTCCCGACAAAATCTAGCCTTCACTCTCTTCGTAACAATTGTCTAGTCCTGTTGTCATTCCAAGAATTTTTTATCAACAATTTTAATAGTTTATTTCGGGACTGTGATTTCATGAAACATTTTTTTTTTTTCGCGATATTTTTATGTTCTTGCACTGAAAAATATCTGAAATATCGCTAAAAATTGTTGAAAAATACACGCCCTACGCTTTAATGAAGCAGTAGTTCATTATGCGCCGCTAGATGGCCAACACGAGCGGAGCGCTTCTCACATGCGATACGTTCGCTCAATAATTTCGAAGGCCCTCGCACTCTCTCTTTCTCCGCTACTATTATCCAATCCCCTTGACGCAGAGACCCCGCGTACTCGCGAATTAACAAGGAAATCCTTTATAACCCATCCATGAACTTTTCCGGGTATGTCAATTCCGCGGCCCATGCATTCGTTGGCCGTATATGCGCGTTTCTGGTGATGGTAACGGATGAACGATAAATTTACGTATTTGGATGCACCTGCTTCGAGCTTTTTCGGCTCATACCCAACGACGAATATTGCGCACTCTCTGTTACGTTACGTATACAGAGAGTATATGGGCTAACACGTATCTCCCGGCGAGTCAACATGGAAATCCGCTATCCCCTCGGGCGAAACTAGGATTAATGCGTCGCTTTCACAAGTGAAAAATAACTGTGTCCACCCTGACGCTATTTTTTTCCTCTCTTCCATCGCTCCTTCTCGCCTTTTTTATATTTATTTTCTATCAATGGAACCCTCGCCCGGAACACGCCTTCCCAAATTAACATAGAAATCCTATAACTCGACTAAGTCCAACGAGCGGATTGACATTACCGAGTGACGGATGGACGCGAAATCCTTTTCGGCTTCTATTTTTTATTCGTTTATATTGGCTCTTTGAACGGCAGCGAGGCCTATGAGCCCTTCCGCACCCTTGGCCCTTGCTTACTGATGCGGACTCCCTACCTTCCTATGGATTCTATTCGGTTTTTCGATTTTCCGCGAAGCAAAGCTCCGTTCGGTTCACGAAATTCGTTTCTTCAATTCGAGACAATCGATCAGAAATACTTTACCGAGAATACGTATTGGAAAATTGAAAAAAAAATATTTTAGCGAGATCCGATTTCCTTTTTGCTCCTTTTAGGAGTCACTTTCTAAAACGTTATCCGCACGTGGGTAGGAAAATCATTCGCCATTTCGATTTTCTGGAAGACAAAGCTCCACGAGATTCCGGCTCTGAAATCAAGAATACCACGGCATACATTTAACGACTCGTTGTCACAAATTGATGTTTCTTTTACGAGCAAGCGCAGTCAGCTCTCGACTCTCAGCTCCTTCAGTCCTAATGAAATGCATCGCGTTAGACAAAACCCTGTTTCTCTAGCCCTCTCTCTCTCTCCCTCTGACACTCCTGCTTTATACCCTCGACTCTCAATTCAGATCGTTAACTTTAACGACCGTTAGAATTGCAAAGCCGAATATACGGAGAACAAGGAGATGAATAGAGCAAACTCGCGTACTTTCAGTCCCACCGAAGAGGTGAACACAAGAGTTACGATCTTCGAGGAGAAAGATCACGCCGGACGATAACGAGACAAATAGCCGTTGAATTAATCGATTAATTACGTTGATAATGTTTCTATTGTTCCCCACAGAAATCAATTATATTTCTTTAAGACGGCCTTTTTCCGCACTGCGACCCTTAACGCGATGAACAAATTAAAGTAAAACATTGTAAAATACTGAGATACAGTACATGGATCACTTTCAGTGTTTTCCAAAAAAATCTTAAATGTTCGTTATAATGCCAAGGAAAATGAGAACAAACAGTACGGGCTAACTTTTTCACCGGCATTATAAATTCCAGCTCGTGGCTCAACGTGTTCAGAATTTATACAAGTTTAAAAGTTTCGAGTCTGATACATACATGCATAAATTCAGACGTTTCTGTGGGGAACAAACAGCGGCAACGAAAACTTCTTGGCTTTTCCCATTGCCACAGCTTATCTGTCACATAATCGCTTATCGCAGTTTTTTTTTCTCGTGAAACATTGTGAATATTGTGAACAAATGGTGATAGCAAAAATTTTTTTTCAACGGTCCTTTGTTTGAATATGTAAATCATACTAATGAGCATTCTATTAAGAAGCTATTGCGAGGGGATGCAAACAAAGAAAGTAACTTACTCAGAAAATACAGTATAATACCTCGAGGAATTAGAGTGAAATAATTAGAAACGTTAATTTACCTGGTTTAACAGTGTTTGGCAACAGAACAGACTGGCACCTTGGCAACTGCAGAAAGCAGCCGAGATTTCTTAAGCCTCGCATGGCTGGACGTATCATAATTATGCTCTGCCGAAGTCTGCTTCGGACACGATTATTTCCACACGAATACGCGGGCCCAGAGCTCGAGAGACTTCCGGCCGGTTGCGCGCCCGAAATTTCGCGCTGCAACGAAACGCGACGCCTGGTATCGCGTTGCGCGGGGCTACCGTTACGCCGGAGAACGTCGTTCTCTGGACTCTCGGAGCTGCAATTTAAGATTCATTCTCAAACTTGAACGACCCGGAAAGGTCTTAAAAACGAACTGGCTGCCTCGACTTTTCCCCTGTGCACATAGAGTCGGTTCCGCCTCCCGAAGTGGCCTCCGCCCCTCGAGACTACCTTCGGGAAAAACTCTGGAATTGAAGTAATGGAGAAACAGCGAACTGTGAGCGGGAAATGAGAATTTATTCGCCATTCGGCAATTTTCCGAGCAATCCGGAGAAAGAAATCGACGCGTCGCTCGGCGGTGGTGCGCCAGATTTATTCCCGGACTCTCGAACGCCTTCCCCAAAACTAACTCAACGCTGCATCGGACTTGCAGGCGCTCTTGCGAAATAGCCTGTGAAATATTTAATATACTTTGCCAAGAAATAAGTACGCCCGAATATTCCGGGTCGACTTCATTTTTGTGTAATCATTGGCACTGATTTTCCGGAGTGAAACTAAACTTTCGGGGAGCAATCCACAGCTGAATGGGAACTGTGGTTCGTAAAAGCGCCGCTAGATGGCGAACGGCGCTGCGGCGTTTCTCGCATGCGTTACATCGGTCCCAAGTATTTTGCAATTTATTTTTTCCCGATGAGTGGCGCGTTGGTAATTGGTAACAAACCAATTAAATGATTCCGCAGCCACTTGGTTTTCACAGATATTGCAATAGTAGCGATAGAATCTTCCGCTTCGAGGGTCTCTCCATTCATTAGCCTAAGCACCGTGAAGTAGCGGTGTTTTCTCCCTCGATCGAGTTATACGCTCACGTGGAAATGCATAAATGAAGAGACTATATCTAGTGTATCCACGTGGGCTGGTCTCTCTCTCTTCCCTCTTCTACTCTCCCGTCGTTCGAGCGAATTTCCGTAATAAAGCAAAGATAGCAAGATTTAATAATGCAAAACCCGTTGATATATCGCCGGGGGCGTGTAATTTTTACGTTCCTCTCTCGCTCTCGTGTACGTACTTCTCCTGCTTCCACGTTGTGTTTTTTTTTTCTTTTTTTTCGCGATATTACGAACGTTACCGCGGCTCCGAGGCGCTTATCTCAAGTGCCGTTGGTCACGAAGCCTGCTCGTAGCGTTTTCTACTTTTTTTTTTTTTCGTTCGCTCGCCGAGAGGAGAACCGCGAGGGAGCGCTTGATTTATTCGTCGGGCATAATTCCTCTTCTCCGCTCGTAGTCGAAAGAGAGAGAGAGAGAGGGAGCAAAAGAGAAGCTCCGCCGAAATTTCGCGCGAGCTGAGGTGTGTCTCTACCGCGATACAAATTTTGCCGGAGGGTTCGCGCGAGCTGCCTCTTCGGTGGATTCGCGCTCAATCTCGTATTTCGTTTTCTTGGCTCGCAGAGCCGACGAATAATCACCAACTTTCTCACGGGCTTGTTTAATGTATTCATTGAACGCGGCTAATAGGCGTTTTCAATTTCCTCAGGTATATATTTCTCTCCCGGGATATCCTTTCTCTTCTTATCTGCCGAGAAGCAGAAAGTGCCTTTCTTTATACGCGCCGCGATATATACGGATGCGTAAAATAGCGGAGCGTTAACGTTTGTTGTTCATCGTGAAATCAACGACGCGGGAGTTATCCGGCCGTGAAGCCGACAGGACCGCTCGTGATTTCAGCTCGCCCCCTCCTCGTTCATCTCCGCAACACACGCGCTACTCTCTCCGTGACAGAATGCTAGTGTTAACGGCGGAGACAGTAACGTCCTCGTTTATTGCCCTGCTACTGTATGAAGCAAATGTTGCGTGAAACGATTGTTGCGATTCCCCTTGCTCAACGTCACTCGTAACTCCTTCCTCGCGATTCTATCCGGCGTAGGCGCAGCGAGCGGATTTTTACCGCGCGAACGTCTTTAAAAGAATTTTGATTTTTACGCACGAAGACGTCGACGAAAAGATGCGCACAGTATTTTGAGCGACGAATGTTTTATTTTATTCACTTCCGACCGATTCCTCTCCGCGGATCGGATTATTTCAATTAGTCACTCATCCGCTTAATTTTTTCAGGACAACAGTAAACGGAAGACGGGAGACGAAGACCCCCGCCGGAAATTGGCGCTTCGGCCGGAAGCCCCAGTGAAAAAGCGCCGCGATGAGGCGAAAACGGCCGATATCGCGTTGCATTTTAATCCCCCGTCGACTGCACGGATTTCACGCACTTGTCCGCCGCGCTTTATCCGACGTTTTATTTATTTTATCTTCGTTTTTTTTTTCCCCCCCTCTCTTTTCAGTTAATCCGAGAAGCGTATTTAACCGGGGACGAATAAAAGGCGACGGGAAAATACACGGGGAAATTCGTCGGGAGTTTTGGCAGGAGCTTACACGGGAATTTAACACACTGGAGTGGCCGGACGGGGAGCGATGGGTGCTGGAGAGCTTGCTTGTGTCCTGGACAAAACGCGGAATGGGCCGCGACGGTGTTTAACATTTTTTCTTTCGCTTCGCGCGTTTTTTTTTTAATTTCTCTCTCTCGTTGCTGTTTATTTTATTATTATTGTTCGTGCGACAGAGCCGAGCGAGCGGTGCGCGACGAAATCTCAACGCGCTTTTTGCCACTGGCATCCTCCCCCCCAAACCCGGCTTATATTTCCACTGGACGCGTCCGCGAGGAGGGTGCGTACGCGATTTTAGTCGCGTTGTGTTCATGGATAGCAGGGGCTTCACCGGAAGCAGAAACACACGCAGTTTACCCAGGCGCATGTCGCTGAAAACACGACAAGTTACTCCATGAGAACCATGTCGGCTCGGCCCATTCGTTTACGTGTTTGCAATCCTCCGCCTCGTCCTCCCCCGCGCAATCGCGCAATCTCTTCCCCGCGTCTATATCTATTTTCGCGCAGCACCGACGGCCCTCGCATTGCTGTTGGGTATTATATTTGAACGGAATTTATCGGCGATTAAAATTGTGCTCGCTAAATGGCACGCACGCAACACATTCTCCGCCGTGTTTCATTATACGCCAAAAGAATTTCTCAAATTAATGGAATTCAACGCGGAGGGGGCGATTTATGGTCGTCTGACTTTCGAACCGGGCGCATGGGGAAACGGGATTCGCCCGAGTGCGCTCACAATTCGAGACGGGGATTCACTATTTAGTCCTGCAATTTATGCATTTCCGCAAGAGTTTTCTTTCTCGATCGCACCGGAGGAAAAGGTCCCTGTTACAGCGCCGGTTAATGAATTAAATTAAAAGACATTGCCATTTAGCTCACGTTTAATTAGCCGGACGGAGAATCCGTCTGGGATTAGGATAGCTCAACGGCGTGTGCAGGTCCAGGTCCTTTCTGGAGATTCCATCGCCTCGACTCTCTTCCCTACCGCCATTCTCACATCACCCTGTCCTACTTCTTCGAGTACGGAAATTCGTGAGGCTCAACCTCCTCCTCTCCTCTCAACCTGGATCTTTTACGGAATACCGTTTGGCCAGCAGCTACCCTCCCAGACCTCTGAGCAATTGCTGGGATTGTCTTGGTACGCGCGCTCGTTCGAACGCTCCGCTCCTCCCGAAAATCCCACGGGGCGAGCCCGGAGAGGAATCAAAGCGAGGCTCGCGGTCGCCTGCTGCTCCGTGGATCTGGATTAGCTTTACTCCACGTCCAATATACAGGAGAATCTGTGTTTCTAATGCCGAACTCTCCAGAAACGGTTTAACGAGCAATACGTTACGTGAGAATTTTCCAAAATAAGACGAAATCCTCCATCCGTCATCGGTGAGCCACGAAAATTCAGGAAGTCGATATAAAGTCGGTGAAATTTAATAAAACCCAATCGCTTCCGCCTCGAGAATTTCCGGTCATTGCTAAGAGAAGTCATAAAAAAAAAATGGTGGTTGTTCGAATGAAATTGAGAGATGCGCCTCGCGCAACGTTGCAAATGCAAAAACGTGTCTTAAAACGTCTTTTTTATCGGCCACGTTTCAATTGCGGAAAAATAAGAAAAAGCGCATAAAAGCAGAATGCCTTGAAGAGGAAGAACCCGTATGCAGGATATTCGCGGGGCGGACGAGTATCGATATTGTGGAGTGTAGCGCGTTTCACCCGGGCTAATAAAATAATTGATGGGTTATTGCGTACGTGATCGAGAGACGAAGGTGGTCGATACGAGAGGCGACGAGACACGGGATCCGGGAACGCGATTGGAGAACATCAAAGGAGAATACAGGGGGAGGACACGAGAGGGAGGGCGGAATGCGCGTGTCTGGAATCGGAAGTAAATTATCGTTTCCCGGAAGTATCACTCGCAGAGTAGCGACGCAACTTTTCTGTGATGTGCATGCCGATCTCCGAGATGTGCTCAGCTTTTTCTGCGACGGTGGAAATTACTCGCGAGGCTGAGAAAGCGAAGGGAGTTGTCTCAATTGGCAATACACCGTGGCAAGCGATATTCGCTTTGCTCTCACTCTCTCCCTCTGCTCTATATGTATCGAAAATATATATTTTTTTTCACGACACGACGAAGCTTCGATGAATAGAGAACACCGAACCGGCAGTTCGATTGAAACGAAATACTCCCCGAGCTTCGAGGGAAAAACAGAGAGAGAGAGAGAGAGGGAGTATCTCTCGCAGCGTATTCTTTACATCGGGACCCTCGTTTTCCAAAGCTTTTTACGAGAGCTTCCTGAAAAAGAGATAAGAGACGAGTCGCTCTCTCGTTCGCGAACAAATAGAAATGAATACCGATCGTGTATTCACGATTCCCGAGCATCATCGATACTTGGCGCTTACAGACGATTCCACACAGTCGCAAAACGACGTTTCCACTATCGTTTTGCCAATTGAAAAGTGCTACGCGATGCGACAGAGAATTTAATCCGGTGAAGAATGTTTCTCTCGCAAAAATTTATCTTTTGCAATACGAGGAATACGATCGTCTATCTTTTTGGACTCCGGTGATTTTCAAGTGACTGGCAATTGACTTTGGATTTTTTTGTGCTGACGAGGTTCATTGAAAAAAAAAAAAAAAAAAAACGAAAAAAAAAAAATGGGCACTATATTCGCTCGGAAAAATGGAAATAAAAAGACAGACGATACGTTTGTCGAATAACAAACGCTCTGTGGACCATTTTTATTATTTTCTAAAATTCGAAAAAGGAACACGATACCACAGGAAATTTGAGCTGCTTGGGCATGAAAGTTTTCCCAAAAAAAAAAAATGCTATTTGCTCGTTGCGCCATGAGAAACATTCTCAGAACATATTCAGAGATAGCCTGGAAAATGTAAGCCGATTGGACAGGAAGCAAGACGCGAGTGTCTAAACAAACGAGCCATTTTATCCGCTGAATCCTGGGCAACATCCTCAGGGTTGAATCTCGCATGGAAAAGGAGCAAATGGAGAGAAAGAATTTGCACGAACGAATGCCCGGTTCGTTTGGTGTGCGAGAAGCTGCAAAGAGACCGTTGGATCATTAAGCAACAAAAACTGTGTATTTTTATACTACCAACAACAAAAAAATGCAAGTGAAACCGCGCTCAAGTCCCGATCCTCATTGATCAACGTAAAAAAGGAAACAAAAAAGGGAAAAACCAGTGGAAAAATTCTGGGACACGAGACTTATTCTGTAAATTGCTCGTGCGGAAAACTTGACCGCAAAGAAAAAAAAAAAAAAACAATAACAAAAAAGTGCAGTTTAACCGATTGAATCCAGAGGAAAATTCTGAGAAAGGCTTGTATGAAAAAGGAAACGGAGAGGAAAGGATTTGTATCGTCGATGTCAGGCTCGGTTGCTGTCCAAGTGGCTGTAACTGGCGTCGGGTTATTTTGCGGTGAAGGCAATTCCGTAAGCCACCGAGAATTCAAGATCCGGTCATTGCTTTTTACGGGAAAACCTCTAAGCGGCATCTGAGGAATGGCGAGGATTCCAGAGGCTGGCCAGATGCGATCCTACTCACGGCTATTGCTTGTTGCTCTCTCTCTCTCTCTCCCCCTCTAAACCCTTCTTTTTTTCTTATCCCCAGGACTCCAGCGAGAGGAATTAAAGCGCGATGTTATGGATTAGGAGGACGTGATGCATTCGAGCGAGTAAAACCGGGTGTGCGCTCTGACCGAAGAGCGATGCGCTCGCAAAGGGGTAAAAGCTGTGGAGGACGAGGATCGATGCACCACCACGACCACCACAACGGGCAAAAGCTTCGTTTTCGTACCGGGAAGCTGCTGTGGAAAAGTGAGGAAGCTCGCGCGATGCTCTTGGATGAGCGAACCCCAAAGGCTTAGGCGATGCCAGCACGAATCTCTCGTTCTTCTCCGCTCTCCCGGCCGCCAGAGTCTTTCTAATCAGCAGCGATCCACCGTCCATCTTGGCCGCCCAACCGCGCTCACGAGTTTTATTGCGGTGGCAGCTTCGGCGGCGATCCAACGAGCACTTTCTCGACCCAGAAGAAGAAGAAGAAGAAGAAGAAGCGGTGATGGAACGAACGAGACAAGAGGCTCCCGCGGTTCCTAAGTCACCGGCTTTGCTCTTCCGTCAACGACTCTCCTCTAATCCTCACCCACGTATTACTTCCCTCCCCTTCCCCAACCAAGACATTCCGCGGAGTCGTACATGTATGAATGCCGGGAGTAAAACTCGGGTGAATACAAGTCCTGAAATATTGTGCTTGGAGTATACGGAACAAAAATAAATTCGGGTTTCTAGGCGAGTACATTCGGGGGAGAGAAAATCAGTGATATTCATCGAAAAATCTCTGGCATCTGGTGGTGATATATCTTTCAGATATGTGGGTCAGGAACGTTCGCCGTACTCAAATATTTGAAAGAAAGAAAAAAAAAACAAAAAAACATGGATCAGAAAAAATAACAAAGCGAGAAAAAGGAGAGCTTATCAATGCCGATATTTTCGCTTGTGTATAAATGACTGGAAATTCGATCCGCCTCTATCGTCGTCATTTGGACGTGAGACAAACGTTTCACTTGTCAGTCCCACCGAAAATTCTGTCTCAAGGTTTTCGTAAGCGATGTGCTCTGCGGTTGAGATTTATAAATGGAGGAAGATAAAATCACGACTGAATCTGATAGCTCCGGATAAATCAGGAGTCGTTCGATCATCCCTCCGGGGAGAAGGAACACGAAGAGCGAGAGGAAGAGGTTGACGAAGAAAGCGAGAACGTATAAGAGGCACTCGTGTGTGTATCACTCTCCGGGCTCACGGCTAGACAGCGAACTTCACCGAATAGTACAGCCGTGAACGGGACGCGGGAGTGCGACCAAAGCCTTCGAGAAAAATATGCTGAGAGGTTGGATGACGCGTGGAAAAGCCGAGCGCGAGCAGAGCGAAGAAACGATCGATCAAACTCGATGAGAGGGACAACGTGTCTTCACTTATAACGTCTTCGTGGGGGCCAGGGTCGGCCGCCTTCACGAGGTTCAACATTTTTCGGGGTTACCAGGAGGATACCGAGGCTAACGAGGGTCGCGATCACCGGCGACGGAAGTTGAATGAAGAGGGACCTCGAAATTGAGGCGATTCTCGTGTCGTGGAAGGGAAAGGGCCCGGGGTGAAGGGAGGAAGATACGCGAGAGGGTGAGTCGCTTCTTGTGGCGACCGCAACGAAAGAACCAAAAGGCCATGAGAGACTCGAGAACGAGGGAGCGACTCGGTAAAAGCACCCTTATCTAATTTATTCTTGATTTACCGCTGAGAGAGAAATGGCCCGCAAACGGGCTCACGAGGTGCTCCTTCTCCCTCGAGCACAGGTCACATTGTATTCACGTACTTGAGCCCAAGACGCTTTCTGATTACATCCGCTTGTGCACGACGGATACACAACTTCTTTCCCCCCTTTCTCTCCCTCTCTCGTGCTTTGCCACTCTCTTTTCTTCGTCTTCGACCCTTAATTCAGAGCTTTCGGTGGGGTTTGTTATATTCTTTTCGCTTTATTGTCGTTATCGTTACTCGACGCTTATGTCGAATGCGGATCACCGAAGTTGGAAAGTCCAATACATTTTCATCCTTATTTTCATTATTAAATTAACATGTTTTTTTTTTTTTTTTTTTTTCCGTTGGCTTGAAATTTTGAAGAGGCATTGGTTTATAGTATTGCACAATTTGAGTGATCATGACTCATGACGTATCGTCGATTTTAATGAAATTGATCAATCAATATCAATGGAATTGTTCATATTAATTATTGGGTATTAAGTGTTTCCTCTCGCGTGCCAAATTCCATTTCGATATGTCAAACCTTTGTCGAGTTACAAGGGCCAAATTGATTGGGGTAATGAAAAAAAGTCATAACGGTTGAACGTTTTTGTCGATACTGTCGATTCTCTTCAAGTGCAATATCACGGGACTCATTTTTATTTTTATTTTGTTTTTCAAATTTCACTCGTGCAGAAATTTTCGTGCCGTAAAGCGACGTTTCCCGGACAAAAAACGCCTTCGGAAAAACAACAATTTAGCGGGAGATTCAATTTTGATAACGTTCATTCCGTGCAAAGATTAATACACGCTAGTAAAGCTTGCCCAAGTTTTCTCCCGATTATTCAAGCGGTTCTCGAGTTACAAGAATTTACACACCAGACATTTTTGTCCCGGAAAACTTTTCTCGACATCCCCGAGAATTTTAAGTATCCTTCACAAACTTTTGTTTATGAAAAATCAATTTTCACATTTTAATGACCTTTAAAAAATTCCTTTTTCCACGGAAAATTTCGAGTATCTCAGCACCAAAATCTCCATTTCATTTTCACGAAGATTTCCTTGGTGAAAAAATTGAAAATTGGAATTTTTATGCGCTTCGTTCAAAGTCCCTTTGAAAGTCCATTTTGTCGCTTTGCGCACGCATACGTTTCCACGTAGAATTCCATTTCCGTGTTCTTCACTTCCGGCGGGCTTCCGGCTCCCTCGACGGACACCCGCATATTCCTCTTTCTTAAAACGCCGTTATTTATCTTGCGCTTGAAAGGTGAGAATGCGGAAGATAGCGCGAGGGAACTTGAAACAGCTCTCTCGAGTGTACCGAGAAAGCTTGTTCTTGAAGACAAAGCGAGCTTAGAGATGGCGATGGTGGCATTAAATTGCAATTTCCTCGTAATTAGAGACTCCATCCTTTCTGCTATCATCGCGAGATACTAACATTTCTCGAGGCCCGCACCGAGAGACGCAACGTTGCGTTCGCCCATCATCATCGTCTTTGCCAAGGTGTCGGGACTCCTGGAGGCTTCATCTTTGTTTCAAGGCTCGGGGACTCGTCGCCGAGGCCTTCGTCTTCTTGCTCTCGTCTGATTCCCGCATAGTTCCACTGCCTCGAAACGCTGTATAATTATTTCTATTACTTCAACGTCTCCGTAATCCTCTCACCCCGTTAAACATTGAATCACGAGGAAATGAGTAAAAAAAAAAATGGTACGATTCGTGGATGCTGAAGAGCAGTGGATAAAATCACCACCGAAATCCTGTCGATCGGCAAAGAACTTTGAGAAGCTTCTCCGAGGGCAGACTTCGCTCTAATCTGAATAAATATATACTCCTTGGCAATCTTCTTCTGTCATCGCGTGTACCTTTCGATATATGCGATATCCAAACGATTTTTCGTGAAATTCGTCGAGCTCGAAGCGTATATCTTTCTCGGTTTTCTATGTACGATGTGAGGAGGAGATCGGATGAAACCCCGTAGTATTTACAGATGTCGAGAATGAGGAGAGCTTTCGCTCTCTTTCCCTCTCTCTCTGTCGAGGGTGGGAAGGGGTCGAAAGTGAAGAATCCCCGAGGCAATGGAGATACATATATCCGTCCATACATAGTATATTATCCGTGAGTGATCGGCGAGAGAGCGAGTTTCGGGGAGAATAAGGGACCGCGAGGAGGTGAAGACGAAGCGGGCGAATTTTCTGACATCGTTGCACGCGGCACTCGCGGAAGAGAGAGAGAGTTTTCATATCGAAATCCTTTCAACTTCGTTCGGGGAACCCGGAGCCTCGCCGCCCTTCGACATTACGTCAGATCTCTTGGCTCGACTTCTTCTTTCCGTTCCCTATCTCTTCGCTATGTACCTTCCTTCGAAGTTCATTTCCTCGATCCTCGCAGACACGAGCCTCTGGGCTACGTTATCCTCGTGCACTGTTCTCTTTCTCCTCCTCCTCCTCCTCCTCGAGCTTAGAAGCTTCTCCTTTTTTCCTCGCGTCGACAAGAAAAAAACCTCCGGGTTGCGGGGGTCTAGAAAAATGAGAAGCAATAGAGTGAACAGGACGAGAGGAGGCTTCTTTTCTTACGTATTATACAACCTCCCGAGCTTTCCCATCGAATATCTCGTCCCCCGGTTGCCTATCCGACTCGCTGTCACTAGTTCATCGCGGCTACACGAAAAGCATCTCTAAATATCGGGTGAAATGATTTTCAGAAAATATAGTGAGATACAGATTTTTTATTAATCGAAGCATGGATTTATTTCTGGAGGTATATGTAATATCGACGGAAAAGTGAAGGGAGAGAGAGAGAGAGACAAGTTGAAAGGGTAAAGGAGTTATCCGCGGTTGGTATACGAAGAGGATACTGTGCTAACGGAAATTTTCTCTATTTTTATAGTGAGCTCACGTATCCGGTATCCTACACGACGACCATAACGAGATCCAGAAGGGCGAGAGCGTGCGAGACACTGGTATCGTCGTCCCCTCCCAGCGGAGAGTCGTCGCGTCGAAAAGGGTTTTGTCTGGCTCTCCGGAGAACTCGGTTTCTTTGAGTCGTCGCTACGTAAGGAAAGACGGAAGAGTCCGGAGTCCATCTTCGTCATATCCTCGCGTCGGTTGGTCCCCAGGGAGAAACGAGGTGGGCGCTCGTTGGTTTTCCTCGGGGTCTGCGGAAAAACGCGGCGGACGCCTGTGGCATGTGGTCTCCCGTGTCTTCCAGTTCTTTCGTCGTATTCATAGAGAAACTAACGCACAAATTTCCTCTCTCTCTCTCTCCCTCTACTTACCGCATCGCGTGTACTCACGCACGAAGAGCAGCCGAGGGAGAGGCTCTTGTTCTCAGCGGAAAATATTTACCCTCTTATTCCAGGCCTGGATATATTCCCTTTTCTTCCCGTCTCCCTTTTCCGCTGCCTATCAGCCGCGCGCCTGTCTTTCCTTCTGGGAGTCAGTGAGTCGCGAAGCTCGTGTATACACCGGAAGAGAGGCCCCCACGTCTATTGTACAAGCAATTTTGCCCTTTGGAAACGCGGCAGTCGAGGCGGAGGTGCCCCGCGAAAACGCGAAGGAGGTGCAAGGAAATATTCTCTGTCTTTCCGTACAAAAGGGAAGAATATTTACGGCGGGATTCACGATATCCTGACATTCGCTTTTCCCTAAAACGATAAGCCACACTCGTGAAGGTCAATACCAAATTTTACGAGACTTACGATTTCGCTCGAAATTTATTAAATTTATAAACTTAGTGACAAAATAGCTGTGGAAATTGAGACGAATTTTTATTTGATGCCGGGAGACTCGAGAATAAATAATAAATAATGCCTCTATTTACATGACACCCCTTGGAAAATGTGGTTGCCAAGCGAATAGGGCTTCGAAAGAAGAAAGCAGGGCGAAGGAGAGAGAGAGAGGAGAGAGTGCTCCCGGTGGACTGCACCGCACGCCCCATGCACGATCTTTGCTCTCTCCCGCGTATTCCCTCGGGAATGAGGACGTATACGATCGCTTTGTCCCTTTTTATTGCCCTCTCTCTCTCTCTCTCTCGCGGTCTGTTTCTCTCTGTTGCCTTATAACCAGACACAAGGGGCCTGCACAAGCAGCGCGCTCTCCTCTTCGTCTTGATCCTTTCGGCCACCTTTTCCATCGTTCCGCACCAGGAGAGCTTGCCCACCCACTCCGTACCTTCCGTCTCCACTTCCTCTCCACTCGATCCTTGTATTCTTTCATTTTTCCCGGGAGCTTCTTCGTTAACCTCGTCGAGTTACATTCCGGATGGCCCTTATCTCTCCGGAGAATATCGTTGGAATTTAGTGGATCCCGTTTTGTCGTTGTCGGCTCGGGGATAGCCGAATGTACAAGGGTTTGAGATGGGTCCAAGGGAATATATATAGGGGTTCGTGTGAAGTACATTGAGGGCCCACAATTTCTGCTTGTAAGTTCTTCCGCCACTGAAATATGCACGCAAATGTTGTTGGTCGAGTTTCGAGATCAAGATATTTCGGTGATTAACATGAAAGAAGCTCTTGACAATTTTTGTAGAACCCACTTTCGATTATCTACTTTTGGTCTTTGGGGTATTTACATTTTAATGATCCATAAGCTCAAGATTAAAATGATTTTCGGCAAAATCTTCAGAGTCTTGCGGTATCGAAAATAACCGATGCTTTCATCGGCACATTGTGCCACTTTCCATATGTGCAAATTCCGTTCGGTTCCATATCCATTTCCACCCGAAATTGTCTCGGAAAATGCACTGGTGTAGCCATTGGATTTTCGTCTCGTCTACTTAGCGATCCTCTGTGAGCGTTCATGGGCTGGTGCGGATTTGCACGGTTCGTTCCTCGCGAGCGTGTCCCATTGGCAACCGCGCCATCAGCCGAGCACTTTGTGCATCGGAGCCTATCTCCCTCTCGACGGCGGCAATGGGATATCGAATATTCATGGAGTTTCGCGAATAGGCGATAATGACGTGGCGTCTCGCATTGGCCAAGGCTCGTGGTCGCATGGGGCGAGGGTAATCAGGGCTCTCGACGGAATCCCTGTCTCTCGATTACGCTTTTCTCCGCAACGTTGGTAACTGAGAACGTGGAAAAGAAAAGAAATCACAAACCCCACACCATAAACAAACTTTATCCCCGGGCAATGAAGGAGAGCAAAGTGGCCCATGGATTCAATGGCGAGAAGAGCATCCCTCAAAGCGAATATTTGATAGAGGGGTTTAATAATTAACATGCTCGATAGTTGGCGCAATCAGTGATCAACGCCCGATCTAATAATTACCCTCGATAGTGATGGGAAATTGAAAAAATCTTCTTTCCTCTCCCATGGGCGCGAGCTGCTCTGAGCGAAATGTCAAGCTGAAATAAGCGGCGGATAGTGGACGATAAATCGGCACCCACCAAGAATTCAAACCGAATTCGTTATGCTGCCAATAATTAACCAATCAATTCTGAAAAACGAGCGATCAATCCAGCGACGGGATCGTTACGTCCGGGGGTGTTTCGACACACGTTCAATCTATCCCACGAATAATTTCCTCGTTCTCTGCAACGATTTTTCGTTCTATCCTGGAATAGCGAACGAATGAAAAAAGGAAAAAAAAAAATAGATGTATGTATATGTATATAAAAGGATGGAAAAGTTGAAGCGGGGGAAAGATCGCGTGCGAAAAAGAGAGAAGGGCCAGATGATAGAACGACGGGATAGCATGAGAGCTCGCGGCTGTTTTACCGATACGTGGTCGCGTTGCTGCCATAGCTTCAAACCGAATTCGTAATGCCGCACGGGAACGCTTAAGTCATTGGGGCGAACGTCGAGCTAGTGTGTATGTAAACTAGAGAGAAGGCTCTCGCAATAGCTGGCCTTGGGCTTGGCATGAGCCATTCTCCCTCACTTCTTCATATTTTATCACCGAACCGCAAGAATATTTTTCTCACAATTACCGAATAATTGTTCCAATTTTTATTCGGCCTCATTGCCAATTCTTATTCTTTTATACGTAAAACAAAAAAGCCCATCCCCCAAATCATGCTTTTAAAAGTTCACTCAAATTCACACGATATTCTCAATTGTTAGTAAAATAATTCTGACCACAAGACATTTTCAAGGGGCGCGAAAAAAAAAAATTTCCCCGTGTTTTAAAAAATCTGTCGAAATTCACCGCATACTTTCGAGTGTTGAGAAATTAATTTGTGATTGTAAGACAAATTTTGCGAGGCTTGAAAAAAAAATACTTGCACTTATTGGTGAGGGAAAATTTCCTCGTGGAAGATCCACTGGAATTACGGGGTGGGCGGCGAGGGGGCGAGAGGGAAGTAGATATAGGGTCTACTCGACCGG